>CM017439.1:54097824-54697824 GCA_007726485.1 Eragrostis curvula
CCAGGCCCCGCTCAGCCGGGCTCCACGGCTGCAGCTTGAGTTTGTTTGGTCTACGCTCACACACAGCCAGTCTACCGCAGAGAAGGTGTTCGGTTGCCTGTGTCCGTGTTTCCCGCTCTCACAAATACTAGTATCCGCACGAGCCGTCTGCACCGAGCGAGCCAGGCTCACCAGAAACGAAAATCGATTTCGTTTCCCGGGAGCCAGGCTGCGCCAGCCCTTTTGTATCGCCGGAGCTTGGCCCGAGTTAACAACCAGGCAACCAATCACTCTGTTGCTGCATGTGACGGGCCAGGCCAGGCCATATTCAAGGAACCAATCACACCCCTTGTTACTGCTGGATGCAAACTTCTGCTATACATTTGCCAAACACTCAAACGAATCCTCTAACTTCCGAGAAGTGACGCAACATCTCGTTCAGCATGCGAAACCCACTGAAGCACGCTTCCACTGCTCCCAATGCTACTCGACTGGATCCCCAGTCAGCTGGGCAGACGGGGCGCTCCGGACGCGGGGAAGGAGGAGGAGAGGGCTCACCAGAAGCGCGAGGTGCAGACGAGCACGGCCCAGTTGTTGTTGTGCATCGCGGCGGCGGACGCCGACGCCACGGCGGCGGAGGAGAAGGCGAGGAGAACGAGCAGCGTCGGGAGGAGCATGGAGAGGGAGAGAGCGGGCCGCGAACGCCCGGGTCTCCGGCTGTTGCACGCCATGGCCGGCGCCGGCGACCGGGAAGCGCTGCCGCCGGTTGGGAATCTTAGCTTCGTCGCGACCGGCGGGCGCTATGGACGCGACGCGGAATTGGTCGGCGGGCCACGGGGAAGGTGGGCCTTAGTGGGAGATGGACCGTTGGTATCGGGCCGAGTAAACAAACGGGCCGACAAGAAGAATAGGATGTGGGCCATCTTTTTTTTGCGAATGGGGCCCGCGCTGGGCTTGTGGCCTGCACGACGGCACTTGCCGCGCGAAGCTCCGGCGTGACGCGGCCGCGGCGCCGACGATGAATGCTTTGCTTCCCGTGGAGGAGAAGGAATGGCAGAACAGACAAAACACGTGAGGGATCCCACTCGCTCGTGTCGAGAGCTCGGCCATGTGCGCGCCTTCACAGTGTCACCGGACGCTTCGTGCTCGCCAGAGGCGCGAAACGCCCGACGACACTCTTGTCCATCCCCTTTTTTTTCTTGTTTACTATTTGTTTATCGTTATGCATGCCGAACCTTCTTTTACAGCTTTTACTTTCAAAGGAAAAGTGGGCGAAACGACACGCACACGCATGACGCCCACTGGAGTTCTGGAGAAAGAAGAAGCGCGACACGCACACGCATGACGCCCACTGGAGTTCTGGAGACAGAAGAAGCGCTCGTGCCAACGAACGAAAGCACACAGCGCAGGCAGGCACCCATCTGGCGGCTGTATAGAGGGCAGCACGTGGCGTGTGGCAACTCCTGAGTCCTGATTGATTGCCAGTCTATCATCAGATAACGGTGTTCTGGTCTGGCTGAAAATTACCCAAACCAACCCAAAACGTAAAAATTCTCGAGGAAACGGAGGAAAGCGGGTGACGAAGCACAAGGACAAAGCTACTACTCTCTGTCTTGTGCTGCCAACACGGCTGCTGTCCCTGTCTGTTCATCTTGGGCGCGATTGGTTTCCTTCTGGACGCGGCCTGGCTCGCACCATCCATGCAGGCCCCGCTCAGCCGGGCTCCACGGCTGCAGCTTGAGTTTGTTTGGTCTACGCTCACACACAGCCAGTCTACCGCAGAGAAGGTGTTCGGTTGCCTGTGTCCGTGTTTCCCGCTCTCACAAATACTAGTATCCGCACGAGCCGTCTGCACCGAGCGAGCCAGGCTCACCAGAAACGAAAATCGATTTCGTTTCCCGGGAGCCAGGCTGCGCCAGCCCTTTTGTATCGCCGGAGCTTGGCCCGAGTTAACAACCAGGCAACCAATCACTCTGTTGCTGCATGTGACGGGCCAGGCCAGGCCATATTCAAGGAACCAATCACACCCCTTGTTACTGCTGGATGCAAACTTCTGCTATACATTTGCCAAACACTCAAACGAATCCTCTAACTTCCGAGAAGTGACGCAACATCTCGTTCAGCATGCGAAACCCACTGAAGCACGCTTCCACTGCTCCCAATGCTACTCGACTGGATCCCCAGTCAGCTGGGCAGACGGGGCGCTCCGGACGCGGGGAAGGAGGAGGAGAGGGCTCACCAGAAGCGCGAGGTGCAGACGAGCACGGCCCAGTTGTTGTTGTGCATCGCGGCGGCGGACGCCGACGCCACGGCGGCGGAGGAGAAGGCGAGGAGAACGAGCAGCGTCGGGAGGAGCATGGAGAGGGAGAGAGCGGGCCGCGAACGCCCGGGTCTCCGGCTGTTGCACGCCATGGCCGGCGCCGGCGACCGGGAAGCGCTGCCGCCGGTTGGGAATCTTAGCTTCGTCGCGACCGGCGGGCGCTATGGACGCGACGCGGAATTGGTCGGCGGGCCACGGGGAAGGTGGGCCTTAGTGGGAGATGGACCGTTGGTATCGGGCCGAGTAAACAAACGGGCCGACAAGAAGAATAGGATGTGGGCCATCTTTTTTTTGCGAATGGGGCCCGCGCTGGGCTTGTGGCCTGCACGACGGCACTTGCCGCGCGAAGCTCCGGCGTGACGCGGCCGCGGCGCCGACGATGAATGCTTTGCTTCCCGTGGAGGAGAAGGAATGGCAGAACAGACAAAACACGTGAGGGATCCCACTCGCTCGTGTCGAGAGCTCGGCCATGTGCGCGCCTTCACAGTGTCACCGGACGCTTCGTGCTCGCCAGAGGCGCGAAACGCCCGACGACACTCTTGTCCATCCCCTTTTTTTTCTTGTTTACTATTTGTTTATCGTTATGCATGCCGAACCTTCTTTTACAGCTTTTACTTTCAAAGGAAAAGTGGGCGAAACGACACGCACACGCATGACGCCCACTGGAGTTCTGGAGAAAGAAGAAGCGCGACACGCACACGCATGACGCCCACTGGAGTTCTGGAGACAGAAGAAGCGCTCGTGCCAACGAACGAAAGCACACAGCGCAGGCAGGCACCCATCTGGCGGCTGTATAGAGGGCAGCACGTGGCGTGTGGCAACTCCTGAGTCCTGATTGATTGCCAGTCTATCATCAGATAACGGTGTTCTGGTCTGGCTGAAAATTACCCAAACCAACCCAAAACGTAAAAATTCTCGAGGAAACGGAGGAAAGCGGGTGACGAAGCACAAGGACAAAGCTACTACTCTCTGTCTTGTGCTGCCAACACGGCTGCTGTCCCTGTCTGTTCATCTTGGGCGCGATTGGTTTCCTTCTGGACGCGGCCTGGCTCGCACCATCCATGCAGGCCCCGCTCAGCCGGGCTCCACGGCTGCAGCTTGAGTTTGTTTGGTCTACGCTCACACACAGCCAGTCTACCGCAGAGAAGGTGTTCGGTTGCCTGTGTCCGTGTTTCCCGCTCTCACAAATACTAGTATCCGCACGAGCCGTCTGCACCGAGCGAGCCAGGCTCACCAGAAACGAAAATCGATTTCGTTTCCCGGGAGCCAGGCTGCGCCAGCCCTTTTGTATCGCCGGAGCTTGGCCCGAGTTAACAACCAGGCAACCAATCACTCTGTTGCTGCATGTGACGGGCCAGGCCAGGCCATATTCAAGGAACCAATTGATAAGGACATCACTCCTTTGGATACAATCAACACTCCTCCGCTATTCATGCAAAGTCCAATCACTAGAGCTCATGCGCGACGATTAAATTTACGGGTGAGCTCGTTCCAAATAATGTCTTCCTTATATGTTTTTGAGAATAAAATGCTACCTAATGATTTAATTATTGTTAGGAACCATGGAGATGATGAGGAGATAGCTAGAGAGGTGCTTAGAGGCGTAGAGGGCAAGCAAAGGCGTCCAGGCCAAGTTAGAGGCCCAATCCAAGTCGACCTCGAGTCCGTTTCGGAGTCCAGGAGCAGTCTGCACTAAAACGGTAGTCCAGGTCGCATACGGGCTTGGTTTTGGACGTTCTATATATGGAAAGAAAGATAATTTGATAACCTTTCCAATGCCGCTAGTCTCATGTCAAGATGCGTCCGGAGTCATCGGGAATCGTCGAAACAAGTCGACGTCCAGAATCTGTCTCAGTGCTGCGCCGCCGTTTTTGGCCTTTGGGCCGTGTATCTTGTGTGAGCCCACTAAGGGTGCGTCCAGGGGGTCTTGCACGTCCCCAAGTCTTTATTAGCAGCCGCTGCCACCCAAGTTAGGGTTGGGTTTTGCTTAGATTATTCTGCTTTGACAGTTTCGCCGTTCATCGGTTTGTGAGACCCCAACTTGTGAGCTTAATCATTCATCTTTGCAAATTGTGTTGCATTCTCTTTCGTTCTTGCTTGTGTTCTTCGATTCGCAGGCAGGGATTAGCCTTCTGGGCGAGGTCAATTGTGCTAGCACATTTGATAACCATAGGAGACGTGGTGCTGCGATTGCGGGGTTTCGGATCGTGTTGTTCGGAAGCCGGATCGATTTGTGTCAAGTCTCCACCAAATCGTCGTTTACCAGAACCTATCGGAAGATCGGGCACCCTTGTTCACATCAAGTGGTATCAGAGGAGTGTTGATTGTATCCAAAGGAGTGATGTCCTTATCATCCTCCCCTTCTTGAAAGCAAACCGTCCTCGGTTTGACCTTAGTTGTAGAAGATGTTGGCAACAGACACCAATGCTCTCTTTCTTTAAACATAACCTGTTTCTTAAAAACTAAACCAGAAGCACTTGACAAAACATGTTCAATGTTAGTGCAGCAAGCTAATTGATTATATTTTCTCACAACATATGGTTCATTTAGATCTGAACAAATGTAAAGTCGATGCACCATAAACACACCGTTGTTATCATATTTACCCATGGCATGAAAATTGTTTCTAGACAACAAAGGCAATTCAGATTGGGAAAATATTCTCCTCTCTACAGAACTTAGATCACATAGAACATCAAATTTGATATAACCCAAAGTATTTAGAGAAGACAACAATTTCAGCTCATCATTTTCAGAGGTAATGGGAATCAAATGTTTAATTTCAGCACATGTATTTGAATCAAAATTAGAAGTATTGTTCCCATTCACTAGTTGTGGCAAAGATATAAGTGAAGCATCAACACACAACTCTTCTTTATCACAAGGACCAACCGGAATATCAACTTGTGACAAAAGTGGTATCCAGAGACAGGTTTACCGTCAGGTTCGCCCTTACCCTAGTTTATTTAGATTGTTTCGTTTCATCCTAGAGTCCAGAAAATAGCCCTACAAAAATATTCATGTTCATCAATTTTCCACTGTCCTATCACCCTTTGTGCCCTGCAAATTTTGTTTCAGATTGCTTTGTTGAGTTTGTGTCCATCGTTGTGTCATAGTGTTGCTGGTTTCACCTCGTCTTAGGTTTTAGATCCTGTCAGTTTGGTCGATCTGGTCTTCTGTGCATCATTTTTGGTCAGCAAGTGTTTGTGATCGAACCTGCAGTTTGCTGTGCGCTAATTGCTGGTGTGCCCCCAAAGGAATTTACAATATTTTTTCTCTCGCTTGTGGTGCATGCCTCTTGCTTTAAAATTGGTGCGCGTGTCATTAAGTATTGATCACATCTGCACCTAATTTGCTACGTACGCACCTGCGCATATATCAGTTTCATTTGTACACTCCTCTGGTTGCGTACTTGCACCTCTAGAGCATCACTTATATCTTGGCTAGTTAACCCATTAATTCCATTGAGCAGATCCTATTTGAGACTTGCTGCATATTGCTCTGTAGTTTCACTTGTGGATGGTTTGATCAGCCTTTTTGTCATCCTAAATCTGTTTGCCGAGCAATAGTAGCAAAGAAAAAAAAAGGGAGTTGCATTGCGTTTGTGTTGATATTCTTGTGCGGCACTTCTGAAGAAAAAAGAAAGCAAAAGAAAAAAAAAAGGAAAAAAAGGAAAAGGCAAGTGCATACACAAAAGCCGCACAAAAAGAAATAAAAGAAAGAAAAACATAAAAAAGAAAAAAAAAATCAGAGCGCTTGCATCCTTTTGATTCCAAAGTACTGTCCAATAATTTTTGTTACTGCTAGGTCTAGGTCCAACGACGGGTTTTAGGCCAGCAACATTGACTTGTACTTTGGACTATTATTCAACTTTGCAATTTCTGATTTCGAAGTTTGCTATTCCTTGCTACTCACATATTTAGCCTACCAAGCTCCACATATATTCTTCGGAACAACACGGTTTTGACACTTGCAATCGCTGAATCACACCCTCCAGGTATCTTTTGCTTTGCTGTAAAGAACCTTGTAAGAGCTTGGTAAGATGCTTCCAATTGCTTGTTGAGAGCCTCCACATTCATAGAGTAGTGATAGGAAAATATACTCTTGTATTTTTTTTCTTGTCTTCTACTAAAATTGAGGAGTTGTTGCGCCATTAAAATCGTAAGTTCTACTAACAATGACAGGTTACACCACTAAAATTGAGGAGTTGTTGCGTTCTCTAGCACAACAAGTGCTGAGTTCTCATATGGAGAAGGTGGAGCAAAATCAATTGAACAATTTATTCCAGACTTTCTTTGTTGTCAAGAATCGACGTTGTCGTGTGATCATTGATGGTGAGAGTAGCCGCAACATCGTAAGTTCTGAGTTGGTTGAGAAGCTTGGCTTGACCACACGGCAGCATCCATATCCACACTACATCCGATGGGTAAATTCTTATGATACGATAAAGGTAACTGAAATTGCTCGCATTGAATTTTTTCTTGGTTCTTACAAGGATAGTGCTGAATTTGAAGTAGTACCTATGCAAGCATGTCATTTGATGTTAGGTAAACCTTGGATTCATACGAATAATGTTTTGCACAATAAAATTTCCAATAGATATTCGTTTAAATACAAAGGCAACAAAATTACTCTTGCACCTTTGAATGCTGCTGAAATTTTAGAAGCCGATCAAGAAAGATTTGAGAGAAGAAAGAATGAACCTTTTAGGAAAGAATGGGCTGGTTTATATGATGCAACATTTTCATCTAAATCTGAATTGTTACAAAAGGAACATTTTTCTTTTTCTCCTGTTGGAACTAATATCTTGCAGCATGAACATAAAAAAGAAGAGGATGACGTGAAAGACAATGAGATGATTACAGCACCTTGCAAAGATGAAGTCCATCCATTAGAGGAGAAGCACCTTGCTGTACCTCCTGCTATGCATAACCTTTTACAGGAAAATGAGATCAAGGACGACAAGGAAATTGGGGAGAAAAGCAAGGAGAAAGAGGAGATGCTTGCCACCCCACGTATCGAAGATACAGCTCCTGTATTCATTCATAATAAACCAAAGGTTACTTCTGAAATTGAGAATAAAGGTACTGAACATCGCTCTATGCTTAGTGAAGGTAAGAAGTTTTTGGTTGTGCCAAACTTTTCCATGAATCATGCTATTATAGAGCAATATCTAGTGGAACCTTCTCTTGATTCACCTTTGTCACAAGTTGATATTCCGGTTGGTCCTTGTGATAAAGAAGAGTTGTGTGTTGATGCTTCACTTATATCTTTGCCACAACTAGTGAATGGGAACAATACTTCTAATTTTGATTCAAATACATGTGCTGAAATTAAACATTTGATTCCCATTACCTCTGAAAATGATGAGCTGAAATTGTTGTCTTCTCTAAATACTTTGGGTTATATCAAATTTGATGTTCTATGTGATCTAAGTTCTGTAGAGAGGAGAATATTTTCCCAATCTGAATTGCCTTTGTTGTCTAGAAACAATTTTCATGCCATGGGTAAATATGATAACAACGGTGTGTTTATGGTGCATCGACTTTACATTTGTTCAGATCTAAATGAACCATATGTTGTGAGAAAATATAATCAATTAGCTTGCTGCCCTAACATTGAACATGTTTTGTCAAGTGCTTCTGGTTTAGTTTTTAAGAAACAGGTTATGTTTAAAGAAAGAGAGCATTGGTGTCTGTTGCCAACATCTTCTACAACTAAGGTCAAACCGAGGACGGTTTGCTTTCAAGAAGGGGAGGATGATAAGGACATCACTCCTTTGGATACAATCAACACTCCTCCGCTATTCATGCAAAGTCCAATCACTAGAGCTCATGCGCGACGATTAAATTTACGGGTGAGCTCGTTCCAAATAATGTCTTCCTTATATGTTTTTGAGAATAAAATGCTACCTAATGATTTAATTATTGTTAGGAACCATGGAGATGATGAGGAGATAGCTAGAGAGGTGCTTAGAGGCGTAGAGGGCAAGCAAAGGCGTCCAGGCCAAGTTAGAGGCCCAATCTAAGTCGACCTCGAGTCCGTTTCGGAGTCCAGGAGCAGTCTGCACTAAAACGGTAGTCCAGGTCGCATACGGGCTTGGTTTTGGACGTTCTATATATGGAAAGAAAGATAATTTGATAACCTTTCCAATGCCGCTAGTCTCATGTCAAGATGCGTCCGGAGTCATCGGGAATCGTCGAAACAAGTCGACGTCCAGAATCTGTCTCAGTGCTGCGCCGCCGTTTTTGGCCTTTGGGCCGTGTATCTTGTGTGAGCCCACTAAGGGTGCGTCCAGGGGGTCTTGCACGTCCCCAAGTCTTTATTAGCAGCCGCTGCCACCCAAGTTAGGGTTGGGTTTTGCTTAGATTATTCTGCTTTGACAGTTTCGCCGTTCATCGGTTTGTGAGACCCCAACTTGTGAGCTTAATCATTCATCTTTGCAAATTGTGTTGCATTCTCTTTCGTTCTTGCTTGTGTTCTTCGATTCGCAGGCAGGGATTAGCCTTCTGGGCGAGGTCAATTGTGCTAGCACATTTGATAACCATAGGAGACGTGGTGCTGCGATTGCGGGGTTTCGGATCGTGTTGTTCGGAAGCCGGATCGATTTGTGTCAAGTCTCCACCAAATCGTCGTTTACCAGAACCTATCGGAAGATCGGGCACCCTTGTTCACATCACCAATCACACCCCTTGTTACTGCTGGATGCAAACTTCTGCTATACATTTGCCAAACACTTAAACGAATCCTCTAACTTCCGAGAAGTGATGCAACATCTCGTTCAGCATGCGAAACCCACTGAAGCACGCTTCCACTGCTCCCAATGCTACTCGACTGGATCCCCAGTCAGCTGGGCAGACGGGGCGCTCCGGACGCGGGGAAGGAGGAGGAGAGGGCTCACCAGAAGCGCGAGGTGTAGACGAGCACGGCCCAGTTGTTGTTGTGCATCGCGGCGGCGGACGCCGACGCCACGGCGGCGGAGGAGAAGGCGAGGAGAACGAGCAGCGTCGGGAGGAGCATGGAGAGGGAGAGAGCGGGCCGCGAACGCCCGGGTCTCCGGCTGTTGCACGCCATGGCCGGCGCCGGCGACCGGGAAGCGCTGCCGCCGGTTTGGGAATCTAGCTTCGCCGCGACCGGCGGGCGCTATGGACGCGACGCGGAATTGGTCGGCGGGCCACAGGGAAGGTGGGCCTTAGTGGGAGATGGACCGTTGGTATCGGGCCGAGTAAACAAACGGGCCGACAAGAAGAATAAGATGTGGGCCATCGTTTTTTTTTGCGAATGGGGCCCGCGCTGGGCTTGTGGCCTGCACGACGGCACTTGCCGCGCGAAGCTCCGGCGTGACGCGGCCGCGGCGCCGACGGCGAATGCTTTACTTCCCGTGGAGGAGAAGGAACGGCAGAACAGACAAAACACGTGAGGGATCCCACTCGCTCGTGTCCA
This sequence comes from Eragrostis curvula, assembly GCA_007726485.1. NCBI lineage: Eukaryota > Viridiplantae > Streptophyta > Magnoliopsida > Poales > Poaceae > Eragrostis > Eragrostis curvula. The sequence goes on from CM017439.1 coordinate 54,107,567, forward strand.
GAGCTCGGCCATGTGCGCGCCTTCACAGTGTCACCGGACGCTTCGTGCTCACCAGAGGCGCGACGCTCGACGACACTCTTGTCCATCCCCCCTTTTTTTTTCGTGTTTATATTTGTTTATCGTTATGCATGCATGCCGAACATTCTTTTACAGCTTTTACTTTCAAAGGAAAAATGGGCGAAACGACACGCACACGCATGACGCCCCCTGGAGTTCCGGAGAAAGAAGAAGCGCTCGTGCCAACGAAAGCACACACCGCAGGCAGGCACCCATCTAGCGGCTGTATAGAGGGCAGCACGTGGCGTGTGGCAACTCCTGAGTCCTGATTGATTGCCAGTCTATCATCATGATAACGGTGGTCTGGTCTGGCGGAAAATTACCCAAACCAAACTTCTAAAATTTAGAGGGGTTTAAACTAAAATTTTTTGTCTTAAATAAAATTTAATTACAAAACTAACTGCAGAACCCTCCTCTAATTCGCGAGACGAATTTAATGAAGGTAGTTAAGCCGTGATTAGACGATGGTTACTGTAGCACCACTGTAGCAAAACATAGCTTAATTAGGCTCATTAGATTCGTCTCGTAAAGATGTACTCATCTGTAAAAAGGTTTTGTCAGTAGACTTTATTAGTACTAGATTCTTTTAGTTTAGACCCCTCTAAATTTTAGAGGGACGTGCGCCGAACGCACCCCAAAACGTAAAAATTCTCGAGGAAACGGAGGAAAGCGGGTGACGAAGCACAAGGACAAACAGCCTGTTCGCTTGGCTTATCAGCCACGGCTTATTGTCAGCTAGTAGTATTTTTCTCTCACAAAAATCAGCCACGGTTTATCAGCACCAACCAGTCAGCAGTAATTTTTTCTCAAAAAATCAACCGTGACTTATCAGCCCAGCCCAGCCGAACAGGCTGGTCTTGTGCTGCCAACACGGCTGCTGTCCCTGTCCGTTCATCTTGTTACTGCTGGATGCAAACTCGCTAATCTTTCGCTCACACGTGCAGCATATGCCAATCAGCCAATGTACGAGCAAACCGACCAGTTCCCACACTACACACACATCACAGTATCACACATTCACACGGGTCCAACGCCCATCGAATCCCACACGGACACACGCGCTTGCCACGGTACAAACTCGCAACGTCGGCAGTGGGCCACCCCAGCTTCCAATAAGAAAACACTTCCCGGGGCCCACTTGACATCCTCTCAGCTCCCCGCAACCGTCTTTCCCCCAAACTCCCAAAGCCCATTTATGCCATCACCACCAACACGCAGACGAAGCCAGCCACCCCCCCGCACGCGCACACCACCCACGCCCACTGCCCACGCCGGCGACACAGGCCGCCACCGCCCCGCGCGCCCACGCCACGCAACGCTGCCGCCATGGCGGTGAGCAACAACATCACGGCGTGCATCACGCTGATGGCGCTGATCTGCGCGGTGCCCGTCATCGCGTCGGGGATCTGGTTCGCGTCGGCGCAGGGGGAGGAGTGCGCGCGCCTGGCGCGCTGGCCCGTCGCCATCCTCGGGGGGCTCCTCCTCCTCGCCGCCCTGGCCGGCTTCGTCGGCGCCTACTGGAACCGCCGCCGCCTGCTCGCCTTCTACCTCTTCGCCATGGCCGCGCTCATCGTGCTCCTCATCGTCCTCCTCGTCTTCGCCTTCGCCGTCACCCGGGGGTCCGGCTCGTACCCGGTGCTCGGCCGCGCCTACGACGACTACCACCTCGACGGGTTCTCCATGTGGCTGCGCGGCTACGTTTCCGACGACCCTGGACGGTGGGAGAAGATCAAGGCGTGCCTCGCCGTCTCCAACACCTGCAAGAAGCTCGCGCTGCGGGGCACCGGCCTCACCGCCGACATGTTCTACCAGTCGCACCTCTCCCCGCTCCAGGTATCATCTGAGGCTCTGAGCTCACTAGTCACTACTGCTCGTACCAAGCTCATTATTGACTGAGTCCGTTGATGATTTTTCCTTTTTAAAAAAAGGAAACACATTTTTCCTATCAGTTTTAGTTCATGGTAAAATACACACCACTCAATTAAAAAAAAATACACACCACTCCAAGTGATAGGATTGCTCAAAATGCATTTTTTTTCCCTGTCAACTTCTAAAAGCAATTGCCACTTTGAGCCAAAGCATAGCTTAGTGACGCTTTGCTGAAGAAGCAAACCATGGGAACCCCCCTGCTTGCTTTACGATGATCAGTCAGTCTCCAGACCACCAGAGATGCTACTAGAAGAGGAAAGCTGGAATCAGATGACAAACTTTCTAACAGCGCTTAGAGAAAAGTTATTATCATCAGCATCTTTACAGTCACTGTCGCGTGGGTCTACTCACCTTTCGCCACTGGGCGAGTGCCAAATGGTCTAAAGGGGCATCCATGTGTAGGTCCGTGTAATTAAGCTTTGTCTGGAACAAGATCAGACACTGACACAGACTGGGAATCAAATTGCGTGGTGCACGATTTCTTAATCGGATACGCACCCTATCCTATCACTCGCTAACAAAAAAGGGTTTTAAGCCATCCTCAAGCCATGTCTCAAACGTTGCAGTAAAATTCTTCTGCTCCCTCGCGGTTTTAACGGATTGTAGAGTACAACACTCTTAATTCATCTTGAGCTATGAAAATGTTTTTTGTAACATTGTGAATTAAAAAAAGAGGGAGTACATGTTTTCGAGACACTAAAGCGAGATGATACTTCGAAAGTCCCTCAATACAATTCTTATGAATTCCTTGCGTCTCAAAAGCGCTGCACTCTTCTTCGTGTATGCAACTGCGGATTTACATAGTGTTTTTCTTCGAGCACCTACAAGTGTGATACCGCTGTTGCTGGAGTACACCGTCTAGGAGGAACTGGGTCGGGGACACGGGTATCATGGGACGGTGCATGGGGGCGTGAGAATCGATTCGATCTTTGTTAATCGTGCGGCTAATAGTAATATCCATTTCTATCGCCTTGTTTTGGGTCTCGTTCTTGGATTGGAGCCAGTGCAAACAGCTGGCGTGGGTACAATGATAATCCTCTCGGTGTGCTCATGTGAGCAGGGTTTGTCTGTCTCTGTGTGCCCGCGTATTCCGCCGGTCGTTCATCCATCTCTAGGAACGTTGATCTGTTAAACTAGTAATTTTTTCATCAGGTCTGCATGAAAACAAAGCTGTAATTAAATGCCTTGAGATTTCACGCAAAATTTGTAGAATAATTTACAGAGGCTTTTCATGCCCTCTGAATTCTAAACTAACATCTGATGCTATACTGTGGAAACCTGCAGTCGGGTTGCTGCAAGCCTCCATCGGTGTGCGGGTTCAACTACGTGAGCCCGACGGTTTGGACGAACCCGTCGCATCCGGCGGCGGACCCGGACTGCGGGCTGTGGAGCAACAACCCCGGGCAGCTCTGCTACGAGTGCGAGTCCTGCAAAGCCGGCCTCCTGGAGGCCCTGCGCGACCAGTGGCACAAGGCCAACATCGCGCTCGTCGTCGCCACCGTCGCGCTCGTCTTCCTCTACCTCGTCGGATGCAGCGCCTACAAGAACGCGCAGGCCGAGTCGCTCTTCCGTCGCTACAAGTGGTGATGAACTGATGGTCGGTCCTGTTCTGGTGAATTCAGACTTCGCTTTGTGAATTACAGTGGTGCTTATGTTGTTGTAACAGCTAGTACGTAGTAAGTACTCCGTAGGCAGTGGTGATCGATGTGGTTGGCTCCAGGCTTTGCTTGATTTGTGGTAGTGGTAGATGGGTAATGTAGGGGCCGGGAGATGTGTAAGATTCTTGTGGTCTATTTGTGGTTGAGATCTCATCATGTCTTTTGTTGTTCGCCAATGACTCCTGAAGAAGTGGCCAAGTGAGGTGTATGAAGCATTGCTGATTGGTTCAGATTTGTCACTTTGCTGCGTGCTGCTGTTGGTGGCAGTCAGATTTGCTCTGTATCTTGCTTCACTGGAAGGTGGATGCCATTGTAGATTGTACAGAAGCGCTCCGACAATGCACGTTGCTTAACCACATGACCCAGACAGACGCTTCAGCGTTCGGACCGGGATCCTGAAGATCAGGTAGTTAGTTCCAGTCAGGAAAACAATTGCATTTCGACCATTTCGCAGAAAAAGAAAGATCGCATTCAACCATCGCCATGACTCATGAGCTCTGTATACTCATATATGATAGTACGTACGTACATGGTCTGTGTACTCCACAAATTCTGTAGCAGAAGACTCATCAGGCTTGCCATTCGTCAGCATGAACACCGCAACACCAACAGCAGCCAGTTCTAATGCGCTTGTGCAACCAGCTGCTGGTTGATCACTTGCCTTGCTCCTCCGCGTGCTTGGGTTCTTCGGAGCAGTCATCGGCAGCGTCGGAGACGCCACCGGGGGATGGAACTTGCTGAAGACCCGGAAGCCGGAGAGGAGGGAGAGAACGACGAAGCAGGCGAGCGCGGCGGCGTGCAGCGCAAGTGACAGCGTGGCCTTCCCGCAGAACCGGCCGAAGTAGGAGCACACCTCGCCCCACGACACCTCCCGGTCGCCGTGCTGAGCCAGTTGCAGCAACTCCGCCGCCGCCGACGCCGACGTCACCAGCAAGTAAGCCACCGCCTGCACGACGTCACAAGCGGCGTGTAATAGTGTTAGAACCCATTGTTGATCGCAAAACCATCGCATGTATAACTGCTAACCAATTGATTTCTGGCCTCTAGATTGCATGCTTTTTCCTACTATCGCACTTTGGAACACTGGTAAATGCTCAAAGCACAGTGTATGGTAGTAGTATGCAACAGAAACATATCCAAACATGGGTCGACTTGTCGAGAATATACAAGTCGACACATATTTGCATGCATGTTCTCTATGTACTCTGCTAAAATTCCAAACTGCTTAGTTTCAGAACAGTGGAGGTTCTGCTCTAGTATTGTACAAATTTTTGGTGGAAACAATTTGTTTCTAGACAGAATCAATTGTACAAGTGAGTAGAATAGAACAACCGTCTACGGATTCTGAATATTAACTTCTCAAGATTTAATTTCCCTGTCAAGACTCCACAAGATCCTAGTGTGCTTTACCACAGCGTGACTTCCTGATTAGCAATCGCCTACTTAGTTAATCGAAATGTGTACTCTGCTAAACTTTCAGATTGCTCTGTGATGAATTTTCTCAGCTGTGCAGGTTAACAGAACAACCGTCTATGTACCCTGAATACTAATTAACTGAAATACACAAGATCCTAGTGTATCCTACTACAGTGTGATTTACTGATGACCAATTACCTACTTCAGTTAATCGAATTGGACAACTGGTCCTAGTAAGTACGGTAACAGCACAACCGGTTAGTACTGATACTAAGTGATTAATATGGGGGTTGGGTCAGACCTGATCGAGGAGGAAAATCACCCAATCGTAGTGAGCGAGGGACTTGAAGGACGACAGCAAGATGGAGGCTACCGAGTACGCAGCTGCGACGGCGTTGATGACAACCAAATACCTGAGAAACAATTAAACTTTTTAAGCATCGCAATACTGCATAGTACTAACTACTAAGTGGATCATCCAACGAGCTGCTCCCCACTTCTATTTGAGCCTAAATCAAGGTTGTTCGTAGTCTACCCCAAATCACTGGTGATAACTGATCTTGCTCTACCCAAATTACAAACAGTGAACAAATTCAAGGAAATTCAACAGTTACAACGAAGATGAGCTCGGTGCTTACTTGAACCCTGAGAGATTGGAGAACTTGACCTCCCCGTAGGTGTCATCTGCCTGCCTGTTGGTGGCCATCTCCCACAGGGATGCCACCGCGAGGGGGACCACGCAAAGCCGGAGCGCCATCTCCGGGAGCTTGAAGCCCGCTGCCATGGCCTTCTTCTTCCCTGCTTCTCCCTCCGTTCCTCCTCGTCACCTGCTAGCTATCTATACTATAGTACTATACTGCCGAGTCCTTTCCTTTTCTCAGTTGAATGTTTGCGTGAGCGGAGGGGAAGACGAAAGGGACTTTGCTGTGCACTAGTGTCCAAAGCGTGGCGCTCGCTATATAGCCATAGCGCCCGTGCCCTGGAGAAGACGTTTGCAACAGAATGCACTGAATGTGATTAGAGGTGAGACCCCACAGAAAGGTTAGGAGGAAAGAATTAAGATACACTTTCTGTAGAACTGTTTGAACGGAACGGAATTCACACAGGACATGTAACCGATTGGTCAAGGTTTAGTCAGTTCGGACTGAGTTTGCTGAAGCTGGTGTCGTCGCAGTGTTGCCAACAATTGAAAGGTTGGTAAATTTCTCAAAATGTTTTGGACATGCTGCTACAGTCAGTGGTGCTCGTGGTAGTTGGGTGAGGATAAAGTAGCCGGTTTCGGCGCTCATTTTCATTTCATCAGTGGGGATGGTTGTTCCTGCGAGCCATGATGCGCTCCTGTAATGGAAGGTCCAGCCCCACCAGGAATTACACGCGGCAGCAGCTTGAGTTCCGTAGCTGAGCACGCGTGACTCCGGCGAGACCCACCGGGCACCGGCGCACTCCTCTCTGCCGGGTGTGAAAACACGAACCGCAGAACGGCGCGCACGCGGTGGGACGATGAACAAAGCTACAGCATGAAGCTTTAGGACTCGGCTATGTAAGTTCTTGGCGAGATTGGTGAACTGGTGTGCATTTCAGAAATTAAGAATGGAGGCCCATATCACGCTCCGCATGTTCTAGTCTTTTTAACAAAATGTTCCAAGAAGAAAAACTAATTGTTCCAGCAATTACAACTAATTGTTCTAGCCCTCTTAAACATTGTTCCAATAAGAAAAGCCAATTGTTCCAACAATTACAACCAATTGTTCTAGCCCTCTTAACCATTGTTTCAATAAAAGAAACCAATTGTTTCAGCAATTACAATCAATTGTTCTAGCCCTTTTAACCATTGTTCTAATAAAAGAAACCAATTTGTTCTAACCTTCTTAATTAAATGTTCCAAAAAGAGAAACCAAATGTTCCATCGAAAAAAATCAATTGTTCTAAAGAATGCTACAGGGAAGTTGCGCATGATTTTTCATTTTTTGACTTGTTCTAACGCAGTGCACATAATAAGTTAATTAGCGCTAATTAACCTATTCGGGCTACATAGTTTGCACGCTTCTGTCGCATGCAGTATCCAAAGAAAAATCACGCTAAAGAAAAAGTCCATGGGGCCGCGCTCCCGCAGTCCCGCGCGAGGGAATGTTTGCTTTTGTGAAAACTGTTTGCGATGGGATAGTTCCCGCTACGGAAGCACGCTCGTGGGATTAGTGGGCCTGTTGGGCCGTGCTACAAGTTGGTTACAAATAGCGTACGCTATAGATAGGCAGTCCCCGCTGAGTCGCTAAAACATGCGGAGCGTGATATGGGCCTCCATTCTTTTTTGTTTTTGTTTTGTCGGAAACCTCTTTTGCTATCACGTTAACCCTGATGTCCGTATAGAGTGTGTTTCTCAAATTTCTGATGAACTATTTTCTGGAACCGGGTCGCTCGCTGCTTCAAATTCCAACTTAATACTCGAATATTTATTTTTCAATAAATCGAATTCCATTCATTCATTTTCTGTTTTCAAAAGTACTGAGTACTTGAAAACTGCTGAGAGTGCTCTTGCAAATTATTGAATCAGGTTTCATAGAGTGTTGAACCAAGCATCTTAATTTCTGAAATGCACACCAAAGTCTAGGGAACGTAGACACCTTAACCGTAGGTTAACCGCATGGATCACCTTCCTCTATACAGATTTTAAAATGTAAAGAGGAAAAATGTTCAAAACAAGAAAAACACACGAAAATTCTGGAGGCAGAAACATCACCTAACCCGCCTGTGATATCACACTCGCCACATGGCTTGAATATAGACCCTGTGATTCCTGGGTTCCTGGCACCAGCGTTGTATAATTTTCTTCCATCGTAGGATACTTTGCTTCTCTACATTTCTGATGTTACTCCTTGGGAAAAATTAAGAGAGTGCATGACGAAATGGAGGAGTTCATGTGTTTTACATGATACATGAGAATCTTTGAGTTGCGTTACTTTCAAGATTTCCATAAACAAAAGTGCAATGTCTTCTCTCGAAACACAAGATAACCTCATTTGATCATCACAATAATGCAGCAAAGCTTTCAGAAACCCTAAAGAAACATGGGGTTGGGAGAGAAATTTGCTGCGCTAAGCATATCAGTTTTTTCTTTGCAAACAAAATTTCAACGCAGCCGTTGACCCTAAACTTGCACTTGTTAAGACATCAAGCCATCACAAGTGTGGTCTCATGCATGAATCATCAGGTAACTTGGCCCTTGTTTTTGGCCTTGGGGCTTCTTTAAAGGGCAGAGAAGGGTGAGGTGTCCCAGCACTAACCCAGGGAGATTATTATTCAAGCAGTTGACATATCTTCGGGTTTGATCTAGTCTGAAAAATATATAACCCCTCAACATTCATGCATCTTCGCAGCCTGTAATTTTCTATTGTTTCAGTTTGTTTAGACATTTATCCTGCCGCCGGAGGGATATTTTTCTTTAGTCTAGTTTAATTTCTGATCTGACAGCACATGAACGCAAGATTATAGTACTGCCAAGTTCAAAAAGAAATGTGTTAACATCCCTGCCACTCCATAAAGTATTCCTGCCGGACATCAACAAACCAAAATGTCAATTGAGGTAGCATCACAAGCGGTGCAAAGCCATGCTGTATCAGGAACTAAGAGTCAATTCCCAGTTTACCTACCTACATCATCAGTTGTTGTTAGTAAAGGTTGTTGTCATGTTGACAAAATCTCCTACCGTCAGTTAGACCTCTAATCTACAGTCACATGTCTCTTGCAAGATTATTGGGACATTCACAAGTTTGGAGCGGACCTAAGTTAGTTTGCTATTTGGCTTCCTCATTTGATTTTTGTTAAGCTTGATGATACGACGATTGATGAATTTAACAATTATTTAAGAGAAATGAAGTGGTCAGGTTGACAACAGCTATATATGTACCAGAGTTTTTTTTGTTTTTTTTTGTGTGGAGCCGATGTGTATCAGAGTGAGACCAGCACGACACTTACATATTTGCCACTATGTTCACAAGTTATATACTTTTTTCAGCCAGCAAGGCAGAAGAATAATTGCTCTGACTTTGCACACGATCGGCAAAAAAGAAAGAAAATGGATTGGATATGTAGAGTGAAATATTGCGCTGACCAGTAATCATTTAAGATACTCTCCACAAGTCAAGGACATAAAACCAGGAGATGGAATCAATTAGTTGAACTCTTCTTCCCCCAGTCATGTTTCAGGTACATCCGTGTTTAGTTTTCTCAGAGGTCAATGGGTTTCAAAATATTCAGAAAGGAAACAACCATGTAGAGGCTCTGCAATACCTCCATTTGTCAACGTTTGAACTTTGCAAGGCCAAATGGCAGTACCCTATAAATACCTTGGGACTTCTTGACCTCAAGTGCACACAAGCAATTTCTCTCTAGTCTCTCTACTCACCTTTTTTTTTTTTTTGCAAGGGAGTCTCTCTACTCACCTGAGCATCTCTCAAGTCAAACGCATCATCACCTTCGAGCACATCACAACAGCAACAGGAGAAGCATGGCAAGAATTCGTGTCCTGGCATTCGCCATCGTCAGTAGCTTCTTCTTTGTCGTCGCTGGTCAACTCCGTCCTCTGCCGGCAGCGGCCGTTGGCCTCCCTGGCGATCTCTTCAGCCTGGGCATCGCCTCGAGGCTCCGCACAGACCACAACTCCACGACGAAGGCGTCGACGGACTTCGGCCAGATGGTCAAGGCCGCGCCGGCGGCCGTCCTCCACCCGGCCACGCCCGCCGACATCGCCGCGCTGATCCGGTCCTCCGCCTCCTCGCCGGCGCCGTTCCCCGTGGCGCCGCGCGGGCAGGGACACTCGTGGCGCGGCCAGTCGCTGGCCCCGGGCGGTGTGGTGGTGGACATGCGAGCGCTGGGGCGCGGCGGCCACCACCGCCGTGGCACGGCGGCGGCGCGGATCAACGTGTCCGCGGCGGCGGATGAGCCCTACGTGGACGCCGGCGGCGAGCAGCTGTGGGTCGACGTCCTGCGCGCCACGCTGAAGCACGGGCTCGCTCCGCGCGCGTGGACGGACTACCTCCGGCTCACCGTCGGCGGCACGCTCTCCAACGCCGGCATCGGCGGGCAGGCGTTCCGGCACGGCCCGCAGGTCGCCAACGTTCACGAGCTCGACGTCGTCACAGGTACCGTGCGTCATCACAAAGCACACTTCAACTTGGCTATCTAGTAATTGGTGCAGTGATGTATTGATAAACACGTCTTAGTAACAAATTATCCACAACAATGCAGGAACGGGTGAGATGGTGACATGCTCCCGGGAGAAGAACTCGGACCTGTTCTTCGCCGCGCTGGGCGGGCTAGGCCAGTTCGGGGTCATAACCCGGGCCCGGATCATGCTCGAGCGGGCCCCAAAGCGGGCGCGTTGGGTCCGGCTCGCCTACTCCGACGTGGTCGCCTTCACCAAGGACCAGGAGCTTCTCATATCAAACCAGGCTAGTGACGCCGGGTTCGACTACGTTGAAGGTCAAGTCCAGCTCAACCGGTCCTTCGCCGAAGGCCCCGAGTCAACGCCCTTCTTCTCCAGCGCCGATCTCAACAGGCTCGCCGGGCTCGCTTCGCGAACCGGCGCCGGCGCAATCTACTACATCGAAGGCGCTATGTACTACAACGACGACACTGCTGCATCACTGGATCAGGTAGGAATTATAGAGCCAAATTCAATCCCAGTGCTATGATCAAACCTAAAGCTCTAAGTGAACGAAAACTAATTTGGTTTTTTAACTTTGTTTGCAGAAAATGGAGGCATTGCTAGATCAATTAAGCTTCGAGCCGGGGTTCGTGTTCACCAAGGACGTGACATACGTGCAGTTTCTAGACCGTGTCCGGGGGGAGGAGAAGGTTCTCCGGTCAGCCGGAATCTGGGAGGTGCCGCACCCATGGCTGAACCTCTTCATCCCCCGGTCTCGCATCCTCGACTTCGATGCCGGCGTGTTCAAGGGCCTCCTTCGCGACGCCAACCCGGTTGGGGTAATCCTCATGTACCCCATGAACAAGAACAGGTGGGACGACCGGATGACGGCCGTGACCCCGGCCGCCGCCGCCAGAGACGACGACGACGACGTGTTCTACGCCGTGGGGCTGCTCCGGTCGGCTCTGTCCGCCGACGACGTGGAGCGGCTGGAAAGGGAGAACGAGGCGGTGCTCGGGTTCTGTGAGAAGGCAGGCATCGGGTGCAAGCAGTACCTGCCGCACTTCGCGTCTCAGGACGGGTGGCGGCAACATTTTGGCGCGAAATGGGAGAGGCTCGTCGAGCTCAAGGACAAGTATGATCCTCATGCCATACTTTCGCCGGGTCAGAGGATTTTCAGGTCACCTGGAGAGAAGGCCGGCATTGCCTCCGCGTAATTTGGCCGTTTTCACCTTCCTTGAGCCAGCACAGGGAAATGATTTTGGCATGAAAGGATGTACATGATAGGTTTTTCATAGCTAGATTCATCTGCACATATTTTTCTTTTGAGCTGTTATTTAGAATGTAAAAGCCAACCAGCTTTTGCTGGAATGCTGAAATGCTGATTACAAGGAGTATCAATCTTCCATTAACAGTTAACACAGTTGCAGAAAACTTGTGTAGCATACTAGCATAGGGGAAATGAATTCCGATCCAGAGAGGAGGCAACGTACGAGACATTCTAGTATATTTCAAATTTTCCTTCACCGAGAGAGCTTAGCTAGGAGATCCGCCAAAGAATGTGTAAAGAGGTACAAATGTAACAAGGAAAATGTTGTACACGCACGAACAACTGTGCAAGGTGGAACCACCTTTTGGTAGTGTCGTATTTGAGAAATTTTGAAGTTCTTCTCCTCTTTTTTTGTTTTTTTGTTTTTTTTTTGCCAAGAAGTTCTATTTATTTACGTAGATGCATCAACGCATTCTACTAAATGACATGTATGCGTACTTTTCAAATATGTGATTACTAAAATTAATAATTTTAACCTTTTCTGTTGCAGTTGTGCGTGCGTGTACCAACGATGCGTCTACATAAGTAAATAGAAGAAAAATTTAATGCGACAGAAAAAGTTTAAATTCACACCAATATGTGATTACTTTTCAAATATCTTTGACTTTTTTTTAAGGTTTTTGCATTCTCTCAAATTCTACAGGTTTATAAACCAATAAATGCACGTTTGTATGTGGACTAAAGGCTTGTCATATGCATGAACCAGAAATGAGGCAGTTTTGGTTTTGATTTTCAGGACCCTTTAAAAGGAATTGAGCGGTGAGGTGTCGACTGCTAACCCGTGGGCACAACTAAGCAGTTGACATATTTGAAGATTTATTTTTTGAATATGTAGTCCCTAACATTCATGTATCTTCCAAGTAACAATAATCCTGTTGTGTTCAAATTTGATTAAAGCCTACATATTCTGTTGTCCGAGTGATATTTTCTTTATACATACAGTCTAAGTTTTTCTTTTTTTTTTCTAACGAGTGATATTTTTCTTTATGCATTGTAAGTTTGTAATCTGATTGCACATGAACTCCTGTCATAGTTTTGAGATCAGTTACATTCTGGGGAATCCGTAAATTATTTTCTGCCCGACATTAACAAACTGAAATGTCAGCGGCGATAGAGACGATAGGGTCATGAATAGTGCAATGCATGCTCTATTAGAAACTCAATTTTTTTGTCAACGTTTGGAAGGTCAATTTCTAGTTGACCTGCATATATCAGTACTAATGGTTGTTGACAAAACCTCCTACCGTCAGTTGATGGATAATAAAAATGTACTCACCAGTTTTTTGCAACAAATTACTGCAACATTCAGGCCTGAATTTTTAACGGCAGTCTTACCACTATAGTGAACTAAAAAGATATATTTGTCTGATACGAGTGAACGTAATTCTGATAGTTTATATTGTAACGAAGTAACGAACAATGTAAATGGCAAATTTGAAAAAGTCCACATTTGTTATAACTAGTAAAAATGCACGTGCATGACGCACGTGTCCAAAAGACTTCAAAGAGTATGTAAGATGGATGACATCGGTCAGCAAGGAGCTAACACAAGAGATATTTATTGATATATATTCTCAATCTATTGTGCCAAAAAAGATTCACCACTTTTGTAATGATATTGTTGCACAATATCTAATAAAAATAAAATGTATGTTCTGTCATAAATTATAGAGATGAAGGGGTTGTTTCTCCATTTGAAGAACAAACTGCCGGCATTATCACACATTTATGTAAATTTGTAGACCTGCAATAGAAGAATCCAAAATTTCATACATAAAGTAAAAAAAGGTTGAAATGAAACAGAGCTTTGACCCTTACATTTGACCATTTGATATACTGGCATGTTGAATATAAATTCTGGACTTGGAGAAAGCTCCCAAATAAACCAGATTATATATTTATGAACTCCTACAGTAACTTCAACTACTGTGTGACTGGGCAATATATCTATAACTTCTGGGCAGCATATCTGTTAAATTGCTGGATATAGTTTCCCAATCCTCTCAGCTTGAAGGATCAGATCATAGAACACTCAAAACTCCTCAGGTTAGCCCCCTGCAGTGCGGTGGTAGGAGCTGTGAATCCCTCCCTTAAAACTGTGAAGGACTTGTCCATCTGCCCTCTTATGTGTTACTGTTTTTCTGTACTCGCTAGTAATCACAGCAAAAAAAGTCTCGGCGAATACTTTTAGAATGTAGGCAGGGACCATGCAAGCAGTAATGAACTACATGCGAAAAATGTAGATTACAAGGACATATACCTTCTTCTTTCTTCGTAACAACAAAAAGTCTATTTCCTGAATCTGCACATTTATTTGATTGTTTTCCGCACCATCACAAAATTCTTGAAATCACGGCCTCCATGTACCTGCACAATAATCACCGAAATTTCAACTCTACATCCACACTAAGCATTCTGGACAAATTCTGAATAGTTTTTAACCTTCTGTTGGAAAAATGAGTTTCAAAAACCTCAAATTAGCTCAATTTATTGGTTAACTTCCTGCATTGTGCAAAACATTGATTATCAGCCATCGTACCATCGCGTGAGGCATGAGTCACCAACCATCAAAGCAAAGAAAGTCAGCCAAGGCGGGTGCATGAAGTATTCCATGAGCACACCTTGAGTCTTCATCCTCTAATAGATAAAGAAACTCTTTATCCTGCCAAGTGATATAGTCTACATCAATTCCACTCCATTTTCCTGCAAACAGTCAAATCAGACGAAGTTGATCGAAGTCCACCAAGCATCATAATCTAAGTAAAATTCTTGGGAAAATAATTATGGTTTGGTGAAGGAAATTGCTTAATACCTCTGTGGGATCACCAGCAGCCAATAGGATCACCAGCAGCAATTAGGCAACTATTTTAATATTTCTTCTGTTGATATTCCTGCATATCGTGGAGTAGCAAACATGAATATCCTTATTCCTTGCTATTTCAAGATTTATTTTTACTTATCTGATCCACGTTAATTAAGGAATAGCAAATATTTAGTTATTCATATCCATAATGTCAAGACTGCATAAGATATTTATCCATAATAAATATGGGTATTGTAATCGCAATGGAGACCAGAGCAAATAGCCATGTAAGCTTGTAATCAATATGATCAACTCAGAAATTTTTGTTTGTTAGAAAATTGGCAGCGTAATTAATTGACCAACATAGAAATGAGTGTTTTTAAACCGCCTGTTACCACAGTTAAATTGCTTCATATTATCAAGTCACTTGGAAGTGCAGTAGGAGGATGGGAAGAGCTCCAGCAGCATGCTATAGCACTCATCAAGGAACAGGGACAGCCTGGGGATGAGCAGCCTATTGAGGCCACACTTTTCAATGAGAACCAAACAGAAGGAGAACCAGGCCTTCCATGATTATCTACTAATCAGATGAAATAAAGCTCAAGTTACTATATCAGCTGCTATGATATAAGGAATATGATATGAATTTAGGCAAATAAAGAAACAAGCTTTTTATCAAAATGAAATTAACAGAGCATAAGCTACCGCTAAATGTCCACATAACCTCAAATTTCAGGCCAGATCTATGTAGTAGCTAAGTAACACCACTGTAATATTTCATTGCACACAGAGAATAGAAGACAAAATGGATAGAACTATGGGTTGCAGGGTGGGTGGAAGCCAGAAGAGTCAAAGCTGATCGTCCAAGATTTCAATGCCTCGTCTTGTTACTCCCCACAACAGACTGCTCTCACATAAAGCTCAAAATCATTCGACAACTCCCATGGAATTCTCTGGTTTACAAAACTAAAAAAAAATGTCCTGTTTTATTCAAATCCCACTACTCAATCAGCTATCACAAATCTCCCACATGCCATGCAACCCCACTGTTTCATTCAAATCACTAATCTTAAGGTCGTCCACAAATAACAGAAAGAAAATAATTTTTTTTGAATGAAAAAGAAAATAAAAAATTGATGCAATGCATCCTACATTGTTGGGATAAAGAAATCTCTACTGCATCGAACACATAAGAAATGCAATTGCGGCTGACCTTGAGATTAGGATTAGCCTAATAGTCGACAGCCACATGCTGCAAAATCGAAGGAATCTAAATCCAAGAAAATTAGATCCCCACCTGACAGAAAAATTGGGGGAAAAAAGCAAGAGATTGAATCTGGCGGAATGCATTAAGATTGAATCAGGTTTATGTTGCAGACGGCAATCAAATCCAGAACCAAAGCAAGCTACCTTGGGTTGCAAATCAGGTGGATCTGCAGGACTGACCTTCACAGCTTGGTCGTCCATGGAGCATATGGCGGTGCTGCGCTCGGGATCCGGCAATGGTCGGGGGCGGGGAGGAGGAAGAGAGTTGGGGGCGAAGGAGGAAAAGGCTGGTCGGGATCCGGCAATGATCCGGCAATGGTCGGGGAGGAGGAAAAGGCTGGCTACGTTTGAATAATTTCCAAAAGGATGAAGCCTCCCTAATGCACGTGCGCCATCAATTGTTCCTTGATTCACGTCAACTGTTTTGGAAAAGGCTGGTTACATTTGAATAATTTCCAAAAGGATGAAGCCTCTTATGGAAGGCGATGAAAATCATTCCAATCCGGTGGGGTACGTGGGTGCGTCATGGGTGAAAAAAAAATTAAGTTTTAGCGTCACCGTAACGCAACAATTGAAGAAAATCAACGTAGAAGGGAGGGGAGAGGAGGGGGGCGTGACGTTCGGGGATGCCCGGAACAATTCGATGCGTTGGATATTGGGTCCACAATATAGCAGGACGGTTCAGATGGCAGGGTAGATAGGACGGCAGTGTAAAACTGATTTTTCTCCGAACTGGTTCTTTAAGGGTTTAGATTTAGATTAACAGAAAGCTTGCGCCTTTGCCACTATTTATCTTATTTATATATTTCTCAGCCTGGAAGGCGCGCAGAAGAGATATTGCTCTGAGCCTCTGACCTTGCACGATCTTGGGGACATGGCTCTCACCAATAATCCTAAGTCAAAACAAGGACGTGGAACCTATAAATTTAATCATTAACTATTCTCCCACGCTGAAAATCAGGAGATGGAACTGATTACTTGTGGGTATTTCCCTACAGGTATTTTATTTCAGTATTGGAAAGCCACATTCTTTTTCTTTTAATTTGTGCCAGAAGTCAAGGAGTTTCAAATATTCAAAAAAAAAAAAAAACTCAAGCAAAGTACTGCAGTGCTTCCAGATGTCAACTTTTGTAAAGGACAAATGGCGCCCTATAAACACACAAGTCAAGAACACACACAGAATCTTTTTGTTTTTATTTTCTAGTTTCTAATCACCGAAGCAGCCAAGTCTCTGGTCAAACATTGTACTCACCGAAGCAGCCAAGTCTCTGGTGAGTGAGTGAGTAGTACCCGCCAAGCATTACTCACCAGATTTTTTTATTATTATTTCCTGGTGCAAGTTTTGGTTTAAATTTTGCGTGATGGTGGATGGTAGTATACCCTAACCATTCATATTTTGTTAAAATATTTTATGCCGGTAAAAGTAAAACTAGATGGGTGCTGCAGCCTCCTACAAGATGCTAGTTTGCTGCGACTACAGAAAAAGAGAGGCAATATTCTTCTTCTTTTTTGCGAAAGAGAGGATATATTCAAAATTTGAGAAAAGAAAGAAAATTTATCGTGTAGCAGAATCAAGTGGGCCGGATATAACCTCCGTCGTTCTTATAGGCCCAACTGGGGAGCCGTCGGCGGCGGATGTCCATCACCGCGGCGGTGTGGTTTGCCACGGCGTAGGCATCAACTGAAGCCATTATGACTATGATCAGTGGCGCCACGAGCACGTCGCTGCTTTGTTTCATCTTTATATTACACCGAAAATACTACATGCACATCAAGGTTTCCTCACAAAATCCCGTTGCCTTTCTTTCGGGGGAAAAAAAACGCCGGCTGAACAGAGCAGAAATCCAACCTTATATAACACCATGGCGTGTGGCGTCCACGCCGCCTCGTCGATTGGCCTTCGGCCGCTCAGACGGGATCTATCGGAAGCCCATCCTGGAGACGCTGACAAGCAGAAGGAAGCACGAATCTCGACGCGCAACAGGAAAATTCTGGAACACTACCCTATGCTGCTGATGGCCTCCACAGCTCAACACGTACGGCACCACAAAAAAAGCGACCGAAAAATTCTGATTAGCAAGCCAACGAACTACTACGGCCATGGCACTGCCGCTAGTGAACTGTAGCTAGCTAGCTACCAGTAGCACCGGAACCACCGATGGATGCCATGCGAGGAAAGCGTCGATAGCGACAAGTACAGCGCCATGGTGTACGATCCAAGTAAAGTGCCCTTGCATACGTGCAATACAATCAGCTGAGGCCTCCACAAGTTGTCTACCTAATCATGGATCAGGTTGCCACGGGAGATATACTAGCCTATCGCCTCTCAAAATGCTACATCACCTGGTCAGATCACTATCCTATACTACTAAGCCGTGGTGTACGTACGCCCTGTACACCGCGTCAAGTACTTCCTACTGCCTATGCTAGCTATCTTGTAGACGTGGACCATTCATCGTACGTACGAAGATGTATCATGTTCGGTCAAAAAAACGAAGATGTATCATGCCTTGTGTATAACCTCAAGCTGCTCGGTGTGTACGAGCCGTTAGTTGCCGCTATAACAACTGAGAGAAGTCAACCGTTAACTCGTGCACGATGTTCCCATTCCACTCATCATTTTGAGACGGTGCCGTCGAACTCCACGGCAATCTCGCTTTTTCGCTGCGCCACTTCGCACCTTATTTTGTGTTCCTTGTTGGTCCAATTGATGCAGGTTCTTATCTCCAAAACGTTGCAGTCATAGGTACTCTCTACAAGTACACCTAACTGGAGTACCACTCTAGCTATAGAAGTGCAATTTCATCTCGTCACTACTCTAAACAGTAAAAAACGATCACTTTGTAGAATGAATGAACACAATTTTTGTCAAATTTCCTCCACTTCACTTGAACGTCGATGAAGCTTTTCAATGTAGTTAGAGGTGGGGAGGGCAATCGATTATGGCAAGTTAGCAAAACAGGGGAAGAAGTTGTGGACCTGATGGTGGAGACACCGTCAGGGATGGCCGGAGGAGGGGGGATGCCAGGGTGCTCGGTGAGGCTGCGCGTTAGGACAAAGAAGAGACGAGCTGGAGGAAACTGACAACATGTGAACACTCAGATCTTAATCTAACGGCTTACATTCGTCGAGTCAAATGAACAGTTTCCTCGATCGACTGAAATCTATCATGTCTTTATTTTTTTTTCTTCATTTGGAACAACATCTTTCTGAATGTTTAGGGCCATTTTAGAATCAACAGATGTAGACAAGCTTTTTTAGATAAAGGAAGCTTTTTAGCTTTTTTAGATGTAGACAAGCTAGTTCTATTACATTTGCCTAAGTGAAAAAGTCCATTGGACCCTCAATCAAAATGTTGACTCACTTTGCTACCCGAGCAGTTCAAACTTGATCGAATTAATCACTATTCAAATTTGTCTTTTCTGTTTAAGTTATGAAAAGGAACTAGGAATCTAAATAACTGTATGCTACTTGCCACTTGATTTGCGCTCACAGGATGTCTTCGCAACCTGTTGTGAAACGGACTTGTCAGTTTCATTATTTTGGCGTAGCTAACGTGGGTACTTCTCTCTTTAGGCATGTTGTATGGGTCTGGCTAATCACTGTGTAGACAATCAGTGCATGCATGCATATACATGGCGGCACAAACAGCCAGATGGGCCCTGATCCTCCTGACACATGCACCGTGCCTCTCAGAACAGCAGCCGATAGCTGCGCTGCGGACAGCAGCTTTTGTACGTTTGGGTTCTGACCGGCTAACTTTTACTCGTTGTAGTAGTACTCATGAGAGGTCACCAGTCCAATCCAGCTTTCATATGTTGTCAGGATAGGAAAAATACAACTACGATTCTGCAATTGCAATCTCTTGGAAGGTAGTAGCTGACATTTGGTGAGGTTTGCAGCATGTGATCTAACCATGGACGGCAAGAGATGCGGTCTTTCAGGGCTCAATGGCTCATGCTCATGGTTGCAACACCAGGAAGTTTTGAAAGGAACCTCGAAAGAAAACTAGGAAAATAGGGCATGCTACTAGGACAATCATACATGCCTGACGAGTGGATTTAAGTTATGAGAAATTAAGGGAGAGAAAATGAAGCATTCAGTCGCCAACCAACTTCAGTTTATCCATTCGTTCATTGTTGACGTTACGATAACATTCAAATTGTCGATCTTGTCCGAAGGTCAACAATAACCTAAAGTGTTGCTTCATATGGATCGCTGCAAGTTGTGATGCAACTATAACCTACAAATGTAGGCCTTGATCATGCATATCCCATTTTTAACATTGAACACCATATTGTTGTAGAATCTATAACCTTGTGGAACTTGTGGAAGAAAAGGAACATAAAGTCATTCTTTCAAAATAGTAATTTCTCAGAAGAAGTGGCAGATTAAAATAGATTGAAGATTGATGTCTAGTTTATTTTTCCTCCAGGCAGCATTTATTTTGTGTCCCAATACCACCATGTAATTGTCTTATTGCTTTGTTACGGTAAAAACTTAAATTTCTCTCAGCATGCAGAAAACCTCAACTTAGTTCTGTTGCACCGCATCATGCATGCATGATATTGAAAAAATACGTAGTAATTGCATAATTTCGAAATTAATTGCCTTCCCGGCCTTGAAATACATTGAATGAATGAACTGTAAGAATGCTGGTTAGAGTACTGCGCATGCGGTACTAGTACTGTACAAACTTACACCATTGATCTGGACACCTTTCCAAATATCGAGGCATCAGTTGGGCTGCTGCTAAATCCTATATACCAGAAGGGTATGTGGGATATATACCTGACAGGAACAGCACAGCTATATGTGCCTAGTAGCTGACATGGTTGTCGCCGGATATCATGTTTGACCCTTGGTCTTATTCAAAAATATTATTTAAATATAAAAACAAATATATCATAATTAAAATATATTCAATGATAAAAAAATTGTAAAAAAATAAATAAGATTTACGCAAAAAAATTGAATAAGACGAGCGGTCAAAAAAAGTCAACAGCGACATCTATTTTGGGACAGAGGGAGTATGTAATAACAGGGAGAAAAGTTCCAATAATGACAGACAACCAACGACATCCAGAGGTAATAGTAAGTCTTCTTGATCGATTAGCTTCTCAGATATTATAAGCTCCGATCCAAATATTAATATTATTACTAGTACAAAACGAACACAGTAACATAACATATACCAAAAAAAAGAATAAAAAAAATCTCTCTCGTAGAACATCTTGGTACTAATTATTGATAGCGGGAGGGTTTTCGCTTATTTCATTAGACATGCATGTGATCACTCTCTCTTTCTCCTTCCTGACGGTGATCCTCTTCCTCAACACAAAATTAAACAATAGAAGACAAGCAATATGATAGGGGGGTAACACGTACTTATAGCTGCAAGTCAGGTTGCACTCATCAATTGCTAGTGATCTCTCGTCTTGGAGCGAGAGCTAGCTAGCTGCGGACAAGCCCACAAGACAGGGTCATGAGCAGCATAGCGGCGTCAGCGATCTCGTCGGCGGGGAACATCTCCGGAGGAGTGTCCTTGCTCTGCAGACTAGCTGCCACAGAGACGCTGTCAACTGCGACGACGTGATCCTGATCCTTAATGGTCGGAGCGGCGACAGCCGACGGAGCTTTGGTGGCTGTGGCAGCGTGATCGACGATCACCATCTTGCACCGCTTCTTGAACGGCAGCGATCGGTCGACCTCCGCCCTCTTCTCCTTCTTGGCTTGCTTCGTCTGCTGGGTAACGCTCACTGTAACTGCTGCCCCGCCGTTGCTGGCAGCAGCTGCCGCAGCCGCGGCCATGGCTCGCCGCGCTTTCCTTTGCCTTATGCCACATGCGTTGCAAAGAGACTGCACCATGCAATCACTCATACATAAGAGGAAACACACTCTTAAATATGTGTGTACTACTATCGTACTAACTTCACTATTTGTACTATGAAGCCCAAAAGCATACATATATAGATCAGGAATTCACCTTGGGGCCACAAGGACCACTCCTCCACAAGGGAGTCTTCGTGGTGTTGCAGTCGGAGCACACTCGAATAACACCCATAGCCTGCTGCTGCTGTTGCTGACTCTCATCTTGGTGTGCTTGTGCTCTTCTCCTTGGCTTTCTTGCCGCCCCACTCTCGGAATACTCGCTCGTTGCCTTCCGTATGATCTTCATCTTCGCTGGAGGTGCCACTGCCCACCTGCTGGTTGATCCATCAGCACGCTTGTTCTCTATATCGTATGGATCATATGCGGATCGCTGGATCATGTCGCTTCCGATGCTTTGAATGGTTGGCCGGAATGGTGCTGGCATAGGGAAGACGTCTGATCCGCTCATCATCACGTGATCGTTGAACTGCAAGGGAGAAGGAAGACAAACCATGGTTGGGAGTAAGATTAAAAGAACAGATAAATAAGCTAAGACATATATATATCTATCTATCCTTGGATACTATATATACATAAACAAAGCTGTGATCCCCTCACCTGTTGGTTAGATTCAGCCAAAACCTGATGCCTCAAGTGCTGGTTTCCATAGCTTTGCCCTTGGTGCTGATCCACAGGGCTGTTCATCATAAAAGGGAACAAGATAGGAGGGTCCGTTGCTATATGGAAGGCCGGAAAGAGTCCCTGATCCTGATCTCCCTCCATTAGAGGGAGAGTAGATAGTTGACTCATGTAGATGGTCGACATGCATGTGAGAAGAGAGATGATGAGCTAGAGGAAGAGAGATCTAGAGGAATGGCAAGAACCTGGGAAGATGAAATAAGAGAGATCAGGATGCATATAAGGGAGATGGAAAGGAGTGAAGGGGGAGGGAGATCTGCAGTTGAAAGGGCAATTTACAAGGGCCCAGAGAGATCATGGACAGTGTAGAGAGGGAATGTCCTTTTTATAAATATAGGCAATAGGTGCCAGCAAGAGTTGCTATCAGTCTCTCTCCAGCTAGGGCCTAGAGGGATTTAGAGAGATGTCATATGTGATCCCTTTCTCAGAGAGAGAAAGAGGTGGTCACAGCACACATCAGCACAGGAAAGGGATGAGGAACCAAAGGGAAACAGTGGAACAAACATATTGCACACTGTACGTGCAAAACATTCATTCCTAGGGCAACCAAGATCTCATGCAACTCCATCATATGCCCCGCCAGGGTAGTGCAAATGTTACACATTAATTAAATTACATATTCCACATAATGAAAAATGGTTTGCATCATTGAGACTGATGTGCACTGGATAGATGATCAAAACCATGTCACGCCATGAGATGTGTCCTAAAATCTGACAAAATATAATCCCAAGGCTCGCATCAGGAGTAGCAAGTAATCCTCCAAACATAATTCAGATCTGCATCATAAATCCCCCCTTGGATCGATAGATAACTAATTAGTCCCTAATGGTAACCTTGCCATGATTGATGGAAAATCGATCGCCAAAAATAAAATTAGGAAAGATGACCAAAGGCGAGATTTGAGCCTCATCATTCTGCACGCGAATGTCTTCTGATCTTACCAATGCAACTGGTGATGAACTCTTCCACAACACAATGAGAGTTCACTATGAAAATCATACATACTGTAGTAGGGATAACCATTTTAGTGTTTTTAGAGTATGACTTGCTACCTACGGTACTACAATAGTTAAATACATGGATTGAAGCAGCCAGCACAATTGCTATATTATACAGATTTTTCTGCTTGTATTGTTCTTTTGCCTCCAAAATGATATTTTGGGCCA
The DNA here is from genome assembly GCA_007726485.1 of Eragrostis curvula. Lineage (NCBI taxonomy): Eukaryota > Viridiplantae > Streptophyta > Magnoliopsida > Poales > Poaceae > Eragrostis > Eragrostis curvula. The sequence continues at coordinate 54,130,908 of CM017439.1, forward strand.
TTACAAATGGCGAGCTTTGCAAGTAAAATCACAACTTCTTGCAAGTTGGACAAGGAAATGAACTTTAGCAATGCTTGGCTAGGCTACAAACAACTAAATACCTACAATACTTACATTTTTGGTCTGCACCTTTACCGTGTGGTACATGGAAGTTTGTGTCACAATGTACTTATATGGCTTATAGTTAGGATTCCCTTTGGGGGAACATAAACACCTATAAGCGTTCCTGTATGAACTACTCATGTGCTAATAAGTAGTATAATAATATATAAGTAGCATAAATCAAAGCACTCATGTTTGGTGTTAGCTGCATAATCTACGCAATTACTGCAGAGTTCAAGTTCTAATCCTTGTTTAATCAATGTACATGTCATATTAGAGAAACACAAGTCTATCAGCAATCATTGTACATATCGATCGTAGGTCACAACAGTTACCATGAATGATATTGATAACATGGTCACATCTAGGGCTGGATAACTACTCTCACATGCCAGAGATATTCTACTAGCTTTACCTTGCAATTAGGTACAAGCAGTACATGCACGTTTCCCAGCACTGTAGTATGAACGACAGATCGGTTGGACAAAAGCTGGAGCGCTTCAGAGGGAGGATCTAGGTGAATTCAGCAGCTGTGTCATGGATAGTAGGTCTCACTGAGCAACCTCTCTCTCTCTCTCTCTCTCTCTCTCTCTCTCTCTCAACCACACTCTCACTAGAGACAACTAGAGACAAAGAAACATTAAAGTCATGAGCAGGCAATGAAACATGGCCTGCGCCTTTGGGACCCATGCAAGCATGGCTTTTGGATCTAGGGACAGCATTAAAACAGAATACTAGTAGCTTTGCCCTCTTAACCATAGTCCCCAGCTAATTAATACTAACACCAGCTAGTTTGACTGTTAGGAGGGAGTGGGTGGCCAAGTACTCCTACCTTAGGACACCTATCAAAGAAGATGTGATGGGATATTAATATTATCAAAAAGTATCTTCTGCCCCGGCAAAAACAGCAACCAGGTGTTAAACAGGGAAAATATTTGAATAGCAGTTGACAGATCACATGTAAGCCATCTAAACAGGCAAAGTATTTGCCTACTCCCTCCGTCCTCAAAAAAGTGTCGCTTTTAGATATCATGTTTGACCGTTTTTCTTATTCAAATTTTTTATGTAAATATCAAAACAAATATATCATGATTAAAGTATATTCAATGATAAAACAATTATAAAAAAATAAATAGTATTTGCACAAAATTTTTGAATAAAACGAACGGTCAAACGTGATATGTAAAAGTCAACAGCGACACTCTTTTGGGGACGGAGGGAGTAGTTGGTATGGATCATGATACTTATGTCCGCACACAGATGAAAATTTCTCCATGAATCAAAAACAGGACAGTACATTTGCTAGCCAATCTAAATCCTTCTGACTACTCAACCGGCAGCTTGCCTTTTCATCACTCAAAGAGGGCAAAGCTTAGGTATAACGACATGGCAACATCTCTCTAATATGCAAAAAGCGGGCAATATCTGCCGTTTATTAGTCCTTCACACATGATCCCGCTCCTCTCTTATTGGACTGGGCAGGAGAGAAGCAGAAACTGCTTAAACCCTGAAAGCGATGGCTCTTCCCACATGACAAGCCCACACACCCTTCCATGGGCATGCAGCCAAAATCTGGGCAACTTGTTCCTCCCTCTTCTCGTGATTCCCATTGGGGACAAACCGCAGCGGGGGAGCACTCCCAAACAAAGACTAATGGCACAGATTTGAGCAAAAGGGGCGGGCAGCGAGGCTGCGCCCACTGGCACTGATCACCTCTGTATGTACGTGCACCATCCTTTCGTGGTCAGATGATATGTATTAGGTCATCACAGCGATACATGGTATGCGTACAAAAGGAGGCAGAAGTTGACAAGGCCCCTCGATCGATCAATCGGTTTGTAATGCCACGCAATGCAGACAATCAGAGATCTTCAAGCAACAGGCAGGGTGGAGTAGGCATATACAGGCGCATTGATACTGGAGAATGATATACCTGAGAGGTGTGGAAGAAATAGGTGCAGAGGGATGCATGGTTGGAGCCAAATGTCAGCTGGACTGCATCCAGTTCTTTTGGAGAGTAGCATAATGTTCAGCTTGTTGATGATCACATCTCTCATCATTCCACCTTGCTCTGCGCAAGATTTGGCAGTCATGGTTCAGGACTGGAATTCTAAATCATCAGAATCAGAATACAGAAAGTGCAGAGTTTATTGACATTGGGATCCATCGCCATCCATAAATCTATGCATAGAATGCATGAATGAGCTAGTCGTCTGCAAGAAGAATGCAGATAGCTATGGCAGGAATTCGAGATTGATATGGCAGTAAAGTTTCTGTAAAAAAACATCTTAATGGACTACTAGCATCATGCTACAATAGAGGAGATAGCATCGTACTTTGCCTCTTCATTCATTGATGAGCATTTTGTGCAAGCATGAGCAATTTCATCCAAAGGCCTTGGACACCAAAGGATGAGAACGATCCTAATGAAAAATATCCCAGCTTACTAAAAGTTTAGCTTATCCAATGAAATCCGGACTGCGATATCACTGTATATCGTAAACTTCAGGCATGTTTAGACCACACACACTTACTGTAGTAGTTTTGAACGTTATTGTACTAGACATGCAGGCTATATCCTCTCAACTTAATAGGATAAATATTTCAGAAAGTGACTACTTATCCATGAAATCTCATTGAGTCCATAAATTATTTTGGTCTCACTTGAGATGTCCATCAGGAATGTTGGAGAATTACGCCACAAGATGAAAGCTAGATATAGTATCTACGCCAAACAGCAGCTTTTTGCTAATGTATCACTAGGGGTAGGCCGTTCTACATGTTCACACAAGTAGATGAAAATTTCAGACCACACTATCAAACTACCATCCGTACAGACGGATAATGTTTGCTCCAATAGAAAGCCAGATTCTGGTTGTATGATGGTTAAGGTGCATACGTATAGTGTTTTTGAATCACTCCTGGAGAGAGAGTATCTGTGAGAGTAATTCACTTGCTGTCACAAGATGTAAGGTGCCCAGCTGAATGATAGATCTGATCCGAACAAAAATGTAGCTTTCAGAAGGCTCTGCAAATCCAACGGGATCATGGCTGTGTGCAAAAAGACACTGTGCTCCATGCCTACATGGACCCTCGTGTATTTATGCCTGGGATCATGTGTGCAAACATGTGATCTGTATGTATGTATAATATAACCAAGCCCGCATATACAATTGAAGACTAACTTTATGGTAAAAAAAACATAATTAGGAAAGTACACAAATAGCAAATAGCATAAGCATGCTCTGATGTCAAACGGTAAGAATTTAGTTAGAAAGGTAGCTGTCACATTCCAACGTAGTTCAGAATAAAACCATAAGGGCACGTACAATGGTGTTGTCTCATAGGTCGTCTCATGTATGACACGTAATCATAAGACGATTTACGAGACAACACATACAATAGATGATTGTTTTAGTTATCTCGTAGTAATTGCATCTTCCCTTAATTTATGAATGAGAAAAGGAATGTTTACGAGTTGTATGTCAACTATAACTCGTACAATGGTGTGTAAACCGTCTCATACTCCTAAATTTTAGCGCTTGAGGTGGTTGTCTCGCGAAACAACCGCCTGTTTCTTTTTCCTCACTCTCTCTCTTCCACCTCATCAAAGATCCTACGTGGCATTGCATGAGACGGGCTACGAGACTGCCTACGTGTAGCGTTGTACCTGCCCTAAGATGGACTATTGACTATTGTGGAACATGCCAAATCAGCTGGCTCTAAAGATTCCAGCAACAAATAATATATGCTAAGTTTCCAAGAATACCAAACTAAGTTTCCAAGATTATACTCGTATGCAAAGAACAAAAATGTTTCAGTGGTAGGCTTCCTTCTCAACAACTCTATCGCTGAACAATTTCACCTACCGCTCTCAGAAGAAGCCTACCAAGAATACCAAGCTATGCAGAACATCATACAAGGGATACAGATCTCTGATAACCAGAGAGACGTCTTACATTTGGAACTCAACAAAATATTCAGCTTCCAAATTCTACCATCTACCATACAAAAACTTTCATCCACCGAGGCCTTTCACCTGGATCTGGAAATCAAAATGCTGCAACAAGCTAAGAATGTTCTGTTGGCTACTCTTCATGGATAGATTAAATACGAGGAACATTCTCAGAAGGAAAAAGCAAAAATTAGAAAACAATGACTACAGCTGCATCCTATGCCACCAACAAAGAGAAGAAACTGCCTTTCATCTATTCTTCGGCTGCCCGTTCAGCCAAAGAATATGGCACCATCTAAACATCCAATGGGACTTCACACTGCCTTTCCACCGAATGCTTGAAGACGCCAGCCATAAATGCCAGCACTCCTTCATGGAATTCTTCATAATTGGTGCATGGCAGATATGGAAACAAAGAAATGATCAAATTTTCAAAAGAAACAGACCAACATTTGAAGGCTGGAAAAGGAACTTCACAGATGAATCCTTACTGCAATCCCATAGAATGAACCAAACAAACAAAGAGAAGTTCATACAGACGGTCAACCTGTACAGATAGTTCTCTCTCTTTGCTCTTTTTCTCTTTCAGCTGCCTGAAGAGGCTAAGTTGTACAGTTTCGGGGTTACCTGGCCTTTTGGTCATGAAACTCACCTTTTATATATATATATATATATATATCTAATAAAATACTACCACAGTAGGGGCTTCCCCTATTGTATATTCCTCAAAAATAAATAATATATGCTAGCTCTGAATACATGATCTCAAAGACTTCATTTAAACTTCGAGCTAGAAATGAGAAATACAAAATCGATGAGGCTATACATGCCTGAGAACAACTAAAGCAATATAGTTATGAATCAAGAAAATAAGTGCAGGGTGAAGCACATAAATTATTTTTTTTACGTAATCAAGCCCAGAAATTTGCTTGCATAGTCAGTGCATAGTGAATTGAGCAGGTCAAAGGCACACAGATTAAAAAAACTAAAAGGAGTATGCAAATTGACACTTCCTTCTCCATTTTTGCTCCTTTATCTTAATTAGGAAAAAGAAAGAACAAGATATTTGACAAAAGTACTTTGTATTCTTTGGTGGTAAAATGGAGTTACAAAACATGACTGATACACAGCATGAAGTTTACAATCAAGTGAGTGAAATCTGATTTCTTAAAAATTACCGACGGGTAAAAATGCACAAAAGAAAATCTAGATTGAGAAAAATAGCCTTCCGAGATATGATTGTATATATATTTCACAATTTCAAATGTTTTACTTGGCAATACCATTAGATGAGGACGCAATCACAAAATATGCACAATAAGTGGTCATGAGTAGGACACGACCACAACAGGATGCTATTAGAGAAACAACAAAAAGACAGAAAAAGAAACAACAATAAGTGGTCGTGAGTAGCACACCCGCACAACAGGACGCTGTTAGAGAAACAACAAAAAAACAGAAGAAGAAAACAGAGAATACACTAACTGTAAGCTACTGGATAAGGTAACCTAGGGGTAGGATGAAGGGTTGAGTCATAGCCACTTATTTGGGGCTAAATGCCATGCCACAAGATTTTGAGATTAAGTTAGGCATGAATGACAGATCAAGGATCAAGTGATGTTAGAAACTAATAGTGGCATGGGAAATGTTGGTGATGGATTGCAAAAACAAGCATGAATCTATCAGTTGCCTTAGTTCTCTCTTTTCTCCCATCTCCCAGAACTTCGTGATTCACAAAAGTAAGTACAAGGCATCAAGACGGGTGATAAGACAACAATTTTTGTTTCTCTATAATTTTCTCAAACTACCGCTGTCACTCAGAATTTTCCGACCAAATGTCCTGGATCAGCATTAAAAGCAATATGTCTACACCTTCGAAAATTTCATCTGCGACTTAAAATTTAAGGAATAAGACATATTGTCATACCATGTTTCTTTAGCATCCATTTGTATGATAAAGAAGAAACAACACAGTACTACTCTACTCAGCACATTTTCATTGTCAACCAATTTTACAAAGCCTTACAGAAGATTTAAAGAAATCAAAATGGTTAAGAACAAGCCTAAAAAATATTTGAATTTACCCAAGAAGTCTGAAACACTTTGAGGCCTTCACGATAGAGCCAGGTAGCATTTGCGCTGAATGGTAAACCAAGAAGGAGGCAGTCTGCTGAAATGAAACATGATGCTGATAAGTCAAGAGAAAGGACAGCTAATGGATAGGATGAAAAGAATCGTCAAAACTCTGAATTCCTAACATATAGATATATCTGAACAAGTCCAGTCGATGGTAACGTGTATAGCCCATACAACACCCTGCTTATTTGCACTTGTTGATGAGCTACGACCATTGACCAAGCACCATTAGGCTGCTTCGGGAGCATGACAGAACAATCATCCGTTTCGGGAGCGTCCGTGTTTGCTTCTACATTACCTAACATCCTAGGTACTTGAACTGCTGCAAACCTTGTACGCTCAGGTATCCACAATTTTTCTTGAGTTGGGTGAGTGGGAAGGGGGGGGGGGGGGGGGGGGGGGGGGGGGGGGTTGCCTGGCCCTTAAGTGGCTCCGCTATGTCTGTTAGTATCTTTTGCGTATTGAGATTGGCCAATTGAACATGTGAAAAATGATACGTAGATTTATTATATTATCTAGTATTTATTTATGTGTTACAAATATATATATTAAAAGCATTGAGTGCTCCATATCGCCTTTCGAAAAGACCCTTGCAAGGATCCCTACTTACAGTTACAACGACTGAAGCTATAAAATTGAGCTTGGAACTTCTTTCGATCAAAGAAACTAGAACAGACTTATTGCTGTCCAGAAATAACATAGTGGCCACCTACTCTTACTCAGTTAAGTGTCCTTTAGCAATACAAAAATAATACACATAGGAAGAAAAATGATTTTTGTTTTATCATGAGATGCAGTGAAAGTGCTTGGTACATACCAGATGCCACTAGTTCAAGATGCCTGGGACTCACTTTGTTGATAAAATGGAAGATAACTCAACACGCCAGAATTTCACTAGCAAGCTTTGATCAGGCCACCCCATCTGAAACCTTCACAAATGAATAAGAGTAAGACACTTAGATTCCATAAGAATAACCTTTAACACTTTGTACCCTGCAAATAATATACGACCTTAAAACGTGACAAAATGTGCAATATCACATCGTTCATGCTCCAACATCACACCTCGCTAGAATACCAGGCATCCAGGGCAGAACAAGTTTCCAAAATGATTTTGCAGAAAATACCAATTCCAGCTACTGCCCTCCGATGCGTAACAAAAAAAATAAAGCACAAAGGCACAATAGATTATCTATACCATGCTAGCTTCTAAATTTTCAATGTTCCTGGGAGCATTTCGTCGAACAGGTAGTGAGCAGCACATAACTCATGCTTGATTCGGCAACACTAACCACTCACAAGAGGTTTTGCGGCAGTAAATAAGTAGGAGTCGCGAGGGGAAAGTCGCCTCAGTTCGCCGACGTCCACCTGAACATGCGCCTCCGCCGCGGCCGAGGAGGCAGCGCGGCCGCGGTGCGCACCCGGCGCGGCGGGGCGGGGTAATGGCGATTTTTTTTTTTGATAACTGATTTTTTTTTTGGGTCACCAACAAGCTTTATTTTTCAAACCGAGTCCATTACTCAGCCCAGCCCAACTAAATTACTTTGTAACATAAGGCCGAATTCAACCCACGTTGGTGGTTTGCGTAGGCCATTCCAAACTAGCCTTGCTTACGTGGGCCTGATGGGCTTCACTCGACAAACCCGACACCGTAGGTGGATCCTATACGTAGCCCGCCCGAGGAGATCGTTTCGATAGGCCACTTTGAGATTCGTGCAACTTTAACATCCGACGGCCGAGCTTCTTTCTTCCACCTCTCGACTCCCCGACGCCATGGCGCCACCGACGAGCCCGGCGCAGCCGGGTTAGGGCGGCGGCCGCGGATCCGGCGGCGGGAGCCGCCGGAGACGGTGGAGGAGGGCGGGGCGGGGGCGTCTCGCCAGAGAATCCCTTAGTGCGCGGGATTTGTACCCCAAGATCTCCTCCTCCTCCCTTCGGACAAATGCGGCGGCAGGCCGGACCGGCGGTGGGCGGCGCGATGCGGGCGGGTGGCGAGGCGGCGGGCGGTGTAGGGGCGGGGGCGTCATGTCTCGTCGGATTAGCGCGGCGGCGGTCGAGGGCGGCGGCGGAGACGCCACCGGAGCCGGGCGGGAGGCGGAGGCGGCAGGGGCGAGCACGACGACGGCGGTGGTGGGCGGCGGCGCGGCGGTGGCTGGAGGAAGACGAAGGCGTTGCGGGCCGTGGGCCGACGCGGAGCAGGCCGTGGGCCGACCTACCGGAGTGATCCCGTCGGACGACCTGTGGATAGGAGGCCCCACACCGTAGCTCGGATAGATGTAGGCCTTTCAAGTTTCCCTCTTCGTCATCCAACGGCTGATATCGGGTGCGCGCAAAACATAAGGTTATTCGGAATTGAAATACCCACAACAGAAATAATTGCTTTATTCGGAGAGGTAAACTTGAACATCTACATGACGCCTTTCATGCGGAGGTTATAGCATGCTTGCAAGGCATCCAGGCGGCGGTGGATTTGGGTATGGGCCATGTAATCCTAGAAACCGATGCACTTCTGGTCAAACAGGCAATTACGACAGACGATTATGATTTATCTGTGACGGGAGGTCTGATATCTGAAATTCGAGAGCTGGCTCATCTGAACTTCATAGAGTTTAGAATTAATTTTGTTCCTAGAAATTGTAATAAAGTAGCACATGTTATGGCTTCTTTAGGCTGTGATTGTGGGTTAGGAGACAATCCTATCTTGGATGTTCTCTCAGATTGTATTCTGAAACTGGTTGCCGATGATTTGGCAGCGTTTGAGTAATGGAATTTATATTCCCAGTCAAAAAAAAAGAAGAAATAATTGCTTGAACGAAGCTTGTGTCTAAATGCTGAAAATTTCCAACGGAGACCGTCGCCAGCACCCGGCTGCTGAAAGCCCGCCATTAGCTTCGAATATTATACGGATCATCAATTAAGGACGTCATGTTACCATACCCCTATCAGGTTCGCACAATGTTTCAACGCTTAGCGCATAGAAACCATTTTCAATATCGCAACAGATCACTATAAACTTAGCAAAGTACAACGTTTTCGCCATCAGTATCAGTCAGCAGAGCAAGAAAACATGTCTGCTTACGTGCTCGCCGCCGCCGCCGGAGCCGTGCTCACCCTCTTCCTCTACGCCGTCAGGAGTCGCCGGAAGGGCAAGCTCCCGCCGTCTCCGCCTTCGCTGCCACTCATCGGCCACCTCCACCTCATCGGCCGCCTCGCGCACCGCTCCCTGCACGACCTGCACCTCCGCTACGGCTCCGACGGCGGCCTCCTGCTGCTGCAGCTCGGCCGGCGGCGGACCCTGGTGGTGTCCACGGCGGCGGCGGCCGGCGACCTGTTCCGGAACCACGACCTCGCCTTCGCCTCCCGCCCGCGCAGCGTGGCGGGCGACAAGCTGATGTACGGCTGCAGCAACGTGTCGTTCGCGCCGTACGGCGAGCCGTGGCGCCGCGCCAAGAAGGTGGCCGTGGTCCACCTCCTCTCGCCGCGCCGCGTGGACTCGTTCGCGCCCGTGCGGGCCGCCGAGGCGGCGGCGCTCGTCGCCCGAGTCCGACGCGCCGCCGGGGAGGAGGCGGTGGAGCTGAGGGCGCTGCTGTACGGGTACGCCAACGCGGTGGTCACTCGCGCCGCGACCGGCGCCGCGGGCGCCACGGCGGAGCGGATGGAGCGGCTGATCGGGAACTCCGGCGCGCTGGTGGCCGGGTTCCAGGCGGAGGACGTCTTGCCGGACGCGTTGGCGAAGGTGGTGAGGTGGGCGACGGGGCTGGAGAAGAAGCTCGACGACATGGCCGAGGCGTGGGACAGGTTTTTGTCCGAGATCGTGGCCGCTCACGAGGAGAAGCGCGCCGACGCTGCGGGGAAGGAGGAGAAGGAGGACGATGACTTCCTGGATGTGTTGCTGCGGCTGAGGGAAGAAGGCGGCGACGGGTTCGAGCTTACCGACGATCGCATCAAAGCCATGGTCGAGGTGAGAGTGAGATCCTCTTGGCTGGAGAAAAAAAAATCTGTTTTTGGTGATGATCTTCTTCCTCTGATCGGTGCTCTGTTCTTCTTGCGTTTGCAGGACATGATAGCCGCCGCGACGGAGACCACATCCGTCACGCTGGAATGGGTCATGGCGGAGCTCGTGGCCAACCCACGAGTGATGGCCAAGGTGCAAGCCGAGATCGCGCGCGTCACCGACGCCGACGACCCGTCTTCCATCACCCCGGCGCAGCTGAACCGGATGGGGTACCTGCGCGCGACGCTGAAAGAGACGCTCCGTCTCCACCCGCCGGCGCCGCTGCTCGTCCCGCACGAGTCGACGGCGCCGGCGACGGTGCAGCGCTACGAGATCCCGGCAGGGACCGCTCTGTTCGTCAACGCGTGGGCGATCGGGCGGGACCCCGCGGCGTGGGACGCGCCGGAGGAGTTCCGGCCGGAGCGGTTCACGGCGGGCGGCGCCGCCGCGGCGGTGGACTTCAGGGGAGGCGACTACCAGCTCGTCCCGTTCGGCGCCGGCCGGCGGATCTGCCCCGGCATCAACTTCGCGCTGCCCGTCGTGGAGCTCGCGCTCGCCAGCCTGATCCGCCACTTCGAGTGGTCGCTCCCTGACGGCGTCCGCCACGAGGACCTCGACATGGGCGAGGCGCCGGGGCTGACGACGCCAAGGCGGGTGCCGCTTGTTCTAGTCCCCCGTGCGAGACAGACACTAGCTTAGATAGGATCGCATCAGCTCGAAGAAATCAAATCATTGTATTGTACTGCTTCATGCGGTTCTGTGGCTACAAATACAATGCCGTGCACAATGTCTTTTGTGAGTATGAGCTTCGGTGGCTTCCAGCAGCGTGCGGATCGACCTGCGTCACAGTACGCTTTGGGCAATATTCTTGTGCTTATTGAAGTAGATGAACGTAGCAGGCCCTGCTTGCACGTAGAAATCGTTGTGCTTCGTGCGGGTTCTGTGACTATACAAATATAATGCCGAGCACAATGTCCTTTATGAATATGATGAACTTTGGTGTCTTGGACCTTGGTCGCAAATACGCCTTTGACAATATTATTGTGTGCTTATAAAGATGAAATCAGGCCCTGCTTGCGCCGCGACGCCAAACGTGAACCGTCGAGATAAGTTGACAACCGCCTGTCGCCAGCCATGGATCTAGCTTGGTCGCTGATGCGTCGTGCTCTTCGCAAGCCTGTCAAAAGTAGGTGCCGGCCAGCCATTTTCCTCGCGAGCCTAAACGGACGCCGGCGAGCTCCGCTGCGGCGTCCGGCTTTGCTCGAGCCCAAACGGACGGAGTATAAGGACCATGTGTGGTCGCTGTTTCAAACAACGACCGTTAGGTCACTCACTATTCAAGTGGCGACCACCCCAGGCGCCCACGAGACGGCGGAACCCGTTCATCGTCATGCAAGCGTGGTCGCGTGCCGGATCATTCAACCTAGACAGCAAAGCCATAGTAGTGAACACCTCTGCTCCGGTGCCCTTGTGCCCCTCCGCCCTCCACTCATCCACCGATCTGAACCTAGAACCGAGGCGTGTTCAACATCAGCCTGTTCGTTTCGCTGCAGCTGCGGCTGCGGCTGCAGAAAAATAACTGCGAACACTATAGCAGCTGCAGAAAGACTGTAGCTACTGCAGAAGAAATAACTGCGAACACTGTAGCTGCTGCAAAGCAGCGAGACGAACACGCTGATGTTTGCCAGCGGGCTTGCACCGCCCTCCTTGTGCTACTTCACCAAGTGAGGACGTGTCATGGCTAGGCGTGGCGGAGCTAGGATTCTATAGGATTTTAACTATAGGTGTTCGAAGCCAATATCATTTGACTCGAAAGTAGTGACAGATCCAACAATACGAGGGGTACTAAGGGGACTCAAGCCCCCCCCCCCCCCCCCCCCAACCGTAACCGCACGCACCACCGTAAGTGCCTCCCTACAATTTTCCATGGATTGCTGACTAATTAAAAAAAAGGTCTTTACAACAAAATCGTTGGTAGATTTTTCTTGGATCAATCAGAGTCCAATATTGAAACACAAAGCGACGGGATGCAGAGGGAGGAAGAATGCAGCATCACCGTGCATATTGGTGGGGAGGTTTGTCGCTTGGCCTGTAGCTGTCACAACTAAATACAAGAGTTGGAATGTGAAAACCATGTGTTTCAAGTATTTAAACACCTTTGCTAAAAGGACGCAGATGAACATATATATAACTCAAGTGACAACAGCTTCCATCTACGAGCACGACCAGAGCACAGCTCTTTATTACTTGGGCATACTCATTTAATCAGAGACGAAATTCAATAGGATGACATCTTATTTTGGTTTAGTCGGGCATCTCATCACAACAAGACAAAGGGAAAATGTTCAAATGTTCAAAGAACGAAATACAAGAGTTGGAGAGCACGCATCTTTTCGCATAAGATGTGACGTGACGCATCACTTCACTGCTGCACGCATCTTCTGTGAGCCACAACCATGAGGGGATTCTTCCGGTGCACGGAGTTGCCGGCCGCTTCTTCCACGTCCACCTCCTCGCCGAGCGGCGCGCGCCAGTCAAAGCAGAGCAGCAGGTTGGCCAGCAGCAGCTCGGCGACGGCCGTGCCAAAGTGCACGCCGGGGCACCTCCGCCGTCCGACCCCGAACGGCACGAGCGCGAAGCTTTCGTCGTGCCACAGCCTGCGGTCGGTAAGGTCGGCCACCTCCTCGTGCCGCTCCGGCACGAACCGCGCCGCGTCGGCGCCCCACGCGGCCGGGTCGAGGCCGACGGCCTGTACGTTGATGAGCACCCGCGTCCCCGCCGGGATCTCGCAGCCGCGGACTGTGCAGGGGGCGATGGTCTCGCGCCAGAAGACCGGTATCGCCGGGTGCAGCCGCATCGCCTCTCGGATGACTTGCTTCAGGTACGTGAGCCCCGGGAGGTCGGCCTCCCGGACCATGTCTCTGCCGGCCACGACGCTGCGCACCTCGTGCTGTGCCTTTGCGAGGACGTCTGGGTGACGGAGTAGCTCCGTCATCGTCCACTCCACTGTCGCCGCCGACGTGTCAGTCCCCGCGATGAACATGTCCTGCAAAATGAAAATTGGGGGGGTTGGTCGGTTTCTTCATACCACCGTATATCCACTTCAGAAACATATATGCAAGTAAGTACATACCGTTAGAATGCCTTTGATCTGGCTGAACGTGAGGCCCTGAGCGCCGTGCAGGCGGAGAAGCACGTCAACCAAATCCCTCTCCTTGGAGACCTCTCCCTGTCTGACGCGATCCTCGATGACGCGCTCGTAGAACGCGTCGAGCTCCTGGAAGTTCCGCTCCAGCCGTCTCCGCAGGCCACGGAGCGCGTCCAGCCATCCCAGCCAGGGGATGTAGTCGGCCACGAAGAACGCACCCAGAAGGTACTCCGTCTCGTCGAGCACGCCGGCGTTGATGCCGCTCTCGTCGCCGGCGTCGACGCCGAAGGCGACGCGCCGCACGATCCTGTTGCTCGTCGCCGTAAACATGTGGCTCAGGTTCACCGGGCCGCCTCCGGACGCGGCGTCCGCGACGGCGGCGACGAGCGCGGCGGCCTCGCCCTCGCGCACGCCGCGGAAGCCACGCACGCGCGGGGCGCCGAGGACCTCGGAAACCGACGCGCGGCGGGCCGCGCGCCCGAACGCGCCGTCCGGGTGCGACATCACGATGTCCTGCTGCCCGTAGGTGATCCTGGCGGCCGCGTACGTGGCCGGCCGCCCGGACATGGCGCGGTCGTTGGGCTGGAACGCGGCGCGCAGCGCGTCCGCGGTGGAGACCACCAGCGTCGGCACGGAGCCCAGGCGGAGCAGCATCAGCGGCGCCCCGAGCCTGGCGGACAGCGCCGCGAGGGAGTTGTGAGGGAGGGCGCCCAGTTGGTGGAGATTGCCGATGATGGGGAAGCCTCTCGGACGTGGCAGAGACGACGCCCAGGTGAGCCGTCGTCGTTGCTTGTTGATGAGGACAACTGTAACAAGGACTACGAGGACGCCGGCAACAAGCTCATAGGCTAGGACCGTCTCCATGATCGACGTTGCTTGCTTGCTTCGTGGTCGTGCAATGGTGCTCCTTCTAGTACTACTAGCTACCTGCCCATTTCCTGAAGCGCGCGGCTATACCTATATGTACATGGGGAACTGAACTAATCTTTTTGTTGCTTTCGTGGCTCCACATCACAATGGTTTGTCATCTTTTTGACTATAATTATTCCATCATGCTGTCTTATTTATGTCTTTTAGCATGAATAGTAAAGAAACGTATGTCAGTTTCTGGGAACAAAAACTGATGTCAGTTTCTGTTTCTAAAAGGACAATGTTTCCATGTTGATCATCACATAAGCCAAAATTCTTACTTGAAAGTGAAACATACTAAGCTGGCAAATTAAAATTACCATTAGTGAGTATATTATTACTGGGGTCACTCACTAAATGGAGTTGTACATTCACAAGTAGAATTTCTTATAAAAAGTAGATAAATTGCATGTATTTCGTGCTAACACAAGATATGATGAGTCATATTGAAAACTTAACATGTCGCTCATAAGTTTCTGAATTTTGCTAGAAAATAAATTGTGTAAACTATTTCTATTGACTCATATGTCAATTTTTGTTTCTAAAGAAATGTACGTAAGTTTCTTTTTTTTTAAAAAAAACGGATGTTTGTTTATGCTGCTACACAAACGTATTTACATTTTTGTTTCTAAAAAAGACAAATGTCAGTTTGAGTTCTTAAAGAAACGTATGTCAGTTTCTGTTTCTAAAAAGACAAAGTGTCGACATTGATCAACAAATAATGCCAAAATACAAACCAAAAGTTTTACTTGAAAGTAAAACACACTAAGCTGGCAAATTAAAATTACCATTAGTGAGTATATTATTAATGGGGCCACTCATTAAATGGAGTTTTACATTCCCGAGTAGGATTTTTTATAAAAAGGTAAATAAATTGCATGTAGTTCTTCTGTGCTAACACATGATCAGTCATATTGAAAAGTTAACATGTGGTTCATATGTTTTTGAATTTTTCTACAAAATAAATTATCTAAACAAAATGTTTCTGTTAACTCGTAAGCCAATTTTTTGTTTCTAAAGAAACATATGTAAGTTTTTGCTCCTTAAACAACGCACGTCATTTCCCTTTAGTTCGCCACACTTTGATGTTTTCCGCACTTCAGCAAATGATTCTAGTGGGTTGCTGCTTGCTTTCCTTCCGAGCAGTGGCTTGAAACCAATCCGCGCCGACGGCGTATGCATCATGCATCCATCATTCAATATTCAGTATTCAGTCCAAGGGTGAAGCAAGTGTTTTAGCCATCTCATACTCTCGTCAGGTGTTGTTCCTATATATTCTCAGAGTTTGATGTTGGCGTGGCGACGTGAAAAATCAGTTACTAGCTCCTAGCCTTGCATCCCTCCATCTTCATCAACATCGAGTTCTTGAAGGGGGACCTCCGGTTTCTAAGAAGCCTCTGCACGCCCAACTCCCAAGGCCATTGTCCTACAGCTCATCCAGCAACAAGACAAGGAAAGTAACGCTGGCCGAGGCCTGCAGACAACATGAGGCAGCAACTAGCAGTCAGACAGAAGCATTCCTCAGGTGTGACTGCTCGCCTGGTTGCGCCGCGAAACCATGCATAACGTGAGCCGGCGAGATAAGTTGGCTTCTGCCTGCGCCACATGCCACAGCTGGCGGGGCTGCGCGCCGTCGCCAGCCATCGATCGAGCTCGTCGCTAAGCTGTGCTCTACGCAAGCCTGACGAATGAGGTGCCGGTGTCGGTTCACGGCGGGCGGTTCCGCACTTCCGCCGCGGCGGCGGACTTCAGGGGCGGCGACTACCAGCTCTTCCCGTTCGGCGCCGGCCGGCGGATCTGCCCCGGCATCAACTTCGCGCCGCCCGTCGTGGAGGTCGCCCTCGCCAGCCTGATTCGCTACTTCGACTGGTCGCTCCCAGCCGGCGTCTGCCCGGAGGATCTCGACATGGGCGAGGCGCCCGGGCTGACGACACCAAGGCGGGTGCCGCTCGTCGTCCTAGTGCCCCGTGCAAGACGGACACTAGCTTAGATAGGAATCAGATCATTGTGCTTCATGCGGTTCTATGACTGCAAATACAATGTCTTTTGTGAGTACTGTATGAGCTTTGGTGGCTTCCGCAGTACGCCTTGGGAAAAATTATATTCTTGTGCTTTGCTGCTTGTGCTGACGATAGTGGATGCCGGCACTGCGTTGTGCTCACGCCCGAACATCAGAATCGGCAATGCGTTCGCGCACTGGCTGCAAGCCGACGCACGGCTACAACATGTCAAACAGGCCGTCTGTTGTGGCCCGTCTGACAGACGAGAGCTGCTCGCCCCGCCGTGGCCGACGGTCCGGCGTATCCACGTTCCTAGCCAGTAGCCAAGGCCGGAGCCGCCTGGCCAGAGTTCCGCGCCAGGAGACCGGGTCTGGCCGTGCCACCCATGTCGGGGCCGCCTTGCCAGAGGCTGGCGCCTACCGTCCGGAACGCCTGGCCATGGCCCCGCTGGAACTGTTTTCCGAGAGTACTGAACCCTCTCTAGTTTTATGTTAACCCACTACTGAAACAATAGGCTAACAAAGGCCAGAAGCACATAAAAGTCATTAAGCCGGTGAGGTGCTTGTGCTACACTACGGCACAAGATATAGTGCTTCATCATATCACTATCCCTCCTCGGACGATGGTGAACTTGACTTAGACGTGGGTGGCGCTAAACATAGCATACTACAAATGTGTGAAAGCATCATTTAGCGTGTTCGTTTCGCTGCTTTGCAGCAGTTACAGTGTTCGCAGTTATTTCTTCAGCAGCAGCTACAGTGATTTCAGCAGCAGCTACAGTATTCGCAGTTATTTTTCTGCAGCCGCAGCCGCAGCTGCAGCGAAACGAACAGGCTGATTATTCCAAGTCCTGCTGTTGAACTTTCACCAGCCAATCAAAATCTATATCATACCGGAGGGCGTTTTCTTATCGGTACGATGGCACGCCGTGGTAGCCCTTGCTGCTGGTATTGGGGATTTGGGATTTTTCGTCACGCCATGGTGGCCTTGCTGCTGCGGGGACCACCCGATGGAGCGTATGTTGCCCTTGGTCCGTTCGCAGTCACGCCGGTCTTGCTGCCATGAAGACTTGTTGAGGGAAAAGCAGTTGCTGGTTCGTCCAGCGACCCTAATCCGAAGGGAGGCAGCAGCCGTCAGAACCTGCCAGCGCTTAGTATTCGAGGCCGATGTTGGCCGGTTTACGCAATTGCGGTCGGCGTGGCGTCTTGGCTGACCTTGATCCGTGATAGCTGTAGTGGGGTGCAGTGCAGATCGCCGACTCATTGGTTCTTGCTGTGCCCTGTGCATGGCCAGACAAGGCCGCGTTCTCCAACGCTGGCAGATCGTCCACCACACCGAGAGTTTTGATCGCGGCGAGATTTGATGGGGAGCCGAGGAAAGAGAGAGGTCGACGTGCGATAACCCCCCTCCGGGTTTTGTTTGCGTCGTGCCATGGCAGATATTGTGTTACATTCCAAGAGGGAAACAATGCAGAGATCGTGATGAGTTGAGGTAAGAGATCGATCCGGGTTATACAGTCCCTGGACTGTACGTCACTGCCTTTCTCGGAGTCGGGACGAACTCAGCGCGTGGGAGCAGATCAAGTGGGAATCAGATCAGTCAGCATCCTGGACAGTTCGGATCAAGTGGGTTCTGTTTATGTTTATATATGACAGTAAGACAAAAAAATCTCCACAAATTTTAGTGTAAACCACTACGGGAAAGCCCCCATATGCCGAGTGTAACATAGTTTGCCGAGTGCCTTTTATCGGGCACTCGGCAAACCACCTGTTTGCCGAGTGCCAGAGGCTCGGCGCTCGGCAAACGTCTGACACACGACACTTCTTTTGTTTGCCGAGTGCCCAGCCTCAGGCACTCGGCAAACATATACTTTGCCGAGTGCCAAAACAGGAGACACTCGGTAAACATTGAACACACGGTGAGGCACTCGGCAAACTATTTGTTTGCCGAGTGCCTAACGTGGGCCCTCGGCAAAATATTTTTTTTTTCATTTTTTCCCACAGTTTCCATTTTCGTGGTGGATGTATGTATCAATGGTGCTTCATGCGAAAGTTTGATGATTTTTTCGATCCGTTTGGTATATTTAAGGTGTTTATGACATATAAAGTATATATTGAAGATAATTCAAATTTGAACTTTAGGTGATTCAAATAATAAAATATGTTCACACGAAAGTTTATATTCATATTCTTGAGTCCAATGTAAGGTGTCAACCATGAAATGAACTGAAAATTCAGTCATCTTGTACATAAAATATAAGTGTGACGATATGGGTGAATAGTATTTTAATTTTATAAAATTCAAACAAAGTCCAAAAATTACAAGACTCGCGCTGGTATCATGAAATCATACATGGAGACCATGATAAATCGTAGAAAAAGTTTCGCAAAAGTTGCCATGTACGTTGTTTACAAACAGAAGCATCCTCGAAGAAGATCCATAAACTTATGAAGTGATTGTTTGGATTTCGAACCAAAACGACGGTCATAATTTGGTTTCACCTTAAACCTATTTTTTATAGGTAAAGGATCATATGAAATGTATCATGGCAAAATTTGGCATTTTTTTGAATTTATTTCGAATTTATAAAAAAAAAATTAGTTCCTCCAGAAAATGTTTGCCGAGGGCCCTGGACCTAGCACTCGGCAAACAAGTATTTGCCGAGTGCTTTGGGTTTGCCGAGTGCCCTGGATCTAGCACTCGGCAAACCTTTTGGCCCAGGACTTAGGCGCGGCACCGGTTTCTTTCTTCCTCCTCCCTTATCCTTTCTTCCACCTCACGCATCTGACGAGCACCGCGCCGCCGCCGCCTCCACTGCGCCACCCCCGGCTGCCGCCACCGCCACCGCGCCTCCCCGCCCGCGCCCCGGCCCGCGCCACGCCGCCGCCTCCACTCCGCCCCGCGCCCCGGCCCACGCCACGCCGCCGCCTCCCCGCGCCACCCCGCCCGCCTCCCCGGCCGCCGGCGCACCTCCCCTCCCCGCGTCCCCGGCCCACCTCCCCTCCCCGTCTCCCCGGCCCGCGCCACGCCGCCGCCTCCCCGCGCCACCCCGCCCGCCTCCCCGGCCGCTGGCGCACCTCCCCTCCCCGCCTCCCCGGCGCGCCTCCCCTCCCCGCGTCCCCGGCCCACCTCCCCTCCCCGTCTCCCCGGCCCGCCTCCTCTCCCCGCCTCCCCGGCCTGCTCCCCCGGACCGCCGGCGCAGCTGACCCGACGCCGGCGCCGGGGCCCGACGCCGCCGCCCCGCCCCGAGGGCTCCCCTGCCTCCACCAGCCCCCGAGGGCTCCCCCCGGCCCTGCCTCCACCAGCCCCAGGGGCTCCCCGCCGTCGACGTCCAGCAAGGTGAGCCTTTCTCCTCTTTTTTTTTTTTTTGCTTTTGTCAATAATTTAATATGAACTAGTTAAATTGAATCCCACTTTGTTGTATGCAAATGTATGCAATTGTTAGATTAAAGTGTATGCAAATTTTAATTGCTTTTGTATGCAATTGTTAGATTAAAGTGTATGCAAATTTTAATTGCTTTTGTATGCGAAAAATTACGGAAAAATTACGGTGTATGCAAATGTTGAATGCTCCAATTCTTTCATTTGTTTGTATGGAATGAAATGGAACCGACGTGCTTGCGGTGTATGCAAATGTTGAACGGAAAAATATGAAATATGAACATGTTGATGCTTTGTCATCAATTCGATGTGGTATCCGGCCATCGCGCATGTGGAAAAATATGAAATATGCAGACGTGGACATATCAGAGGCCAAACAGAACACGTGTGCCTGAAGACCCCGAGTGGCAGAAGACGCACGAAGCTTGCCGGCAGCGGCGTTTGAAGATGCCTGGTCCAGCACACCATCAAGGCAACCGTACCCTTGATGAGTACGCGACTAGATGGGTACGTGAATTCGTTTCGTTGTTTGTAACGCTCAATTTTGCATAATTTCTAATCATCTTTCTGTTTTCTTTGCAGTCGCGGGCGAATGAGGGCCGAGAGTGCCCCCCGTTGATGGCTTGGGCAATGGCCCACAAGGGCAAGGCGACGTCGATCGAGGTCGACTACAACCCGGAGGACCCCCCCGAGGCGTACAGCAACCCCACCGTCCACACTCGCCTCAGTCAGTACACCGAGATGGGTAGGGAGAAGCACAGGCCAGAGTGGAACCCGAGCACCGAGGACCTTGATGGAGAGATCATCATGAGGGTGGGTGGAGGTAAGAAGCATGGCCGGTACTAGATTGGGGACAGCACACTGGACACGGCCTCTACTCCCACCCTCTCTGAGATCCGAGCGAGGAGCTCGTCCTCAGCCCCGCCCATACGCCCACGGCCAAGCGCTGCACAGATTCAGTTTGACCAAGCCCAGGTTATTTCTGTTCTATTCGTTGTTTCGATGAGTTTGACATATGTTTGCTTTGCATTGTAACAATTGGATGACATATTGTAGGCCCAGCTACGGGAGGATATGGAGGCGAAGCTGCAGGCACAGGAGGCGAAGTACCAGGCACAGCTGATGGAACAGCAGGCGAGGTACGATGCGAGGCTGCAGGAACAGCAAGCAAGGATGCAGGAGGACTTGCAGCGGCAAATGCAGTTCATGTTTCACCAGTGGCACAGTGGTGGGATGCAACCGCCGCCACTACCTCTTCCTCCTGTCGGCACTTCGAGTCCGAGTTAGGGCACTCCGGTGAGTCTATCTAAATCCTTGTAGTTTCATTTCTACCTTTCAATTATAATCTCGAATGCTTCACCTTGTATGCTTCTATCTGAAATCTTGTGTTAATCATGTAATATCTTCTTCTTGCAGAATATATCCGCTGGATCCAACAATCAGCCGGTTTCCCCTCCCAATGCTTGGTCACCGTTCCCTCCTTATCCTCGCCCTTCTCCGATGTAGGTTGTAGTTGTATTTGTACTTCAATTGCATGAACCAACTAGTTGTGGACGTCAACTTGAACCATTTCATGAACTTGTGCTTGTGGACGTCAAGTTGAACCATTTCTATGTGTATTTAGAGACAAATATGTGTTTGTGATGGATTTCAATGTGTTTGTGGTGATTTTAATGTGTTTGTGATGATATATATGTGTATGTGATGATGGTGAGCATGTATGTATGATTGGGTATGATTTTGGTCCAGGTTGCAGTGATTTTAAACATTTTATTGCATTCTGAAATTTTTTTTTGCCGAGTGCCTCAGAAGTTTGCCGAGTGCCTTTTTCTGGCACTCGGCAAACTGACCAGTGTTTGCCGAGTGCCAGGCAGATGGCACTCGGCAAAAAGGAAAAGTTTGCCGAGTGCCAGGGCTTGGCACTCGGCAAACAGTTGATCTTTGCCGAGTGCCACCTGCCTGGCACTCGGCAAACAATCTTGACGGACGTTTCCCGCCGTCACGTTACTTTTTTTTGCCGAGTGCTTTTCTGACACTCGGCAAAACCTTTGCCGAGTGCCCGACAAAAAACACTCGGCAAACTCGTCTTTGCCGAGAGCTGGTTGCCGAGTGAAGTTTGCCGAGTGTTACACTCGGCAAACTCTTTGCCGAGTGTAATACCTTCTTTGCCGAGTGTTTCGGGCACTCGGCAAAGAAGGGGTTTCCCGTAGTGAACTCTGATTCCAACTGTCATGTAAATAGAAATAGAGCTAGTTGTATTAAGAAACATGGTTACTTTTCCCTTAAAAAAAAAAAAGAAACATGGTTACTTACTCTTTCCGCATTCAGGAACTAGGCCACCGCCACTTCCTATTTGACCGCTGACAAGAACCAGGATATCGAGGATGATGGCAACAAGCAGCCAGATCGGAAAAAGGCGAAGAAACATGATGTTTGGCCACAGTACTGTTTCGCTACTGGTTTGCTCCACGCGTTGGAGAGGAGAAAGGAGCCCGCTTAAATAGAAGAAAACTGTAACAGCGCCGCCCCGGCATACCTAAAACAGATCAAAAATCGTGGATCCATGCATGGCCACTGGACCAGGAAATACGCCATCTGGTCGACGGTCATGGAAATATGGCCGTGCTTTACACACGGATGACCCTGCCAGATATGACAGTTGAGTTCTATCAAACCCAAGAGACACGATATTCACTTCTGAATTTGAACAATGGACTGTCAAAAGACTAACAACTAGTCCCTGACTAAAAATTAGCTAGTCAACTACATATTTGGAGCCGTGACTTAATTGTTAGTTTAAGCTACAAAGAAATGTTTATTATGTGCTTGATTAATTATTAGTCCGTATATGTTTGGAAGGAATAAGAGACGGCATCATCTTTTCATGTTTTGTTGCAATCATTAGTCTCTATTAGTTGGGTTAAACTGATTAATAGGAACTGATGAACTAACATTTAGTTCTTAGGATCCAAACAAGACCTTGAAATGGAGAAATGAGAGCATAAACAAGGGTAATTCTAGAACACACGCATTTGATACTCCCTCCATATTGCAAATGAGATGTTTTAGCTGAGCGACAAAGACTTTAGAATATAACTCTGACACAGTTTCATATTAAAATATACTTAGATAAACAGAAATAAATCTATGTACTTTTCAAGAGAAATTTCTTCATACTTTCAAATGAGATACTTCAAAAGTTATTGGTTTTCAAACTTTCAATGACTATAACCTTGCACAAAACAGTATGTATTTGCAGTTTGCATATAATAGATGAGAATTCCTAATGGTTTGTACGGTGAAAGTGAATTGAGAAGACCTTTAGTCGCACACGACTTTCAACTCTCTCTCTCTCCTCTCAAGTCTCACTTGCGAGCAGTAGCAATGATGGGTGAATTCTTGGCTCTTTTATCTTTCAGCTTGTTCAGCTGGCTGCATTGCAGCAGCTGCGATTCAGCAGCTACAGTGTTCCAGTTATTTCTTTAATGTTCGCAGTTATTTCTTCAGCAGCCGCTACAGTATAACAGCTACGATTCAGCCTGCCGAACAGGCCGTTTAACTATTGGATTGGGGTTCCTTTGAACCTAAACCTAATTTCAACAACTGTAGAAAAGAGCATCACTACGGGTTGTGAAAAATCCACCAACAGAGATGCACTTCTACATGTGGTTTCCTACATCATCCACCTTGATCTAAAAACATAATTTTCAATATTTCTTTTATTAATAATAAGGAAAATATTTTCCCAAGGGACCCATTTGAGGTGACACAAGCCCACGCCTAATGCATTCTAACAATCCAGGAATTTGAACCCACAACTTCTCCCTCCAACCTATTACTCACTACGGATGCTAGAAGGATACATATTCTTTTTTACCATTGCTGATTTCATTTGTATAAATGGTCCACCTAGGCAATCGTTTATAGAAAATTGAGTCATTTCTACACATGGTTGTCCGAAGCAACCACGTGTGTTGAAATCAATTCTATGACTATATAAACGCAAAGTCCGTGGGACCATCCATGTGTACATGCGGTTTTCGATTGTCGGACCCAACTAATAAACGCATGTACAGTGAATGGGGGATGTCGGGGAGAAATGTTTTAAAGAAAATTCCTTACATGTCTTCAAAAAAGATGATGTTTCCTTTGATCCTTTTCGAATCGAACTTCTCTGTTAGGACCAAAATCATTTTTCGTTTCTTTTCATAGCCCTTCTGTCAATTTTAGCACTTAACGGTGTTTAATCAAATTTGAGCTTTTTTCCATTCAAATTTCATAATTGTACCAAGAGGTGAATTAAAGTTTATTTATATCAAGGGTAAAATGGTCTTTTTACGTTCCACTTAACGCCGTTAAGGGTCAAAATTGACGGAAAAGGCATGGAAAGAAATGAAAAATGGTTTTTGATCCCAATAGGAAAGTTTAATTTAGAAAAGATCAATGAAGGAAGAACCGTCTTTTTTGAGGCCATAGAAAGAATTTTCTCAATGTTTTTATTAAGACTGTTAAGAGAACACACAGCCAATGCAACAGCGCAAAACATGACTTATGTTATAGGTGCTAGGGGGGGTCAAAATATGGATCCTACTTATATAAATCTATTAAAACTTCTGTGCTCACGTAAAACGTAAAGCAGCTAACATAGTCTTGTATGTTAACCTTCTCTCACAAACTTAGTAAGGTGAGACTAAACTTTAACCCCTCACGCACAATTGTGTGCAAATTTAGACTAATCTTAATGCACTAGATTTCACATATATGAAATAAGTTGATTCATATGCAACATGTAAAACTTCATAGTTCTAGATAGGGATAAAAACAGTTGAAAACTAGGGGTGGGACTGATTAACCAAAAAACCGATAACCGAAATTAACCGAACTAAAAAAACCTAATTTCTAATAATTTTAGTTAACTGTAAAAAATTGATTTTAATTTTTGTCTATTACGATTAATCGCATAAAATTTGATTTTTACCATGTATTTATCGAACTACCGAATTTAACTTGTATAGCCCAGTAAAGCAAAAGCCCACTAATAACCACACAGGTCTTTTCCTCCTCGACTCCCGTGGCGCCGCCCACGCTGCAGCCACTCCCCTCCTCTAGCGTCCTCGTGCGCCCGCGGTGGCGCCGTTTCTGAAATTTACTCTTGGAAAGCTACCCAAATTATTTTTGAATCATATGCTGTATTTCTCACTCCATTTTCACTCCGGTTTCCTTAGAGTTGTAGATAAAATAGAAATGATCAGAAAAAGGTGAAATACAGTATCAATTGTTTCGGAAAATTACCGTTATGATTTTAACCCTATCCTGATGACAGTTTGTTCGACGAAAGTGAGCTAAGAAGACCTTGACTCGCCCATGAGTTATTATTTCTCACTTGATAGCAATAGCACTGAGTGACCGTCTTTGTCTGCAGGTATTCCTTTTCTACCAAACATAAATGCAGCACATCCACCGCTATGTGAACACTGAGCAATGCGCAACAATCTACACGCGAGTCACTCGACCTCCATGGCCAAATACCTTCTTGCATCTCCAACCTCACTTTCCTCAAGAGGATCTACTTACCCAACAATAAACTCAGGGGTCAGATCCCAACTGAACTTGGACAACTAAGTAGGCTGCAGTACCTTAACCTCACCTCCAACAATCTTGGTGGCATCATCCCTGGCACTCTATCATCTTGTTATCACCTTCGAATCATTGATCTTGCAAGTAATTCCCTCAGCGGAAGTATCCCAGAAGGGTTGGGGACGCTATGTGGCCTTTCAGTTTTACGCCTTACTGGAAATAATCTTATCGGCCACATCCCAGTTTCCTTAGGAAGCAGCTCTTCTCTTGTATCTGTTATTCTCACCAATAATAGCCTCACTGGACCTATCCCCCCGCTACTAGCAAATAGTTCATCACTTCAAGTGTTGGCCTTAACAAATAATCATCTCAGTGGAGAGATTCCTCCTGCATTGTTTAATAGTTCATCACTTCAAAAATTAGCACTTGGGTTGAACAACTTTGTGGGATTCATTCCAACTTATACAAATAATGGCTCACCCTTGCAATATCTTATCTTGCAGTCAAATATTCTTGGAGGAACCATACCTTCCACTTTAGGGAACTTTTCTTCCCTTCTTTGGCTATTGCTTGGGGAAAACAATTTTCATGGTACAATTCCAACAAGTATAGGTGAAATTCCAAACCTGCGAGAACTTGATCTGACTTACAACATATCGTCCGGTACTGTCCCAGCATCTCTATACAACTTATCAGAACTCACATACCTTGGCATGGGTAATAACAGTCTTACTGGGGAAATTCCATCTAGCATCGGGTGCACCCTTCCAAGCATCCAGAAATTGATTTTGCACGAGAACCTATTCCAAGGTCAAATCCCAGCTTCATTAGCCAACTCAACAAATCTTCAACTGATTGATCTTCGAAGAAATGCATTATGTGGTATTATTCCTTCTTTTAGCACCCTGTCCAACTTAATCGAACTAAATCTAGGCATGAATCAGCTTGAAGCCGGAGACTGGTCTTTTCTATCCTCTTTGACAAATAGCACACAAATGGTGAGATTGTTCTTGGATGGAAACGCCCTTCAAGGAACCATACCATGCTCTTTCATGGGACTTCCAAAGAGCTTAGAGGTATGGTTCCTAGCAGCAAATAAAATCTCTGGCACTATACCACAAGAAATAGGGCAACTCACAAACCTCACCCTTCTTCGAATGGAACAGAATTTACTAACAGGGAATCTTCCTAGCTCGCTTGGGAACCTTCAAAACTTGTTTCTATTAAGTGCATCCCAGAACAAACTTTCGGGGCAAATTCCACTTTCAATCAGTAATCTTAGTCAACTGAATGAGCTTTATTTACAGGAAAACAATTTGAGTGGCCCAGTCCCAGGAGCTCTAGGGCGCTGCAAAAGTTTGGAAATGTTGAACCTATCTTGTAATAGCTTCCACGGTAGCATACCAATCGAGCTCTTTACCCTTTTCTCCCTTTCCCAAGGCCTTAGACTTGTCTCACAACCAACTCTCTGGAAATATACCACCAGAGATTAGTGGCTTGATCAACCTTGGCACTATGAGTATTTCCAATAACCAATTTTCTAGACAAATTCCATCCGCTTTAGGTGAATGTGTCCACTTGGAGTATCTCTACATGGAGGCAAACCTTCTTGATGGAAGAATCCCTGAATCTTTCACTAATTTAAGAGGCATCATTGTGATGGATCTTTCTCAAAACAAGTTGTCTGGCGAAATCCCAGAGTTTCTTGGGACCTTCAGTGACATAGAACTCCTCAATTTGTCCTTCAACAATCTTGAGGGATCAGTGCCAACAGGTGGAATATTTCATAATGCAAGTGAGGTGCTCATTCAAGGGAACAAGAAGTTATGTGCCAGCTCCCCATTGCTACAGTTGCCACTTAGCAGTTCAAAGACATCCAAGGTACGACAGGCACTAAATATTTTAAAGATAATAGGGTTCGTATCTCTTGCTGTGATCCCATTATCATGCTTAGTGGTTATTCTTTTGATGAAAAATAAAAAAGTCAAACAAGTAGCTCAACAATGCAACAAAGAGTTGAAGAAGTTCTCATTCACTGATTTAGTCAGAGCAACAGATGATTTCTCTTCAGCTAACTTGGTTGGTTCAGGGAGATATGGATCAGTGTACAAAGGTAAACTTGAGTCTGAACAACATAATATTGCCATAAAAGTTTTCAAGCTTAGATCAAATTGGAGCACCAAAGAGCTTCCTTACTGAGTGTGAGGCATTGAAGAACACACGTCACCGTAATCTTGTAAGGGTGATCACTGCATGCTCAACTTATGATCCAACAGGACATGAGTTCAAAGCTCTTATTCTTGAATATATGGCTAATGGTAGCCTAGAGAGTTGGATCTATCCAAAAGCAAACAAGTATGGATTGCAAAGGACATTGAGTTTGGGCTCTAGAATAGTAATAGCAATGGACATAGCTTCTGCTTTGGATTATCTACATAACCATTGCATGCCCCCTATGGTCCATTGTGATTTGAAGCCCAGTAATGTACTTCTTGATGATGTCATGGGTGCACATCTTGCTGACTTTGGCTTAGCCAAGTTTCTTCATAGTTTTAGTTATTCATGCCATCATAGTTCTACAAGCTTGATGGGGCCGAGAGGATCGATTGGATACATTGCACCAGGTGAGAATTCCACATTTTAAAAAATAAATTTATCAGTGTCATGACCATTTCTATTTATATTCATGTTTTATTGTTTTCACTCTTTCACAAAATGCATTTATGTTCTTTTTCACCGATATCAAGAGATAAGTTTTATCATAAATTGCATGATATTACAGAATATGGCCTAGGGAGCAAACTCTCAACAGAAGGTGACGTCTATAGCTATGGAGTTATCATCTTGGAAATGCTCACAGGGAGACGTCCAACAGATGAGATGTTTACTGATGGTTTCAACCTTCACAAATATGTGCAAAAAGAATTTCCTCAAAATATTGGCGAGATTATAGATCCTTGTTCAAAGTTTTGAAGATAGGGGTGCGGATAACAATTTGGAACAGGAAAATCATCCAATAGTTGATGGAGCAAAAAGCTGGATCATGCATCTTGTTAAACTTGGCCTCTCATGCTCCATGGAGACACCAAAAGATCGACCAACAATGCAGGATGTTTACGCTGAAATCATCACAATCAGAGAAGGATTCGCTGTGCTACAAGGTTGACAAGACAGGCTTGAGAATTGTTTCTGTTTACGTAATACTAGAGCATGTAATGTATGTTATGTATCAGGAATACCTATATATATGCCTCATTTCTTTCCAGAAATATTTTTCATCCTAGGAATTAGCTACGTATTGGTCTTGTATTTCATGGTGGTACTGCTGTACATATTATGTGCCAGGTCACCCAGTGTTGCCACCATCCACCTACACAGATGAATAGTTTGAACTTCGGAACGAAGGCAAATTGAGAAAGAGGAGCAAATATGCTCTGCCTACTCTGATGCAAGTGCAACACCATAGTCCACTTGTTAAGAGAAATACCACTCAGAATGTTAAAGAAAGAAAAGGTAGGATTCTGCATATTGCTGTGCAAGCCTGGGATTTTCATGACACAATATGAATGGTACACTTAAGTAACCTTACTGATCCAAGAGAAACACGGGCAGATTTCGATATAAGCAAAACTCTACAGCTACAAGGTCACAATGCATTCCCTGTATATAAACTTCAATAGCAGCTAAACTCTACAGCTACAAACTCATAAAGCTAATAATGTATGCAAACTTTAATAGCAGCTAAACCTCGTTATGAATTCAAACTTCACAATCGAATACAGATGATTTTGCGGTGCTAAAATGTTGACACTTCATCACATCTTAGTCAGGTAAGTTGAACGGCACACTTAAGCAATCTTACTGTATAACTGTGAGGGCTGGATAATTAGGTCTTATGCTTTGCCTAGAGCTTGAGAGATATTGGAGGATTGGGAGAATTGTTCTTCATTGATAGTATGCTTGATTGATTACAAATGACTGATGTGCCTCTCTTTATATAGAGGGAGAGCCGGCTCTAATCCTAACAAACCCATCTTATCTCTAATTAACCTAACTTGAGGGCTAAGTAAGAGCGGCTCTACAATAACCGCGCCGCTACAGTACCATGGGCCGCTACAGTTTCAAGGCCCAAAGGCCTGCACATAACATCTCCATCCCTCCTTCCGAGACAGCTCATCCTCGAGCTGGGATGGTGGCCACGGCTGAATCACGTAGCACGCCCTTGGCGTCCTGGCCCCCTTTCCATCCCCCTTAAGATGCAGCTCGCCCTCGAGTTGCTGAGACTCCACACAGCGACGATTAATTTGACTCCTAAACATACCTAAAAATAAGCCTTTTACATCCCGGCTTACATTATTATAACTCACTAAGATGAAAAAATATGTTTAAATCTTTTATTCGTGGCCTCTTCCTGGTGCTTGCATATTCCGGTGGACCCCATCCAATTGCACAAAGTGACAGGATCATGGAGCATTCACGTGTTCCACCACAGTTCTGATTCACGTGACCGTCACGAAGGCTGTTGCTGTCCTTATCCTTTGGCCCAAGTGAGAGTCTGGTGCGTCTCCGATAAACACAGCGATGTCTCCTGCAATCACGGCGAGGAGAGCGGCGCTCGCTCTGGCCCATCCAAGTTTTGGGGCTAGGCGGATAGCTTCGGCGTTTGGAAGCCACTGTGGCTTCCTGAGTCCAGGGTGTCCGGCGGAGGCGAGCTCGTGGTGGACGAAGCGTTACCACCTGCGGCTTGAACCATCTGGCGACGTCCTCTAGTGCCTCCGAGAGGAGCTGATACGGACGTCCGTAGTCGGTGAGCTCCAGGCTGCTGCTGAACGAATCGATCAGGGCGGCGGTGAGCTCCAGGCTGCTGCTGAACGAATCGATCAGGGCGGCGGCGCGATCTGCGGGCTGGTGGCGAATTAGGCCCCTGGCGAACAGGGCTGGTAGCCACCCGGTGACGGCGCACGCGGTGCAGAACGTCGACGATGGCTCCGGCAGGACGTGGCACGTGCGTAGAGAGGGAGTCCCTTAGCCGGCAAGGTGCGAGGCTATGGAGATCCCCGAGTTTGTCGCCGTCTTCTGCGATTTGGCCACCTTCTGCGATCCGGTGACAGTCTCCATCGTCAATTTGATGGCCGGCGGCAACAGCTTTGTCACTGCGTTTGTGCAGATCCTCATCAGCAAATTCATCGCTGTGGTGCACGCCATGACTTGATGGCGCAGGAACTCCCGCCTCTTTGGCTGCGAGTGAGGACCTCAACCGATCTGCTAGCTCTTTGAGGGTCAAGTGGTTGAACGACTTGGGTAGATTGGCAGCAGAAGCCATGGAAAGGATCGTTGGCAATCTGATACCAAATGTAATGTGAGGGCCGGATAATTAGCCTTTATGTTTTGCCTAAAGCTTGAGAGATATTGGGAGATTGGGAGAATTCTTCTTCATTGATAGATTGCTTGATTGATTACAAATGACTGATGTGCCTCTCTTTATATAGAGGGAGAGCCGGTCCTAATCTTAACAAACCCATCTTATCTGTAATTAATCGAACTTGAGGGCTAAGTAAGAGCGGCGCTACAGTAACCTCGGCGCTACAGTACTATGGACCGCTACAGTTCCAAGGCCCAAAGGCCTGCACATAACATACTGATCGTCAGATCCAAGAGAAACACAAGCAAATTTAGATATAAGCAAAACTCTACAGCTACAAGGTCAGAAAGCATTTCCTGTATGCATATAAACGTCTAGCACCAAACTCTACGGCTACAAGTTCATAAAGCTAATAACGTATGCAAAGTTTAATAGCAACTAAACCTCGTTAATAATTCAAACTGCACAATGGAATACAGATGATTATACAGGTGCTAAAATGTTGACATTTCATCACATCTTAGTCAGGTAAGATGAACGGCTACTTTGAGCAAACAAAAAATAAAAAACGACTGCAAAACCTTTCTACCAATCCGCAATTTAACGCACACCAGAAACAAGCAATGCACTTAAAAAAAAAGGGGGGAGGGGGGGGGGGGGGGGGGACTAGCATTGCTGCCAACAATAACCGCAGTACGTCATCGCTAACTAAATCCCTATCGAAACCTACAGAGGAGGCGGTGATAGAGAAGAAAAGGCGCAGTACTCGGGGTAAGCTGCTCAGGCGGAACGGCGATCCGTCTGTGACATAGGTGTACACCGGCGTGCCCACCATGAGCGCGCCCAGCGCCGCGAACACCGCCCTCCAAACGACCAAGCTCCCAGGTGCCGCCATGACCGCTCTGCTACCTTACTGCTTGACAAAACAGACGCTGATTGGCGGCGGGGACACGTATCGGAGGACGAATAATCCAGGGACCAGGAGAAGTGGAGGGGTGTGAACGGGAAGCTGACGGTAAAATCGCAACCAGGGGTAAAATCACAAAGTTGAAAAAAGAGGGGTAAAATCACAATTGAGATCATGGGAAGCATATATATGCTCCATATAGCCATAGCTCAACTCCGCTCTTAAGTTGTCTAATTTTATTTTGGAATTACATAATGACATCTTTATGTTAGGGCCTGAACATGAGAAAACACTATAAATAGCATTAGTAGCTACATTGGACCAATATAAGGATAGTGAATCTCTCTCTTGGAATTCGAAAGGATGGTCTGTTTCTTCTTCATGTATCAGAAACCCATTAGGTTTAAACTTCAAGCTAGAAATGAGAAATACAAAATCGATGAGGCAATACATGCCTGAGAACAACTGAAGCAATATAGTTATGAATCAAGAAAATAAGTGCAGGGTGAAGCACATAAATCATTTTTTTTTACGTAATCAAGCCCAGAAATTTGCTTGCATAGTCAGTGCATAGTGAATTGAGCAGGTCAAAGGCACACAGATTAAAGAAACTAAAAGGAGTATGCAAATTGACACTTCCTTCTCCATTTTTGCTCCTTTATCTTAATTAGGAGAAGGAAGAACAAGATATTTGACAAAAGTACTTTGTAGTCTTTAGTGGTAAAAAGGAGTTACAAAAGATGACTGATACACAGCATGAAGTTTACAATCAACTGAGTGAAGGCCGTTCAGTCCCCCCCCCCCCCCCCCCCCCCAAAAAAAAAAAAAGATGTAGGCCGTTCAAGTTTGGTCCGATGGCTAATGAGGAATTTGCCCTTCTTCGGAATTGAAATATGGGTATTTCAAGTTTGGTCCGATGGCAAATGAGGAATATGGGTATTTGCTTGAACGAAGATGGTGTTGAAATGCTGAAAATTTCCAACGGAGACCGTCAGCCGGCTGCTGAAAGCCCGCAATCAGCTTCAAATATTATACGGATCACGCCCGTGCCATTTCCTCCTATCATATCAGGTTGCTGAAATAAGGAAAGCGATCGCCGTCGTAAGTCGTAACGGTGCTTTACCCCTATCAGGTTCGCACAATATTTCAACGCTTAACGCTGGTGGTCGGGTTCCAGGCGGAGGATGTCTTGCCGGATGTGGCGGCGAGGGTGGTGCAGTGGGCGACAGGGCTGGAGAAGAAGCCCTAAAAGCCACGCACGAGTTCGACGCCGAGTCACGACAGCGCGGTCGTCCCTTCGTAATGTACCAGTTGCTCAATGCCAGAATCGGTCCGCTGCCTCTCAAAGCACGGGCGCGGCATCAGTGTTGTGTGGAGTATTGGGGACGCTGAAGCCGGCCCACGGCTTGCGGTATGTCAAACAAGCAGTACATTACGGCGCACGCGGGCGGTACAAGCCGCTTGCCCGACTGTCGGTTATACAAGACAAAACACACCATGCCACATGGCAGCGACAGTCCTGTTTGCAACGTGCCTCAGGCCGCCACACTTTGGGCCTGTTTGGGAGAGCTTCTCGAACAGATTCTGCTTCTGCTTCTAGCCTGAACGGCTAAACACTAAAACTTGCAAACGTCTTCTGGAGGAAATACATGGAGAATCCGTTTTGTGTTTCAACGTGGGAGCAGAAGCTGAAAATCTTACCTTCTTGTGCGGGTCCAGATCCTCTGAATTACTTCACAAAATTCAGAGGAGCTACAGTACATGGAATTTCTCCTTTTCTCCACCGTCTGATCTGAATTGGATGATCCACATCGACTGCTACAGTAAACGTGGTGCAGTGATAAAGCGTTTCTACAGTAACCGGGGAACTGTTTAAACAGTAACTGCTACAGTGTTAATTCAGGAAACTGTTGCCGCCCTCACAAAAATTACTGTACCGAGCTACAATACCCTGAATTTTGTGAAGCACTTGTGGGGATACGAACCTTCTTGTGGATTCTCCACTGACTTACGCGTCAGGTGTACTCCCTCGTGGGCAGGCTCACTAGACAACATACACTTACGTTTGTTTAAAAAATCCGTAAATTACAAACCAAACATCCGAATTGAAAACCAATTACACCATTGCAATCATTGTGATGAGGTTTTCGAAACTAAACCACACTTGACTATATTTTGCAAACTTTTTTTAAAAAAAAATGTTCAAACTTGATCTTATTAGTAGTCATCTAATTATATTTAATTTATTTCTTACACTTATTTTCATTTCAATATGGCACAAAGTGTCGACAAATTGAAGCTGGCCGAGGAAGTGGTAGCAAAAAAACTGGGAACACTTGCCCCCAAGGAGAATTTAACTGAGCAAGCAAAGAAGAAGCTCTTCAGCTTGTTTGACGGACCACTCTCAAGGGAGGCCATGGAGGCCATCGAAGATCTACTCATGGCCATGTGCATTGATAAGAAGAAGAGCATCAAGGCCAACAAGAAGGGTGTAGCAAAAACTGCAGCATGATACATGCAGTACATCCAAGACTCAGTAGCGTGTTTTATGTAATGGGATCCTCAGTAGACTTCTGTTGTGTTTGTAAGCTAAATAAGCGGGGGTCGTACCACCTGTGGTTTGGGTCCAGTAGAGGACATACCTCATAGTGTCTTCACCAAGCCTGTTGGCTGGAGCACTGCTCAGGGCCCGAAAGCCAGTTAAATGTGGTAGTCATTAGAGCCCTAGGGTATGTAATGGTGAGTCTATTTCTGTTTTGTGTTTGTTGGCACCGGGCAAGTCTATATGGCTGCTACCGCTATAGTCAGAATGAATGGATCCCAAGTTGTGTTTCCAGATTTTCATGGCTACAAGAAATTTCAGAATGTTAAATTGGAACGTAAGAGGCCTAAACGGTGTAATCAGAAGGGAGGCGGTCAGAGAAATGGTGATGTCAACGAGAGCAACAGGTGTCTGTCTCCAGGAAACAAAATTACACACCATTGATGATGACATAATTCGTGAGACTCTGGGACAGCAGTTTGTAGCACACTACTCATATCTGCCGGCTGATGGTATAAAAGGAGGGATATAGTAGCAGTTTCAGAAAACCATTTCAGCTTGTTATCCACCTCGACATCGCAAAATTGCATCATAGTGTGCATACAGATGTTGGATGATGGCCAGGAATGGCACTTGACAGGTGTGTACGGACCCCAAGGAAACCAAGAGAAGGTCGAATTTCTAGAAGAGCTAAAAAACACAAAATGCAAGGAAATTCACATGGACCAACGAACAAGAATGCCCCACCATGACCCGCATAGATAGAGTTTTTTGCACCGTGCAATGGGAGCAGATATTCCCAACTGCTCACCTGCAAGCGCTTGTCTCTCTACTGTCAGACCACTGTCCAATGTTACTACACGGCGACACTAATCAGTTCAAGTATAAGGGTTTCAGATTTGAAGCGTATTGGGTACACATGCCTGGGTTCATGGAGACGGTCATGGACGCTTGGTCCAAGCCGGTGCAGGCCACGGATGCAATGCGGAAAATCCACATCAAGTTATCAAGAACGGCGAAGGCGCTGAAAAAATGGGAGAAAACCAATATAGGTAATATCAAGTTGGAGATTGCAGTGGCTAAACTAGTAATCTGGAGACTAGACATTGCAGAGGAGCAAAGGCAACTGACGACACAGGAATTAGAATTCAGGAGAAGGCTAAAGCTAAAATATCAGGGCTTGCTGGCCATAGACAGGATCAAAGCAAGACAACGAGCGCGGCTTACTAATATCAGATTCATGGACTACAACACCAAGCTCTTCCACATTAGAGCAAATGGTCGGAGAAGGAAAAAGCACATTCAGATGCTACAGACGGAGACAGGCATTGCCGTATGCCATGAAGACAAGGAGAAGGTGGTGTTTGATCATTTCAATGGACAGCTAGGTACAGCCTTGCACAGAAACCAGACAATAAACAGGGATGAGCTCGGATACACGTCTTTCCTGCAAGAACTGGACATGGACATTACTGAAAATGAAGTGCAACGTGTAGTACAAGAGCTACCAAAGGAGAAGGCGCCTGGGCCTGATGGCTTTATTGGTTTGTTTTTTACAAAATGTTGGGACATCATTAAAGCGGATCTAATCCATGTTTTCCACCAGCTCTCACAACTGAGAGGAAATTTGTTTGGCCTCTTAAACTCTGCAAATGTGGTACTCCTGCAAAAAAAAAGAACAGACGGCCAGGGTAGTAGACTACAGACCCATAAGCTTGGTACATAGCATCGCCAAGTTATTCTCCAAAATCCTGGCAAATCGGCTTGCGCCCAAGCTGCAGGAAATTGTTTCGGTGAGCCAAAGTGCTTTCATCAAGAAACGATGCATACACGATAATTTTGTGTATGTCCAGGGGCTGGTTAAGGAACTACATGCAAAAAAGAGGCCAGCGCTATTCATCAAGCTAGACATTGCAAAAGCTTTTGACTCGGTTTCTTGGGAATACCTCATGGAGTTAATGCAGAGACTCGGCTTTGGCAATAGATGGAGAGAGTGGATTAGCACTATTCTGTCCACATCAACTACAAGGGTACTACTAAATGGATGCCTTGGAAAACCGATATGACATCGAAGAAGCCTAAGGCAAGGTGACCCACTATCGCCAATGCTCTTTATCCTGGCAATCGACCCTCTACAAAGAATCTTGCAGGAAGCCACCAACAGAGGACACCTTAGGCCGGTTCTAGCGAGGTCGACAAAAGTTCGTATCTTGCTCTATGCGGACGACGCAGCCATTTTAGTGAACCCTTGCAAGGAAGAGTTACAAGCCCTGAGAACAATCCTATACAATTTTGGAGAAGCATCAGGACTTGTGGCAAACCTAGACAAGACAGTGGTATACCCCATCAGATGTGAAGAACAAGATTTGGAAGAGTTACTCCAAGCTTTCCCGGCAAAATCACAAAACTTCCCATGCACATATTTAGGACTGCCACTGCACACGTGCAAGCTAAGGAGAGTCGACTTGCAACCATTGATAGATGAGGTAGGGAGCAAGCTACCAAAATGGAGAGGGAAACATATGCCGAGGGCTGGCAGGGTGCAATGGGTGAAATCTGTGCTAACATCCACAATAGCTTATCATGCTACAGTCAGTCATACCACTCCCAAAATGGGCAGTTAAGAAAATTGACAAAATCAGAAGGGATTTCATTTGGAAAGGAGATGGAAAGTGCAGCGATAATCAGCCCACTCAAGGAGGGGTGTCACTCGTAAATTGGGGAATAGTGCGTATGCCAAAAGAACTAGGGGGGCTCGGAGTAATCGACTTGGAAAAATTCGGAGCGGCCCTGCGACAAAGATGGATTTGGCACTCGTGGAGTGAAGAAGAGAAACCGTGGAAAGGACTACAAATCCCAGTAACAGAAACAGATAAGGCCCTCTTCGCGGCATCAACTAAAATCCAAGTCGGTGATGGTCAACGGGCAAGTTTTTGGCATGACAACTGGATAGCGGAAGTTCCTCTCAAAGAACTAACGCCGCACCTGTACGCGCTAGCAGCAAGGAAGAAGAGAACTGTTGCAACTGAACTTCAAAACAAGAACTGGATCAGGTCAGCCCGGAAAATTACAACTACGGTGCTGTTAAGAGAATTTGTCCAGCTATGGATTTTGCTGAGAAGTGTGAATTTGGTGGAAGGAACAAAAGACGTCGTACGTTGGAAGTGGACTGCTGATGGAGAATACAACTCACAATCTGCATACAAAGTACAGTTTATTGGCGCCTACAGTCCTTTTGACACTAAGCATGTATGGCAAGCAAAAGCAGAACCAAAGGTGGTGATGTTTGGTTGGGTATCGCTGCACGAAAAAATATTAACAGCCGACAATCTAGATAGTAGAGGATGAGACAGCAATGTCATATGCCCGCTTTGTCTGCGGGAAATTGAAACCACCGAGCACATGCTTATATCATGCTCTTACTCACAGCAGGTGGTTACAATTGTGGCTAGCTGGTTTTCTTTTGCAGGTATACAAGACCTGTGGCCCAACACAGGAGGCTTCGCACCATGGCTCCAGAAAGCTATAACTTTGATGCCGCGCTCTATGAAAAAGGAATTAACAGGGATCCTACTATATGCTTGGTGGAACATTTGGAAGGAGAGGAACAGAAGAATTTTTCAAGGAAAAGAAGAGGAATGGCTACAAGTTGCAATGCTGGCCAAGGAAGAAATAAGCCAATACAACCTGGCAATGAAAAGTCCGTTCATGGACAGCATGGTAGAAGGAGTGGCAGGGAATGACCAAACGGCAGTAGCTTAAGACCTCAAGGGTTGCAATCTTTTTGTTTATTTTGCTCTGTCCTTCTCTGCAGAGCTATTTTCTATTTGCTCTGTTTGTAGCTTTTTTATTTTCTGAAACCATGCTTGGGGCAGCATAAGCTGCCTGGAACTCTTTTTATTTTGTACTCTGCCTTTTACTCCTTCTATAATGAAAAGGCAGGACGCCTGTCATTTGCCCTTAAAAAAAATACCGCCATTGCCCATTGGCTCTGCCATTAGCACCTACATGCTCCGTGTGGAGCGGAACCCTTCCAAAAGGACCGCGTTAACGCACGTAGGAACGCATGTTAGGGAATCGCGCGTCCGCTCCCCCTGTCCGCCACGTGTCCGACCGGCGGTCGGAACGACGCCGGTCGGGGCGCCGTGCGCGGCGGCGCCGTCTTCCTCCTCGACGACCTCCCTCCCTCCGGCCCCGCCCACCGCCCTCCAGCCGCCTCGCCGCACCGTCGTGCCGGCCGCTGCCCCCACGAACCCCTCCTTCTAAAGCCGTCGGAAATGGAACTCCTCAACGCCGACGACGCCCCCCGGCAACCCGAACCCCTAACCCCGCCGGCGATAACCGCCACCGGCGACGCGGCGGCGCCCTTGCCGCCGCGTCGCGCCGCCCGCCTTCATCCCGCGCTCCGCCGCCACCTCGACGCCGAGCTCCGCCGCCCGCCCTAATCCGCCGCCCGCCATCACCCCGCGCTCCGCCGCCACCGTCGCCCCTGAGCTCCGCCGCCTGCACTAATCCGCCGCCCGCGACGCGGCAGCGAGTCGCACCGCCCGCCCTCGACGCCGCGCTCCGCCACCACCGTCGCCGGCCGCCGCGCTCCGCCGCCTGCGCGCATGGGCCGGGCCGCACACGGACGCGCGCTAACACGGCAGTGCGTCCGTGCACGAGTTAGACTTTCCACTTCCAAAACTACGTCAGCGTGGCATGGGCCGGACACAAATGCGGAGGAACGTGCGGCCAGAAAAACCAGGGCCGTGCACTGGGTAAAGTGAGCCAGAAGCACACCCAGACCCAGAGGAACAGACAGGCTGACCGGGAGAAAGACAAACGAACGTCCGAGTATAAAACACAGGCCTACGGATCGGGAGAAGAAGGCCGAGGAGGGCCCAGACATGACACGATAGAAGAGAGAACGGGAAAGGAAAGCCCATGGGACTGAACAGAGGAGGCAGCAGGCAGGAAAGGCCCACGCGCTGAGGAGTCTTGCTCCCACAGGACCCACACGGAGGTGAAGGCGGTGGTGGAGTCAACGGGAGTGAAACCGAACGCGTCGACTCCTGCGCCGCCCGCGTCGACGAAAACGCTGTGGGAGGCTTCCTTCTCCCACAGTTGATGAGGGCTAAATGAGCCCTGGGAATGCCGGAAGAGTGGCCCAGGTGGCTCGCCATGCACGGGCGTGAGTCCGAGGCATGCAAGCGCGGCATTCCCTGCCGTTGTCCGCGTGCTCGTGCTCCACTCCGTAAATGATTCTGTGCATCTACCATCTAGTTAGAATGCGCGTGCGTGTCGGGGGCACCCTCAGATATAGAGCTCTTGAACAAAACCGCATCATCAGGGCATGGTTGGGAGACTGCGAACGTAAAAAATATAATCACAGGAAAATAAAGAATAGATGTCAAACGTCTCAACTGATAACTGGAAATAAGGTAAATCAATGGGAGACCCAAAAGGCACTGAAATGCACATTATAGAGACACAGAGTAGCATCCGTATACAGAATATACAACATTTGCATGTGGTAAACATGGGACTGCAACTTTTTGCAGACACCATACAATTTTGACTTCTTTTTTTCCTTCTTTTCTAAAGCAAGGAGAAAAAAACTTCAAAATCCTATCTTTGTGGTGAATTCTGATTCTCAGAATCACCAGTTCAAATCCCGAGCTAAACAATTATTTACCATGGCACAGAACACTTCGTGTTGCACCACATTTTCTTCACTTGAGACTACACACTACGCCTTCTCCCGCGACGCCTTTGCGCAGCTTAGAGAGGTCTCACATTTTCACAAGGTGATGTGCAGAACCTTCGTCCATACACATCCATACTGCAGAGATTCTGAATACATCTCCACGAGTTTCAACATGAAAATTTTAGCCCCTATAGTAGAGCTTAAATACTTGCATATGTGCGTCCTGAGAATTGTCTCAGGAACGGTATGTCAGCAGCTTTCTGTAACAACTAAACGCTGTAGTTGCTTTAGAGGTGACAAGAGCTGGGAAAATGACGGCCTTTTGCTTGGATCACTGTACAAGAAAAAATGTTGGGTTCATCCTCGGCGGGGCAAGTAGCATGTGAAAGGAGAATTATAAAATAGGATACTATTTGAAAGAAAAAAAAAAAGAGCTGGACTTACTTTTCCCAACATGAAGATATTATGCTAGCCACCTGCGGATCCACTTCTCTGGGGATTTCCAGTCGTCTGTTCTGGAACCCAACTGCTCCTACAACTTGCATTGGATTCAACCCACTCCATGGTACCCGCATGGTTGCTAGCTCCCACAGGATCACTCCAAAACTGTAGACGTCACACCTGAAGCCAGCAAAAAATTGTTCAATTTGCAGAAGATGGCAGAAGCAATTGAAAAACATAACATGTTCATGGAGGCAAGTAACTCACTTCTCATTAGATGGTTCATTGCGTAGTACCTCTGGTGCCATCCACTCCGGCTGCAGGTCAACAAAAAATAGTCATAAAGATTGGATAATGGTTTATTTGCAGCAAACACGCACAAGATGAATATCAAAATACTGGAAGGCAACAACTTGTGGAACATAGCGCATAAATACTGTGCCTTCTTGCTTCTCCATTGAACCAAAACAAGTGCTTGGAAAAGGGAGCATACACTATACTGAGGATTTTTAACGTTTCAGTTTGCAACTTGAAACAGAGCAAAGACGATACTAATGCTCGAATTAAATTGAGTATACTAAGCATGCAGCCACAAAGTATTCATTTGTGGCTTGTGAGTTTTATCGTCACCTTTTATTTTAAATAAGTTGTCTAAGTGAGTTACACTTGTGTTTCTGCAAAAAATCAAATGTGAACAAAAAAAAAGCATAAAAAGACGAGGGGTATTACTGTTCCAGCAGTTGACTTAGAGGAAAGAAAAGTATGATGTTTCAATCTTGACATGCCAAAATCAGACACCTGCAAGGAAAAGGTAGATATGCACTGTGTTATTAGTCTGCTCAAATATGAAATTTAAATGAAATGCATGTAAAACAAAGACATAATGAACATGAAGTCCTCCAAGAAACATCATGGGGAGTATGTACCCAGTACTTGTGACTTAGGATCAATAAAAGATAAATAAACAGCAATACTGATCAATGCATTTAGATGACAAACGCTACTAGCCCAGCTAATGAGCTTAGCCAACATTTCCACTGCCTGATCATAATATTAGAAATTTGGAACCCTGGTCTTCACCTTGTTGAAACCTTTAAAATCATTCAGCAAATATTAATGCTTTGTTCTTAGTAAACAACACAGTGATAACTTAGATTTAATGCTGACTAACAATATATAATAAGATAAATATAAAGTAGTTGATTCACACCAGATATTTTCCTCCTCATAAATTTAATTAAAATAATTAGTAGATTCAGTGTCCACTGTCCTGCGTCTCATAATGGAATGACTGCATTGCTCAAGCTGATATGTCTATTTATAACAATAAAAAATTGTATCCAATCTAGTAGTTCCCACGCATATGCACAGAATCAAAAGCAAGCTAAGTTCATTCTTGAAAGCAATCATAGAATCAGCACAATATTTCTTCCTTGGTATGATAAGGTGGTGAACAATAACAAATCTCTCCAACGTGAAGCTCGCTAACAAGAAAAGATGTGTGTTATTCCTTTTTCCCCATTGAGTGAGATGGTAATGAGCAAAGAGAGTCACCTTAACAACCCAATTTTTATCCACTAAAAGGTTTGGGGATTTCAGGTCACGATGAACAATGGTAGGATGGCTAGCGTGCAGGTAGTTCATCCCTTTTGCCTGAAAGAACACAGCATTAACTTATACAAAAAACCAAGCAACAACAGAAACTAACATAAATTACCCAAGCTTACCACATCTAGCGCCATTTTGAGCCTCCGTATTTCATCTATTTGACTATTGGGCCGATGCAACAGGCGATATAGGCTCCCCCTTACAAATTAAACTTTGTTATTGAATGTAGTTACTCTTTGTATTCATAATATAACGCCACAAAGGTTGAAATTATCATTTGGTATTTTGCCAGCAAAGGAATAGAGGAACCAATACAAACCTTGGAAGGTACTCGGTTAATATAGAGAGATTTGGTGGTTGTGTCACATATCCCAAGAAAAGAACAACATTGGGATGCCTTAGTCTTGACATGATTCTCACCTAACAGGTAAGGAGCTATTACATACTTAGTTGAAGAAAAGAAATAATCAATAATCATTACCCTGGGAAAACTGAACTTACTTCACATTTAAATTGCTCAAGCGAAACACCTGATAAATCCTGGTCAAGGAATTTCTTCACTGCAACCTCCTGGTATGTAAGAGGACATGTCAGAAGAACAGAAAGTTATCAAAGGAGAGGACATGTCAGAAGAACAGAAAGTTATCAAAGGCAGATTTAGCAGCTTAAGGTAGAATGTATATTTTTCTAAACAGAACAGGTAAACTATAATACAGATTTATTTCTTAACATCAACTTATAATGCAAGTTCTTGGAAATTTGATAAGACATTTTGAATGTTTATCTGAAGGTGCCTTATAAATATACTAAATCACATGGACTACCAGCCATGCCACCAGCTCATTTTCATTCTCACGGAACAGATTCATAATTGTACATATGTGTCACATTGGCCTCAGTTCAGTTTGATAATCCAACACGCGCGCGCGCACACACAGCCCACCCCTGACGCAGAGAAAGTTAAACTAGAGCAGGTAAATTTCCACTTAACTTTGCTTCTTTTAGGAACAAAACCTAACACAAAACACGTCATCAAAGGGAAAACCAACACACAATGGTTGCTTACTTTTGACGAAAGTTTTTCCATGTGTACATCCTATATAGCAGTGGTTATGTTTAAACATGTTCTTAAGAAATTTCGAACAACAGGAACTGGTCAAATGCATAGCGCTATTGCACACAATATAGTATTAGTACATCCCCAGCAATATATCATGCAAGGATTTGCTATTAGAATATTTCACTTACAGTGCCATTCCAATCTGCACGATAGACTTCCCCATATGACCCTGCAAAGATACAACCAGTAAATTCCTGGCACTGAATAACCATAGCCAAGAAAAAAAAAAAGTACAATGAAAGAAAACTGTAAAATCAATTGCAAAACGGTGAATAAAAAATAAGTTTAATCCAAGTGTTCCTGAGTAGAAGATAATAAAATAAGAGAAGAATGAGCTTAAATATGAGGAAGATAATCTTAAATTAAACTAAAGCTTCAGGAGAATCTGCGCAAAAAGGTTGCCGTCGAGCTGTTTTGTCTAAATTAGATTGGAAAACAGAAAATAATATTACATAATTCATAAAGCTTGATTTTGCAATCAAATAAGAAAATATACTTGTCTTGGCACT
This sequence comes from Eragrostis curvula, assembly GCA_007726485.1. NCBI lineage: Eukaryota > Viridiplantae > Streptophyta > Magnoliopsida > Poales > Poaceae > Eragrostis > Eragrostis curvula. The sequence goes on from CM017439.1 coordinate 54,174,288, forward strand.
AGCAGAGAGAACATTACATTCTATTTGCTTCACATATACTTTACGTGAGCTTATTTTCCTTTGAAATGCCAAACAAACTATTTTTCCTTCAAGAAGTTTCCTATTAACAAGTAACTAAATGTTATGTTTAAAAACAGGAATAATGCATATACCTAGACCAATACGTTCTCCAATATCAAGATCTTCCCATGGTATTTCATATTCGGCAACATCATCCATAACAGAGCTGATTGTTTTAGTACTAGACCAGCTCAACTTGTCCATATTTCCATTGCTACTTCCTGACATGTTTACCAGTGAATCTTGAGCAAACCTTTGATCCTCATTAGAAATAACACTGGCTGCATGATCATGAAAGTCCAAATCTCCTCTGGTACTCTCGAGTTGTGAAGAATCCTTAGCAACAAAATCATTCCGTGAATCTGGACTTGTTTGAGCAACTAGCAACCATCCAGCATTCTTTTTACCTTCAGAAGGGCTTATGCCTGTTTCTTTATTTCCATGAATGTCAGGACTGTCTTGACTAGACAATAAATCGGTTGGTAGCAATGCACCACCCTCCAAGAGTAAGTCATGCAAATTTTGTGCAAACTGTGGATCAGGCACAATATAATTGGAAACATCATTGGATTTCATATGCTCAGAAATGTTGAATTGGCCATTTGTAGAGATAACATTTTGTTTAACTAAGTTCTCTGTCTGAGACAAATCTTCCAGCTCTGATGAGCTTCCTTCAATGTCATTTCTATTAATCTGCTCAAGAGCTAAGCATAATTCTGCAACACTCTCTTCAATGGCATCACTGTTCACTTGGGTATCGTTGGAGTCCTGGAACTGACTGCCAGATATGTCTGAAGGGATTAAGGTACCTGGAGCTCCCATCAGATCAACTATATATTCAGTGCTGCAACAGTGAAAGTCAATTAGATCAATTGTTGCAGTTCATATTTAAAATATCTTAGTACGCATAATTGAAAGATAGCAGAGACACATGCAGATACCTGTCAAAATCAACTTTAACCAAGTTAACAGCTCCTTCGTCCGTTCCAGTATAATAGATTCCCTTCACAAGCTTACATGGTAGATTAACTCGGTCAGCTAACACCTGAAACGAATTTAGCTAGTTGGTATCTGCTCAATAGACCCACTGAAGGTCCTAATTTTAATCAATCAAAGGCATCTCTTTCAGAGCAAAACTTTAATTGTGTTTCTGCTGCAGCAGACACGTAACTCAATGATGCATAATGGCTGATTGATGAAACAAGCTGACTAATTTGACTAATACTGATAAAGCAATTAGCTCAACTGGTACATGTTAGTTCTAAGCAACCATCTGAAACCATACTATCTGAGGTATCTACGAAACACTAAGATTTTTATATGTGAAATCAATTGAGCATCATGATCTAGCTATGATAATGTGAATGGTCCCTGCAAGATTGTTCGGCTGATGAGCTGTTCTCTATTTTGTTCTACCTCTTTCCCATACTGGCGTTTCTATATCGTGTTTTTTTGGCACTAAGGTGCAGAATATTTCTTGGATACCCAATGAAAGGGGGGCAAAGTGACCATGGAGCAAAGCAGAATTTGAGTTAAATTCAAAAGCTCTTATAAATTTCTTCCGGTCTAAAGTCTTTCAAAGTCATACTGCGGGTCCATGTCCTCTTTCCAATTCTTGGAACGGGGGCTCTTATGTTCAAACTAAGTTTCTTTCCCTACTCATTTCCTTCAGAGGGACAGTGAATGGGACAGTAAGGATATACATGGGTCATCAGATAATTCCATAATAAGAAACCATCCACTAGGTTGAATGCTAGAGGTGTTCGTGTAACTGAGGCACCCCACCAATGTGCAATATCAAATTGTAATGATCCACAGGTGATAAAATTCAAACAGTGAGAATACTCTCCAACAATCTCTTATGCTATCTTCTAATACGATATAGGTTAATGATCACATTAGACGTGCAGTAAGGGCACTAACCTTAAATAGCAGGGACCTGTGGCGTGATAGACCGACCCGAAGCGAACCGAGAGGAAGCACAACACTGTTTAGCTGAAGAGAGAGCTGGCGGCTCTTCATGCTCCATTGCCTGTTCATACCATCAGCATCCTCCACCGGACCACCCATCGCATTGACCACGAGACCGGCAATCTTCTGCACAAGCTCCGCTGAAGCCGCGCCACTATGATGCGCCTTACTCTGCGCAGCCATTGCAACAGCCCTTTCTTCCAGTCGCCTTAAGGCAGGATCGCGCTCCCTATTCACCGAAATCGCCAGATAGGCAGCTTCGCCTCCAGCTGGAATCGCCTTGAGGTAATCAAGGGAGGGGAACCTGGCCTGGAAGCCAGGATGCAGCTGCGCGCCACACAGGTCGTAGAACCCGTCCGAGAGCGTCTCTTCGTAGTTGACGACGCTGTGGTTCCAGTACCGCGCGGCGAGAGCCTCCGCGTGGCTCCGGTCCCCGCCCGCCGCCGCCCCGAGGCTGATACGCTCGGCCGCGCGGATCTGGACGGAGTCGGCGTCGACGAGGCCCGCGTGGTCTGAAGCGGAGATCGCGAGCGCGAGCCGTACCTGGTAATCCTCCTCCAGACGCGTTGTCGCCGCCTCCGCCCCGAGCCCCCTCGGCTCCCCCGCCGCGACGGGCGCCGCGACCTCCACCGCCACCGCCGCGACGGGGGCAGGCGCCGGCTGCGGCGTCTCGGGCGCCCCCGCGGCCGCGACGACCGGCGGGTGCCCCGACCGCCGTTGCCGCGGGCGGTGGTGGTCGGGCCCGGCGCCCGCTCCCCCGCCCCCGCCGGCGCCGGCGAGGTGGAGCTTGCGCAGCAGGTGCTTCATGCGGGACATGGGTGGGCGACGCGGCAGAACGGCGGCATGCGGCGCAACGCCGGCTCCCTACAGCGGCGCCCGCGGCTCCGCCTCCGGCGCCGATCCGATCCGGCCGCCCGATCGCGCGATGGGCTTAGCTGGCTCCCGCCGCGTTGGCGTGCGCGCGCTGATCAGCTTCGCCGATCTATCTATCCATTTCTGATCTGCCGTATTCTATTCGAGCGTCGTGCGTGGATGCTTCGTCTCGTCGCTGGAGGAAGCCGGAGCAGGAGTACTAAATACCTTGCCTTTTATGCGATTTTTCTATTTCTTTTGCTTTTTCTTGATGCGTGGTGGCGTATTGCTGCCAGTGGTAAAAAAGAAAAGGATTTGAATGAGTTGGAGGCCAACGAAGCCGATGAGCGCAGCTGACTTGGCGTTCCGATAGTGGGGCTGGGATCGCCTGCGCGTGAAGAGTACTCCTCCGTTCCAAAATAGATGTCACTGTTGACTTTTAGACATCACGTTTGACTGCTCGTCTTATTCAAATTTTTTACACAAATGTTATTTATTTTTTTACAACTTGTTTTATTATTGAATGTATTTTAATCATGATATATTTGTTTTTATATTTGAATAAATTTTTTGAATAAGACGAGCAGTCAAACGTGATGTCTAAAAGTCAAAAGTGACATCTAATTTGGAACGGAGGGAGTAGTTTTTTTGCTGAAGAACTATCGGCAAAATTGACCTTTTCTTTTCAAAACACGGTAGTAACATTTGTACACACTCGCTCGCGACGCCCATACCTATATAAATATATGTATGCATATATCTTATCTTTTTGTAAATACAGTACTGAGGAGATACTCAACCAGCACCTCACGTTTTGAAATTAACAATGTCATCACAACACATCATTATTAACGAACACATCAGTTTCTACTGAAAAAAAAAATAATTAGCTTCGAATGCAAGCACTTGAGTTGAATTGGAGATTGGAACATAGATGTGTTGTTCACATCCTCCTCACCACCAGGCTTAGATATCACCATTCGTTATTTCTGCATAATTGGAATGTCCTCCTGCGTGCTTTACTCCATTTTCCAAGCTTAGCATCACCCTCCCCGTTCGTCACTTTGTGGCTAGCGGATTGAGATCGAGAGTGTGAGGCCAGGAGAAAACAATGAACGGACGGGTGCTTGTTTAATCTTGTAAGATCCTGCTTTGAAATGAACTAGCACATCGGATGTCTGTAGCCACAAATTAAAACATCAACGTCCACGTCGCAAACTTGGCATATTGTGTGAGATGGCGCGTCCGATTACGTGTACCAGTTTTCGCAGCTCATACATACGTGGACGCCCCCGAGCGCCGAACCACGCACGATTCATAGCATCAGCACTCAAGAACAAATTTACAGACGACAGATGATGACTCACCTCAAATGACAAGGAAAACGGAGCCAACGAGGACACGTGCGCTGCACATTTGGAAGGCTACAGCGGCCTCCATTTCTGCCCTCCCTCGCCATTGGGGCACGTACGTTGTCGTCAAGAATGGATCGGGATCGCTGTCAATTCAGAGAGGTACAGTGATCCGGAATTGAGTGAAATTTCAGCCGTCGGATGGCAAATGGACAGACAAGATCAGATGCTACAGTAGCTAGTGAACAGTGTCAAAACGGTCTACAGTAACTCCCAGCACTGTTTCTAAGTGCGTTACAGTGTTTTAATTCAGGCTACTGTTCCCTTCCTCATATATTACTGTAGCAATTGCTACAGTATATGAATTGAGTGAACAGAACCCGGATCCGTCAAGAATTCTTGTGACGGAGAAATTTGCAGAGACTAGTAACCTGGCACGCACGCACGCACGTCCCTCTCCTGCGAACGTAGAACGCAAAGCTTTTCTGTTTGACTTCCGAGCTTTTACCCGGAGGCGTTTTGCAAGCGTGGCCCTTGAGAGAGTGTTCGCGCGTAGTCTCTGGATCCGCGGTGAGGTGTGCTGCGGCTGTTGCCGGTTAGTGCAGGGCAGTGCAGTGCAGTCTGCACTGTACTCTCCCGGGTCGTGCCGGATGCGTTTGACTTGTTTGCTTGGACGGCAAACGCGGGAACCGGCCATGTACGAGCCCGCATTCACAGCTGTCTGATAGCATCTCCAAAATAAAATCTTTATTTTTGTTTTTCAAACCAACATGTAAAAATAAGAGTTCAAAATTTTGTTTAAACTCCAACAATAAAGTAACCTAAGTCCCTATTTTGTAAAAAAAAATTGATGGGATTCACAAATAAGAGGAAAGATTGGAGGTGAAATTTGAAAGGACATGCAAAATAAGAGCATAAATAGAGTCCCTGCTGAAGTTTATTTTTTGACTCAAAACCCTAAAAAATAAAGTAAGATCCTAAATAAGAGCCTTGCTGGAGTTGCTCTGACGATCCAACCAAGCGTAGTACAGGATCAAACGTTAATCGCAGTGCAGTGTACTGTACTGTATTGCTCCTGGCCGGCCTGGCTCAACCGCCGATGGTTCCGTCGCGGTTGTTGGCTTGGCTTCTGCTCTCCCAACGCCGCGCCGCGCCGCCCCCTGCACGCGAGTTCGCGGAGAGATTATTCTGTGAGCTGGTTGGTGTCCGGCTGCCTCTTGTTTTGTTTGGTTGCGAGCCGAGCCTGTCTGAAATTTCTTGCTGGGAGTCATCAGAACACGGGCAGGCGTGCAACAATTTGCTGGAAGAATATTACTTCCTGGGGAGGGTGGTAATTGGGAGGCAACTGGATGAAGTAAACATCCACCGTTTATCATAACTTATATTCTAAATACTTGCTTCAAACCCACAAGCTAAAGTGTTCCAAACTCTCTTTTAACCCTCACCGCAATCTTAAGTAGAGATTGAGACTAGAAATCCATTTTCCATGTCTATTTTCTTCTTCAACTCCTATTTCAAATGGTTCGCCAAACGCCTTTTTTCTTTTTTTTTTGAGAGAGAGCTGATGGTTAAAAGGGCCGTATTTAAACCAGGAAACGGAAGGCCCTTTCTCGTGGGCTTCCAAACTTCTTTCGCCTCGTTTCGGCCTCTTTCTGACGCGACCTCCAGAATCGGCAGGGAAAAAAACAAATTCCAAATTAAAAAGGGCTCCCCCTGCCTACGCGGCAAGCTCACGCGAGTCCCAGACTCCCAGACTCCCAGTCCCCCCACTCCAGCGGCGGCCGGCGGAGCATTCTCCTCGCAGTGCAGCAGATGGCGGCGGCATCGGGGGTTCCACCGGCGGACGGGACGCTCCGCCGCGGCCGCACCCTCTTCAGCCGCCTCTACTTTGACGTCCCCAGCTCCAAGGTCAGCCAGCCCGGACCCCACCCCCTCCTCACATCCTCCCCTGCAACCTCGACTTGCTCATCCACTCGCCGCCGCGGGCCGTAATAACCGCGCTGTTCGCGCAGGTACCGGTGATCTACTCGTCGGACTACGACATCACGGTCAACGGCCTCGAGAAGCAGTGAGCTATCTGTTGTCAATATCTCGATTAATTCCGCACCATTTCGCAATTGCTGTATGTAATAGGCCTTGTCGATCGCCCTGGTGTGATGCGCTGCCCCGTTACGTGCAGGCACCCGTTTGATTCGTCGAAATGGGGCCGGGTGTGCAACTTCCTTGTCGAGGCGGGGCTCCTCCAGAAGGACCGGGTGGTCGAGCCACTGGAAGCTTCGGAGGATGACTTGCTTGTGGTGGGTAAAGCGCTGCTGCCTGCTTTGTTTCGCATAGTTCAGTGTCGTTTGATGCAGTATGAGTATAACCTTTTCTGTAATGGTTTACGCGATCAGGTGCACTCAGAGATATACTTGAATAGCCTTAAGAGCAGCGAGAAGGTTGCACGCATCATAGAGGTACTGTTATATTCGGTGTTGCATATATATTCTATAACTCTATTTACTTGGTCACAAAATTGCCTACTGTGTCATGGAAAGAACTATGGTTCCTGAAGTACTTAACCACCAGCAGAATTCAATGTCTGAAACTGGTGTACCTTGGGTGCCACTTTTTTCCCTGATATCATAGGAAGTTATGGGCTGTATAATGTAATCAGTATTTTTCTGATCTGTCCCAGGTTCCAATTGTGGCTCTACTTCCTATCTCGCTTGTTCAGCAAAAACTTCTTTATCCATTTCGAAAGCAGGTCGCTTATTTTCGTTTGATGCTCCCTTGTCTGTGCTTTTTGGGGGTTCAAAAAGCATGCTGAATTGAGTTTTGCCTTTAGGTGGGTGGTTCCATCTTGTCAGCCAAACTTGCACTGGAAAGGGGATGGGCTATCAACATTGGTGGAGGATTTCACCACTGTTCTGCAGAGGAAGGGGGTGGATTTTGTGCATATGCTGATATTTCTTTGTGCATCCGTTTTGCTTTCGTCCGTTTAAATATTTCAAGGTAGGAAGTAGGATAATTTCCATCATACCATGACCAGTTCAACTGTTCTTGATATTTATAACATGCGTTTTGTTTTAATTTTAAATGCACTTGACATCTTAAGAATTACAAGGAATGCTGAACTATCGATACGAGAGAGCTGTTTTGGCTCGATCAGTTACTTATCTAGCAGAACATTTGCAGAGTGATGATCATTGATCTAGATGCCCACCAAGGAAATGGTCATGAGAAAGACTTCGGCAGTGATGGTGAGAGGCTGTATGCTCTATTCTTTTCTTGTGCATGTTGTTGTACATAATACTTTTTCGTGTCTCTGTGACACTTATTTTTCACTTGCAGGAAAGGTTTACATTTTGGACATTTACAACCCTGGAATATATCCTTTTGTAAGTAATTACCCCTCATATTCTTCCTACATCTCGCAACCATGTTATCTGCTTTGATATTATGGGCTATACACTCTAAGGGTTCTTTTACAGTGCATCCTATCTCAATTTTTACTACGAATTTTTGAACTTGTGGGCCATACACTCTAATGGTTTTTCTACCTTGGAACACGATGTGTGTTCGATTCAGTGATCAAATTAAATGAACGCCTATACCATATGGTGCAGATTGCATCATCTGTCGCAGTGGCTCAGGGGGTTATTTGCATAGTTGTTTGAAGTTAAAGATGCAGAGTACTCAGTTTTGTAGTACAGGGGGTTAAGTTCATGTTCCGTTAAACTTCCGAGGGAAACATACCCATTTATCTTCATATATTTTTTTTTTGGAATCATTTCACAGTGGACTTGTTCCTGCTATATTATGTTATTACAAAGTGACTTGCGGGATTGTTCCTGGGGCATTTCTTCGTTTTTATTACAAAGTGACATGTTTTGTCTCAGGATTATGCGGCCAGGCAGTACATTGATCAAAAGGTTGAGTTAAATGTAAGTTGCAGCTTTTAAGCCTGTTATTCGTTAGCATTTGTTTCATCTTGGAGTTAAACCACACCTGTTTTCATTTTTAGAGTGGGACAAAAACAGAGGATTATCTGGAGAACCTTGACAAGGCTCTCAAGGTAACATATCCATGTCCCCAGCATCTCGTTCAGTTCACCTATACCGTGGGTAGTTAATGTGAAGTTTTGCATGTCTCTCTGCTTTAAGGATATTAACTGATGAACATGATTGATGCAGACTATTTGTGTACGGTTGATATTACAACGAATCATAAAATGGAATTACATATATGATATCAGTGCTATTCATCTTGATAATTCACATGGTGATCTGCATGACTGCATGCATAAGCAGAACCAGCTAAATATAGCTGAGCCCAGGGGGCTTAGGAAGGCAATTAAATCAATTATCAACTTTTGAGAGCATTGTCGGCAACTCATGCTGTATCACCAAGGCTTAGAAGCCAATATATAGACATGACCCATTCTGATGATGAAGCAGATCTGAATGCATAAAGTTTCAGCCAGATCCTCAAGTATTAACTGTGCACAATAACAAGAACATGGAAAAAAAGATTGGAAAATATAGGATTAACTACCTTATGATTCCATACTCGTTAGGTAACCAAATATCTGTCGAGTAACATCTTTCCTAAAGTCATTCCCTGCATTTCTCTTAGAGGTGTTGTTTGTTTGGCCTTATCGGAATAGTTTAGCTGTTGGCAATAATAAATGTATCCATGCAATAAGTATTATTCAGGTTTATACTGTCAAAACCACTCAAATCTGTTGTTGAAGCCAAATAGTTGTTTGCAGGTGGCAGAAACTAGATTTCAGCCCCAGTTGATTGTATACAATGCTGGAACAGATATCCTAGATGGTGATCCTTTGGGCCAACTGAAGGTACTCCATTTGCTACGATTTTCTCACAACATTTAGTCATGTCAGTCCATTTGACATCAGGGTGTACTTATTTGCAGTGGCCAGTGGGCTGTAGTTATTACCAAGCTGCTTGCTGATGCATGGCCTGGTTCTATTCTGATATCATCTTTCTGCACTTTCCAGGTTAGTCCAGAGGGTGTGGCTATAAGAGATGAAAAGGTTTTTAGGTTCGCAAAAGAACGGAATGTTCCTCTACTCATGCTGACATCAGGTGGGGTGTTTTACCTTCATTCTTTAAGTTCATCTGCCTTGAGTTATTTTCTCTTTAAGACCTACTAATGATGCATTGTTCCTCTCTCAATATCTATCCCCTCAGGAGGATATATGAAGTCAAGTGCTCGAGTTATAGCAGATTCGATTATTAATCTATCAAGGAAAAACTTGATAGAGTTAGGTACCCACAGTATAGAAGTTGAGTGATTGGGATAAGTATGTATGAACTCTACTTGGTAGGTGAACCTGTGTATAAGAAACTTTTTTATTACTATGTGTACTGACATATCAGCATGAATCTTGCAAAAACTGAAAGAAAAAAAGAAGGGAAAATTCGTCATATATGAAAGCTTTCACCGCATGAGTTACAATTTGCTAACCATATGTCAGCAAACCTGTTTATTTGGATACTTGTCAAAGGGCGTTTCTTTCCCTTTTTCTTTGACATTTCTTCATTTATATGTGAAAGCACATGTTACTTGATATTATCTGCCAGTCTCTGTCAGTCTTCTGTGTTTGTATCTGTACTGTCTCTTGCTTCTATCTGGTTTACCTTGAAGTTATTCATGGAGAAAAGCTCCCAGGAATTGTGGCTAAGAGCGATCTGCCTCTGGTCTTTGTCATGTAGCTTTGCCCTCACCACGCTGGCACTTGACCTGGGGAGAAAGGTACACATTTGTCCCTTTTAACCTGTTTCTAACTGATCACAATACATATTTTTCTCCCTTTTTGCCTGCTTATCACACATGAGCATCGTTTGTGACTTTTCAATCTTTGTCGTCTGGCCTTTGATCCCTTGGATTCTCATTTCTTAACATGAAGTCAACGCCTGCCGCCTGGCTCTCCTTCTGTACGGATTCTTATTGGGACGTGCAGTCTATATGCAGGTGCTTGTCACGCAAAGTCGTATCACCTAATATGTCGATTTCTTCTAGAGTTTTGAAATTTCCGTGAAATGGCTTACATGTTCCAAATATCATGTTCACTGCCAGTTTTATGGAAATCTTTCCATATACGCCGCGATTATCTGCACATATGTTCAATAGATGCCAAGGGCCTTGACAGGTCAGTTATATCCAAGTGGCAAAGACTGGCATTATAGTCAAAGCCTTGTGTTGTTTTCCTTTGATTTTTCGCTGATTTAAGAGCTTGTCAGATAGTAGGTCAGTAGTGTAACAAAACGGCTGATATGCTGCTTAGCAGGGAGCAGCTCCTTGCGACTGGGTGGTCTCATGGGTGGTCTCATTCCGTCATTTCACTTGAATTGAACTGGAGTACCTATCACATTCCTACTACAGTTCTTTCTTTCCCATGGCTACCTTTTCCAATCAAAGTTGCAGGACTTCCAGGTACATTTGGGAATATTGAGGTCTCATATTCATAAGATCGGTAAGCTTCTGATTGCTATTGGCAGCTCATCGCCAGAACGTTCACGCACACATCTTTTTTTGCTATGTGACCGGAATATATTATGCATACAAATGGTCCCTCCTCTGTGTGTGGTGTTTCCTCATTCTTTGTATTGCCAATTGCCATGCTTGGCAGTTTTCCAGCAAAATTCTACATCCTCGATTTTCCAGGAAAATTCATGATACCACTTGAAGCATGGTGGTGCAAATGGAATGATGGATGCCTGGACAGAACAGAATCAGGCAACCTAGATGCCACATCATGTGCGTTATCCACCCGTTTTGGATTTTTAGGGTATTGTAAGAATTCTTCAGTGAAGAGTTATGTGTTAGGCTATGTTTATTAAAGCCGTGCCTGACACAATTTGCGTGACAATGACGAACCGTCGTCTAATGTGTCAGCAATGCCGTGGTACCCATTTTCCGTCATGTTACTGTGTTTTCGTTGACAAATTCATGTGCACCATCTGGCAGTTTTTTTTTTAACGAACTCGCTTGTCAGGAAATTTCTGAAAACGTACGAACTGGACGCCAGCTTGTCAGGTTCTAATATTAACAACAAAAAAGCGACATGCGATGCAAAATGCCACAAGCTGTGCAGTTTAGCAATCAGAGAGAATAATATGTTCGAGTTTACAGAGTTTAGGAAGCTCAAAGTGCAAGGTTCTCTCCCTTACCCCATTTCCTGTTGTCTAAGCTCTGCGCTTTTTGACCTTTGCGTCTGGAATTGGACGGGGTCCAGAATTCAGTCCGCATGTGTTATCTGTACTGTATCATTGAGGTGTTTAGCTTGATGGAGTGCTTAAAACCTAGAGCGTCAATTATTCCTGGCAGATTGGATTATAATAGTAAAACAACTTGTCAAACGGTATAAACGCATGCACAATGTTCTGTGACCCGGTTTTTGTAATGTTGATGAGACATCTAGGCCAAAGAAAAATATAAAAAGAACGACTAGGCCAAACGATAATAAATTTTTTTTGTAGAGATCAGACCCATGTTGACGGTGATTTGACTGGATGAAAATTACTACCTTGATCGCTTGTTTGTTGTTTCACAAAAAGGGGTATTTTCATTGCTTTTATTTTTCTTTTAGGCATTGGCGTCACATGTGTCCGCTGTTGCATAAGGTTGCCAACATTCGTGACACTTTTTTTTTTTGTCAAACTCCATGTATTTGGTACGTAACTTTATTTTTAACCTAATTAAAAAAAGATCCCATATTGAGGGCTTATTCGGAAAAGAACTACATTGAGACGATAGTTTTCCTGCAAGAGATGTTGGGAAAGGATTGATTGGTCAATTCTTGGTAGTAAAGAACCTCGCCAACGTCAACCATCACAAAAACAGAGGTTTCCAGTGGTAAACTTTTCCTGAGCTAAGCGCCTAGGCAAATAAATAAATATATGCATCACTCAAGCACTAAAACATAAAGAATGTTACATAGGATTGGAATCCGGAAAACTCCACTTAGCAGCAACTCGTGAATCTCAGTCAACCAATCACTCTACTGATCGTCTGTTCGAATCAACCCGTACTTGTTTGTTAGGGGGCAGCCAAAATATCAACGGCTTCTTTTCACAAAAGACATGTCGTCAACTCATTGATTTCTCAAAATGTATCTCTACTTTTCTTCGCCTATACATATGCTGTCAAGATAAAGATCCTTGTGAGCATTTAAGCCAGTCCCAGTGGACTCGGAGGACTCGCAGTTTGGCAGGATCCAAACTCTGATTTGTTTTTAAGGTCCCTCTTTTAGTATTGAGACAACGTACAGATTTAATGAACTAAATATTAAGCATTCTTACCTGCTCAATCATAGTTCTTATGATGTGTAGGAGATGTAAAGAGAGAACAAAGTTCGTGAAAAGAAGATGAAAATTTGACTTCACCACTAAACCTCCTTAGCTGATTAAGACTTCATTTAAAATCAACATAGATGACTGAATATGAAAACAACACGCAAACTTGGTCACTTTTTCAATTACCGTACGATGATTGGATCTTGCATGGAGTCAGGGTTCTTGTGCCCCTTGAGTGGTGCAGGTACAGTGCGTGGAAGTTGCCGCAGGTCGATGGAGGATGGTAGAAATTGGCTAGTGCGAGGAGTTGGGATTGGTCTATATTGGGTGAGTTTGGTTCCTGGATATGGCTCAGCTTGATTCGTTGGACACATAACGCAGCTGTTTGGTTGCCTGCATGCCACCGTGAGCCTGACATTATAGCTGAGGCAATTGTGGAGGTTTAATAAAAATTAGGATAGCAACGAATTTTTACATATTTTCATGTACTACTAAATAGAACTATTGATTAAGCAATATCATTCAATTCAAGTTTGTATTTGTCCAATATCCGTGTATAATGCAGCTGAGGTACTTATTTCTAGGCCTTCAGGTCTCTTGTGTAATAATTTGTATTTTTTTTCTTCTTATTGAAATATGTGCTCCTCACACGTTCTAAAAAAAAAAGGGTGCTCATATAGCAACTTGCTACCAGGTAGGACAGGGTACAAGTAGCATCAAGCTGAAGGGTAATGACATGCATGTTTCCTCCCTTATAGGACGTTAGTTGCTATAACAAAAACTTTGGATAAGCACATTAATTTTGCTAGGCCCAAATGCGACCAAGTCATTTCGAAGAACTCGTCTACTTGTAGCACGGAAACCACGACATACATTTGATTTGCTTTGTACTGGCACAATGGCACGTGATATATAGTTTGGTGCTGTCCACTAACCATAAATTTTACATAGCAGTCTTTGACCAGTAGTCTCAGATGATCACGTACGTATGTGTGTGCGTACGAAGGATTCCTCGGTGCATTGCATGCCCGCCTGTACGTTGCACCAGGCGACCTGGCCAGGAGGAAAGAAAGGTCCACGGGCGTAGACCAAATCCCATTTTAGCAGCAGCTGAAAAGCAGTGGATCGACCAAGGGCACGATAGGAGACGTGGACCCCAGGGGATTAAGCCCACCAGTTTGGTTGGGGAAAAGGAGGAGAATCCGCTAAGTACTTCACTCGAATTGACATTTAGATCGATCGGGTGATTTGACCGCATGTTGTATTCTCTAGCAGGCCAGCAGGTCGAAAAGAGGTTGTTCGGCAGCTCTCACTAATTTCGTAACCAGGAGGCTCCTCCATGGAAAATTAAATGGATTTTTGTTCACTCGAATGCTGTAATGCATTCATGATATGTATGGGAATTTACAGTTAATTGTGAGGTGCTATTGAATGTACAAAATCTATACATTTGCGAGTTCATTTTGTAAAATAAATAAATTGAAGTGCTTTAACTAGCTCATGGTCATGTATAGTACAGACTTTGTGCTTCTCATCCATCAGGTACTTTTCTAAAAGCACTTTTGTACTATTCGTATCAGTCTGCATACTAGACACATTGTTATAAGATTGGTGTTAGCAACTGTATTCCAATTTTCTTTGACAGGACGAGTTTGTTTTCCATTTGTTGTGGTTTTCCTGCATTTTAATTTATTTGTATTATCATCTTCTTTAAGTGATCCATTATGCTTTTGCCCTTTTTTATGAAAATAAATTATTAAAAGGCATAAATGAGCTAGGGGGTCTAGCTTCATCAATTAATGTTTTCATGCACTATCATCATCTCTGGCTCAATTTAATTTAGTTCCACCCTATCATGACAGTAAATTAGCAATTTGTGTAATTTATAAACCTTATTTATTATTTTTTATAAGGATAGAAGTAGGTAATTTAGTAATTTACAAGCTAGCATGTAGAAGGGCGCTTTAGGCTCCTTTTTCCCGTAATGAAAGTTGTGGGTGGTTTCTTTTTGTTGGCCAAATGTTAAATTATGTATCCATATTTTTTTCCCGAGTAATATCATGTATCCATATTTTACTTTTAAAAGTTAATAACGGCATTGTAGACTAGCTAGTGTGGCAATGTTTGCTTGAGTTGCCAATAATAATATTTGTTATTCTAGTTTTTAATTTATGACGCTATGATAAAACCTCGATAAAGCCACATGTCACTATACTATTTATTATTTTATATTTTATAAGACATATACACCACGTGTCACTATACTATTTCACAAAGCACATGAACTAAGGTTTTGTAACCCTCGCCCTCCTCGATCCGGGGTACAGCCGTACGTGTACACCATAGGGAAACAAAACAACACCTTACCGAGAGTGATAGGCTCCTACTAGTAATCGAGAATGAACTGAAGATCATGCCGATGCAAGTAGCAAGCGCAAGGGTACAAACGCCCCCATCCCTGCCACCTTGTTTGACCCTTTTTCAAGCCCGTCGTCTGCCCTCATCGATCACCTCACCTCACCAGCCCGCCGCGGACCTTTGAACGACTTCCTGTTTGGTGTCTTCTCTTGTCCACCGCGAGTACTTTTCAACCCACTCCGATCGATCCTCGCCACGCCAGCCCATGCCATGCATGTCCCCATCCGTCCACTGCATAGACTAGTCCTGCTACTTTTCTTTTTTCCCCTCCACTCACATCCACACAGGCCCAAGTGCATGCATACATATTGCTAGCTTGCACCCGCCGGCCAACGCATATATATATGCACCGATCAACGCCAGCGACGACCAGGCACGCAGCAGCCATAAGCAAGCCAGCCAGCCAGAAGCCATGGACGCCGGTGCTGCGGCGTTGGTGAGCTCTCCTTGTCGCCTGCTCGACTATTGATGGACACGCTGTTCGTGCTCGGCCAGGAGTCCCGGCTGCGTATCCTTCAACAGGCGGCGGCGCGCATCCCCGGCTGCGCCTACCTCTGTGCCTGGGCGCCCCTCGCCGGAGGAGGGCCTGCTTCTTCTTCGTCGTCGGCGGCCGCGGTCAGGTATGCAGCTTGCTGTTTCCTCGTCATGTCAGATGTCACCAATCGTTCGATCTCCATTATTCATGGGCATTCCGGCCTCGTCTCTAGCTCTTACTAGTAAGCTAAACTCACGTACTTGCAATGCCGGCCCCTCCACGCTTGCAGCGCCAGCCTGTTGTGCTGCCTGGACGCATGGCTCTGCGACGGCGGAGCTCGTGGTGAAGGCGACCGTGTGCGTGCGCTTTTTGAGGCGTACCGGGGATCAGTCTGCGCGGCAGTGAGCGGGTGCGTATATATATATATATGTAGCATGTACAGCTTGCGATCGATCGATCATCGAGTCATCGACCACGACCAAACCTTGCATTTCGCATATATAAATCGAGAACTTGCGGTTCGATCGGTTGGTTGTTGATTCAACCATGGCGATAATTTGTTCGCTTCATTCATGACAATATGTATGTCTCTAGGTGTGTGCCGGGGTGGGCTTACAAAGACGGCCGCGCGTACATGGAGCTGCCGGAGCACGACCTGACGGCGTCCGCGTCGCTGCCGGCGCAGCAACAGTTCTACCAGGTCAGTGAGCACGCCTCCCTGTTCTTGGCAATGCTTGTCGTTGATTTGCTTTTGTTGCTTATATATTTGAATCCACAAAACGATGAGCTTAATAGCTTCGTAACTCGCTTAATTGTTTCAGGAAGCTGGCATCAAGGTTTGTATACATCCTGACCCCTCTCATATGCACCTGCAACGATCGACCCACGATTTTCTAAAGATGATCAGTGCGTGGCCATTGCATTGGCACCACGATTGCAGATGGCGGCGTTCATGGGATGCGAAAGCGGCGAGATCGAGGTGGGCGTGTCCACGCCGGCGACGAGCAGCGGCATGTCCACGGACCTGGAGACGAGCTTGCAGCAGGTGTTCTCGGAGGACTTCTTCCAGCAGTCTCTTCTCGAGGAGCTGCTCCATCTGCCGCCGACGCGGCCGTCGTCGTCGCCGTCGTCCTCGCTGCCGTCGGTCTCTGTGGACAGCCCCGCCGCCGAGGGCGGCTACACGTCGCTCCTCCGCACAACGATGGCCGCCGTCACGTCCGCCGCCACGCCATTGCCGTCCTCTGGTCGAGAGTGGCCGGTGCCGGTGACGCCGCCGCCGCCGCTCCCGGAACCGTTCGGCCAGCCCGGCTACGTCCACATCCCGAGCGCCGAGGCCGACGACGCCGTGATGGCGCGGGCGATGCTCGCCGTCATCTCCGCCGCGTCGACGTCGTCCTCGTCGTCGCTGCCGACGCCGTCCTCGCCGCCGCCTCACCACCGCGCGCGGCGGTGGCCGCGGCGCGGGGGGACGGCGACGGCGTTCCGGGCGTACAGCGCGGCGCTGGCGCCGCGGCGGCAGCCGGGCGGCGCGCCGGGGCAGCGGATGATCAAGATGGGCATCTCGATCCTGAGGAGGATGCACATGCTTAGGTTCAGCAGTCGGGAGCGCGACGCCGGCGCCGCGATGGTGCAGGGGGATCAGGACGATGAGTCACCAGCGCCGTCGAGCAGCCAGCTCAACCATATGATATCGGAGCGGCGGAGGCGGGAGCGGCTCAACGAGAGCTTCGAAGCGCTCAGAGGATTGCTTCCTCCGGGATCAAAGGTACTGCGTAATTGCGATGCATTGAGAATTAACAACTTGTGTTCTGCATGAAATATTACATTTGTGCTTAGAAATCTTGGTAAGCGCATTATATTGTGCATATTCTTCTGCTTAAATATTTATACTATATATAGTATACACCAGATTCTTCATACGCACCTTTGAGAATTGAGATGCACGCATGGCTTGTAAATGGAACTTGTAATAAAAGCTTAACTTTAGCTTAATTGATGCATGCTACGTATCTACAATATGTGTTCTAATTTGTGCATTTCAAATGTAGAAAGACAAGGCTACCGTTCTTGCCAAGACGCTGGAGTACATGAACATCCTGGTCGCCCAAATCTCTGATCTCGAGGCTCGGAACCGGACCCTCGAGAGCCGACCTCACCAGCGCGCCAATGGCGGCTCCAAGGAACTCATGATCTCATCATCGGTTCAACAACAAGCAGTTCTCCAGGGGCTAAGCGGCACGTCCGAGAGGGTGCAAGTCCACGTGATGAGCGGCAGCGCCTCGGCATCGTCGTCGTCGTCGTCGAGGCCGCAGGAGGTGACCGTGAGGGTGGAGGCGCGGGCGGAGGGCGACGTAGCGGAGCTGGTGACTCGCGTGCTCGCCGCAATCAGAAAAACGGGACGGTTCACGGTGGTGGCCGTGGACGGCAGGCGACCATCGAGCGACGGCATTGCTCACGCCACATTTACACTGCGAGCTATGGTATGAAACGCAGCCACACTGCTTGCTTATTTGTTTCCGATGCTTCCATCTATTGCATAATTGCATTGCTCAGGCACAAAACTTCCAACATTTCCAATCCAAGAAAATGAGTTGCACCCGTCAAGCTCCGTATCTAGCCGAATTGGAAGGCTCCAAACCTGGGTCAAAGTCAAACGGATCAGCCTCTGGTTGCCGCTTTCCCCAACAGCGACTCTGCAGGCCCCACAGAGAAAACCCAACTACCCCTTCCCGGAAAACCTAACCGGTCCGGCTCCTGGTCCTGTATGACGTCACGGCCAGCATACAAGTCCAACCGGGGCGGTTTTTCCACTGAAATTCCAGGGTCTATTCACCACCAATCTCGCCCACTGCTGTGCTACTCGTACTTTAAGTTTGTTCTGCACCACAAGAAATGATGAAGAGATCCAGGCGTTTGAATCGTCGATGTTCACTTGACCAATTACTTGTCATTCAAATCGCCTCCTTTGTTCTCTTTTTCTTGAGGGAGGAGCAATGTTATTTTTCTTTTTCTTTTTTGCGAGAAGAGCAATGTTATTTTTCAACGGTCACAATTGTCACAATTCATCAAATTTAGTCTGTTTGATGTCTGAAGATAACATGGAAGTTTCCTTGATATAACTATCTTGGACAAAGTTAGGCCACATTTTTCTGGTTATTTCTTTCTTGAAATATGTTTGTGTTTTTTCTTTCTAAATGAAAAGTTAAATTCTTCCTACTTGTTGTGTATTAACATCAATCAATCAACTTCATGGTGTAGGCTGGTGAATTCGACGAGGTCTCCTTGAAGGAAGCTGTGATGAAAGCTGCCGAGGATTCAACGACATAGCCATCGGATGACTTGTAGTCATAGCAAGACATCGATTTTGACCGAAGACCGACACGTACGAGAGCCACCTCTAGCGATGCTGCAACCACGATGAAAACTAGCCTCTCATTTTTCAACTTGTGTTGCGTCTCATGTGTGCTTATGAATCTTTTTTTTTTGGCAATATAGGTCTTTTTTTTTTCACATTTGCTAGTGTGACGTTAGAATTGTGATGACAACACACACAGCGTGTGAGGTAAAAGAAAAAAAATCTGGCTTGCATAAGAGAGGTGTGGTGAAAATGATTTTGTCACCCACTAGTTTGAATTAATCATTGCCGGAGAAGACCTTCATAGGTGGCATTGGAGAGGTGGATCTTACATCAATATCATTGAGCTAACAGTGACACATGGCAGTTGTGAACTTTGTAATCTAGATTCGGTGATGTTGCAATTATGATGCGAATTAGGAGCCCAAGAGCACAAGCTGGAGCTCCCATGTGTTTCATTTATGTGATAAGATATGCATACATCTGGATAAAATTTGGGGGACAATAAAATACAAATTCAACAGCCAGTTAATATACTTGAAATGCCACGAAGTAATTTTTATATAATCTCTAATTTTGCCTCTTAATTTTATCTCTAGAAACTAAAGTATCATAGACATCAGTACTCTTCTTTATAAAGTTTTTTTTTTTGACTGGCTCTTCTTTATAAAGTTGATCAAACTAAATATAGAATTTATTTTGGATCGGAGAGTCATAAACAGCTCTCCGGTTCCCCAAACGGTTGAGCCCAACCGCGTCTCCGGACAATACACGAACCCGACCCCGACCACCGATCCGTCCAATTCCAGAGTTCCAGATCCACAACATCACATCTCGAAGGGGGAAAAAAAAAAGAAAAAAAGGAAAACAAAATCTCAAGATCCAGGTACAGTACAGGCAAGGCATCCTTCCACGACTCCACGTTTCCACCGCAGCTTGACCTCTCTCCCCGCCCTCGTCGTCACCTCCCTCCTCTGCCGCGGAGTGGAGATCCATCCGAGCTAGGATTGATCTCCAGTTCCCTCGGTAAGGAAGCCCTGCTTGCTCGGATACATTGTTCGAATTGTTTCTGCGGAATCGTTTTCTTCGCCGTGAGGCCTCAATCCATATTTTGACGGATCATAAGATCCATACTGTTCGCGGTTACCCGTTCTGCTCGATCAGCGTGTTTGACCAGTGTAGATTGGTCTTTGTTCTCTGATCAGTGATCTGCTTCATTCCTCTGTTTCGTTGTATGTGATCTCTGTCCTGCCATTGCCTACAGGTGGTGGTTGTTTCTTGCTCGCTAGGCCTCCAGTATGGGTCTGGCGAAGGATGTGGTCCAGATGGAGGAGGGCACTTTGGAGATCGGCATGGGTATGTGTCGCCTTGCGACTGCTGTGATTTTTTTTTCCCTCTCACCGAGGGGATGACTGTTGCAGTGGTCTATTCGTTGATCTAGAAGATAACTAACGTACTTATTTAGCTACTTCTGACATTTGTTGCCATTTCCTAAGGTTACTCTAGTGTTGATCAATCTATGAATTTTATTGCTAATTGTGATTCATATCATCTGCAGTTTGATGTGCTGAATTATTACTTTGTATGATGTGCTATTTCGTAGGCAGATTGAACCATGGAATCATGTTGGTGTGTTGCAATGCTTGGTTAGTTAAAGAGATTTTTTATTTCCACGGTACTCAGTAGGGTCAAATGAGGTGACCTAGCGTGACCCTTTGGATCAAACTAAGGTTTTGGCCAACATATCAGGAGAACATATTGACACAGTAGCATTTACCACGATTCGTTTGCGGGGAAAACCTAGCCTATTTACCTGTTGTCATTACGTTTGTTTCCTGAGCCATTTTGTTGAGTGACTTCGTAAATATTGAAGAAAACCCTTTTCACTTATAGAGCAAATAAAGAGCCATTTTTATTTTATTTTATACTAATGTACTTCTTGCTGTGCAGAGTATAGAACTGTCTCTGGTGTGGCAGGGCCACTGGTTATCCTGGACAAAGTAAAGGTATAGTTAGTTTTAGCTCACCACAGGCCACAGCGCAGCAGAGGCTACAGTTGCTAATGGAAGCTTAAATTTTTGAGGAAACTGTTTGAACTCTTTTTATTCAATAGTACTTCCTTTCTGTAACTATATTAGGGCCCGAAGTATCAGGAAATTGTGAACATTCGATTGGGAGACGGCACCACTCGTCGTGGTCAAGTCCTAGAAGTCGATGGTGAAAAGGCTGTTGTGCAGGTTGCTTCTTTCCTACGGACCCTATCTTAATACTGAATAATGCTGATCAAGTTTTTACTTATTTGTTCTGTTGATCTGATTCATGTTATATAATATAATATGATTAACTATAATCCACTTGTGTCATTATTCTTATAATGCCACTGCATGCTGATTCACACTATCTGATATTGAAATGTGCGTCTCTTAAGGTCTTTGAAGGTACCTCTGGGATAGACAACAAATATACTACCGTGCAGTTTACAGGCGAGGTATCCTCTTATTTTCATCTTTAAACTTGATTTTTGGTTACTTTACTGATCTTGTTTTTTGCACAAATTTCAATAGTTGTTCCAAATTCCAGTCACCAGGTTTGTTAAGCTTGACACATGCATCTTAACTGGGGATCTAGAAACTTCTTTATTTCTTTTTTTGGCATGAGAATTTGTTGAAACTGATAATTTAGGATTTAGGCAGCAAACAATTTGAATATTGATGTTGATTGTTGAATAATGCTAAGGTTGAGCTTAGGCTTTGTTGGGACATCTCAGTGGGTATGATAACTTGTGCGACATTGGAAATTGCAATTAAGGGGGAACAGATTGATGCTGGGCATTAAAAAATCATGCATACTTTGGCTCTCTTTGGCACGGATTCTACAAAGGATTCTGCTTCTGCTTCTTGATGCCGATAGCCAAACGGTCATATGCAAAACAGATTCTGAGAAGAGTGTGCAGCAGAATCCGTTTTTGGTTTCAACACAGAAGTGGAAGCTGAAAAATCGAGCTTCTACTGGATTATGCAGCAGGCACGGGTCCCACGAACCAAAGAAATCACGCGAGATTCCCTGACCGGCCTCCTGACTCCCTCTCTCTCCCCTCTCTCACACTCGGGCCCACAAATATTTAGAACAACACTCTTGTTTAATAAACCTGTAGATAACAAATCGAACGTCGGAATTACGAACTAATTACACTGTTGCGATCGTTGTTACGAGATCTTCAAAACTAGACCGCACTTGGCTATATTTTGCAAACTTTTTTTAAAAGAAAAATGCTCAAGCGTGGCCTTTTAAGTAATCATCTAGTTATATTTAATTTATTTTTTATACTTATTTTCATTTACACAAGGTGTGGACAACCTGAAGCTTTAATTTTAGGGGTACTGCAGTCATTTGACATGCATCATCTATGTCAGTAAATATTAAGAGAATCTGTTTTACCAAACGGCCCAACTGGAGAAGCTGTTTTGACAGAGAATCCAAAAAAAGCCAGAGAATCTGTTTTGCCTCAGAATCCACTGCAGAATCTGTTTTTTTCAGAAGACCCTTACTCTTTTTTTTTTCCTCGTATATGCTAAGAGGCATGCTTCACACCTTTTCTCTTACAGGTTCTGAAAACTCCTGTATCACTTGATATGCTTGGGCGCATTTTTAACGGTTCTGGAAAACCTATTGATAATGGTCCCCCGATATTGCCTGAGGCCTACTTGGATATTTCTGGTGAGTTATTTTACATTACATGCAAAATGCACACTTTAAGAATGTGTAAATGCATGTTTAGAGAATATGACTATTAAAATGGTCTCACCACCCAGTTTTGAGAACTGATAAACCATCCATTCTTGGGGAAGATCATCACTTTTACTTATAGTAAGCTTAAAAATTTTATGCTATTCCAGGAAGTTCTATCAACCCAAGTGAGAGGACCTATCCAGAAGAGATGATTCAAACAGGAATATCCACCATAGATGTGATGAACTCAATTGCTCGTGGACAAAAAATTCCCCTCTTTTCTGCTGCTGGGCTTCCTCACAATGAAATTGCTGCTCAGATATGTCGTCAAGCTGGTCTTGTTAAAAGACTGGAGAACTCTGGCAAGCACGCAGAGGTAATGAAGAGTTTTTGAAGGTTCATTTGCTTTTGTACAGTAATGAAGTTATCTTTTAATGGGGCCCGTGAAATTTTGGTTCACATATATTTGGCTATTGACTATTTTGATATATTCATGGAATCAGTGTTAGGTTATTGATTGTCTTTCATTGGTTTTTCTATTTTATGATGAAAAGTCTATTTGTTATAAATTCTACTTTCTCCAAGATTATCCTGGCAATTATGAAAAATATATTGAGTAACATGGATGTTTTTTCTATTCCCATACTATGTGAATCAAACACCAAGTTTTTTTTTTTTTGGTCTTGTTCTTCATAATAGTTTATTCATTGCAACACTTGTTTATGTTCTTATGTACCCTCAGGGTGGTGAAGATGACAACTTTGCCATTGTGTTTGCTGCCATGGGAGTAAATATGGAAACAGCCCAGTTTTTCAAACGTGACTTTGAAGAAAATGGTTCCATGGAGCGGGTCACTCTTTTTCTGAACCTGGTATCTTATTTATCTTGATAACTTTGGCTATCGAATTTATGTGGTCTTACCGTGTTAGCATGGGAGTTGACCCGAAGTATCTTGTTTCTTCTCTTTACTGACTTGCAGGCAAATGATCCCACTATTGAACGTATTATCACTCCTCGAATTGCTCTAACAACAGCAGAATATTTGGCATATGAATGTGGGAAGCATGTCCTTGTCATTCTGACAGACATGAGCTCATATGCAGATGCACTTCGAGAGGTATTAGTTTGCCTTATAGTAGCACTATCATATGTTCTCATAGTACATGAGCATCTGTTTCGATTGAACAATATATTTTTTCATTTTTGTTGATGGTACAATAATTAATGGGTATTGTATTTTAATTACATGTGATTTCTATCAATACTCAGGTATCGGCAGCTAGAGAAGAGGTTCCTGGTAGGCGTGGTTATCCTGGTTACATGTATACTGATCTGGCGACCATATATGAGCGTGCTGGGCGTATTGAAGGAAGAAAAGGCTCGATTACTCAGATTCCTATCCTAACTATGCCTAATGATGGTAAACCAATACTTTTCCTGGGGCTGCAAACTATATAGCTTTGTCTTATGTTCTCTGTTTGTTTCCTCTACAGATATCACTCATCCAACGCCGGATCTTACGGGATACATTACTGAAGGACAGATTTACATTGATAGACAGCTCCATAACAGACAGGTTCTTTTCCACGTCCTTCTATTATAGTTGTTCCTGTCTCTTCTGTTTTAGACAAGTTCATTGATATCAATGTCATTAAACAAAATAGAACTCTAATAAAGAAACAGTTGTGTCGCCCTTTTGCTCTTTCTTTGTTTTGATGATATAGATGGTTTTGTGTTGTTCTTTTTTTCCAGATATACCCACCTATCAATGTCCTGCCGTCTCTGTCTCGATTGATGAAGGTACTACCACTCATGAGAATAATATTTTGTTCTATTGCGCCTCTTAACTTAGATTCATGAGGGATCATGCCATAACTATGCATTTGCAGAGTGCTATCGGTGAGGGTATGACACGCCGAGATCATTCAGATGTGTCCAACCAGGTACCTGTTTTAGCCTGGGGGCACTGATTAAGTCCCTGCCTCATGTGTGCATAGGTGCTAACATAGTAATGTGATTTTCTGTTCAGCTCTATGCCAACTATGCTATTGGGAAGGATGTTCAAGCTATGAAAGCTGTTGTTGGAGAGGAGGCTCTTTCATCCGAGGATCTGGTATGTCATTAGAGAGATGATTAGTGCACAGATACTCTTCCAAGGCGCATACCCAATTAAATGTGTTCTTGTTGTTGTGCAGCTCTATCTTGAATTCCTTGACAAGTTTGAGAGGAAGTTTGTAACACAAGGAGCATACGACACTCGAAACATTTTCCAGTCACTTGATCTGGCATGGACATTGCTTCGCATCTTCCCTCGGGAACTTCTCCATCGTATTCCTGCAAAGACCTTGGATCAATACTACAGTAGGGATGCCACCCACTGATAAATTTGCCCAGAATAAAGAAAGCACACAGTTTTCCTGGTACCAGATTGAATAAGAGAAGAGCTCAAACTTTGTATCTTTTTGCTGCAATATATATAGTCACCCTATTCTTTCCAGTCTCTGAGCACAATTTATGTTCACATGAGTTGTGCAATGGCGGCTTTTGTAATATTATTCTTGTTATGACATGTATACTTAAACCCTGTGCTGGAACTAGTCTGGTTCCGTTTGTCGGAATTGGTTGAACTGCCCAGATGTATTGTTTATATCACTCTACCCTTTGTGAATAATTCAAATAATGTTTGGATATAATTCTCCCTAGTAACCAGTTTAAGGAATATGTAGTGGTGATGCATTTGTTGCTCAAATCATATAGCATTTCTTTATTCTGGGATAACTCAAAAATACCGCTAGAAAATGGTGCAAACTATTTTCCCCTGAACATACTGTACATCATTGAACTACAAAGAATGCTGCCCCTGCTGTACGGTAACAATGTCTCTCACCGTTGTGCAATGGTGAAGGCACCGGTTGTCGTTGCCCCTGGTGTATCATGTATGCCAATCCTCCAATTCGACAGCGCAGTTCGCAGGTGTCGCTGCAATTGCCCACCGCCCTTCCTCCACCTCCCTCTACAAAACAGCCCTATGACTACATGGAGACGAAGATGCCAAGTTTTTTTTCCGAACCTAACGAGTTCCAGCAACGAATTCCCAAGCCATGAATCAACGTTCCTTACATGGAACCTTTCCATTTTTGGATGTGTAGTGTAGGAGATCAGCTCACCCTGCACATCTTTCCGGATGGCGAGGCGCAGCGGATTAACAAAAGTTGGGAAATCATCAGGCATGTACGTGAAGAAATAACATTTACATGTCTTGCGGACGGGCAAACTCATCCAACGAAAGAAACTCGAAAGTACTTCGAATCCATGTGACCGTTTGTTTTTCACAGCTAAGCAATATCCCAGACTATTATTATTCCCTTGCAAAAAAGAAACAATTGCCAAGGCTCCATCGCGCTCACACTTTTGTTGGGAAACAATTTAATGACTACCCAGGAATGACACCCAACAACTTTCCATTAATGCAAATTTGCAAATTCACACAGTCGCTGGATTTTCCTCGTTTTCGCACCCGATGTGACCAAAATGCCCCCTATTTTGTCCGATGAAAACGAATCCAAGTCCAGACGACAGCGACTGACTCATCTCGGTGTTCTCGAGGAGCCCCGCCGCCGGCGATCCCTCTCGTCGCCGGCGCCTCAACCCAGCCTACCACGCACGCAGTCCACCTCGAACTCGTCGTCATCTTCGTCTATTCGTTCACCACGAGGGCAATAGCGTGGAGTGGAGAACTACTGGTCTGCACTTGGATGACCCATTCGTTGGTAAGCAAAAGACCAACCCCAATTAAGAGCTGGATTTGATAATACTAGTAGGACTGTTGGGGACGACGATATAGAATTGTTGGGGACGTGTTCCCGCTCTAGGTTCCTTAGTTTATTTGGTCTTCGATGCAAGCAAGATCTGTATCTATCGAGTACTAGAATTTTTGGGGATTCGGCAGCAAAACCATGATCGTGATGTATAAGTGGGTCAAGTACAACAGATCTTGGTTTAGGGGGACTGTTGGGTCTGATTCGTGTCCATGTTTGTTCGTTGTGTTGGAGGAGATGGTTGGGGGTTTTATAGCCTCGTGCCCTTAGGACAGCTTGGTCTCGGGGACCGTTGGAATTGGACGGCGCAGATGAACCGTACCGGATCGGACGGTTGGTTGCTGGTCCTCACGTGCGGGTGGCCTCCGCGAGTGATATTGTTGGTAGTTTAACTATTTTTGGGCACTCAACATCGCGGTGTTATTTTTGGATTGTGTAATAATTAATTCCGTTACTTGGCGTATCTTAATTGTATCCAGTACTCGTAAATGTTTTATGTTCATTGATATAATAAGATGCATTGGACTTATTACGTGGTTATACTAGTTATTGTAAACTTTGTAACGGAATTCGGTCATCAACATTTTCATGGTTTCCATCTTTGAGTTCTTTATTGGACTTTTGTAATAGGGATAAGACAATATGAAGTGTCTCAAAACTTTCCCCTAGTGTAGTACTACATGTGC
Organism: Eragrostis curvula; assembly: GCA_007726485.1. NCBI lineage: Eukaryota > Viridiplantae > Streptophyta > Magnoliopsida > Poales > Poaceae > Eragrostis > Eragrostis curvula. The sequence goes on from CM017439.1 coordinate 54,201,307, forward strand.
CACTTCTAAATTTAAGTGGTTTGAACACCATGAGGTGTAAAATCAATACTCGAATGTTTTTCTAATACTGCAGTAAAAGTGTTTGTTTTTATAAGAGGACATAAGATGATTTCAATATTCCTCTAACATTGCAGATGGAAAATTGTATTTATTTTTATTAATTTGTTTTGCCTTGAAGTGCATAACTACGTTGATATTTTCTGCCAAAGTCTTCAAAATACCTGAAATTCCCATTTTCCATTGTTGAGTCATGTTTGTTATAGTGAAATCGACTTGAAAACATTATACTATATATTGTATAAAAAACACATTGGTGTTTGTAATCATTTGCCGGCACAACATTACTTATGTATTTCACACATTGGTGCCTGGGATCTAAAAAAAAAAAAACTCAAGTTTCCATATGTATTTCAGTGGCAGCCAGACCATCCTCTCACATGACAACTTGATCTCCTGTCCAATGTGATCAGATGGCACATCTATAACCCGATTGGGCTGTTGGGTTGGAAGGTTGGCAGCCATACCATCTAAGGGTGTCTAAAGTACTTTTGGTCTGTAGACACCAAAGGTGTTGAATTGTGAATTAGTTGATTCCTTGTTCGTAAATTCTATTGTTTAGTATGTTTTTTTTTTCTCACCAGGAGCATATTAATAACAGTATGTTGATTTATTCTGCCAAATTTGGACCACAGCTCACGCCATTCCATAGTTGAGTCATTTTACTGTAACCAATCCACTTATATTGTTGTGCGACAATAAACATTTAAGCTTGGATTCACTTTCCTGCACAATTATAATCACTTATGCAGCTATGCTATCGATGGTGGAAGCATCCAGAAAACGGAAGTTTGTATTTCTTTTAAACTAGAATAAATGCTAACCATGTTTTCTAGTTTAGATGGATGTTATATCGATTTCACCTTTTTTTCTCCTTGTTTGTAGATCAGCTGCTTACATAGGCTGATATAATATGTGACAACCAGATGGCATGCGCATGATTTCAGAAAGGACTGAAGGACATATTTCATCACAGGCTATCCAAAATAGGAGTCCAGAAAAGAAGATTGCAATGGAGCAAGAACAATCAATTACTTTATCAGATAAAAAGAAGTGCTTTGCTTGTGATGAGATATCGCACAGCTTGGATCAATGCAGGATAAAACACAACTTGGTTTATGTGGCTCAACCATATGGCCATGCTACAAGATTTCGATTCTACATGATTAATCCTTCAGAGAAGGCAGTTGAAAAGGGGAAATTTTACCGTCATTGCCTGCTGATCACATCTAATATTAGTGGCTTGGAGTCTTGGACCCAACTAAAGTGAAGGATGAACTACAGAAGTCTTGGAAGCTGTCTAGTGCCTGGGAATTGAGAAGAGAATGCATGGAGAAATTTCTGGCATCCTTTAACTCGGAGGATGACCTCATAAGTTCTTTAAAGCATCCCATGATGGAAACATATCTGGATGACAAGGAGGTGACATTCACTGTAACAAGGTCGGCAGAAGGCGATGCAGAAAGTATTGACTTAAATGGGCAATGGTTTTTAGTGTGTGGGGTCCCAAAAATAAACAGGAACTGGAAGGAGTTATATCAAGTTGCTTCTGCAGTTGGAGTGTTGATTGGGGTGGATGAAGAAAGTTTGGAAGTTGAGGACAAGGAGCCTATTAGGATGAAGATAGCATCAAGAAATCTTGATGACACTCTTTTCTCTCATCACTTTGTGTTTGGATGGTCTTGTTACACTTGTAGAATGGTAACGTTCACAATAGAAGGCAAAGATATAAATCAACAAAAGAAGGAATTAGAAGAAAGAATTGGTAAAGCTAATCTTGATGCATTCAATAGGAAATCTGAAGAAAAAAGAAACAAAGTTATTGAGATGCATACAGGAACACTGAATAAAGGAACAACTTCAGAGAACAGCAGTAACACAATGACAGTCGATTCAACAGGTAACCGTGTGTTAGACTCTGGAGACTGTTCAGACAAGGAGCATAGAAAGGAACAGGTTAATTTTGAAACAGGCGTATTGCTGGAGGGGCCGGAGTATACTGAAGAATCAACATTTGATGGAGAGATCGAAGAAATCAAAATAAGTGCTCCAGCCACCATTACAATGAACTCCAAGAAAACAACAGTAGACAGTCCAAAAACTGAAGGAGTGCAATCCATTAGTTCAGCAAGCATGACTGAAGTGCAGTACAGAGGTGAGTGAGAATTCTACAATTCATAAAACTTGTTCGCTAATATTCATCATATTAATCTTTGGGACATAAAGCTAAATGATTCGAACAAGGATAATTTGTGTACGGGGACACTGTACAAAGCCAATTTTGTGTGTAGGACACTGGCTCAAAAAACATTGTGTGTAGGACACTGCAAAAGAACTGCGGGCAGTGTCCTACAGACAGTTTTTTGGTTTAGTGTCCGACACACAAAGCCAACATTATTCAGTGTCCTATAGACAAATTGCCCTAAACTATACAATTGTTGATTCCACCATATATAACACGGTTCCTTCAATTAACTGCAACAAATAGCGATAAAACAGTGATAAATGAACTTTAATGCATGAGGAGGTTGTGGTGGTGTGAACAGAAGAAAATGACTTACAGACATCAAACTGCAAAAAGAACTGGTGACTTGTGTTGGTTTGTTTTCAATATTTTGCCGTAATAAAATCAGTAGATGAATATTGTGGATACAGTAGAATAGTTGTTTTTTAAAAAGAACACTAGAACAGTTGGTTGATGTTTTGTTTGTTGACATCATTTTGATTGACATGGCTCTGAAGGTATACCAAAGCCTCCTATCAGACATGTATTCACAAGAAGGGGTAAGAAGCAGCAAGTCAGTGAAGCATCAAACAAGAACCCATCGAATAAACAGGATAAAGGAATGGGTCCAGAGAGTAGCAATTGTGCCACAGGGATTGGAGCTTCAACAGCTTTCAACATCTTGGATTACAAAAATTGTTCTCAATTGGAACACAAAAAGGAGCTGAATATGGATGAAGCAGCTAGACTGGAGTCTAAGAAGAAGCAAACATCAGAAGACTCTTCAAAAACTGAGAGCACACAATTCACCCGTGGATGCACAAAAGGTTAGTATGAATAGAAGAAATCCATATGCAATCAATTGCATTCCTATATGACTAGTATTTTAACAAATTCTAAAGTTTCAGTTTAGAAGTAAAATGACTAGATGGCATTGGACCAATGGTTTTCATAGAAAAAAAACAATTCTTAATCTTCGAGAGGCATAACTGAAAAAGAAAGCAACGGTTTTAAATGGGCATGTGGGAAACAGTGGCACAGGTGTGTGCATGATCATATGGAAAATATTTAACTACTCCATTGAATGAAAATAATTAGTAGGTTATATATTAAATGAAGTGCTAGGGGTAAAAGAAAAGGAAGGCAGGAGAAATAAGGATAACAGTAATTATAAGGACAACTAAGAAAATATCAATGTCTTGCTGTGGATATGGGGAAAATATTATTTATGCTCAGAAGTTTAGGTTGAATAATTCTAATAACTAGGTAATTTTGTTAACACTAGGTACTGATGCTGAAAGTTTTGGCATGGATGGAATGGCACCAGGAGTTCAGTTTCATGAAAAGCAACATGCCTCTAAAATGCTCACAAGGTATGGGATCCCTTTTTGCCTATTTTCTACTCTAGTTGACTCCATATTTCAGCATATCCCTCCACTCAATAGACATTGCATTCATACATGCATTTATCATTATATAAGAATATTGGTTTTCCTACCTGTCTTGATATAGGCTAGCTCAAAACTCCGAGGAATTCACAACAGATGGTGATATCTATGACAGTTTCAGTAAGATGGGTCTTCATGAGAATCTGCTGAAGGGAATATATCAATATGGTAAGTCATATTTTAAATGTTCTCTTGGGATGCCAGTTGTTTTTGGACTGGAAACATTTATCAGAATCCCATATTGTGCTTATCCTCTGTTACCATGAAATTTCATTAAAGGTCTGGAGAAGCCTTCTGTGGTCCACCAAAGAGGAATCGTCCCATTATGCAAGGGTCTTGATGTAATCCAGCAGTCTTTGTCTGGAACAACTGTGACAGTTTGCTGTGGAATTCTGCAACGACTTGATTTTGGATCTGCAGACTGCCAGGCCTTGGTTCTCGTACCGACGCGTGACATTGCGCACGAGACTGAATGAGTAATTCAATCACTTGGTCAGTACCTTGGTGTTAAAGCTCATGCTTGTACTGGAGGAACTAGAGTCCATGCAGAGCAGCAGATTCTATCAAGTAGTGCTCATGTCCTCATTGGCACCCCTGGTCGTGTTCTTGACGTGCTTCAAAGGCGAGCAATCTGTCCAGAACACATTAGAATGTTTGTTTTGGATGAAGCAGGTGAACTATTCACAGGAGGTTCCAAGGACCAGGTCAGATTTCTAACCCACCTACCTGCTCAATGTGGTCATCACAGTGAATGACTACACTGAACATCTTACTCGCATAGCGTCTATTGTCAATCTCACTATTCATGCTACAATACAATGGCCTCTATTTCATTAACTTATTGCTACCGATATTTCTTGCAGATCGATAACATTATACAGCGTCTCTCAACAAAAGTCCAGGTTGGGATCTTCTCTGCCACCTTTTCCCGTAAAGCTCTCGAGATAAGCCATACGTTCATGAATAAATCTGCCACAATTATGGTGCCAAGAGATGAAGAGCTAAAGGGTATCCACATCGATCAGTTCCATGTCAAAGTTGAGAAGGAGGAACTGAAGCTTGGCAAATTGTGTGATCTTTTTGACATGATGGTGGGCACACAAAGCATCATCTTTGTGAGCCCACAGCACAAGGTCAAGTCACTCATAGAACAGATTAGAGGCAAGGGCATCACTGTCTCGGCAAGCCATGGAAGCATGAATCAGCAAGCCAGGGACAATTCCATCCAGGAGTTCCGGTCTGGATTATCCGGCATTCTTATTGCTACTGACCTTCGTGGCACCGATGTGATGCAGGTTCCCATTGTCATCAATTATGATCTGCCAGCAGAACCCGTGACCGTGAGCTATATACGCCGTGCTCTATTATGTGGACAGTCTCAAAGGAAAGGTGTGGTCATCAATTTCATAACTCGTGCTGATGAGCTTGACCTCTTTGGCATTGAGAGGTTTTGCAACAGCCAGATAGGTAAGCTGCCCTCCAACATTGCTGACCGGCTGATAGGGTATGGATTGAAGAAGCAGAGTTGAACCCAAGGGCTAAGCGTACCTACCCAAGTTCTTGCAGGCTCCGATAAAGCTTAGAAGTTACCCTAAGACTTGATAGTCTGTAATAACTGATTTGTAATGTTTTATTGTATACATTTGGATCCTAAACTATGGAATTGCTTTGTGAAATCTGAACCCTGAGCACCCCGGGATATTATCATCCATACTAACACATCACACCAGGCTTTTTAATGGATGTGTTTCATTACAAGAAAATTATATGAAATGGTTTCTGTTCATTTGTCTGTCGTTTACTGGTCATGGTATCATAAAATTATTAAACATGTTGGTAACAATTTATTGTGTTGCTAATAAGCAAAATGATACAAAATCATCTAACTGCAACAGATGATCCGCTGCAAAAACACATCCCTATGCCAGTTGCAGGAAGAAGGTTTTATTACTCTGCTTTCCATGCACTGCATCCCTATGTCAAAGTAGCCGGATACACTGTCTGTTGTACTATGGGAAGAAATCTCCTAACGTACTGTCCCATAAATGAAACACCATATATGGTTCCAAAGACAATTTTACGTAAATTCTTAAAGGTTACAAAATATTTCTGGTAGGCCGAATAGTAGTGTTTTACTCTTTTTTGTATATCTATGAGGCCGTGGTGGAATAACTTCATGGTAAACCCAGTTCAAAACTAATGAAAACGTTATCATAAGATAAGCAGAAAAAACAAGCATTTTCGTAACTCTGGCTGCAACTATCTCATTTTTTCTTTATCGAAGAATGACGTCATAGAATAAGCCAAAACATCACTAAATGACACTAATTCAGCTCGAGAAAAAGAAAGCTAAATTAAAAAAATATATATAGATATCCTTTCCGTGTCAGGAATTTTAGATATTCTATGGCTATTATAAGAGCTCACAAGCGGAAATCATGCGTATGCGGGTGTTGCAGTTGTTTTCAAACGTAAACACCACTTGCGAGAAGGACGAACAGAGATCCAAAGCCCTGTGAACAAGTACAGCAAGCTCAGTCGCACATCAAACAGCATTTTTTCGGCAGGGTCAACTGTTAAGGGTCAACTTTTTAATGGAACCCACCAGAAAGACGGATGCGATAGCTGCAGTGGTGATCTCCTTGGCAAAGCTGCGGCTGCGCCTGGATGAAGTTGCTTCATATCTGGCAAGGCGGATTAAATTGTTAGCTAAGAAGAGTGAGTCATAAATTCAGATCAGCGTCAAAGACTAGCTAGAAACCATCTGTGGCTTCCTAAATCTTAACATGATCTGAGAAAGGAGGCATTCCAGCACCCAACAAAGAAAATGGAAGTTGGACCGCCTACTGATGGGCAGTGATGCATCTGTAAACCGAGTCGAAAACATCGACCAAAGACAATCTAATGCACATAAAATAGAGATATCAACTCCAATACGGAAATAAAAGTATTGTTTCATGTGCAGGCCCTACCGTGGAGCTAAAATGATGTAATCCTTTGTCGAAATAAGCTCTTACAGAAATTAAAATTTGCGCCCGAGGAGTTTAATTGGTCCCGGAACCAGAACTTCCTAGAAGGAAATCCTAAAACGGAATCAATCCTGCCATCAAACTGTTTTACGAGAGATTTCTACATTCGAAACAGGCCCTAAAAACAAAATCACCGGGTAGAACCACAGAGCAATACGATGCAATCAAATTGCACACCGGAGCTACGCCTGCAGGTCAACAACGGTAGTTCGTCTTGCCCCTACAAGCTCCAACCTATCTACACCCCAATTGAACTGCTCTACACCAATTAAACCAGATCAAAGCATTGGTCGCCATCGCTAAAAATCTCAGAGATGCAGGGTGGTTGCTCGTTTAATAAAACTCTGCTTACGTACATGAAGAAGAAGGCGGTGAAAATGAGTCCTATGGCGACCATGGCGACGGCGAGCGTGGGGTACCAGGCCACCGGCACCGGGCTTGAGATCGAGGTCGCCGCCTGCATCGTGTCAAACACACACGCAACAACACCGGATCAGGGTTCAGACGACAGAGAGAGCAAAACCTTTACTGACAGATGAAGCGAGGAGTTAATTCATGGCACGCGCTTACCATCCCGGATCTGATCTGATCTCGTCTCTGCTCTGCTCAGGTCTCCGCGCTCTCTCCCCCTCGATCTCTGGACGGCAGACGACGACGCGGACGCGAGCAGGCGCAGACTGAACGAAGAAGAAAGGCTGGGCTAATTGGGCTATGAACGCGACAGGTTCTGGCCCATAACTGCTGCCGAAGCCCGACACACGGGCGGGCCTGCTGTTGGCTTCAGCTGAAAATTAAGAACAGATGAAAATCCCGAATGGACGCGAATCAGCTGGAAAAATCTGAATATAAGCACAGGGATCAGAAAACGCGACACATTGCAGAAATTACAGCGACACACCGATTGAAAAATCAACATTCAGACTAAAAACACCAGATTTTCCTGCTCTTTACTTTTAAGCTTATTTTGTTTATTCTTTTCTTTGACAGTTGCTTCTGGAATCTGAAGGTATGATCGGTGTTTTTTTTTAGCAAAATCGGTGTCTAATTTGAGAAGTTACCGCCAGATGAGTAGTACTAATCAAGTGCAGGGCGCACGGGGCGCGGAGGTTCTTCTGTCCCGTGCCGCACTAGTGGTTGCTATTTGAAATAGCGAAAGGGTGGCTGTTGTTTGAAATAACTACCATCTTTGGTCCTTGTGGTCTGTCGGATTATCCCCGCACTACGGGAAATAGCCGATTTGCTGAGTGCCTGAAGCACTTGGCAAAGGTTTTGCGCGCACTCGGAGAAAAAAATACTCGACAAAAAGCTATTTGTCGAGTGTTTTATATCGCGCACTCGGTAAACAAAAGTGCAACGGACGGAAAGATGATGGAGAAATGGTTTGCGGACAAACCTTTGCTGAGTCTATTAGTGACGACACTCGGCAAAGACCCCACACGAGAAAATACATTTAAAAGAAATAAATTAATTAAAAATAGCAAACAGATAGGGAAATATACTAAACTTGAACATAAAGTTCCATGCAGTGTACGTAACACAAGAGAAAAAGTTTGAAGGGCAGGAAAGGAAAAAAAAAACAATTTTCCGAGTGCCAGGCCACAACACTCAGCAAAGAGCGCATTTGCCGAGTGTTCCGTTAGTGACACTCGGCGAAGCACTGACAGTCGGGGGCTAGTCCCAACGGGCGTCGCACGTTGCGGATACGTGATGCATTTTGCTGAGTGCCTCTTTTTTCTGAATGTCTTTTGACCCTTTTGACGAGTGTCTTGCAATTGACACTCTGCAACGATTTATTTTGCCGAGTACCTTTTTTTGGACACTCGGCACAACGGCTTTTTGCAGAGTGCCCCATACACAGTCTTGGAGAGTCCGGCACTCGGCAAAGAGCCGATTTCCGGTAGTACCGTGCGGTACCGATACACAGCCTCGGAGAGCTGGTCGTCGCTTCAAGGCTCTGGCTGGCGGTGGTTAGCAGAGCCAGGACGGGCGGATGTGCGAGACGGTGGCGAGAGCGAAGCCTGACGCCGCCGTGGAGCTCGCCGGCCGACGACGATGGCAACCTTGTCGTCGGAATTCTATCTACAACAGCTCGTTCTGGACAGGGCGGGCGGATGTGCGAGACGGTGGCGAGAGCGAAGCCTGACGCCGCCGTGGAGCTCGCCGGCCGACGACGATGGCAACCTTGTCGTCGGTTCTATCTACAACAGCTCGTTCTGGACAGTCCTCGCGTCAAGATGGCCGGCGTCTCTACGATCGTCAGGCTTGCGAAGAAGACGGCGCCGGCGAGCACCTCGTTCCGCCTGCGGCGTGCGCGAGCAGGTTACCAGTCGTACGTAGCGCCGAACCATAGCGTGTTGTGGACGTGCGAGCGAGCCATGGCGTGGTCTGATTCGTCCGAATACGTGGGCGGCGCGGAGAGACGGCGTCTGTGATGTTTGCGGCGCAACCGAGCTGTCACCGGGACTTCTAGTTGTTGGCAGCCAGACAGTGGGACATCGATGCCAGCCTCGACGGCCGACGGGCATGTTGCCCTTGAGCGCGCATGTGCGACTGTGTTGCCATCCATCACGCCCTGGCAAGGGGTGCAGCGTGCAGAGGAGCCTGACAAAGGGACATAGCTGAACGACATGGCCGGTGCGCGTGCCGAGTAACAAGCGTGATACCGAGAGCAGAGTGTGATGCAGAGGGAAGGGCGTCGTCGATGGCGAGTGCCGTCTGCCGAGTGGAGGCTCACCCCTGGGTTGGGCTGGCTTGACCGCTTGAGGAGCTTCTTGTAATAAGCGGTTCCAACATGCGAAGTTTCACGCTCCACATACGTATACCACAGCAAGAAATTCAGCACGTCTCTGTTCTGCGCAAATACAGCACTACAGAGACAGAAAATTAAACCAGAAATTGCTCAGCTGCATTGTTGGATTTCGATCGACAAGGCAAAGACAGTATTCGAGATACGAACGTGAGCCTCATTTGTGCGCAGTTGCTGATAGACTGGACCGGAGGAGGTGAGTGGTGAGTGATGAAACATCAACCTATTTGTTATTACTAGTTTCCATCACTGATTAGGAGCCTCGTTACCGGCTGTAGCTTAATTATACAACCTGCAAGAGATTTGACTCTTTCTTTCTTCTATTTGTATGCAAGTAGTACAAGAAGCACGGCCGGTGGATGTTCTGTCAGAAATGTTGATGTTCCATACAAAGAGGACTGAAATGCAACAAGGTTCTCAACAATGTTCCTTGCATCAGCGCGACATTTTTGTTGGAACCGAGGAACGCACACACGCTCTCACACTCACGCACGGACGGAGGTGGAAGACAACAATGGCGACGAACGCCCCGGCCGCCGGACGGCCTGTATGTTGGCTTTTCTATTGCTCAAAACAAAGACTCGGGACAACGTTACTGATAGATTACATGGCTATTTAAAAGCCCCATCGACGACGCAGCGCCTACGCAACTCCAGCGATCTTCACGCGCATGTACGCTCCTGGCAACCCGGTCTTCTCCCGTTCGTGAGCCACGCACTCCTCCGAGAGAACCGGTCTCCAAACTGATCACGAGCCTCCTCGCGCTCCTCCGCTACCGACGCCACGGACTCCTCGGCCATTCTGCAACTGCCCAACAAACTTGCCTGGCCATGACGCACGTACGCCATTGCTTGGCCTGACTCCAACGTGGGCACGATTGCACACACAAGTGCCCAGCTCCGACTCTACCTGCACGACGCGCCCAAACGCGAACACACACACGCGCACGGCATCGCACATGACAAACACACGAGCACGTACTCGTGACCCTGCTACTCTACGGACTCAAACGCGCACGCCGAACACACGCGACACGGACGCACGCCATGGACGAACACCGGCGTGGTTTATTTTCTAACAATCTCACCCTAAACCACGACGCCACTGCCGCACGCCCTGCCCTACAGGAGCGTCGGCTCGTCGTCGGCGTCGGCGAGCAGCGCCTCCTCCTTCCGCGGCTTCGAGCACTCTCTCGAGAAGTGGCCGCGAACGCCGCAGTTGAAGCACTTGCCCTTGCCGGAGCTGCGTCGACGCCTGCTCGCTCCCGAGCTGACGCTGCTCCCCCCGTCATCGTCGTCGTCGTCGCGGCCTCCGCTACGGCCTCCTTTCTTGTCGCCGTCACCGTGGCGCTCCTTGCCACGACGTTCACGCCGGCGCGCCTCCCACTGCCCCTTGGTGAGCAGCAGCTGCCCGGCGCGGTCCTTGATCTCCTCCACGCCGGGTCGATCCTCCGCCGCACGGAGTCGCCCGACGAGCTCCTCGATCGGCATCGCGTTGAGATCGAGTAGAGTCTCAATCGACAACGCGATCTGGTGTACCTCGGCGGCACGACGCGCAGGAACTTCTTGACGACGCGCACGTCCTCCATCGCCTCCCCCAGCTCGCCCAGCTTGGAGACGAGGGTGTTCAAGCGGTTGGCGAAGTCGTCGATCGATTCGCCCTCCTTGAATGCGATGAGCTCGAACTCCTGCAGCAACTTCTGCGCATTCGCCTCCTTCACGCGCTTGACGCCGAGCCGCGCCTTCTCCACCGCGTCCCATGCCTCCTTCGCACTCTTCTTGGCGAGCCCGGAGTGCATGTCCGCCGGCACCGCGCGAAGGATGACGGCCATGGCCAGCCGATCCTCGCGGCGCTCGACCTTCCCCGACTCCACTGCGTTCCAGAGGCCCATGGCCTCCAAGTTCACCTGCACCACAAGCGCCCACTCATGGTAGTTGGTGCGGGTCAGCATCGGGAACACTAGCGACGAACTAGCCTCCTTCACGACGCGCTCCACCGCCACGACCTCACGTGGCGAGCCCGTGTCGCCATCGACGACCTTCTTCCCGCTCTTGCTCGGAGACGCCGGTGGGGTCGACATCGCCTAGTGCTCGAACACCGGCTCTGAATACCACTTGTTGGAACCGAGGAACGCACACACGCTCTCACACTCACACACGGACGGAGGTGGAAGACAACAATGGCGACGAATGCCCCGGCCGCCGGACGGCCTGTATGTTGGCTTTTCTATTGCTCAAAACAAAGACTCGGGACAACGTTACAGATAGATTACATGGCTATTTAAAAGCCCCATCGACGACGCAGCGCCTACGCAACTCCAGCGATCTTCAAGCGCACGTACGCTCCTGGCGACCCGGCCTTCTCCCGTTTGTGAGCCACGCACTCCTCCGAGAGAACCGGTCTCCAAACTGATCACGAGCCTCCTCGCGCTCCTCCGCTACCGACGCCACGGACTCCTCGGCCATTCTGCAACTGCCCAACAAACTTGCCTGGCCATGACGCACGTACGCCATTGCTTGGCCTGACTCCAACGTGGGCACGATTGCACACACAAGTGCCCAGCTCCGACTCTACCTGCACGATGCGCCCAAACGCGAACACACACACGCGCACGACATCGCACATGACAAACACACGAGCACGTACTCGTGACCCTGCTACTCTACGGACTCAAACGCGCACGCCGAACACACGCGACACGGACACACGCCATGGACGAACACCGGCGTGGTTTATTTTCTAACAATTTTCAGGCGAGTGGAGGCGTCATCAGCCCAGAAGCTTTCGGGGATAGAGGAGAAGGTAGCAGAAACACGAAGCGAATCGAACGCGGCGGCGGTCCGAAGAGAAACAAAGGCCTGACTGGTTTCCGATCCATGGCCGCCACTCTCCCGACGCTGCGAAACTGGCAGGCGAGGCGGACGACCGCGACCTCGTCGGCGGATGCCAGGTCGCCGGATTGAAACTTTACAAAAGGACCCCTAGTTTGGATCGTGACTATTAATCACGATCCAAAGTAGGGAGCTATGTGCAAATATTTGGATCGCGATTATTAGTCGCGATCCAAAATATTTTGGAGAGTCGAACCCAGGACTTCAAAAATGCTACTTAGGTGCCTTAACCACTAGGCCAAGACCCCTTTCACAGTTATCTTGTGCATCTGATCATTCATCTAATACATCAGGTAATCCTGCAGACCTGCAGTGAGTTTTGCAGCTTGTCATGGCTGGTTAACTGCTCCTCGTTTGGCCCCATAGACTGTCGCGCGACGATTACCGTTGCATTGTCCGGTCCCGAATCACCTTCCCTTGAAGACAGTGTTCGCTTGCATGATCAGGAGCCCGTAAGGCAAGAAATGAAGTAATTTAATTTCAGAACACAGCAAATTGTCTACACCCCGAGGTCCTTGATTCGGGCTTTACACCTGCTCATCTTTCAGTACTATTCATGGCTTACTTGACATAAAAATTACAACTGGAGGTAAACTCTGATCTCAATCATATATACTGAAGATGAGCAGGTGTAAAGCAGTGCGCAAAAGATTTTTTTTCTTATTCTCATCATTCATTGTCACATTCAGCCACTTATTATCATAATTCATACAATAATCTTATTAATTAAGAACAAGTTTTTAGGCAGTCCTCCTTTGTGTGATAACATGAACCAGGACGACCCAAACAACACCAGCAATGACTTTGATACGGAGGGCAATTTAGACGTCCGCCCTCGATGCAATATTTTCCAACTGGAGGAACAATGATCCGATGTAGTTCGATCAAGCATTTCTCGGGCTGTTTGTCAAAGATTATCACAAAAGAAAAAAAAAATCAATGAATGAAAATTTGCACGACCATAATCTGTGACAAGCTTAGAATGGAAGAGGGAAATATTTAGATATACAGTATCACTTACATTGCGCTTGATTCACAAAAGAACAAAGAAATAACAGCGATAGAAAGGCAAGCGCATGGATGTGCTTCGTGTGCTTCTCCATCTTTGAAGGATGCGCAACGCCTCTTGCTCCTTGGTAGTGCTTGTTGCGTTCTGATTCTAATGGAATTGAACCATGCAATGCTCGTGAACTATGCATATGTACCTTAGAGGGGAGACACAGGGGTGGGGTCAAACGGCATGAAAGGAGTTAATTACAGCTAGGCTGGTCATCAATTTGTTACCATAATTTCAGGCTTTCTAATGGTCATCATTTCCTGCTATATTTTCATGCTTTACAAATGATTTTATTGTGGTGATTTTGATTATGTCTTGTTGTATTTCATTAATTCCAGATAAGGTTTTTGTCTCCCTTAACTACCTCTTAAAATTTAGCAGGTTTCTAGTGCCGACCTCAAAGATGGGCCAGGCGCCTAGCCTGGTCATTGTGCTGATATCTTGGAGTGTAACTGACAATCGTCTTCCTGGCCTGGTCATCGTGCTGATATCTTGGAGTGTAACGGACGATCGTCCATTGTTAGTAAAACACGGAAATCTAAGTGCCATACGTTTTTGCCATCACCATTCCGATCCCTGCCAGTAGTTGCTACTACGGTCGGTCCAAAAGTTTGTGGCTCGTATTTCAACTTCTTTCTTTTGCTAAAATTAAATTCGTATTTAAATTCTTCCTTCTGCTAGTCGGCAAAGCAGCCAAAGCTAGACAGGCAGCACGCCGGCCAGGCAGCGCGCTCAGCCGCAGGCGTCCGATTGGGAGCGGCGCCTGAGTCACGCATATTTCTCTGGTCTCCATCCAAGCTACTCCCTCTGTTCAGAAATAGATGTCACTGTTGATTTTTAGACATCACGTTTGATTATTCGTCTTATTCAATTTTTTACGCAAATTTTATTTATTTTTTTACAACTTGGTTTATCCTTAGATATATTTTAATCATGACATATTTGTTTTTTATATTTGAGCAAATTTTTTGAATAAGACGAACGGTCAAACGTGATGTCTGAAAGTCAACAATGACATCTATTTCTGAACGGAGGGAGTAGAGTCTTTTGCTTGGAACGCCTGGGCTGCCTTGACGAGGTTCCAACATCAGTAGTTCCACGCTCCACAAACCACAGCTAGAAATTCAGCAGGGCATGTCGTGATACTGCACGGCTCTCTGCAATATACAGGGCTACAGATGCAGAAAATTCAAAGCAAAACTGCTCAGCTGCATTGTTGGATTTCAATCGAGAGGGCAAGACAGTACTCAAGATATGAAAGTGACCCTGAATTGTGCGCAGTTGCTGATAGACTGGATGTTCGAAAAAAAAGTTGTTGATAGACTGGATTGGAGGGAGGTGACTGAATACTGATGAAACATCAACCTATCTATCTATACTTGTTTTCATTCTGGTTAGGGAGGTGTTCGTTGCATGGGGTCTAAAATTTAGAGGGAACAATCTTGTTATTTAAGAGTATTAAATAAAGTTTAATTACAAAACTAACTGCAGAACCCCTGGTCTAAATCGCGAGGCGAATCTAACGAGGGTAGGTAAGCCGCGATTAGACGCTGGTTACTGTAGCATTACTGTAGCATCACTGTAACAAAATATAGATTAATTAGACTCGTTAGATTCGTCTCGTAAAGATGTATCTATCTGTAAAAAAGTTTTGTCATTAAATTTTATTTAGTACTCTTAAATAATAAGATTCTTTTTGATATGACAAATCTAAATGCTAAATGCTAAAACAACGAACACCTCTAGACTCGTTACCAGCTGTAGCTTATCCAACCTGCACGATATTTTGAAGCCTCCGGGGACAGATAAGACATGAGCCCAGAAGCCTCCGGGACGGAGAAGAAGGTAGCAGAAACAAGCTACCTGTTCGGCTTGCTGGTAACCGGTTACTGTAGCAACAGTCAATGCTACAGTAACTTATGAGAGGGATTCAACCAGCCCTCCCAGCCAGCCAGCCAGCGAACCTGAAACCAGGCGAGGCGTTCGCTGCGATGGTTCAGATTCGACCGCCCCTCGAACGGATGCGATGCGAGCAATCCTGTGGCTAGCCGACACGCATTTCATCATCTTCAACTCGGTTTGATGCCCGTGATGCGTGACAGCGTCCGAAGCAGAGTAAAAAAAAAATTCTTCCAATCTGAGCCTGTGATGGGCCTCAGAATTTGATAAAAAAATTCTTCCAATCTGTCGTTGGGGGGTTGCCTTGTGCATCTGCGCATCCATCTGATAAATCAGGGTTATGCTGCCGGATTGGGATCACCTGCCTTCAATCGATTTTGAAGGCAGGTGACTTCAAACAGACTTTCAACCATCGGATCAAAAATGAACAAGTAAGATTTGATGCTACAGTACCCGTAAACAGTAATAAGCTATGCTGCCGACCTGCCGTGAGTTCTTCTTGTGAACTGTCATGGCTGGGTCGCTGTTGCTCGTTTGGCCTTTGTTCAGAGCCTGTAGGGCCACGATTACCGTTGATTTGTCCGGTCTGGTATCACCTCGCCAATGACGACACACAGTTGTTTGCTTTCTTCATCGTATTGAGCCCGTCGCGCAAGAAATGAATCCAATGTTTTTCAGAAACACGGTAGGGTTATGACTGTCATGTCGGCAAATTGTCTGCACTTTGATGTCCTTGACTCAGGCTTGACACCTGCTCGTGCTGATGTTTGGAGCCCGGTGAAACTCCTCGTGTCGAGACCACAAAGATCAAGCTGATCATCTGCTACACTTCCTCGTATAACTGTCATGTCCATATGAACTTTTGCAAGACTGTCTGTCTGTCTGTGATCATTTCAGGCTTTCAGCTCCTCCATCAAAGACTGGCCGCTCATTTCCGTGCTACATAATGTGCGGTTGGGTTTTATCCTTGGCCAAACGAGAAGCAGTCTATACATGGCACAAAACCGATGTTGCTCTGAAAGACGGACCTTACACAATGCACACAAACAATTGCACGGTAAGAGAAGGGACCGTGCAGTTTGTTTGCGCTTTTTTGAAGTGATAAAGCTTCACTCCGACGTGCTCACTTTGCCCTGAACCTTTCGCTGTAAAACTATGCTAGTATGCACGAGTGAAAGTCCCTAGTTCGCTTTCTCGTGCTGAGCTGACGAAGGACCTTAATCTCCTTTAAGAAACTATTAAGCACGTGTGAACACGGCGGAGAATGGCTAACGATGTACTCGGATATCGAGGCACGCTTGCCCATGGTGGTGGGGGTGGTTCTGCTAGTCGGCAAAGCGGCCAAAGCTAGAGTCTTTCCTTGGAACGCGGTACAGTGCTGGAAAAAGCTCGATCCTCGGATAGTCTTATGACTCTCTCTTGGTTCGATACCGTAAGATTTACTACTAACACACACAGCTCAAATCTGTGGACGCGGCAAGGCTAAGCTGTTAAGCGGGAAACAAGCTAGCAGCAAGTCTTGCGGCGGCTTCGGCGCCAGCAGGTACTACCCTGTGTCCAAGCGAACAAGAGAGGACACGTGACTGCTGATGGTGTACCGTGTGTCGTCATCTCATTCTCATGTGAAGTGCGTCATTCCTGACTCCTGAACAGGCCGTTCCTCTGCAAGGGACGCGTGTGAACTGTACGTGCGAGCAGTAGCTTTCGTGTGAATCGAGCCTCCCTAAACTCCAAAAGCTACCATATATTCCCAAAAAAAAAACTCCGAAAGCTACCATTACCAAATGTCATTAATATATGACCTCTTTCACGGCATGCTGACCAGGACGGAGGTTAGATTAAGCGCCGGTCGGTGACAGCGCCCTGCTAGTTAATAATAACAGGCGACGCGACGTGACCAATCAGTCAGCGAACGACGGGGACCAGTTGAGCACGGTGACACTGATGATCACTCATAGTTGCTGGCTAGTACTAATCAACAAAGCGTAATACAAAGTTGGTGTTGGGGGAGTACACATGAAAGAAATTTCACCGTTGCCCCCCTCATCAACTTTTACAACAACCCAAGGAGTATATTTGCATGGAGATCCCTCTGGTTTGCGTGAATTCCTCCTGTGCCTAGCAGGTGCCGGTGCGGCGGAGCGTGTCCCTGTAGCGGAGGATGGAGTCGAGGCGCTGCAGCCGCAGCTGCTCCCGGAACTGCCGGATGAAGTCGTCCGCGCGCTCGTCCACCTCCACCGCCGGAGGCAGCAACTGGCGTCCGGCGTCAGCGTCCACGCGGAGGGCCACACCGACACCGGCGGCCTCCGCCCTCGCCGGCTTCCGCGTCTTCTTTGCCCGGCGGCGCCGCGCGGGCGCCTCCGCCGCGGCCTCCGACTGGCTCCTCTCGATGTGCGCCGCCGGCTCGCGCGGCTCCATCCTCGCCTTCGCCGGCGCCGACCGGAAATGCGACGGCTCGGCGTCCGCGTCCACGACGTCATCCGACGGCGGTTCGGCGGCGGGGCCGCGGCGGGAGAAGCTGAACGCGCGGAGGCGGTCGAGAGAGAAGGACGGCGCGCGGAGGAAGCTCGCCCGCCGCTCGAACCCGCCCGGCGCCGGCGCCGGCTGGACGTGTCCAGGCAGCGGCGCCTCGGTGAGCCCGTCGTCGAACAGCGGCGCGTGCTCCGCGGGGACGCCGAGGCGGGAGAAGCTGAAGCAGCGGAAGCGGTCGAACGCGGCGGACGGCGCGCGCATGAGGCTCCGCTGCCCCGCCTTGTCCGCGCCGGGCGCCGGCGACGATGACATCAGCTTCGACATGACGGCGATGGTGCCGATGACGAGGTTGACGAACACGAACAGCACCGGCGGCGTCAGCCACCCGCGCGCGCCGCTCCACACGTCCAGCATCTCTCCCTCTTTCGACTGCTCTCCGCCGCCGCCCGGCTCAAGGGTTTATGCTGCCTCTGGTTTTGGGAGGGTTCTGGAACGGAGAGAGGGAGGGAAAGCTAAATGGAATGGAATTGTGGGCAGACGGGCCGCTCGGGGAGAGGTATTTAATGGCGGTAAGAAAAATTTTTGCATGTGGCGCACATGGAGGAAGACGACGAGAAGAAACGTGGCGAGGCGGTGCGCGGGCGCTCGGCGCCAAGCGCTGGGCGCCGATAACGCGGTGGCCTCTGCGGTGCGCTGGTGAGTGTGGCATGGGCGGGCCACGAGCGGCGTAACCAATGTAAACGCAGGGCGAGTGGATAAGGCTGCCCGCACTGGTGTACTGTAAACGCTCCTTGAGTAAAAATTTAGAGGAAAACGCACTGCACTGATATCCCGCAACGGATACGCTAAACAAGAGGAAGCCGCGCACTCCGCTACAGATAACGTTTTCCCCAAAGATGCAAATAGCGGGCTATCGCGGCGCTATAGCGGCGCTATAGCTGCTGGACGAAGCTTCCGCAACGATATTGTTTATATTGTCGCTATCGGCGCTAACACCGCTAAAACGAGCTAAAGCGGCGCTAATACACAATAGCGTAGCTGTGAGATAGCGGCGCTATCCTGCAACAGGCAAAGTCAAGCCAGATTTAAAAAAGGCCCAAAATTAGCCCACTCCGATGCTTCTAATCCAGCCTAAACCCTATTATATTAGTTTCCCAATCCCGTATCTCTTTGGTTGATCGTGCACGGCGGCCGCGGCAGCGACGACTGCGGCGACGGCGAGTGCGGCAACGGCTGCTTGGCCTTGGACGGCGACGGCCTGTGCTATCAACGCTGCATCCTGCAATACGACGGCGAACCTTGCAGGCTGCAGTGCATCGACGAGCGTCTGACAACAATACGTACTCACCACCAACAGCACATCAATCTCAAAGTGCGAGTGCGCCAGGCATCTGCTACTTCCTCCTCTGAAGATGAAGATGATAACAACACTAGTGTACCCATGCCCATCTGCTGCTAGTTCATCTAGTGATGATGATTTGGAGTAAGAGAACGGGAGCTAATAACGACACCATTAAACTAGCAGAGCATTGTTGGCCTGTTACTATTTTATTTTGCATTGGCTGCTATCTTAGTTTATGAGTTAATGGTTGTCAACTAAAGTCTGTGAACTAACTGTGAAGTTACTCATGTTTTGGCAAAAAGTTTGCTTGTTTTTTTTGCAAAACGCTATTGGCAATAGCTACCGCTATAGCCGCGCTATAGCTGCTATAGCTTTTTTGATAACACTCCGCTAAAATCTATAGCCCGCTATTTGCAACCTTGGTTTTCCCGGAGAGCCGCTATCGGGTGTGGACCCCGCGCTTGTCGCACGAAGCCGAGCCGCGACTCGGTCGCCCCCCACCTCCGCGCCACCCCCGCGGCGGCCACGCTCCCCACTCGCGCCGGCCGCGCCCCTCCCCCCCCATCCGGTGTCGGCTGCGCCACCATCCTCCAGCCCCCGAGTTCACCGGCGCGGCGCAATCTACCGACGCCCCCAATCTCCGGCGCGCCGCACTCGCCCGGCGGCCTCCGGACTCTGGCGCGCCGCAATCCACCCGCGCCCGCAATCTGCGCCCTGCCGCAGTCCGGCCGCGGCCCCCAAGTTGCGGCGCCGCAGTCCGCCGCCGTGAACCGAGGCGGCGCGCCGCGCGGCCCGGTCCGCCGCCGCTCTCACGGCCCCGCGCGCCCCGGTCCGGCGCGCGCGCACCAGTCCGTCGGCGCGGCCGCGCCCCCAACCACCGCTGCTCCAGTGTGACGGCCGCACTCGATCCACTGCCGGCCGCGGCGGATCCACCGGCGTCCGCGCTCCATCCGCGTCGGGAGGCATACTGGAGAAGGCGGCCGTCGGCAGCCATGGGCGGAAGCGGCGGCGACGTCCTTCACCGGATCAACCGGCAACCTCCGAGGAGAGCTCCATCGCACGGTCGACCGCGCGCTCCGGCTGGCGTCCGGCCCAACTCGGGTATGTCCACCATTCCCGACACATTTCCACGATTCTTGCAAACATTTTGATCCTGCGATGTAGCAATACCTTGATGCGGACACTAGAAGGATTACTGTCTTGTTGTAACAGAAGCACATCGATTTTTCTGTTTTGTAGTACCTGTGATTTCCGAGTTACAAATGACTTGCTTCATCAGTTCGAATTGCTGGCTATGGGCGCTAGTGATTCCCTATGACAGAGTGATGTAGTGTTTGGTTCATTCCGTATGACAGTTTTGTGCAGGTCAATAAGGTTGATTCGCCAAGAGCAGCTCGATAAGTGATATAGTAGTTTATTCTTGTTATTGCAATCCAATGCAGGTTCAGTATAGCACATCTCTAGTTTTTTTTCAGACTGCAGTTAGGTTGGCATTGTGCCTTTTGAGCTGATTGCTCATTCAGATATATGGCAATGAAGTTGTTCATTTTTTAAACAGCTATGGATTGTTATCTTCAGTCTGTAATGTATACTGAATATTGTCTACCTAAAATTCTAGATAATAAAGGTCATCTTGAGTTATTCTGTAAGGAGCAGGTCATTTTGTTTATATTCCAGAACCTGTATGCATGAAGAGATTAATTGTAACTCATATCATTCGACCTAGCAACCTGACTGATTGCACTCATCTTTCTGCAAATCAAGACTGCTCTCTGTGTTTTATTCATGATGCATTCTTTGATAGGTTGAGGTAATAGATACCTTCACCACTGAACTATTTATGCGACAATGCTTTTTTGCTTGGGATATTTCAGATTACTTCACCATGTCGTTTCTATATTGTGTGCTTGCAATTGAAGTCATGTCATATATAAGTTAGTACCTACTGTTATCATTTTCTTGGTTTACATGTCATTTTCGTCTCTGATTTCAGGATGGATCCAAACCAGTCTAATGATGGATCACAGGGAGGTTTTCCTAGTGGATCACAGGGAGGTTTTCCTGGCTGGAACCCATACATGTATGGCTACCAAGGTCCTCCATCCTAGTTCCCCCCTGGGTTGGCGCAATTTACACCCAATGTCTCAATGATGCATCCAACTCAAACTGCTCCACAAGTGTTTCAACCGACTGATGTAAACCTTCATATGCAACACGATGAAGAAGAAGTGGAGGAAATTCCTGCCTCTTCGGCGCCTAAAGGAAAAGGAAAAAGGACCAAGTTAGGCAATTTCAACCCAGATGAAGATGTCAATCTTGTCAAGTCATGGCTTGAAATAAGCCTGGACCCAATTACAAGTAATGCACAAAAAAAAGATGGCTACTAGTTGAAGATATTGCAACGATACAACCTGAGGAGGGAATCATACCCAGAACGGTCTTTGAGATCGAGCCGTTGGGACATTATCAAGGCTGAAGTTGGGAAGTTCGCATCTGTCTATGCTGATGTCATTCGAGAGAATCCTAGCGGGATGTCGGATGCCGATAAGGTATGTGGTTTGTTGACCGTATTTAATTTGTAGTTTCCACTCGTGTCATTTACACTAAGCTGCTGACAGTAGGTAACTGGTAGTCTATTAGCTCAATGTAGTTAACTGCTGCAGACCATTCTGTGATTTACTAGCTAAATGCATTTTCTTGTCAATTTAACAACACTATTTTCCTGCTGCAGACCACTCATGCAGCAACTATCTTTACTGGTATCTACAAACACTCATTTCCTTCCATGCATTGTTGGGCATGGTCTCCTTCATCCTCCACTATCATATTATGTAGAATAATGCACGTCATCATTATATCATTAATTTGGCTACGGTCCCAACCATACGCAGGTCCTCGGATCACCGCAAACCGTGTTTGCAGCACACCAAATGCACGCTCTATGTCCTTGCGTGCACTTTCCTGTTGAGTGGCAAAGTATTTTGTCTTTTGCTCCATGGGGTAACGAATTGTCTTAACAAAGCCTGTCCACTCAGGATAAATCCCATCGGCAAGGTAGTACCCCATGTTATAGGTCCTTCCATTGACTACAAACTCCACGGGTGTTGAACGACCCTGAGATAACTTGAGAATACAGGGGACCTATGAAGAACGTTAATGTCGTTGTTACTTCCAGGCATGCCAAAGTAGGCATGCCATATTCAAAGATCATGCGATGCAACCGCCTCTAAGATCATAGACGGATGCTTCCCCCTCCCTGTGAACTGACCCTTCCATGCCGTGGAGCAGTTCCTCCACTCCCAGTGCATGCAATCAATGCTACCTAACATCCCCGAGAACCCACGATTCTCACCCTCTTGAAGAAGCCTAGCTACATCAGTAGCGTTGGGTGGCCGTAGGTAATTCGCGCCAAAGACATCAATCACAGCCCGACAAAAATGATGCAAAGCTTTTCGAGCGGTTGACTCACCAATACGCACGTACTCGTCAACGGCATCCGCCGGGACACCGTAAGCGAGAATGCGTATAGCAACGACGCACTTCTGAAGCGCCGATAATCCTTCCTTGCCACTGGCATCACACTTCTTTTTGAAGTAATTGTCTTGATTTTTAACAGCATCTTTAATGTGCTTGAATAAATGTCGACGCATCCGAAACCTGTAACAACACATCTTATATGAGGTGCTTGACACATAGAGTGATTGATATTCGAAATATGCAAAATTGTACCTTCTACGAAACTGCTTATCATTGTAAACAGGATTTGCAACAAAGTAGTCTTTTTTGATTTGCCTGTGGCCAGAAGGAAGGTCCCTAGGCCGGATAACCTTTGGTGGACCATCAGATTGACGACGCGGGCGAGAGCTCTCTGCTTGCACCAGGTGGTTGTATGTCGCGGCCTCCGCTTCATCATCATCAGCCAAGAAATGAGTGTCGTCGTCGTCTTCCTCCTCCATCATCCAATACCTTCGCAACAAGCTTGGGTAGCCGTCCATAGCGTTGCTATCTCTCGAGAACTCACGTATGCTATGCTGCTTGGGCCCTTGAGCTACCGAGCAATGAGGAAGGACGAGAGAACGCGAGCACTGCTTTTCTATATGCAGGAACAAGGAATCCAGCCTGTGCAACACTCACAACAATGCTACTTGCGAAAGGTGCTCCATGTGACGAATATTCAGCTTTCACAAAGCACATCACTCCAAATTCCTTTCATTCACGAGTACCTCAAGTCACATCAACTTTTCCTTTTTTTTTCTTTCATTTTAAGTTATTACTAATAATTATAAATTAATTAAATAATGGATTTACTATTTATTTAGGATTTCAGAATTCATGAATCATTATTTCAAATGATTGTGTTATGAAGAAATGTTTTTGTTAAAATGAGATGTTAGTTGGAGATGGTTGAATAAAATATGTGGTAGTTGGGATAGAGAAAGAATATAGGGGAATGATGGGTGCATGAGAAATTGATTTAGAGAAAAGAATGTTGATAACCAGGACAGAATATTCCTTTTAGAGGAAGCAGATAGAGGAATACCAATGCGGAGAGCATAAGAACATCCGAGTAGAGTAGAGCAGGGAACAGTAGTGTGGATAAGAACATCCGAGTTTCTTGGCTTCTGGGATTGGCAGTGTAGTGTGGACCGTGCTTTTGTTGTGCCGAAGTTCAGGACCAGTATTTGCCACAAAATCTACAGAGCAACACTATTTGCAACGCACCGGGTAAAATGTGAGAAACAAAAAAAAGGGTAAAATGTGAGAAACAGAAGACCGCAAATGTTCGATGCGTAAGGGCTAACTAGATTACAAAGTTCACCTAAGACTAAAACGAGGATTATATATCTGAATCATTTCTCTAGCATGTGTGGCATAGATATGATGCACCACTACTACTAATAGTACACTGAATGTATACCACACATATGTTAAATGAACGGCTAAGATCAATCAAGGGTGCTGTAGATAAATCCTCTCTCAACATCTAAGGTACATCGACTTACGGCGCTGGGAACATGAGCTGCTTTCTTATTTGCTGCAATTGAGCCAACTGCATTTTGCCAAACCCATTTTTAGACAAGTCACAGGTGCATTGTTATAGATTCAAAACGTAAAAACAAGAATAAGAGCCTTACATACAGCTTAATGCGTAATGTAAGACAGTTTAATGTAAGGACCGGCATGGGAGCAGTCGTTATTCATATGCAAGTATGAATCGTATACATAACACAAAAATAGGATCAACTTTTTCATCAGAACTGACGGCAACACAATTTAAACAAGCACAGACCCATTTGAGTTTTGCATCTCATTTCAAGGTTAAATCCACCCATTACGCATGGCAATTGTCATACACATTAATCCGAACATTCACAATGGGAATCCATAATCAGTTAGAAGCTCAAACCAAATCCTTTAATGGGTTCCTACTTATAATCACCAAAGAGGGCAAGGCAATGTTACAGCACAATATTGTCTACCGCACCGAATATAGTTCCTACCATAAAAGGCTTGTTCAAGGTTCTAAGCTCTTTGCATAGTAAACTAAAAATACAACAAAGCTTGCGTAGCTTCTACAGCAAACTAGGGCGGGCGAGTTCTCAGGCTCAGCGACTTAAATTACACAGTTGTTCCACTTTCGACCTTACTCAACAATGTTCAGATGTCGCTGATTCATTAACAGATCATGAAAACTGAATTTCTAGCTGACAAAAGGCAGGTGTTCACGCCCCTGTATCCCAAAAGAACTGATTGCCGTGTCACTTATTTTCCATAAGGGTGGTACCTGCTGGAACCCCTAGCACCTGTGCTCCCACCAGCAGCGCCACCCGCTCCCCCATAGGCACCATATCCGCCAGCACCATAAGCACCTGGGGCACCCCCATAGGCTCCACCGCCCATGCCGCCACCCCCATATGCACCGGCGCCATAGGCACTCCCTCCATATGCACCGCCACCGTATGCCCCATATGCACCATAAGCGCCTCCATACATGGAGCCACCATAACCACCACCAAAGCCAGATCCAAAGCCAGCAGCATTGCCACCATAGCCATACCCTCTACCATAGCCATATCCTGCTCCTGCTGCAGCATTGTCATAATAACCTGCAGCAGCGGAACGGTAACCAGCTCCATACCCATAACCACCACTGCCGCCACCACTGCTGCTGCTGCCACCGCCTCCACCAGCTCCACCACTGCGATAAGAACTGCGGTAACTACCACCCCCATGACCAGATCTCCCATTGCTACTGTGATCAGAACCATGTTTCTTTGGTTCAGCCTTCTTTATTTCAACCTAAAAAGAAAGGAAATCCAGAAGTTAACTACATAACTGGAGGGCGAGAGTACAAAAAGGAGCGCTCCTCCCTCTGTTTTGTTATTGTTGACAAAGAATGGATCATTCCATTAGGAGTAAAAACATCTTAGCTTAGTTCCACTCTCAGCAACAAAGGAAGGCGAAACATTAATATCAAAATCAAGCTCAAGAAAAGAAGCAGTTTTCAGAAGGAAAAAGTCAGCAACTCAAGGAAGAGGTCCTAAATGTCATTCACCATAAGCACATGTTATAAGCAAACGGTTGGGTTTGAGACCATGACATCAACTCAATGCCACAAAACTTAACTACTTATTTTCTCCGAGGAGGACCATATGAACATTTCAGTTTTTTGTTTCCTTTTTTTTGTGTTCGATATTGAACATGAAGGAATGTTCTATAACTATAAATTTCTCAAACTAAGGGATGGAATCTAACCTGCTTCCCACCAAGATCACGCATTCTTCCCTCTGATATGACCCTTTCAACAGAATCCTCACTCTCAAAAGTGACGAAACCAAATCCTCTTGAACGTCCAGTGCTATGATCCAGCATTATCTGATGTTCAACTATCTTACCATATGGGGAGAAGTGTTCCTTCAAATCATCTGAAATTTCATACCATCTCAGTAAAAGAAACATAAATTGTCGACATTCATTATTCATAGCAAATACCTACCTTCAGTTAGTGACGGCGGTAGCCCACCAATGAAGATCTTTCTTGTCTTGGGGCCATCTTTGGTTGACATTTCTTCCCTTGGAACTGTCCTCTTAACTTCAACCTGAATAGACCAGAAGATGAGAGGGTAGAGAAAAAGCAAAACTTAAATTCAACTGTGAGTTTTCGCAAAGAGGTTGAACTACAAACTGAGGTCCCACATTACAGCCGATCTAAATTCAGATGTCCTACCGTTCTGCCATCTATAACGTGCTCATCCTCCAAAACCTTGTCTATAACAGATGGATCAGAAAATGTAACAAATCCAAATCCACGAGGCATCTTAGTATGCTTGTCCTTCATAATTACAGAATCAACTATTGCCCCATACTTCTCAAAATGCTTGGAGAAAGATTCTACATACAAACATAAACCATACAGATCTGTCAATTGGGAAGGTAACAGAGCAGACACAGAAATAGTACTGGCAAAACACGGAGCATTTGACAAAGAAAAATATCACACTGAATTGGAAAGAAAATATAGATTAGAAAAAATCAAATAAGAGCCAATGTAGAAACCTTATCAAGAAAAGAAGTAGAATCGATAAGGGATAGACAAATGCAGGTATGTAGTAACCTAGTTCCAAATAGTCATCGTGTCATGATTGCTTTTAATTGAAGAATAGATAATGTGAATCTTCTAAACAAATGCAATTATACTCCAGCATTCAAAGAAGCAAATGATAATGTCCAAGCTATTTCATCACTAACAGTCTACCATCTTTACTGTTACTTTGATATTACATTTTGTGAATTTGGACAGTATCCAAGAAAAGTGCACCTGCCTATCCACAAAACAAAGGTTTAAATCTGACAGTCCACAGTGCATCACTTGGGGGTAGGGGGGAGTAAAAAGATGAATATTGTATGGAAAAATATGAAACACTATTATTGCTGCGGACTGCGGTGTCCTCTATCTAAATAAGTGAGCCTTAGTTGATTAACAAAAAAAGTAAACTACAGTAAATCAGTTGAAGCACTACGCAGGAATGCAGGATGGAGAAAGTCATTACTAGTTAACACATAAGGATCTAGTACTTTTGTATAATGACCTTGAATTGGTATTTCGTACACAAGCCAAAAATTGATGAAGGCAGCGTGCACGCTATGACATCAACAAAAGATTTTTCATTTAGGTGGCAAATTTCAGATAAAAGATGCTAAATTCTATGGTCCAGAGTGTAAGAAATAAAACAGTTTTATTCATAAGTACCAAATGTGTAACATACATACATACCATATCAATCATTAACACATCAGCCAGGATATGAAAAAAAAAAATGCTATGGCACACACCATGGTATCTCATGCAGATCTTACTCTCGTTAGCACAATTAACAAAACATCATATAATTGTTAGAAGCACGAATGGAAACATACAAACCGTGTCAATCATCACAGCAGGTCCCAAGCAACCTGCTAACTGATATCACACTAACAAGCACAAACTACCGCAACGCACATGAACCAAGGCTACACTATACTAGCCACAAAGTACAAACATCATCAAACAACAAACAATGAAGCACTCCGCGTGTTCGATGTTACTTGAAGCACCACAGATTCTGAAGTATCTAAAGTATTTCACCTTCAGTGGTCTCCCAAGCAACGCCTCCGACAAAAATCTTCCTGCAAAAAGCCATAGTCACACGAATTAGCTTTCCCGCTGCCAGCGCCATTCCGAATCCGGAACCAATCTGAACCCTAGAGCCCAGATCGCTCACCCCGACGAGTCGCCGCCCGCCCCCCTACCGTCCTCACCGCCGGCATCGCCATAGCCGGCGCCTCCATCCCGGCCTCCTCGCCGACCGTGGTGTCCCTCCTCCTCGTCGACCTCCTCCTCCCCGTACCCGTTAAGGGCGTGCTGGTTGTCCTCCGGGTAACCCGCCATGCCGCAAGCTCACAGCCGCTGCCTGCGAACGAAACCAAGGGAATCTGAGTAAACGCGCGGAGCCGGCGAAACCCTAGCTCGGGCCCGGGAAGAGGGCGCGCGGGAAGGTTCGATTACCTCGAAATCGGAGCGATCGGACGGTGGGGATCGCGGGCAAAGCAAACCCTAGCAGAGCTGCTTCGGGTGCGGGTTTAGAGAGAGGCGAGAGAGAGAAGGGTATAGGAGAGGGGATGAGAAGACGGAGGCGGCGGCGAGGTTTGAGTCCAACGCGCAACCGGCCCGGGACTTTTTATATGTGTTGTGCGCGACGCTGCGGGCGAGGAGAGGGTTTGGTGGGTTTTTGACGAACGGGCCTGGTTATCAGTGTATACGATCATGTATATACTCTCTTCGTTTTTAATTATATGACGCCGTTGATTTTTTTATTAAATTTTGATCAATAATATATATGAAAATAATTAATTATTTAATATAAAATGTATATTTTTAAGTCTATTATTAAAAGCACTTTAAGATTAACTTATACATTTAGCTATTTGTATAAATATTTATGAATAAAACGAAGGATCAAAGTAACAAAAAAAATTAACGGTGTCATATAATTAAAAACGGAGGGATTATATTTTTTGTATTGTGACAGTGTTATGTTTTATTTTTTGTATTGTGACAATGTTATGTATATCACTGAATTCACTTCGACTTTCCTATTTTTTTCTGCATGCATTTGAATGACCAGTTCTATTTCATTTGTCAACTTGGTTTATTTGCAACATTTTACATCACTTTATATCAACAAAATTATCCTCTCTCTCACACACACACACTCTCTCTCATCGAACTAAGTAAGCAAAATTAGGTTTTTTATTGCTAGTCTTTTGAAAATGATTTCTTTAAATTGACAAAAAAAAACGTGATGGCAATTATGATGAAATTAGCATGTAAGATGGTGCATAGGTTATGCCAAGGTTGGATTTTAGATCACGGTGAAGTAAAGCAATAAAGCAAAAACAATGCTTGCACATATGAGAGGTCTTTTTAACTTAGAAGTTCGATTTGACATTATAGAATTGTATGTTGCTATTCTTGTCTTTGGAAAAATAAGAAAGCATTTGAAATTTTTCGGTGTTCCTAGGCCCTGTTCGTTTTTTTTAGCGCTAAATTTTAAAGGGCTCTAAACAAAGAGAATCTAGTACTAAATAAAGTTTAATGACAAAACTTTTTTACAGATAAGTACATCTTTACGAGACGAATATAATGAGCCTAATTAATCTATGTTTTGCTACAGTCATGCTACAGTAACCATCGTCTAATCATGGCTTAATTACCCTTATTAGATTCGTCTCACGAATTAGACCAGGGTTCTGCAGTTAGTTTTGTAATTAAACTTTATTTAATATAGCTTATCTAGAATTTAGACCCCTCTAAAATTTATACTTAAATGCGTCGAACAACCCCTGTTCAACATCGAACACTCTGTTTCTATTGGGCCCTACTTCCATTAACTCCACCACGTTGTCACCTCACTTTCATCCCCCAACGGGTCGGGATCCTCTGAATTGGTATAGTAAATTTAGAGAAGCTTGTTTGTGCATTAACTCATATCTGGGCCATTCATCTGCAGGCGAACGGCTGACCTTTTTTCTTCCTTTCTCCTCTCCCACGCCAAGGCTGACGAACGGAAGGATCAACGCAGGCAAGCTACGGACGCATTCCAGCTCCTTCCATGATTTTTAGCTACAGATACACTCGCTGTATCCTGCAATGTGATGGTAAAAGATTGTTGTAATCGGATGAGCGCTCAGTCTGGCCTTGATTTGTTGATTAGAAGATCGATTGAAGATGGGGGATGTGCCAGAAAAGATCAATTGAGCAGCCAATACGAGCTCGATTTGGCAAAAGGGAAAGCTCGTTCGCGGCCAGAATCCATTGCCACGGAGAGGAAAGAGATGGCCGTCGGAGCTGCCGTATCCGCTCCCGTCATGCGCATCTCAAGGAGGAAGCCGGAGATGAGCTCGGAGGAGGCTCGGCAGTGCGGCAGCCGGCGAGTGCCGGGAGAGGAGCCTGATGATGGCGGCTCCGGTGACGGGCGGTCGCCCTGCGAACGAAGTTTGCCGCCGTGGGTGACTGGGTGCGCCCCGGCGAGTGAATCTCCGTCTTCACATCGAGGAGGCGAGGAAGGTGCGAGAGAGAGAGGGGCGCTGTCTTGTGGGCCCATACTGCACGGCCCTTGATTTAACATCGAACGGTCCAGATGTCGCCTAATGCAGAGAAGCCCTCTTCTGAATTAACTGAAGCAATTCAGAAGATCTGGACCCTCCCCCAACTCCCACATAGCACATCGGATATCTTTCACTGACATGTGGTACCACAATACATTGCCCCACATGTCATTGAGTACCTGAAACAGTACAGTAATCATTAGCGAGTGGACTAGGGCCCAAATCACCTCGCTCTTGCCACTTCTCAAAGCAAACCGCCGGCGAGCAGCAACCGCGCCGTGACTCGTCGGCCATGGCGAAGTCGGCGGCGGCGAGGAAGCCCTCGACGGCGTCCACCGTCGCGCTGACACTGGCCCTTGCGCTCGCCTCCGCGGGTCTCCTCTTCCTCCTGCTCCGCCTCTCGCCCTCCTCTCCGTCCCCCAATCCGCATCCGCACCGGCGCCTCCGCCTCCGCTCGGGCTCCCGCGCGGCGCACCAGATCCCATTCGACCCCGTCATCGCGGACCTCGAGCGCCGCCTCGAGGACCGCGAATGGGAGCGCCTCGCCGCCGCGGGGCTGCACGCGCCGGGCATGGAGGCGGCGCCCGTCCCCGAGGACCTCACCGACAGCGACCCTGACGAGGACTACATCAACGACGCCGCGCGGTTCAACGTGACGCACCGCGTGGAGGCGTTGTTCCCCAAGATCGACGTCGACCCCGCCGACGGCTTCATCACGGGCGCCGAGCTGGCCGCGTGGAACCTCGCATCCGCGCGGCGGGAGGTGCTGCACCGCACCGCCAGGGAGCTCGAGCTGCACGACCGCAACCACGACGGCCTCGTCGCCTTGTCTGAGTATGAGCGGCCCAGTTGGGCATGGCGGTTCGACGGTATGTATAATAGCATTCGAGATCCTTGTACTCAATCAGTCGTGTTTGCTTACTTGAAAAGTTCGTATCTTGAGAAGTTAATCGACCTTGTAATGAGCTATTTACTCGGGTATGCTCTGATCGTGGAGCGGTGGTGTGTTTGATCTTGTGCTTTAGCTCTTGGATTTGGGTGTCCAGGATCAGAATTTTGGGCCGCATTGTGATGTCTTGTAATTTACAGAATGAAAATGTAAACTACCTAACATCATAATGTAGGACATTACTTTAGTGATAATGATCTATTTTTGCTGCCCTGCTTGTTGTGTATACTGCAGCCATGTTGAAGCGAAGCAACCGAAGTCTCATACTATATATGTTTTGTTTAAGAGTGCCTCTTTTTGTAAGGCACTATGACCTTTCTGATTGAATGCTTCTGTTTATAATGTCCCAATAAATAGAAATTGGGTATTGCTTGCTGTTTTAAGAAATGCAGTGCATTTACATATAGCTCTTCTGCCTAGCAAATTTTACATTTCTCTGATATTGGGAGCTGAGCTGTTTTGGTAAATAGGAGCCTTCCCATTTTTCAGTGGCAGAACATAGCGTTGAGTCAGCAAATCTTGTGTGTCTTGTATTCTCATAAGAGTGCCATTCCTGATCAATGCCTGTGTAGTGGCAAGGCCCAGTCATCAAGAGATATAAGCTGGTGGTCTGAAGTGTTTCCAGTGTTTGTGAACATTACCAAGCAATTGTTCAGACACATCTTAAAAGTATCGATACTGTGCATTTTCAATGTGTTCCCTAGGTCAATCGGTTAGCTTGGAACTTCCAGATTTTCGTAACTGTCGAACAAGGGTTCATTTATAGCTAGAGACTGAATAGTTCTGAACTTCTCACTTGGATTAATCAACTCTTATCTATCTCACGGAATGCAAACACTTGGACTGTGGCGGACTGCCTGCCATGCCCAGAGCAAACCGTTCTTTGTACGTCCATATCATAACTGAACCAATGCTGGGATGGGATGGTGGAAGTATTTCATGCAATTGATGAAAATGATTAGATCGGCTCAACTAAAATATCATGTGTTTGCCTTAGTAGTGATTTGATCACTAAGCCTAGTATATGTCCAGATCATAACTCAACCAATGATGGAGTGGGATGGTGGAAGGAGGAGCACTTCAATGCATCAGATATGGATGGTGACGGTTTCCTTAATCTGACTGAGCTCAACGAGTATTGCTTCCTCTCTGTCCACTGTTCTTTAAACTTCTCGTTCTTTTTGCTTTTTTCCTAGCATTTAGTAGTTACTTTGGTTTATTCTGTGCAGCTTCTTACATCCGTCTGACACTACAAACCCTAAGCTAATACATTGGCTGTGCAAAGAAGAAGTCAGGTTCCAATTTTTGCTCCAATCTTTGTTTTTCTTATCTTGCACATGTTTGGTTATGAGTTGTGCACAAGAAAACTGAATATTGGAAAATATTTTTCCTGAATTCCTAATAAAGTGAAATGAGATATTTCTTGCCAGAATCTGATTAGAAGGAAAGTACATAAGTAAAAGAATAGTACGATGGGATACTTCTACTGCCAGTTGCTACACACTGTATATTCCAGGGTTGTAAATTATGTATGGGACTTGACTAGCTAACTAGTGACCACTGCAGGTCTCTTTGGTAGGAGTGTTGGCATTGGCAAAGTAGTTTATGAGAGGGTCAGCACTAATTTAATATTTGCAAACATATACTAAAATTTGAGCTAGCCAAAAAAAGAAATGTTGAATTTTCTTGTTTTGCTTGACATTCTGATGGTTAGTGGCAGATCACTTCCCTGTTATTCTAGATTTTTAAGAACCTCAGATCACATTATGCACAATTCATATCGTCACGGAATAAATGTTTATCTTTTTCTAGTTCATTAAGTCTTACTGCTCATATTGTGCGGCTGATACTATATTACTACATAAGTATTGGGCATTACATGATGATTAATTGATTGTAGTGGGAGTAATCTTCAGGCTCCATGTTTGTGACCTTGTTATTTGATATGTCAGCTATGTGAAGTAGTGGCATGGCATGCTTATTGTCATGGATAATTTTGTCAAACACGGCAGTTTAGTGTATTTTTGTCTGCTATGTGTGATTTATTCTGATAATTATCTACTTCTACGTACACATCTAACACACCTTTATGCATGTAAATGCGTTTACTGAAGAATCATAAAGCTTACCAATCTACAGTGACATCCAAGCAAACCAGCTACTTCATACCTGATGTTCACTAGCATACTAGCTATTACCAAACTGGTTATTGTGACTGAAATGGTTTTTGGGACCCTGCTGGAATCACACATCTATTTGAATCTGCAGCTGACGGGTTAAGAGATCAGCACTTATGATAAATATTTTTTTACTGCTCAGGGAAAGAGATAAAGACAATGATGGAAAGCTCAATTTCCAAGAGTTCTTCAATGGACTATTTTACTCGATTCGACATTATGATGACGAAGGTTCAACAGATGACTCCAATGGTTCTGATGCACCAGCTAAAAAATCATTTTCACAGCTTGATCTGGATAATGATGGGTAAATATTACAAACTATAGTGTTTAAGTCGTTTTCCTTATCTGAAGAAAGAACTTGACAGACTGACATGAGATATTTGCCCTTCATGAAGGCTCTTGTCAGCTGATGAGCTAAAGCCGATAATTGGAAATCTCCATCCGTCAGAAAACTTCTACGCCAAGCAGCAAGCCGACTATATAATATTACAGGTAACAACAGTATCATTGGAAGCACGTAATGTGTATTCCGGGCTTGAATTGTTTGGTTTTTGGGAGAACCTTCCGTCTATTTCTTGTAATAACTTTTTCATGGCTAGTCGTTTTCTAGTATAGTACACTCCTCAGTAAGTACTTGACGATTTCTATCTAGTAACTTTCTAATCCTTTGTAGGCTGACACTGATAAAGATGGAAAGTTGAGTATGAAAGAGATGATCGAGAATCCCTATGTATTTTACAGTTCTTTATTCACAGAAGATGATCATGGATTCCACGATGAGTTCCGATAGATCCTTTGAGGTATGTATCAACATAAGCTTGTATTGTGCTTATATTCTTGCTAATTTTAGGTCCACAAATTTGCATGTTGTACCTGCGTAAAGTTTTGTGGAATCATTACATCCAGAACCCTTTATCACTGATGTGGATGGGCCATTTCCATGAACCGTTGATTTCTCTTTTTGCAGGTGATTCTGTGTATAGCCTTCCTGTATGTTCCATGCATTCCTCGTAAAAGTAGAGCGATATTTTGTAACCTTTACCTTTCCTATATCACTTTTCTTCATATGTATGGTGGGGACACCAGATAGTATTCGTTCTTAAAAAAAAAATCACACAAAAGTAGCTTCTTCAAGAATCAAAACATGTAAACTATGAAAGCAGCTTGGTCAAGCCTCAGGAGTGAGGACTTGTAAACTACTACAGAAAAAAGGAAGGTGTTACTGTAGGGCATATTATTGGCCATCCTCCCTGACCCCCATTTGTAATGTTGGTGCATCACTGTGTGGCATTTTGACGCCAATGAATCATTGTCTACTGCCAAAGAGGTTATCATTTCTCATTTCGTGCATCACTGTATTGTAATCGACTTTATATCCAACTGTTTTTCACGCGATTGTGGTAGGATCCTCCTGGTAAGCAGTACTGATAAATGGAGGCATGGCTTGAAGAAAGGGGGAAAAACACAACGAATGGCTTCAAAGAAGTAAAGCAATAGAGGAAGCATAACTGGCCCATTCTCTGAGAATGATTCCGGCAACATAGTGCTGGAAAGCAGAAACGTTTATCATACATTCCTGTACAAAAACTATATCCGCATATCTTTACCAGTGGCTACCATAGTATTACAAGTTCAGCTATAGCTAACGCACACAACATCATGACATTATGACACATGCAATTTTCCTAGCAACCCATGATACGCAGAGGGGAGAAGAACCAATCAGTTCCTCGATTGGTCAGTCACTCCCGTTCCGTCTGACGGCCCTGAGCTTGACGCCGTGCCGGAAGGCGAGGACGAGGTCGAAGTCGAACTGGATGGGCGACTCCATGGCCGGCGAGTGCCGGAACACGTAGCGGCGGTAGAGCCCGAGGACGGCGAGCTTGACCTGCTGCAGCGCGAACTTGTGGCCGATGCACGCCCTCGGCCCGACGCCGAAGGGGATGTGCGCGTACGGGTGGCGCGCCCGCTCCTCCTCCGCCTCCGGCGCGAACCGCTCCGGCCGGAACTCCTCCGGGTCCGGGAACTGCGCCGCGTCCCGGGCCAGCACGCCCGGCGCCAGCCACACGTACGCGCCCTGCGCCCACATCACGTTGCACACGGTGATCGAACTGGTCGGTGGTTGATGCAATGATGCGTGAGAAAAGATGGAAGCTTTTCAGCTCGGTGTGGCGTGGAGCCCAGATCGAGGTGGTGTCGTGTACGACGTACCTTTGGGAGGACGTACCCGCCGATCTCTACGCGCTCGGAGGTCTGCCTGGCGATGAGCGGCGAGACGAGGTGGAACCTCATGGCCTCCTTGATGACCTGGTCGAGGTAGGGGAACCTGCTCTGGAGCTCGTCGGCGTCCGGCCCGCGCCGCGGCGCGAAGCCGTCCACCTCCCGGAGCAGCTTCTCCTCCACACGCGGGTGGCTCGACACCAGGTACAGCACCGACGACAGCGTGAACGCCGTCGTCTTCGTCCCGGCGATGAGGTGCTCGTACGCCAGCGCGCGGACGTGCCTGTCCTCCAACACAAACTGATCCTTGCCGCCGCCGCCGCTCTCCATCGCGTCCAGCAGCGCCGCGATGAAGTCCAGCGGTGGGACGGGCGGCGTCGTCGCCGACGTCGCGCGCCGCCGCGCGGCCCGATCTCGCCGCCGGCCGGCGATGATGGCGTCGATGCGGCGGCACAGGCGACGCTCGTTCCCGTCCATCTTGTGGTCCGCGGTGCCGGGCACCCGCCGCAGCAGCCGCTTGCACGGCGTCTGGATGCAGGGGAGGAAGAGGCCCAGGATGGTGGACAGCGAGCTCGACAGGTCCATCTTGATGAACTCCATGGACCGCTTGTACTCCTTCAGGAACTCCCTGACGTCGTCGTCGCCTTCGCCGCCGCCGTCTGCTGTCTCGCCGTCGTCGCTGCTGTCCGCGGCGTTCTTTGACAGGCCGAACTCGATCCCAAACGCCGTCTTGCCGATGATGTCGATGGCCATCCGCAGCGACAGCTGGCAGAAGGGGATGCACTCCTGGTCCGGGCTGCCGGCGATGTTGTCTACCAGCGCGTCCACGTACGACTGCATCGTCGGGATCAGCCCGGCCAGCCGCGCTGGCTGGTACAGGGGGACCACCGTGTTCCTCATCGCCGACCATGTTGAATCCCTGACATCATGAGCACACTACTGTGATTTCGTTGTGTCGCTAAGTAAAATCATTGCAAGTTTCAGACAAAAAACCAAACTGTCCTCTATTACTTTCCATGCCCTCTCTGAACATTCCAGTATATTGATCAGGCAACTATGGGCAGTTGATTGAGTTTGCAGAAATCGATGGCACCTGGTGAGGAAGAGGGCGTCCTGGTGCAGGGAACCAACGCTTGGCGGTGGCGTGCTCCGATTGCGGATGTGCTTGAACTTCTTGATACCAACCTCCTTGCACAGCTTCGCATTGGCCACAATCACCAGTGGCTGCCTTCCCATATGAAACCTGCATGCATAGTTGCCATCTTCTCTATCAACACCACAACTCCTAACTCTGCACTCTGCAGATTCTTCAAATACTAAACATGCGCCTCATAGCATGATTGCAAGGGAGGAACTAGGGATTACCTGAAGATTGGACCGTACTCCTTCGCGATGGCACGAAAGACATCTGGTCCGTTCTTGGCAAGAAGATGAAGATGGCCCAGGGGGAACCTGGTTGGAGGACCTGGGACTCTCCTCACGCTCCAGAATGGTGCATAGAAGTATATCAGAAACGCACTGAACAGAGAAAGTAAAGATAAGAGCACTAGAGCCGTTACACTTCGGTGTGTAACAGGGCTGGCTTCTAGTAAACTACTGCAATTGGCCGCTATCTCCATGAAAGAGGCTTGCATACTGCACGTGTGGAGGAGAGGTTCAAGTGTTCTGGTGACCAACTTGTGCTGCCCCTGTCGACTTATAAAGGGTGAGGCAGATAGCCTTCGATTTCGATGTTGTTGTCCTCACGTTCGTAGTCATCATATGATGTTTTGACTGTGCATATGTGCCATAAGATCAATGAATCAGAGGCATTGTGTGGCGACACATCGATAGTTTCCAATCCAAGGTTTGCCGAAAATCCCAGGTAATATTGTGAATCTAATTCATGGGCTCCAATTGGTTAAGAAAAAGGTGCTTCACAACTACACATTGTCCAAAGGCAATTGTTTATCTGTGATGTCCAAAACATTTCTGATATACTTTTTTTTTTTATCTTTACTGGTTTGTCCTTTTAATTCAGGTGACAATGACATCCTTGCCGGATGCTAGGAGATGGATATTTCTCACACACAACACACACACACACACACACACACACACACACACACACACACACACACACTCTGTTATCTGAATGGGCATAGAAACTGCAGCTATTTGGGCGAGGAGCAAAAACTAGCACAATTTTATCATACTTTTAGGGCAGTGCTACGGTAGTCCCTCATCCCAAATCTTGCACCCTAGGGTGCAAAAGTAGAAATTAATCTGAGCCCTTGATTTTGTACTTCACGCAAAATAGGAAGTTTTCACGTTTCCACGCGAAAATAGGAAGTTTCTATGTTGCTTTGTTTCTTAAAAATACTTTCCAAACAGAAAATCGAATAAAATGGGAAGAGTTTCCAAGTTGCTTTGTTTCTTAAAATATACTTTCCAAAAATGAAAATCCGGTCATACTTTCAGCCACATGGCAACCTCCAAAAATAAAAATCCGGTCATAGTTTTTACGTTCAGCAGCAACACGTCTTCGTTGAAAAATGTATGACACCGCATAAAAATCTGGTCTTGTTTTTTGTTACATACTTGTCACGTGGCAACCTCCATGCACCGTATGTACACATGTGCCCTCCTCCATGCACCACACACATACTCACGTTGTCTTGATTTTCTTGAGACGTGGAAGATTTTTTTTTTCCTCATGGCAGTCAATCAGCGAAAAAACCGGACTCAATATCCCTTCATGTGAGTTTGTTACTTAAAAAGAATTACTTTCTAAAACAGAAAATAGAAAATAATTAAATTAGTTATGAGTGAAGTCTTGCACCTTATGGTGCAAGACTTTATCTTTTGCCTCGAGATCTACTCAAATGAACGGTCCATAGTTATTTGGGACTACCGTAGCGGGAGCCTACTTTTATTATCTTGTACCAA
This sequence comes from Eragrostis curvula, assembly GCA_007726485.1. Lineage (NCBI taxonomy): Eukaryota > Viridiplantae > Streptophyta > Magnoliopsida > Poales > Poaceae > Eragrostis > Eragrostis curvula. The sequence continues at coordinate 54,239,957 of CM017439.1, forward strand.
TAAAGCACCTATAAGACAACAACTATAGAAGCATAAAATGCATGGATTTATAGCTAAGCCATACAAATTGAGTTCCACTCAAATGTGAAAGTAAGACAGCGCAGACTGAAGCAAGCACAAAAGGAGTTATTCTTCTCATATCGTTTTCTCATGGAAACTGGGTTTGGTAACGGACTAGTCATAGGTCACCTTCGCACGCACAATTGCAGAGAACATGTCGCAATGACAAAGGTGACATGATACCAACAATGACAAATCACAACAGTAAGAGGGCTGAATGGACCAGACCAATGCTCCAATTCTGGCGCTGTAATGTGGCCAAGATCCTTAACATCTATTTGATGTTTTCCCAATCTTGGCCAATTAGAGTCAAACTTGCTGTCTGCTAATCACTTTATGAATCGAATAAACTTTTGAAATACCACAAGATTCCATGTTGGATACTATTGACGCCATGATTGTGACAAAATGGTATTGACACCAACATACAAAAATGGTCGGTGTCTTTCCCACTTTATTGCAGTGCTATGAATTCATACATTACAAAGTTGCCAATTCATTATCTCACCAGTCAACGATAAGTGGCAGGTTGTGCATGAATAATGACGTGGTAAATTTTCTTTCGACGAAATCAAAGCTATACTACATGATAGCCAGTTTTCTACCAAACAATATGCTCTATTCATATTAGGATTGAAAATCACCCTGATGATTATGATGAGGAATGAAAGGGTAGTATTAGCACTTAAGGTGATTCCATGATCAAGTTTTCTCCACCGTGGCCTACAAAATATGAAAAAGGATGGTCCATATTCTTTGGATGTTGGTTGCAGGGTTGATATTATTTGTCTTGTTGATATATCCTTGAGGAAAGATTATTCTGTGAGGTACCTTTTTCCAAGGCTGTTGTGAGATGAGACCATGGCTTGGCCCTCCTTCACAGATCATTTCCAACCGGAAGTGGTTTTATGAGCATAGGGACACGTGCCCCCACACTAAACATTATGGTCTTAAAAAGATGGAAGCTCTTTATTCAATATATGTAGGCATCTATAAATTTAAACTTCACTATTAATTTATTATATGTGCTATGTATGCAATAACTCCTCTCTGCGTATTTTGCATCAAATCAATTTTTAACTACCTTACTTAAAAAAGATTCAAAAGGTTCGGTTCGACACATAGTCCAGGTACATTTAAGTGGAGAACTGTGTAGTAACTAAAAGGGACATGGAAATGATAAATCTAGTATAGAAAGAACATGACCTTTGAGGATTCTGCCCCACCCTTTCTTCCCTTCTCATTTCTTGAAGGTAATTATCCTCAAGAAACTTCATAAGCACCAAACTAATCAAACGAGAGAATCCTTTCCGTATACTCATTGTAGTTTTGTTATGCTCAATTAATTACAGGTGGCATGCACCACAAATCACAACCTACAAATGCATCACAGAATGGTTAGTGGACAGCCTGACATGAGATATTTTGTAGGCTGATAGGATAGGCTCTACCAAGAACTTCAAATATTCTTGACACCCGCCAAAGACGGAAAAGCACCCCAGCTACACACTTCATCTTACTGGAAAAATGTAAGCAAATGATACACAAACCACCAAAGGTGGCTGAAAACCTGTCACCCTTTTTTGGCCCAACTTGCAAACGCACCACAATGATAACGATAGCCATAGTAAGACTATGGAGCCAAGTCATAGAATCTTGTGAAAACTCCTGCTTGTGTTTTGAGTACTGCTAGATTGTCACATTATGCTGGTTGTGGTCGACCAAAACTGAGTAGAGTAATTGGTAATTTAATATTATTGGAACACATCTATCTTCACTATTTCCAGAGCCTTTCTGATGCTACTAGGAGTAGCAGGGCATCAGGCACAACATAATAATACGATTTTCAACAATATATTTTGCACCAACGGTATAGGCTATAGCACTCCATCCCATCTATGGTGCAAATTTTTTGATCGGACAATTACTGTCCTATACAAAGCACCAAAGCGCCGTGACTTTGTGTTGCTCCTCAGCTTAGAGCACCCCTCCCTTCCAAGATCATAAATGAACACTGTGTGTGAGGAAAGGAATCCACAGTACAAACCCAAGGTGGCCAATTATTGTACCAGGGGATCGCAACCGCTGCTATTTCCCTTTTGCATGGTCTTTGATGTGTGATACACATTTTTTTGCTACTGAGTTGTCTCTCCCTTTTTCTGACAATGATATGCAGAAGGCCAGAAACTACGGACGTGCAAACTTGATGGCTCAGTGTTTGGAGATGGTTCGCTGGGCAGGCTCACCCAGGGGAGTGGGTGCATCCCAGATGGAAGGTAGCTTTGTAGGTCCGCACACTTCGAGTGGATACCATGGATTTGGGGACTGATAACTGAAAGGGAAACGTTCCCGGCGCATTACGTGGCGAACTAGCTTGGACATCAACTGGGACATTTTTCAATCTTTGTTTACATCAACTATTCGAGTTCGATGATTTGGATCAATAAGAATACAATACTTTGGCCAAAATCTCACAACAATCCTCCATGCTAGAAGGGGCAATGGACAATCCAGTCAGCAACCGGACAATTTCAGTTTTCTTTCAATAATATGCACTAGTACAATAAGAGCTTGCAGTGACGCAGGCCATAAAAGTTTAGTGGCGGACGCATGGCCCAGCGTCACTGCAGGCCACGGCTCGGGCACTGTAGCACCTACAGGTGGCGGACGGAGTGACGCAATCATCCAGGTGCCAGTTCGGTGGCGGTAGAATCGCCACTGAACTTGGTCTAGTAGAGGCGGTCGGGATGACGTCACGGGCGACCGCCACCTCTCCCCGTGGCAAGAGTGGCGGATGGTGATGTCAGCTTCGTCCGCCACCCGGGCTGACGTCACGTACGTCCGCCACTTCTTGTGAAGCAAAGGTGGCGGACAGTGGTGACATCATTTTGCCCGCCACCGAGTCGGCACAGTATATATTCGCGGTTCTTCCTCCCCCGAACAGTATCGGGCTGGACTCGAGGTTCATGTCCGTACGGCGGCCGGGAAAAATTAGAAAACAAGGGGGGAAGGTTTTGATCTCGTTTTTTTTTCAGGAGTTGTTCTAGAAGGTAAAACCTAGCAATCCATTGGATTATTTTTGTGTTTAGATGCCAATTTGAGGGTTAATTTTGTGGATAAAGTTTACCTAGGGTTTCCAACTTTTTTGGCTTTATTTGGGGTGATTCCATTGGTTTTTTGGTGGGGATTTAGTAGATCCTATGTTGTTTATGAACCCTCTATGTCCTATGTGCTTTTCCTTTGGGTTTCCTATTCGAATTTTGTAGATCCAATTTTGGATTGCATATGCATCAGAGAGAAGGGAAGGGGGAAATTGATTTACTTTTTTTAATATTTTCTCTATATTTTTTTATTACATTGTTTAATTTCGTTTTTATTATTGCAGATGGTTGATAGATCTTGGATGTACGATGGAGGAGGAGGAGACCCGCTACTCTATTTTCAGGAAATCACCAACTTTGTGATAGCCGCGAGGACTCACGCTTCACGTCAGCAGACAAGGGCTATATATTGTCCTTGTAAGAAATGCAAGAATAATATACTGTTTGAAGACCATGAAATCATTCGTGAGCACTTGTTGGACAATGGTTTCATGGACTACTAGTCAATCTGGACAAGACATGGTGAAACATCAGATAGTGGAGAAGCCGGCAACGAGCAGGAGAGTGCTGAAGGCAGTGGTCACCGAGAAAGGGCACAACCCAACAATGAGCGCTATAATGACGATCAGTGCAACACCGGGGATGATGAAACTCGCGAATCTGAAGGCATCGATGTAGAAGAATTGTTGCGCAACATGCAGCATGAGGATCTGCTCCATCACAAAGATAAAGGCTTTGATAACGTAGAAACGTTGCATAAAGCATCGAGGGACCTTCTTTATGAGGAATTGTGACATCCCGGCCCAAGGCTTAATAGGATTGATAGAATACTCATATCAACAAGTTGCAACTTCTTTTCTGGAAGCTCATCTCGAAAGAACTCCGAGGTTAAGCGTGCTTGGCCTGGAGCAATTTCGGGATGGGTGACCGACCGGGAAGTCGTTCCCTGGTGCGCACGAGTGAGGACAAAGTGCGCAGAAAAGACCGGTGTTGGTCTGTGGGGTCAGTCTTGACGTCCTAGAGAGCTGCCAGGCGTGCGGGCCCGGCCTCGAGGAGGCGGGACGCTACAGGAATCCAAAGGGTGTGACAAGGACTGCACGGTGTTGCACTAGGTTCTTGGACTCCTCGCATTGAAGGCAAGCAACGGGTGGTCAGACGTTAGCTTCAACAGCTTGCTGGAGATGTTAGGCAATATGTTGCCGAAACCAAATTATTTGCCCACTAGCACGTACCATGCAAAGAAATTGTTGTCTCCATTGACATTGGGCGTACAAAAAATACACGCCTGTCCGAACCATTGTGTCCTCTACCGTAAAGAACACGCAGATAAGGTGAGATGCCCAACTTGCAACGCGAGTCGGTACAAAAAGTTTGATGACGATGACGGTGAAAGTTTGACCCAGGGCAAGAAGAAGGGACAGAAGAGGAACAGAAACAGTCATGTAAAGCATGGTGAAGATGATGCGGATGATGGCAGAAAAATTCCGGCACTGGTGATGTGGTACCTACCGGTAGTCGATCGCTTGAAGCGTCTGTTCTCAAACTCAAGAGATGCTAAACTCATGACTTGGCATGCCGACAAAGATGGGCGTAAGAAGGACGGGAAACTTCGCCACCCTGCGGATGCCCGACAGTGGAAAAAGTTTGATATTGATAACATTGGGTTCTCAAGCGATCCGAGGAATGTGAGATTTGGTTTGAGTACCGATGGCATGAATCCTTTCGGTCTAACGAGGAACCCACACAGTACTTGGCCAGTGTTAATGTGCATTTTCAACCTTCCATCATGGTTGTGCCACAAAAGAAAGTATATAATGCTCAGTATTCTTATATCGGGCCCACAACAACCTGGCATCGACATAGATGTGTTTTTAGAACCGTTGATGGAAGACATGCAGAAGCTGTGGGAAGTGGGGGTCCGTGTGTGGGATGCATACCGTCAGAAGCACTTTAACCTCAAAGCAATTATTTTTGTTACCATCAATGACAATCCTGCTCGCCTAACCCTTACCGGGCAGGTAAAAGGGAAGGCGGCATGCGTTGTATGCGTCGACCAAACATCATCTGTGTACCTTCCTAATTTCTGTAAGTTGGTGTACATGCGTCACCGACGATTCTTACCAAAAAACCACCCATATCGTCGAATGAAGAAAGAGTTTGATGGTACAGAGGAGAAAGATGCGCCACCAGTACTTCGCGATGGCAAATTTGTATATGACCTGGTCAAGACTTACCGGGTAGTTCACGGGAAGCCGGTCAAGGGAAGAAAGCGGAAGAAATCCGATCAAGTTCCAAAGGATGCAATCTTTAAGAAGAAGTCGATTTTCTTTCGCTATTTAAATTATTGGAAACAGTTGGAGATTGGTCATGCAATCGACCTTATGCATGTCACAAAGGGTGTGTTAGATAGCACATCAGGTCTCCTGATGGACACTCCTGGTAAGACAAAGGACGGGCTCAACGCCCGGAAAGACCTGCAAAAGCAAGGAATAAAGCCAGAGCTTCACCCTCAAGAAAGGCCTAATGGGAAGTATTATCTTCCACCGGCCAGCTATAACCTGACCCTTGAGGAGAGAAAAGAAATATGCAAGTGCCTACGCAGCATCAAGGTACCCACTGGTTTCTCAACGAATGTAAAGAATCTTGTCTCAATGGCTGACTTAAAGATAAGTGGCTACAACACGCACGATTGTCATATGATGCTTTCTCTGTTCCTCGCCATTGCTGCAAGGGCTATCAAACACCCGTATGTCAGGATGGTCATCACACGGATGTGCCACTTTTTTAACGCTGTATCGAAAAAGGTCATCGACATTGTCGAACTGGAGACCATACGTAAACAGATGCGAGAGACTATGTGCCAACTCGAGATGTGCTTTCCACTCACCTTCTTTGATACCATGGAGCACTATATGATCCACATTGGAGATCAAATACTTGTTCTTGGGCCATCTTACCTTCACTATATGTATCCGTTTGAGCGTTACATGTATGTTATGAAGAACTATGTGCGCAATCCAAGAAGTCCTGAGGGGTCCATGATAGAGGGATACACAACAGAGGAGGTGTTGGAGTGCTATAATGATTACATGAAAGATGGGAAACCAATAGGTGTTCCAGTGTCACGGCACGAGGGAAGGCTCACTGGTAAAGGAACCAAAGGAAGGAAGACCTTCAATGATGAGAATTTTGAAAGAGTGAAAGAAGCACATTTCACCATCTTGCATCAGTTATAGATTGCCGCACCATACGTTGAACAACACTTGCAACAGCTTCGATTAGAAAATGAAGGCATGTCTGAGGAATTGATCATGAGAGAGCACAAGCGTTGTTTCATTACCTGGTTGAAGGAACTAAACATACCAACTGGTGAAACAACACAAGAACAAACGATGCATCTATTGGCAGATGATCCACTAAGTCTTGTTACGTCATGGCAAACGTTTGACTTCAATGGCTTCACATTTTACACCAAGGCAAAGGACAATAAGAGCCAGTGCCAAAACAGTGGGATAGTAACATTTGCAGAGGATAGTGAGGGAATCAAAAACACATATTATGGATACATTGAAGAGATTTGGGAACTCAACTAATGGAATGTCTTTACGTATCCCCATCTTCAAGTGTATATGGGTTAAGCATCCACAAAGAGTAACGGTGGATGATTCCGGCTTCACAATCGTTGACTTAAAAAATGTTGGTCACAAGAATGAACCTTGGATACTACCTGAAAATGTGGCACAAGTGTTTTATACACCTGACCCCGCCACAAAAAAGCACGTCGTTGTGTCAGGAAAACGAAGAATCGCAGGAATTGAGAATGTTACAGATGAAGAAGAGTACAACCAGTTTGACGAGGTGCCCTTCTTTGCAGATACAACACGGATAGTTCTAATCGAAACAACACTAGACTATTCACGCGTGGTGCCGTACCTCCGCACAGATTGCAAAGGAAAAGTAGTTCAAGGCTAATTAGTGGTGTTAATGAGTGTGATGTATCCTATTTAATTTTAATTATCGTGTGTTTGTAATATATATGTATTTATCATCCTATTCCAAATGTTGCAAATTATGTTGTGAAATTTAAATGTGAAATTATATATGTATTATATTTTTCAATAGTATATATGTATTAATTTTGTCAAAAAGAGAGAAAATTACTGATTATTTAATACCTTAAATATGTATTAATATAATCATATTCATTTGTAAACAAATTTGTAATGATATAAGAAGTAATAATCATGAAACCATTTAATTATGATGTTTACTATTAAGTATTATTTTATTGAAATATTTATTAACATATTTGAAAATAACTTGTAACTGAAAAAAATTTAATAAAACTATTTTTTTCCAAAAAGTGGTGGGCGGGATTCGAACCCCCCACCTCAAGTATAGCACCCAGCTGCCTTACCACTAGGACACGAGGACGTTCAAGTGTGAAACGCTACGCAATATTTAAGTACATTACGTTAAAACGAGAGGTGGCGGACGGAGGTAGCGTCATCCGTCCGCCACCTAACCTGCTGACGTCATATGCGTCCGCCACCCCGTCCTCCTCCTATATAACCAACCCGGCGGCGCCCCTAAACCCTAAACCCGGTGGGTTTCGCGTGCGACGCCGTCAGGCTGTCACATTTTGGTGCCGCCGCGCTCCTCGCCGCCGCCCTCCTCGCCGCCGCCCTCCTCACCGCGCCCTCCTCGCCGTCGCCCTCCACGCCGCCGCCCTCCTCGCCGTCCACTCGCCGCGCCCTCCTCGCCGTCCACTCGCCGCGCCCTCCTCGCCATCTCCTCTCGCCGCATCCCTCCTTGCCGTCTCCTCTCGCCGCACATCCCCCGGATCTGCTGTCCCAGAGCTCGCCGTCTCCGAGCTCAACCCGCCGTCCCTGACCTCGCCGTCTCCAAGCTCGAACCGCCGTCCCGGACCTCTTGCTGTCGTAGCCTCCTTGCCGTCCAGGTGCGCCCCTCTGCCCCTTCTTCTTTGCTGGCTGCTGCTGCTCCTTCTGTTAGGGCTGCTGGATTGATGCTTTTCGCTGGCAATTGGAAAATTGTTCTTTGCTGAATAATGCTAATAAGGACTCTGTGTTAGTGATGCTTGCTCCTGTTAGTGGTCAAGAAATGATGGCCTGTTAGTGAAATGCTCCTGTTAACTGAACATTTACATTTCTTCGAAATGATGGCCTGCTCGATGCTTTGAACTTGTGCTCTGAAATGCAGCTGCCATTCTTGTTAACTGAACCATGTGCTCCGAAATGCAGCTGCCATTCTTGTTAACTGAATATATACGCTTGCTCGATTTTTGTTAACTGAATCTATGTACATTCTTGTTAAAGGGCTCTTGCTCATGTGTTTGTGGTCCTGCTCATGTGTTGGTGCTGCTGTGCCCAAAAAAGTATAAGTGTTGCTGGTGCTGCTCTGAATGTTGAATAAAACTGCTATGGTGCTGCTCTGAATGTGATAGTGCTGCTGCTCTGAATGTGCTAGTGCTGATGCTATTTACTGAATAAATGATGCTCTGAATGTGCTAGTGCTGCTGCTCTGAATGTGCTAGTGCTGCTGCTATTTACTGAATAAATGCTGCTATCATCATAATTTTTTCTCTACTGCTGCTCTGAATGTTGAATATTCTATCTGTTATGTTGAGACTTAGCTATTGTGAAACCGATGCTTGGCTCCTGATGTGTTGGCTCATTATTTCTGAAACTGAAACTGATACTTCGCTGCTATATGAATATATAGTAATCTGCTCTAATTTGCAGATAGGCTGTTTGGCACTTTGGCCATGACATTCTTTGCGATTTTTTCATGATCATCTGTTGTTTCTTATGAACATGGCCGATGATGCAGTCTACATGATCAACTATTTATTTTTTTTGAGCAGTAGTGCAATGCCCGATGATGCTTATTCCCATGATTCTGTTCACTACTTAGTGTTTTTGAGCTAGCACAATGGTCGATCACCGCCACTGCAGGCTCTCATTCTTCTCCTCCTTTTCCCTTTCCTTCCTCTGTCACTGATATTTGTGCTCCAGCTGTGATGGTCTTTTTTCATTTTTATGCTGAGACATTTGTACTACTGCAATGATATTCGTTACATGCTGAGGCCATTGCTCGATGATGAGTGCGGACTAAGCGAGGCGTGTGTGGCAACGTGGACCATATCGTACGATATTGGATACATGTTGCCACTCGAGTCATGGACCTTAGAGCGTTGGATGGCTGTTAATTCGGCAACCCGCCCTGAGAGCAAAATTTTCATTCCCTTTTGGCAAATGATGAAATAGGATAGCCATAGGTAGACTTCCCAGAGTCGACGTGTCGTGTTAGTGCGAAGTGAAAATCATTTGGCTTGACATGCCGCGCGACTCTGGGAAGTCTACCTTTTGCATAATGATAATGCTATCCTCATTCTGATGCCATGCCGACAATAATTTTTTTTACATTAATATGTAGTGTACGCAAGAAAACAAGAACTAATAAAATTGTGATTAAAACACAGAAATGGACAAAGAGAACGAGGAGGCACTCGTCGACGAGACTTTGTATGAAGAGCTTCCCAGTGATAACGAAGAAGGCGGTCGCGAGTCATCTCCTGAATGTGAGGAGCCCTCGCCGCCTTACCCTCCGTGTGCTAAAAGGCAGCGTCCTGACGGACCCGTGGACCCCGACTACAATCCGAATGATGAGGTAGCGGGTCTTTTGACATCAACTACGAAAGAAGTTAAATTGTTTCAATGAATTAACTTCTGATGTTGCATTTAGGAGATTCAGCCTCGGCGAAGCAAACGACGACGTTTGTTCGTTGAAAAGGGTGCCATAGTGCCTACAGAGGAAGTTGCCGCTCCGACAACTTCATCTGAAGGCAGTAAAAACAAAGGACTCAGGAAGCGAAACAAACTGAGTGTAGGCATCCATAAAGTAGAGAAGCTGGACAAAGATGGGTCGCCAATCGAGCCGAAGGGAATTTTGGCAAATTGGCGGAATGACTGCGGGGTCTTTGTCAGGGAGAAAGGGAAGATCATCTGGGCGAACTGGAAGAAGGTTGATGAGCAAGAGAAGGAACGATTGTGGAAGTTTATGAAAGAAAAATACATTTTCCCAGATGAATTTCTTGAAGCAGGCAAGGCCGCTACTCTGAAGACCATGGCCAAGTGCCTCCGTACGTTCAGGCACAACCTGGACAAGAACTACATCAAAAAGGGTCGGAGCCCGTTCGAGCAATTTGGCTTCATCACACCTGATGATTGGAGAGCATTTGTCCAGTCGAGGAGCTCAGATGAGTTCAAGGCGCTGAGCAAAATTTTCATTGCCATGAATAAAAAGAACGTGCTCCATCATAATCTTGGTCCTGGTGGTTACAAGGCCAAGATCCCAATATGGAGGAGGCAAGAAGAAGAAGACCGCAAAGTTGGAAGAGAAAGCGAGTTTGGATCATGCACCGTCAGGACTTGAAACTGGCTCTTTGCACGGCTGAAGAAACTTGGTAACGGGCAGTTGGTCCCAAAAAACTCCCTAGTGGCGGCTGTGTTGGAGCGAGCCACAGCCTTTGCTGCAACGCAAAAGGCGAAGAAGCTGAAAGGAAAGGAAGCGGATCAAGAGCTAACCGTTGCCCTTCAGACTGCGGAACATCGTGGTCGGACACGAGGATTCTCTTCGACAGCGCGGTGTATTGTTGAGCCCGAGGTCGACAATCGTACCTTGGAAGAACCATCTTTCGAGGAATTCCAAAAGAACTTTTTTAGGTTTATGAAGCTCAATCCAGAGTACTCCCAACCAATGCATGTACCGGAAATCAATCTGAGTACCGAAAGCCCGCAACAGACTTGTAGCCAAACCCAACCAAAAGCTCCGAGCAGCGTTGGCTCCAGCCCGGCCGATACTCAGAGGTATCCGGTGGACGATATCATTGAGGCTACACCATGTTCTCTCATGGTGACAATGGAGAGGAAAGGGAAGACTCGGCAGTTCAAGGTTGCAGAAGGCATTGCGTATCCTGGTCGCGAACTACACACCGTTCAAATGCCGAAAGAGTGTGCGAGGGTGTTTGTTGGCTGGGTCATTGATGACAAATTTCTCAAGGAGGAGCTTGACTACCCGGATGAGAAAGAGGGGATCGAGACACTCGAAGATGCTGTGAACAATTTTGTTGCATGGCACAGGAGGGATATCGTGATACACACAGTGTCTCCGAGTCCAGTTGCACTCTCTCCGGCACCTGTTGCTCTAATTGGGGCTGATGTCGACAATGACGTTGTGCCTCATTCGCCGCCACAACAAGATGTTGGTATGGCTCGCTCGCCACCTCCGTCACCTACAAAGGACAAGGTGGATGAGGGTACTCGCTCTCGTTCGCCGCCTCCGTCACCAATAAAGGACAAGGAGTCTGAGGTTACTCACTCTCGTTCGCCGCCTCCGTCACCGACCAAGGTCAGCGAGCCCGAGGGTACCAAGACATCGCGTGCTCCTACGCCTCAACCATCACCAACCAAGGACAAGGAGAATGAAGGTAGCAAGCTGAAATCAAGAACCAAAGAGAAGGGGACCTATGACGCTGCTGGCATTGTGAAAGGCAAGGATCTCCCACCCTTTTTTCCTAAGGTGATAAGATCTCATAGAGAAGAAGCGGAAAATTTACCCTTTGATCCTGCTGCCGTTGCAGCTTTCTTTCATGGATTGGGCAAGAAGGTGAAGGAGACACCTAAGGTGACGATAGTTCAGGTGAAACGCAAAATGAAGCCTAGTGTCCCAGAAGGTTCTTCGGATTACGAACAAGACGATTTTCCCAAATATGTGCATGGCAGGCCACTCGTTCCCCTCAGCTTCCTCGCTACAAAGTGTGACTGGGTAATGCAGAGATTTCATGACTGGTACATTAAAGCTTGTGCCCTAAACATTGAGAATATCCCGTGCAAGGTTCCTGGGAAAAAGATTTTCAACACTGAGGATTTCGATATGGATGTGCCATTTGAGGATATCCATCACATCTATCGTCTCGATGCAATCGACGCGACAATGATAATTCTTTGGTGCATGCAAGTGCTTTCAGTCTTTCCATTGTCCAAGAACATAAACTATTAAGCATTACTGATGCATTTTCTTGTCTAGGATTTGTTGCCACTATGACCAAAAAGAATATGGGATCCTACACCCGCATCTGATATCCCAAGGACACCTGACCCCGAAGATAGACGAGAAATCCCCTGTTTACGCAAATATGTCTAAAGCAGAGCGAAAAAGAACTGTTGACCTAATGATTGAGAATAGAAGAACGGCATGTTCGACCTATATAGGTAAATGCATGAAGGAGTGGGAAAACAGAGATGCCATCTTGGCCCCTTATAACTTTGAGTAAGTCTTTCTGGCCAAATATTTTTGTTGTCATTGTTGATTGCTAACCTATGACACTGACATACATCATTATTTATGTAGTAATCACTGGATTTGTTTCATAATAAACCACAAGCAAGGAAGGGTTTGGGTATTCGACTCCCTCGACTATGACCAAAAGAGATACGACATGTTCTGCAAAGTCATTGAGAAGTAATAAATGATGGGTATAGTTATCTATATACTGATTCTTTATGTTCATTATCTAAAAGTCGTTTACTTTTGCAACAGAGGGTACCAGCATTACGTTCAGAATCTTGGAGGGAAGCACAATCCGAAACGGCCACACAAAATGGGTTGGAATTGAAAATTCCCGGTAAAATCCATATAAATGCTTAAGCTCTCATCTTTACTATAATCTTTTGTTATATTGTGAACAAAACACTAACAACAGTTGCATTTGTTTTTTCAGTGTAGAAAACAACCTCCAGGGACTAACTATTGTGGTTATTACGTGATGGATTGGCTATCCTTGGCCGTGCATAACAAGTTTACACATTTTCCCCGGGAAGATCCGACAAAACATGTAAGTACTAGTTGCATATATTTACAATCTTTTGCATATAATTAAAATGTTTGTTTTCATTAATGCAAATTTGATGTGTGTTTTTGTCATGTGTGCAGGACACTACTAAGAAAGGGCTAGCTGGATTCAGCGACGCTTCACTATATGGCTTCACATCAAAGATATGTCGCTTCATCATGCATCACCTTATCTACCCCGACGGCGATTATTTTGATCCAAAGGGAAAGTTGGCAAAATTCCCAGACTTATGTTTTTGGACTGGGAAAGCAGCTATAAGTCATCAACAGACCACAATTGAGCAAAATTGGAAGGATGACATTGCCGCTCAAAGGAACAAGATAGACTATAGTTGGGTGTATGACAAGGATGTGAAGGATGTGCGGTTTCTGGCCCCATGAACTATTGTGTCGTTTTTGTATATATGGAGGGATGAACTTGTGTTGTTACATGATATTTGGTTATTATTATCGAACTTTACTTGTTTGATGTCTTTCTGTGATGATCTGTGATGATTTGTGATGAAATATTTGAAATGCGTGTGATTTTGAATTTGGTGGCCTGGTTAAATTGAAATTTCAGATTAATTTTGATTCTGTCATGAGCCAGCAGTGGCGGACATGCTGACATCGTCAAACGCCACTGCTCGAACGAGCCAAGTGGCGGATGAGGTGACGTCAGCAGTCGAGTGGCGGACACGGTGACGTCACTTCTACCGCCTCTGTTGGGCGCCTGACAGGTGGCGGACACGGTGACGTCATCTTTGTCCGCCACCCCTGCCGTTGGTTCGATGGCGGACGCTGTGGCGTCAGCGTCCGCCACCGTCTTCATCTCGAGGTGGCGGACGCCACCGAACCTGGGACCTAGCAGTGGCGTTAGCGCAATGGCGCTCGCCTTGTCCGCCACTGCTAGGCCAAAACGACCGCCACTAAAGGCCCTCATTGTACTAGTGATGAACAGGGAAAGTGAAACATGACATGAATCCAAAGTTTCCTACTAGTAGATGAATACTAGGTAACAGGATCACAGCCAATGAGAGCTCTAAAGTTGTCCCACCATTGCTGTGTATGAATCTGACAGGAGTACTTTCTTGGCTTTTATTCATACTTTACATGACATGTGCACATGCACAGGAAGTCTCTTAATGCTACAAAGATCCTTTTCGAACATGGGATTTGCCTTCGCCTAATTATTCTCTGGTTCCTAGGGTAGGGTGTGTGACAGCCATAAAAAGACAAGTCACAGAACTATCACCGTATTTGATCAAATTTCTAATGATCTAGCTCCTCATGATGTGAGGGATGTCTGTATGCTAGTTTGTCACCCAGAGTCAAATGCTTTAGTCGGCTACAATGTTTAGTGGGTCTCACATTCGTCTTTGGCTTGACGGATATTAAATAGAATGAAATTCAAGCATCATACTTCACAGATATTATAATGTAAGCATTTTAGAGGAAAGAGTCTCAGCTCTTACCTTATTTTCTTCCTTGCTCCTACCAAGGTTTACTCAACGCGTCGGAAAGATGTGAAATACAGTATGTCCATGAGCAACCTCACTCAAAGTAGCTGCAATTAATCGGAGATCGGTCGATGGTGTAGGTGATTCTATCTTTAATTTAGTTGTAACAACAATGCCCTTACACAAACTAGTCATCAAAGCCAATTTCACATAAAACATTTCCACTGGAGCCTACGGCAGCCAAATTGACATATGTTACTCATTGTTTTAAAAGGTGCCATTGGTCATATTTAGGAATATCTCAAATGCATCAAATCAACACATGGATAGACCATCTTTCTTCTTCTTCTTTTCATTTCTCTCTTTTTGTTTTTCAAGGTTTCCAATACGCATTCACCAAACTTTGTTTAGCTGTTTTCACTGTAAAAAACAGTAACTGAGGTATCTGCTTTTGCCAGATCCTTTGTTGCAGCGTTTTCATTGCAAATTTGCAATATGCATGGAGTTTCTCACTAGGTTTGTTGGATCTTGAAGCATTGGTGATCAACGAACGATGCTTATGCATGCATCGAAGTCCTCACGGAGAAACAAGATGATGCCTGACGAGTTTCACTGGGTGTGCACATATCAGGAATGGAAAGATGATATCTAAACCAGCTTTATCCTTTCTAGATATCAGGAATGAAAAAATTTCACTGTGGGCAGGGGCGGAGCCAGGGTGGTTCCATGGTGTCACAGGACACCAATGGATTCCTGCAGTCTCAAAGGAAAGTTATGCATGTGTATGTTCATTAGCCATGGTGACACCATGGATGCAATGTAGGTGACACCAACCCCTGCATTTTCTGGCTCCGCCCCTGACTGTGGGTAAGTCAACAGCAATATAAAAGAGCAATTAAAGTTTTTTGCGTATATGTGAATTCATTCAATTACTAGGTCTCCGTAGATGAACAAGGATGCGACCCAATGATCGCATAGAGGTGATTGGTCACCGGAAATGCTTCTCATACGGCCAGGTCGTCCGACCTGACGTTGCTAATCCATCGCCTGAAGTATTTTTTTAATTTGCATGGCAGCCACAAACGGAGCTTAGTTGAGACTAAGGGGGGTTGTGCCCCCCCCCCCCCCCCCCCCACACCCCTCACCCACCCCCAACACGCCCCCAACAATTCTCAAAATGCTTTATAAAAGAGTGATTGGTTAGCCATTTACACCAATAAATTTCTTTTATATGCTAATAAATCATGATTATGTGTTAATTGGCCTCCTGAGCTCCGTCACTAATGGCAGCATTCTATTTTGTACGAGTCATCATGAGCACATTGTCTCAACGCCACGCTAACTGTAATTGGGCCCATGCAAGACCTAGCCCACACAACAGCTAACTTGATTCGCGGCGGCGTGCGCGTGCCTGTGTAGCTTGCAGTTGCGGGTCCGTAGTCCATAGATCCTTTGGTGTGGACGACGTAATTAACGAATACTGGCACATGGACTTGTGTTGAGTTGTGTTGCTAGCCGGTCCAAAGGACTTGTGCGAGGCGGCATGGTTCCTAACTGTTGTAAAGTCAAACTGCCTCTTTGCACCTTTCGTTTTCTATAAATATTGACACACAAAACTTTTGCGTGTTTGTAATGGGCAGCTTGCGTGTCATGGTGCAGCAAGAAGATGGCGTCCGGTGTGGTCAAAGCTAAAGGAAGATAAGATGGGATGTTTATTTTTTCTCTAATTTTACAGATTATATGGTCTTTCATTGAGGGAAGATGAACTGTTTCTTTCATCTATAGTTTGTTTGTTCATGTAATGTCAGATTCGGTGTGTTCGTGCTGTGCTATGACTCATATCCAATTCGGTCGGTACCATCCATAGAACTTAGGAGTTCAGGAGATCAATGCTCAAGTCATCGAAGGAGCCGAGCAAATCACTACCGACCGGTAACCCCGGCCCGGTTTTTCCAGTTACCGGTAAAACCGGATGAGAAACCGTTCAAAAAATTGATTTTCTGAAATTTGAACGCGTCCATTGATAAACAGACCGGTTTTTCGGTCCCGGTTTATCGGAAAGTCGACACAAAAAAACCGGATACCGACAACAAGGCTGCGACCACCGCCGTCCTCCGCGTCGTCCGCGGCAAGTCCCTCCACCCTTCCCGGCCGCCTTCACTTACCGCGGCATGGCCCGGCTTCACGGGAACGTCGGCGGCATCACCTCCTCCTCGATGGACGATGGAGCACTCCTCCAAGCCTTCGGGTCTCCTGCTCCGTCCACCGCCAGCCCTCCTCGTCGCCGTACGCCTCCGCACTGGCGTACGTCCTCTAAGCTGCGGCAAACTGTCCACGGTAAGATGCTGACTACGCTGGTGATAGTCTGATAGAGAGGGGCGTTGTCCTCGGCAACGGCGGCAGCAGCCCCTGAGGTCTGCGCTTCGGTTCACTTGCGTTGCTTTGTCCCCGTCGCCAATCCTGCCGTCGCGGCCCATTCCATGTCTCCTGCTCTGCAGCCTCTGCTCAGCTCTGATGTGTCATGATACAAACATTGTTCAATTCTGGCGGTCAGGCTTGGGGTGCGCATGTTGTAATGTGTCCAGATTTTCAACAAAGTTCGAAAAGTTATTGTACTTCTTTTTTTTGATCAAGTTATTGTACTTCTTTCCTCATGGTTACTGGTTACAGCTTTTGAAGTTCTTGGATACCATTATGTGCTGCCTGTTTAATACAGCCATTGCATATTATCATCTATGTCACTTTTGCGTGTTTGTCTCTGGAACTTTCACAGCATCTTGCTGTATCTCTGCAGGTTTGAGTGACTTGCACTCCAAGTAGCAAATATTTTTCAGAATTTGAAGCGGTCTAAAGTGCAGTCAACTGACGGCTGCTATATATGGCATATTACATATGCATCAATCTGTGCGTCAACATTCTTTTATTTCAAAAACATATCGGGTCGATAAACTCTGGACGATTGGTTGGAGGAAGCTTCTTGGATACTGCCTTGGTCTTTGTCCATATCCTTGCTGGCAACTTTTCAAGGATATGTGTGTGTATATATCAGCACCGGAGCACCATCTGCTTCAACTCGCTCATTTGTTCAGGAGTTTCAGAGTTGTTTGGTTCTAATTTGCTCTGCTGTAAATCGTAAGTGGCGACAAATGAAGGTGCAGGAAGGGAGAAAAGGGATACCATCTTTTCTCTGTTCCCAGGGTGAGTGCATTGTCTCCAACATTACACACGTAGCTATATCTAAACTTTTATTCTTCCTTGTGATACCACTGAAAGCACAACGCCGTTAAATCTTAAAAACCCACGAGCAGAACCTGAGGTGCTACTAAGCCTCTTGTAGCTATTAGGTTACATGCCCTTTCACGTTTGTATGCTAGTTTGTCACCCAGAGCCAAATGCTTTATTCGGCTACAATGTTTAGTGGGTCTCACATTGTCTTTGGCTTGGCAGATATTAAATAGAATGTAACTATAAGATGGCTATGCGCGGCTAGACTTGTTACTTTAGGATTTTCGGGCTGATCATTTAAATTTGTTTGGTCTTTTCTATGGTTTATATGGCAAAATCTATGGCAGCCTTGCAAACTTTGAAGAAAATCTATGATGATCATGCAAAATCTGAAAATCGATAGCTATTTCACAATTAGAGTCTAAAATTGTGGTCAAAACACTATTGTCCCTTTTATAAAATACCTTAGGATTGTATGCAGGTGTTGGCGCTTCTAATGACGGGCACGGCTTGCGCGTCTCTTGGCGTCGCTACGGCAGTCTTTGCCTACGGTTTTCCAGTCGAAAGCCTAAAGATGTTGTCGACAGTGTAATACGTGATGTCCTTATTGGCGCAGGAGTACACGACATCGGCGTAGGTGAGCTGAAGGGAGGGTCTGAAAGGGGCCTAAAGAATAGATCAGGATCAGACACTAATGATCTTGAATGAAAAACGAGCCTTGACAAATAAAACTTAATTTTACCACAAGAAAATACTAGTCCGAATCGAATTTCAGTTTGTAGCAGCATTTGTTTTTTCTCTAGATTCACGAAACTCAAACCAAAGCATGCAATCCTAAGTGACAGAGGGATTCAACCTAGGCACCCACATTACGGTCTCGCATTGCAGCACGATGAAGGCGGAACTCTGTTTGAAGGAGGCGCAGGTCCACTCGTCAGCGACTAAAATTCTCCTGCTGCCTGCTGGGGTCCAGTTCCCACCCCTGAAGGCCTGAAGCTCCGGCAACTCCCATGCTTCCGGCCAACTCGTTATTAATCTCGCGGCAGGCTTGGCATGGCAGCTCACATTCTCCTTTAATTGAGGAGCGTTTATGCTTTATTTCAATTCAACATTCCCTGGAACTATGACTGCAGATTAGAGATTAGACTTTCAATCGGTGATTGCAGGGCGCAACCCCACTAGAATTTGGGCAGCCGGTTCTTGAGTTTCAAACATGACGACCGTAACCGTGCAATGTCACAACTGAGCTAAAATCTGGTAGCCACTAGATTACAACGTACAAGCCTTTTCACTTTGTGTGCTAGTTTGTTACTTAGAGTCCAATATTTTATTCAGCTATAATGTTTAGTGAGTCTCACATTTGTCTTTGTTGTGACAGATATTAAATAGAATGAAACTACAAGATGGTTATGCGCGGCTAGACTTGTTACTAAAGGATTTCAGGCTAATTATTTAAATACTTTTGGTTGTTTCTATGTTTTTTATGGCATGGCAATATAAAATTAGTTTTATAAATTTTTGGGCAGTTTGCATGAAGGTGTTGGCGCTTTGACAACGGGCGCTGCTTGCGTGTCTCTTGGCATCCTCACACAGTTGTTGCCTATGGTTTTCCGGTCAAAACCCTAAAGGTGTGTTGTCCATCGTGTACTGCGTTCTTTGTTTGGTAGCCGGTGTGCTGGCTGCAACCTTACCATATCTCACATCGAAGATGGTCAATTCACATCGGACACATGTGTAGACAACATCGACATAGTTCTTATACTTTGTGTAGCATAATTAAAATCTTTCATCGTGCGTGAGTGCAGTTTATGAAAGGGGCCAATGCCCCCCCCCCCCCCCCCCTCCTCCTCCTCGAGAATTGAAATGCTTACATGAATCGGAAGAGAATGATGTAGAAGCGGAAGAAGAATGTGTGGCTGATGCGCGGCAGGGTTATGCCCGGTGACCACGCGCCTTGCTCTTTAACAGGCGAAGAAGGTGCATATATATTGGGGTTGGGGGGGGGGGGGGGGGGGGGGGGATCACTTGTACGACTTGCGTGAAAAAGAATTGGCATTGTTTTCTTTTGTGGCCAACAATATGAGATGCAGGCACAGTCCCTCCATGCATGTTAGTGAAAGAGTCATTAACATGGAATGAGAAGTGCTAAATAGTTGTTCTTAAGAGTTGGGCTGAATCCCCACGATGCACATGCATATACTTTCGAGTCTTCGACAGGCACATCGTCTATATCAGAGAAAACGTACGCGAGGCAAGTGCGTATGAATTTTAATATGGTACTTATCACAGCCACTTTCGCATAAAACATTTCCACGCTTTTGAGATGCCAAATTTTGAGTCAACTGCATCGTTATTGAAGTGATTTGCACTTTTTTACATAATAAAGAATTGATCAGGATCAGACACTATGATCTTAAATGAAAAACGAGACAAATAAAACTAGCAATTTTACCACAAGAAAATACTAGTCCGAATCAAAATTTCGGTTATAGGCTTGTAGCAGCATTTGTTTTTCTCTAGATTCACGAAACTCGAACCACAACATGCAATCCTAGGCACCCACGGTCATAGGCGAAGCTAGATAGAGATAGGGTGGTGCCGTGGCACCACGGTAAATTAAAATTCTCTACTACTTCATGCATTTGTCTTTTAAACTTAACTTATCCACTGCATGGCACCACCATGGATCTTAATCTAGCTTCGCCACTGCCCACGGTACGGTCCCGCATTACAGCACGATGGAGAGGCGCAGGCACGGCGACGGCAGAGTGAAAGCCCTGCTCCGGCAACTCTATTTGAAGGAGGCACAGGTGACAGGTCCACTCGTCAGCGACTAAAATTCTCCTGCTGGGTCCAGTTCCCACCCCGAAGCTCTGGCAACTCCCACGCTTCCGGCCAACTTGTTATCAATCTCGCGGCAAGCTTGGCATTGCACCTCACATTCTCCGTTAATTGAGGAGCGTTTATGCTTTAGTTCAATTCAACATTCCATGAAACTATGACTGGAGCACAGATTAGAGATTAGACTTTCAATCGGTGATTGCAGAGCGCAACCCCACTGGAATTTTGGCAGCCAGTTCTTGAGTTCCAAATATGGCGACCGTAACCGCGCAATGTCAAAAGTGAGCTAAAATTTGGTGCGCTGGGAATTTTAGTTAGGTACTATCATCATGATGTTTCTTCAGAAGTGTACTAGCAAAGTGGGTTCCATGACTATCCATCGACTAGCATATTGACTGTACAACAGCCGAAGCCAACGTCTAGGGGTTTAACATTGTGGGCTCTACATGAAAATCGGGATTCAGAACTCAAAAAAGCAACAGTATTATGAAAAATATTGTGCAATTTCTACTTTTGTTTCCAAGATGGGCTTCGAGGTTGTGGAACATGAAATGCACCAAACACACGTTACAGGGGCGAGCTTTGCGCTTTACAACGTATCAAGTTAAGCTAACAGAATTTGAAACTCACCCCAACAGGTTCCAACATTTCAGACTGTTGGAGTGCAATCAGCAACACTGAACAGGGAATCTACAATCGAAATTAAGATCAACAAGTCGACCACTTTGAGATGACGACCAGAATCTGCAAAATATTTTTTGATTTCACCACAGTTTTTTTTTAAATCTGAAGAAAATCTATGGTGATCATGCAAAATCTGAAAACCAATGGCTGTTTCACAATTAAAGTCTAAAATTATGGTCAAAGCGCTATTGTCCTTTTTATCAAATACCTTAGGATTGTATGCAGGTGTTGCGTTTCTAACGACGGGCATGGCTTGGGCCTCTCTTGGCGTCCTCACGACAGTCTTTGCCTACGGTTTTTCAGTCAAAACCCTAAAGGTGTTGTCGACGGTGTACTACGTGATGTCCTTGTTGGCGCAGGAGTAGACAACATCGGTGTAAGTGAGCTAAAGGGAGGGTCTGAAAGGGGCCAATGCCCCCCCCCCCCCCCCCTCTCTCCTCGAGAATTGACTTGCTCACATGGATCAGAAGAGAATGACATTGAATTAGAAGAAGAAAGTATGGCCGAGCCGCGGCAAGGTTACCGTTGGTGACCGCGTGCCTTGCTTTTTAATAGGTAAAGTAGGTTCAATGCATGTAGTTGTGCTTATATATAGGTAGCGTCAGGGGGTCGGTGGGTGGGCCGGGGGGAGGGGGGCTGTTCACGATTACATGCCATTTTTTCACATTTCTGAGCTGTGCAAGTACTCATTATAGTCATTTTAGCATAAAATATTTCCACACTTCTAAGATGCCCAAATTTGAGTCGAGTGCTTCGTCATTGAAGTGATTTGCACTTTTCTTACCTAAGAAAGAATAGATCAGGATCAGACACTAATGATCTTAAATGAAAAACAAGGCTTGACAAATAAAACTTAATTTTACCACAAGAAAATACTAGTCCGAATCGAATTTCAGTTTGTAGCAGCATTTGTTTTTTCTCTAGATTCACGAAACTCAAACCACAGCATGCAATCCTAAGTGACAGAGGGATTCAACCTAGGCACCCACAGTACGGTCTCGCATTGCAGCACGATGAAGGAGGAACTCTGTTTGAAGGAGGCGCAGGTCCACTCGTCAGCGACTAAAATTCTCCTGCTGCCTGCTGGGGTCCAGTTCCCACCCCTGAAGGCCTGAAGCTCCGGCAACTCCCATGCTTCCGGCCAACTCGTTATCAATCTCGCGGCAGGCTTGGCATGGCAGCTCACATTCTCCTTTAATTGAGGAGCGTTTATGCTTTATTTCAATTCAACATTCCCTGGAATTATGACCGCAGATTAGAGATTAGGCTTTCAATCGGTGATTGCAGGGCGCAACCCCACTGGAATTTGGGCAACCGGTTCTTGAGTTTCAAGCATGGCGACCGTAACCGTGCAATGTCACAACTGAGCTAAAATCTGGTGCCCTGGAAATTTTAGTTAGGTACTCCTGATGTTTCTTCAGAAGTGAGCCATCAATGTTGGTTCCATGACTATCCATCGACTAGCATATTGAGTGTACAACAGCTCGAGCTAACGTCTACGGATTTACCATTGTCACAGCTGGGCTCTACATGAAAATCGGGATTCAGAAGAGCAACAATATTATGAAAAATATTGTCAAATTTCTACTTTTGTTTCCACGCTGTTTCCGAGATTATGGAACATGAAATGCACCAGGACCACATTAGAGGGGCGAGTTTTGTGCTTTACAATGTATCAGGTTCAGCTAACAGAATTTGAACTTCACCCCTAAGATGTTCCAACATTTCAGACTGTCCGAGTGCAATCAGCAACACTGAGCAAAGAATCTACAATCAAAATTAAGATCAACAGTCGACCACTTTGAGATGAAGACCAGAATATTATCTGTAGGAAATCTAACATCTTTCAAATTTTTTTTTTTTGCAAAGTGCATTTCAACGATCCGCTGAACATGAGCGCCAGCGGCATCAGCCTGTCACTTCATGATGCCACGTAAGGGGAGCACAACGGAAGGGTTCAAGTCAGCCAAGTGATGTCTCAAGAGGACTCAGTGCTCACCACAACCATTACGAGCTACACCAAGAAATAAGATGTTGGGGATTCAGGAAGCTGGAGAAGCAGCGAACCATGTGACCAAGTAGGCTGCAAGAGGAGATGAGTGGAGGGATGTTGTGGTGGTTGTGATCTCATAGAACAGTGTTCACTTCCACCAGTCACCGGATGTGGGAGGGGGCACAGATGAACAGACATCAGGTTTCTTACTGCTTTTGCCTTCAAATCCTGGTAGTCCGACATTCACTAGGCACGTGGTACTCTAAGATGTGTGTCCCGATTTGTGCCATGTGTCCCGATTTGTGCCAATTTTTTTTTTCCGAGATCAGAGAGTTCTTAGACTAGCCCCTTGCCTGAAAACAGTGAATCAAGAAGCGAGTTAGCAGTTAAGACTTGAGGTTTGAGATATTAGTCTGGACGGGAAATAGGAAACTACAGGCTATACAATGTGATACAGTTAAATCTGCGTAAGATCACAATGATAACTGGAAAACAAATACTGGCTTCTAGACTGAATGGGACACACGAAAATTCACATATGATATCATTCATGTCATTACCTTTTTTCTCTTTATACTGAGACAAAAAGAGGATAAAGCAAACAAGTGTCTGAGGTCACCTTGATAAATCAATCATTTTAAGTGCATTGTACTTTTGCATCCTCTCGGCAATACTACAACTGGAGCCCTGTTCCAACAGAGCCTTCTTTACAGATTTTTTTTATGAAATGTTTATTGATCAGAACCAAATGCTAGGAGAAGTAAAGATTTTTTTTACTGGGTCCAACTAATAGAGTTTGATCTCCTAAGAAAATATGACTGTCACTCTAGTAGAAGCTAAAATCCTTTTTATGTTTTAATTTGGTATCTCCACTCTCATAACAGACACTCGGAAATCAACCCACGATTACTGTGAACAAATTGGATAAGACTTGAACACTTGCAATTGGTAGTATGAATTGGTGGAGACCCAGGGTCTGGAAAAATAATAAGCAGGGCATCTTCTCCAACTATATTGCCTAATGCATGTAGTGAATGCCCAGTTATGGAATTTTCCTGTCTCGAGATGGAAGCACACTATCAAGAAATAGGGGTGCTTTCCCTGTACCAACCTCCATCAGAGAAGGCTACGACTAGCAACCGCCAAGAACAAATGAACCAGCAGCCCTGTACACATGCAGAAGGACTTGCATATCAGAAAAGAAACTAAATTCAGTCAACATATTTTGGCGATGGAACTTGTTACATAAATATTTACATATCAGGAAGCAGACAGCAACTTTGAATGAAGGAGCTCAGACTTTCAGTTGACATTTTCGGCAACAGAACTTGTCAATGCAGCAACATTGAGGCATGACAGACCCCAAAAATCAGCTGAGAGCTAAACACTTGTAGCAAGAAAATTTTTTACCAAGTAGCTAATTTCCATGGGTGGTGAAAAACTGAGTCCACGGTAGAAAGATACCCAAACTTTAGAGAGTCTATGTTCTGTTTCCTAGTTTCTGACATTGTGATTGCAGCTTCTACCATCAACAGAGGAGAGGAATTGTCCAGGCAGAGAGCATTTTTGCTATGGCCCAATACAGGTCATACACTCCATATAACATCCGCTACGCTCTACACGAGCCGCAACAAGTACACAACAGTTTACAAGTTGAAAGGAGTCCAACGGAGAACGGAGCAGAGTGCTAGCAGGCATACCTTGGCGTAGCTACCTGGCCGGATTCAACCCCGAACCGAAGCAGGCATCAATCACAAACTCCTCGCCTACGCCTAGGGAAGGGAAGGAACTGGAGGGCCTTGGCTTGTTGGCACGGTTGCCATTGCCCCGCGCACTGCCTGAAACAGCGGAGGTCGCAGTGTCCGATGTCCCCAGCCGCCGCCGCGTCCATGATTTCCATCTCCTCCCTTCCTCTCAATCGTCGAGGGCTAGGGTTTGGCGATAGAGAAACCGCATCTTTGGGCGTGCAGTCGAGAATGTCTGAGCACCGAGGCCGGCAGTTTCGGGGCGCTCGGAGCCGCCGTGGTGGCGGCGTGCCCCGGCGGCGACATTTTGCAGGAGCCCCTAAAACGGTGGTGCAAAGTTTTCGGTAAACCCCCTGAACTGGATCGCGATTAATAGTCGCGATCCAAATATTTACATTAAGCACCCTTATTTTATACCTTTTTCAAAAAGGTCCCTCCGCGCTCCTTGGGTGGGGAAAAATCTAATTTTCTCGCCGGCGAACGCCTCCTCATGGTCACGAATGCCTGCGGTCTCCCGCCCCTCTTTCTCGCGGGATCTCTCCTCCTGCTCCGCCTGTACTCCGCCCATCCCCATCCCCATAGTGCATCGTCTTCGCCGTCGCGGCGCCACACCTCCGCGCTGGCCGAGGTTCGGCGGCGCCTTAAGACCTCGAAGGTGCGGCAGAGGAGAGTGGCCACGGTAAGATGCTGACGGCACTGGTTATAGAGAGGGGCGTTGTCCTCGGAAACGGCTCCGGCAGCCCGTGTGGTCTGCGCTTCGATTCACTGCGTTTTCCCCGTCGCCAATCCTGCCCGTCACGGCCTTGTCTCCTGCTCTGCTCTGATGTTTCATAATACAAACTTTGTTCAACTCTGGCAGACAGAGGTTTGAGGTACGCATGTTGTAATCTAGAATGTTTCCTGATTTTCAACAAAATTAGAAAAATTAAAGTACTTCTTTCCTCATGGTTACTGCTGTTGAAGTTCTTTGGGTACCATTATATGATTCCTGTTTAATTCAGCAATTGCATAGTATCATCTAGAGTGTGTCATTTAGTTACAAACCGATGATATGGAATTGCGCACGTTTATCTCTGGAACTTTCACAGCAACTTGCTGTATCTCTGCAGGTTTGAGTGACTTGCACTCCAAGTAGCAAATATTTCAGAATTTGAAGAGGTCTAAAGTGCAGTCAACTGATGGCTGCTATATATGGCATATTACATATATGCATATAGTGTGTGTGTCAACATTCTTTTATTTTTATTTAAAAAATATATCGGGTCGATAAACTCTGAAAGATTGGTTGGAGGAAGCTTCTTGGATACTACCCTAGTCTTGTCCATATCGTTGTTGGCAACCTCTCAGGGATATGTGTGTGTATATACATCAGCACTGGAGCACCCTCTGCTTCAACTAACTCATTTGTTCAGGTGTTTCATAGTTGTTTAGCTCAAATTTGCTCTGCTCTAAATAGTAAGTGGCGAAATGGAGGTGGAGGAAAGGAGAAAAGGGGTACCATCTTTGCTCTCCTCCCAGGGCGAGTGCATCGCATCCAACATCACACAGGTGGCTATATCTAAACTTGATTCTTGTTCATTCTTCCTTGGGAGTTGGGATACATGGGATAGCAGGCACTGCTGCCAAGTTTTCAAAGTCTTGTTGCATTTTGTTTTGAGTAAATTTTCTACCTTTCAGCTGATTGGTTGGACGCCACTTATTGAGCTGAAAAATATTGCCAAGAATGATGGAATTGATGCTAGGCTGATTGGGAAGATTGAGCCGTACCAGCCCCTATCCTCTGTCAAAGATCGAAGTGCTCTCAGGTGATTGTTCTTCTTGATAACGTTTTGATATAATGGATGGTTCAAAGGGTAATCAAGGGTAATCAAGATACAAGAGCTATGTCAGCATGTCGTGTGTGTCTCTGCGCTTGTCTGATGGCTACAAAATGTTGTTTTTGATTCAAGCAAGAATAGTTTTTTGTATAATTTAATTGCCAGAAAGCGTTGCATCACATGAATATGTAAAAATCTTGTTTTCACACTGCATAATCCTTTTATTAAAATTTGACATACAACAAGTTGCGAGTATGCACAACACAGCGAATCAAATTGTTATTTCATTCCCTGACATTTTGTGAATTCTATATTTGAAGATTGATCGAAGATACAGAGGAGAAAGCCCTGATCACACCTGGCATCACAACACTAGTGGCTGTCACGAGCGGCAATCTTGGTATCGGTGTGGCATTTGTTGCTGCTCAGAAAGGCTACAAGTTTATTGCTGTCATGCCGGCTAAAGTTGGAATAGATAAGCAGATACTGTTGAGATACTTGGGCGTTCAAGTGATTTTAGTTGGTAAGAAGCCAAGATCCATGTCCATGATGCCTATTGAGCAACTCTCACATGAGAACCTTCTTGTCTCTTGTAGATGCTTCTCTTCATGGATTCAAGGGGCTACTTGATAGAGTAGAACAGCTTAAGGAGGAAATGGAACATGTTTATGTTGTTGACCAGTTCACTAATCCAGCAAATCCTGATGCACACTTCAGATGGACAGGTAACATGATTTCTTCGAAGTAAATTGTAGGAGTATGTGATAAGGGTAGTGTTGAAGTGATGCTATTAATAGTATAATTGATTCTTGTTGGAAACCATGCTATTAATAGTATTTTGGCCAGTAGTGTCAATTGCACCTTATGAGTTGCAGGGGAACTTTGCAACCTAAATTGTTGAAATTACTTAGGAATGTGATTACTATCTATTTCATGGAGTCAGGGTAGCGCTGAAATTTTTATGAAGACACATTTCCATGAAAGTGTCTGTACCAAGTAGTACTGCCGACTCTTCACTAGCAAATTACTCTGTCCCTAAAACCTTTTTATGGGATTGGAATTCATCAATAGGACCTGAGATATGGAAGGATACAGAAGGCAAAGTGGATATATTTGTCGCTGCATCGGGCTCTGGAGGCACCTTGACAGGCACAGGAAGGTTTCTCAAAATGAAGAATCCATCTGTAAAGTTAATATGTGTTGAACCAGCTGAAAGTGCAGTTATTTCAGGTGGGATATCTTTCCGCTACCGATGTTAATTCCACTCCCCTGCGTACAAAACTTAATTAAATGGCAGATGACAAACACTTTTTGATATGAAGAAATACTGTCATTGATTAGTCCTTAATTTCCCTTAAGTTTACTTTATTTGTGTATTGTCGTTTGTAGGTGGCGAGCCAGCATACCATAATATACAAGGTATAGGCCCAGGTTTTGTTCCAGAAACGCTGGACACATCACAGATAGATGAGATAATAACAGTGACCACTCAAGAAGCTATGGACATGGCTAGAAGGTTGGCAAGGGACTCAGGGAGGAAGGACTGCTCGTCGGCATATCTTCAGGGGCAAATGCTGCTACTTGTTTAAAGGCAAGCTCTTAGGCTTTTTATTAATGCGACTTCTACACTGATTTTTACCTGCTTGTTCTGTGGTCCTATGATTTGTGTTCTGCCTGATAGGTGGCAGCAAGAGAGGAGAACATGGGCAAGATGATCGTGACGATGTTTTCCAGTGGTGGAGAGAGGTACCTGAACTCCGAACTCTTCGCACATGTGAAGGAGGAGTGTGTCAACATGAACAATGCGTTCTGAATGTTCTGCTCAAAGTTATGGCAGCGTGCCTTAGGAAGATGATACAAGCGTTACACGTGCCTTATTAGGAAGCAATATGCAAATATTTCCTATTAAGGTGTTGTTCCCTATATGTACCACAGTTATCTGTCGGTTTGAGAGGGAAAAAAAGCAAAAGAGTTATCTCATTAAGGTGCAAATTCTTCAAACATTAAGGGGAGGGGTTTTGGGTGGGGTGGGGGGGGGGGGCACTGACAATGACAAACATTAGATTAACATGTTTCATAATTTAATTAAACATTTTTTTCTACAATGAAAAAATAACCCAAAACCAAAAGTGCTCTCAATACCTGTTTTTGAATCACCTACTTCTCCTTCTATACAAAGTTGCATGTTTCTAAGGGAGCCCCCTTTATATATAAAAAAAGGGCAAACGTGCTATAAGCATGTTTCTAAATTGCCATACTATGGAATCCCTTGTTCAGAGAGGCGTTAGGCGCTAGGCGGGCGGTGAACCACCGCCTAGCGCCTAAGCGAGCCTAGGCGCGCCTAAGCGTTTTTCTAGGCGTTACAAATTTACTAATTTTATACTAAAAATAAGACTAAAATTGAAAAATAAAGAATGAATTATGAG
The DNA here is from genome assembly GCA_007726485.1 of Eragrostis curvula. Classification (NCBI taxonomy): domain Eukaryota; kingdom Viridiplantae; phylum Streptophyta; class Magnoliopsida; order Poales; family Poaceae; genus Eragrostis; species Eragrostis curvula. Next base: position 54,269,221 of record CM017439.1, read on the forward strand.
ATGGACTGCCATGTAATGACCAATTCAACCTTTTTGCTGACCCATCAGCCCTCATATGAAGGTTCTCCTGACCTTATCCTCTCATGTGACTTTCTTTTCTCGACCGCATCCTTTCCTGACCATGCCAGGAACGGCGGCGGCGGCGGAGAAGAGGTGGCAATGACCGACAGAGAAAGGGCGACGACGCCCGACAGTTAGATCTTCCTCTCACGACACTATTTTTCTACTCTCCCGGCGGTCTTTCACTCTTACTGTGCTCCCGGATTTTGCCGCTACCGTCTTGGGAGCGCCTACCCCCCTAGGCGAGGCGGAAGGCCACTGCTTAGCGCCTAGGCGAGGCCTAGGCAACGCCTTTCTGAACAAGGATGGTATCATAACATTATAATCTAATACCTATAACTAAATCTAATAATATATATTTTAAAAAATATAATACTAGCCCGTGCTGGTGCACGGGTTGAGGGACTAGTATATACAACGAGTGCCATGTGGCCCCACATCATCTTGGCCGTCGACACATGGCTAGGAATCTTAGGTAAAGCATGCATCGACATGATATGTCATGCTATCAATCATCTTGAGCAATTTTACGGTAAAGAAAAATGTTCAGTAGTTCCCCTATACTAATAGCCATTAGTTTGATCCGATGATGCAGATCTGATGTCACAAATCCACTACTAATGGCCTGAACTTTATTAAATTGAATGTAGTATCAGAAAAACTAAGAGTATTGTAATAAATAGTTTATTTTCATAAATAAAACCAAATTACTAATTTGATTAATCACTTATATCTATTAATCTAGTAAATAATTTGTTCATTATTATTGGTTCGGTAGAGTAGGGTTTGTCTCTCACCATTTTGCCGACGCGAATCACATTTTTTGCTGCTGCCGTAAATCATTAATATTTAGTGTATTTACAAAGCTTTCTTTGAACTAATGACCATTAGAGTCATTATTTTGAACTGTAAAATTGTTTTCTTCTCGCCTCCTTGTTACCACCGAAAAATATGGATCCTTGGCCCTGACAGACAAATTAAAGACCTATTAGGAGAGCTAGGAGAATCAGACCACGTAGCCAGCATTCTTCTTGCGTATGGTCTTTTCTAAGTATCATCTAGTACTGCTATCGTAGCCAGCATACCATGACTTATTGATTGCAGTCGGTTATTAATTAGTTACTAGGATCTTCTACAATTTCTTCTTAATTAGTTACTGCTGCACGAAGCTAAGTAGTAGTAAGTAGTAACTAGTAGCGATAGGCTAGAGGCAGGTTGGTATGTAGCGTTCCTAGCCATGAATCCATGAGCACTATACAACGAAAGGCTCCATCGATCTCGGCTGGCACGCACTCTCAGTTTCACGAATATGGAAATGGATAGCAACCGCAACGCAAGTATTTCTGGTAACGTACACTATTGTAGCACTGCATTATTGCTTGTTGAGCGCATCGCAGCAGCATGCAGAGGTGCCCGTGACTAAGGTAGAGAGTCTCAGCAGGTGCTTGGGTTGCACGTGGTTCACTGAGCGCGGATGCACGGAAGCATCACGATATGATGACCCATCACTTTTGCTTATATCTCGCGCATCTCCTTTTGCATATTAGACATATTTGAAAAAACTTATTTTACTCTTCCGAACAATTCGTTTTGTCCGTTTCACCTCCAAACAAAATGCAATGCAATGCAATGCAAGGCTACAAATGGAATCCAAGTGAAGCACTAGCTGTTCACATTAGAGAGACCAATTTGGAGATGTGAAAACTCAAAACTCTACTTCCTACTCCCAATTTGGACATGGGAAACCGTCAGAAAAATCTCATTTTACTGTCGATCTATTGCTGACGGCATTTTTCTGACGGTTCACCAACAGAAAATTCATTAGTAACGGCTTTTTGTATTTTTGTCACCAAAGACCCAGTTTCTGGTAGTGTCGTAGCTAGCGGTAAAAAAAGAGTAGCTAGCAACTTTTTCAGGTAGCTAGAACTCTACTTCCTACTTATCTTATTGTCTACCGGAGAGATAATACAGCACTCATCTTACTATCCGCCCAGTTCGGCTGCCTGTTCAGCCAGCATATGCACCGCATCATGCGTCTGATATTTTTTGACCAGTCGTCTGGGTGGCGACGTTAATACCTTAGCCGAAAACGGAGTGCTCAGCGCGTCAGGCTTGGAGGCCCCCCTTCCTAGTTTGGCAAAAGGAACAGCTAGAGCAGTAACATTATTAATTATTTCTTTTGATGAATGCTACCCCTCTTTCCTTTTAATCTTTTGTTGCCTTATTTACTGCACTTTGAAGTTGCGTCAAGTATGTAATTCACAGGTGATATATACTTGAACGAATGAACTCGACACAAGATAGCATCTGATGCTTAATTTACAGCACTCTACAAGCCTCAGTCATTCGATCACATGCAGTGCGCCATGCATCAAGAATGAACCTAACAGCTCGTTTCCAGCATTGTTATCACATTTACTGAAGACTACGATTCCTGCCCCAGGCAACTAGCACTTGTACATACATGTCCCACATCTGAACGAACGGATATCGTCGGAAGACAACACACCAAAGATGGAGCAGAGATATATATAGGAGTGTCCCTAAGAGTTTATTAGATCGCAGGCGAACGAAGTTTCACGAAAGCCTGCCACCTAGAGTTTGGACTGCATTACTAGAATAATTGTTTGCAGTGACAACACGAGATATCAAATTTCCCAATAATTATTTGCTTTATATGTCGGTTCTTGGCCTTGCCATATATAACAAGGGACAGCATACTCATGCATCCAATAATTAAACTGCAATGTGTTTTAGTTTCGTCAGGCCAGAGTGCCAGACTCTATAGCCAGACACAATCATCAATCATGAAGACTGCACATCATGTATAATCTAGCTACTATAGGTGGAACGCATCAAACACAACGTAGCCAGGAACAGTCATCAATCAGAAACTAGAATCCAGTTCACACATGCATGGTGTGGTAATAATAATTACGATCCTATATTATTACACAAATTAATCAGCTTAATTATAGAGTCAATTGAAAAAATAGCTAGCAAAGCCAGGTGACGCACTATATTAACAGTACGTACAGCACTCCATCCATCACAGTCACACCATACTTGCAGGGCGACGTATCATATGAGAACCAGATTTGTGTGAGAACTATGAGAACTCCAATCTGGGCCACATGATCTTGATCCAAGGAGAACGCATAGGGAGAGGTGGGAGGGGGAATTTGCAAAAATATAATTAAGTGGGCGGTGATTTTGCAAATCCCCCCTCTCACCTGAATTCAAGCGCACCATTGGATCAAAATCATGTTGCCTAGATTGAAGTTCTCATAGTTCTCACACGAACCTGGTTCTCATAGGATACGTTGCCTACTTGCAGAGGAACACTCGTCAGTAGTACCTCAATGAGCAAGCATATTGCATGCCTAATTAACCAAGTAGTATGCGCCAATTAAGTACTAGTATATAGAAGATATGGATCAGGCTTCCTAGACTGAGAAGTTTTCTACTGATCGATCACGCTTGCTTACCTCCGTCCTCATAGTCTCCTACAAGGATGAGGAGGAGGAAGAAGAGCAGGTCGTCCACAAGGGCGATGACGGAGAGCCAGACGCCGGGGATGATGCGGTCGTCTGATCCCGGGTAGGCGGCGAGGAGGAGCCACTGGATCCTGCCGTACATGCAGTGGCCGACGGTGGTGGCGGCGAGCGCGGCGTAGACGAGGGCCCGGCGGCGGTGGCGGCGGCGGCGGCCGCCGATGAGGAGCAGCGCAATCACCGCGGCGGCTGACTGGAGCACGCTGCAGCAAAGCAGCCCGTAGGCGAGGGCGCTTACCTCGTCGGCAGCTGCAAACGTCAGCTCGTAGCACGACTCTGACTCGGAGCACTGCAGCACGTACGTTCGACGGAGGGAGTATTACTTACACATGGATGTAATCGAATCAAGAAAGAGTTAAGCTTAGCTTAGCATGGTCGATAATTTCTTACCTGCTGGTGGCTTGTGGCTGTGCCTGATCGAATAATGTTGTAGGCGCTTAAACCGCCGAGGAAGTAGGCGGAGAAGAGCGCCCACACGCAGACACCCAGGACTAACAGGAACGACAGGAAACGTTGCTTCTTCTTGAAGTCCGCCATCTGAGCCAGAAGCAGAGAAATCTCCTCCTTCTTCTTGGTGACCGCCATCTGAGCCAAAAGCAGAGAAATCTCCTCCTCCTTCTTCTTGATGGTTTCCATCAACAGCTGCTTCGTCTTCAGGTTGTCCTCGTCCATGGATCCAACCGAGCTATCTGGCTCAAATGAAACAAAAGGCTGTTTTAGTCTCTCTTACAGTTATCTTCAAGTTGGTAGTTTCTGTCATGACGCCAAAGTCAAGAAATGATATGCTTGTTCTCATCAACATGTACGTATCAGCTGATTAATTTAGTTTAGTTTCTACAACACAAAGCAGGGATCGTACACTAATTAGTTTCAACAACTAGTCTTGGATCAGCTAGCTATTTAGTAGAGGATGCATATATCCTCCAATCCAACTAACTTTATGCCGGATTTGAGTTACTTGGATCTGCTGCGTAATTGTAACTTGGGGGGGATGATAAGGATGCTACAGAAGAAATTAAAGAAGGGAACTCACCGGCGGGACGATGCATGCGCTGCACCACGGACGGACGGACGGACGGAGTGGCAGGTGAGGCAGCAGCTCGAACGGGTGAGTCGAAGGCAGCTAGTGATGAGCGAGTTCAAGTAAGAGGAGAAAGGGCGAGATCGAGTGATAAGTAAGAGGAGAAAGGGCGAGATCGAGTGATGAGCGAGTTCAAGTAAGAGGAGAAAGGGCGAGATCGAGGGGATATAAAAGATAGCACGTCCTGACCCAACTTTAAAGCATCACCATCCATGGATCGACACGTGGTTGGGTACAGGAGAAATCAAGACCAGAGCATCGATGTGATGTGATGCGATCTACCGTTGCTTTCCCTAAAGTCCTAAACATCTCATCGCCTCTGTTTCATCATCTCCCAATCAATGCAATCGAGCGCCGGCCACTTGCATTGTCCACAGCTAGCTTGTGATCGAACTCCATGCATGTTTGATCAGAATGCATTATGACTCGTTTCGTGGTGAGCTCTTTTCAAAAATTTAGAAGCCAGGAGCTAGCTCCATATATTTGCTGGCCCTGTCGAGCAGCCTCTCAATCGACTCCTTAAGAAAATATCTTTACATGTCAACCGCGTTAATGGCCGGGTAACTAAAAAAGCACGCTTACTTTATGTAACTGAATTTTTAGAAAACAGTGGAGTACTAGTATTAGCTGAGGCAGGAAGGAAGCTTCATGCCTGCATGCTCGTTACCTGTTTGGGCAAAACACGTCATGGTCCTTGCTATGTGATACTGGATCATTAGGTATCCTATCCTACCTTATCACTACACCGATCAATCTCTTCATTACGACTATGGTAGCTATAGCTTTAGTGTATTTCTGGTAACAGTACTGTACGCTGCGCTGCATTATTGCTTGTTGGGATTTGGGAGCATCGCAGCAGCGCGCGGAGGCTGCAGGCGCCCGTGACTAATGGTAGAGAGTCTTAGCAGGTGCTTGCGTTGCACGTGGTTTCACTCAGAGCAGATGCACGGAACCATCACGATATGATTATCCATCAGTTTCGCTTATATCTCGCCAATCTCCTTTTGCATTAGATATATATATCAGCGAACAATGTCTGCCGAACAATGCAATGCAAGGCTGTATATAGATTGAATCCAAGTGAAGCACTAGCTGTTCACATTAGAGACGCAAGTTTGGAGATGCGAAAACTCTACTTCCTACTAGCAACTACTTGTCGATCCAAAAGGTAATATAGCGCTCAAGCATCTTATTGCCGGTGCTCTTGATTCATGGTATCGACACCTACAGTAGTCTAAATAAAAGCATTATCGTGGAAGACAACACAAATGAACAAAGTTACATCAAGAGGGATGATAAAGACTGAATCCACACGTTCACGAAGCCAAACCTTTCCACATAGCCTCACGCAGCTAGCATATGCACCGCATCCATGCGTCCGATTCAGCACTCACCAAGTGACATCGATCACAAGCAACCCCTGCTCAGGCTAGTCCACTGAGATGAGATGAGATGAGAATTTTTTTTTTATCAGCCGGCCGGCCGGCAACGTTAATACCTTAGGCTAAAACGGAGTGCTCAGCGCGTCAGGGTCGGAGGCCCCCCTTCCTAGTTTGGCAAAAGGAACAGCTAGAGCAGTAACATTATTAATTCGACGTTAATTCTTTCTTTTGATGCATGCTACCCCTCTTTTCTTTTTGATCTTGTTGCCTTGTTTTCTGCACTTTGAACCGTAAGCTAGCTTTTCTTTACGTTGCGTCAAGTATCTAATTCCCACGGTGGTATATACTTTGAACGAATGAACTTAATTTGATGCTTAATTTGGGGTGCTCTCCAAGTCTCTGTCATTCGATCACATGCAGTGCGCGATGCATCAAGAGTGAATCTAACAGTTCGTTTCCAACACTGTTATCACATTTACTGAAGAGTACGTACGGATTCCTGCAACAGGCAACTAGGACTTGTAGATACCGGATCGGAAGACAACAAACCAAAGATGGAGCAGAGATAGTTAGTGTCCCTAACCGATTTATTAGAGCGCGTGTTAAGGACCCAACGAAGTTTCATATATGAAAGCAGACCCTGGCTTGTAATGCCACATGGATGAGCCGATCCGTACGTGCATGCAATGCCCTTTGTCAAGAATGGAGCTGGGGCCCACAAGTAAAGCCCTGCATGCACGGTTGCTCCACCCTTCTCGGATAAACCTCTGCCCTTTGGTAGGTAGGCACACATGTTGGCAATAAGAAAGTAATGATCTTTTTTTTTTAGAACAAAGAAAGTAATGATCTTTCTTGTTCACTGTTGTAGTCATGTTTAATAGTTTCCTCAAAATGAAACTTCTGGGTTGATCGAACTACACGTTAACTGGACTGCATTACTAGAATCGTTTTTTTTAATCTACGGTGACAGCACGAGATATCAAATGCCCCGATAATTATTTGCTGTATGTTGGTTCTTGGTCGTGCCATATATAGATAACAAGAGACACCATGCTCATGCATGCATCCAATAATTAAACTGCAGTGTGTTTTAGTTTCATCAAGCCTAGTTATAGAGTTAAATAGCTAGCAATCATCATTCAATTTTTTTTTTTGAGGAAACACAAAATCAACATTCATGAAGACTGATCGTCATGTATAATCTAGCTACTAGGTGGAACGTATCAAACACTATACACAGCCAGGCAGAGTCATCAATCCGAAAAACAAGAATCCATTCCACACATGCATGGTATGGTAATAATAATTACACATATAGTCAATCAGCTTAACTTAATTATAGAAATAGCTAGCAAAGCTTAACCAAGTACGTGCTAATTAAGTACTAGCTAGTACATAGGTGTGGACCAGGCTTCCTAGACTGAGAAGGTTTCTACTGATCGATCACGCTTGCTTACCTCCGTCCTCAGCATCTCGTTCCAGGACGAGAAGGAGGACGAAGAGGAGCAGGTCGTCCACTAGGGCGAGGACGCAGAGCCAGACGCCGGGGATGATGCGGTCGTCTCCCGGGTAGGTGACGAGGAGGAGCCACTGGATCCTGCCGTACATGCAGTGGCCGACGATGGTGGCGGCGAGCGCGGCGTAAGCGAGGGCCCGGCGGCGGCCGGTGAGCAGCAGCGCCATCACCGCGGCGGCTGCCTGGAGCACGCTGCAGCACAGTAGCCAGTAGGCGATGGCGGTTGCCTCGTTGGCAGCCACCGTCTCGGACTCGGAGCACTGCAGCACACGTACGACCGACGGAGGGAGTATTACTTACACATGGATGTAATATATATGGAATCAAGAAAGAGTTCAATTAGCTTAGCATGGTCGACAATTAATTTCTTACCTGCTGGTGGCTTGTGTCGTCTGTGCTTGGTCGAAGAATGTAGTAGGCCCTTAAACCGCCCATGAAGCAGGCGGAGAAGAGCGCCCACGCGCAGGCAACCAGGACAAACAGGGACGACATGAAACGTTGCTTCTTCTTGATGTCCGCCATCTGAGCCAGACGCAGCAGAGAAATCTCCTCCTTCTTCTTGTTGACAGCTATCTGAGCCAGAAGCAGAGAAATCTTCTCCTCGGTCTTCTTGATGGCTTCCATCAACTGCTGCTTCGTCTTCAGGTTGTCCACGTCCATGGATCCAACCGAGCTATCTGGCTCAAATGAAACAAAAAGCTGCTTTTTTAGTCTCTCTTACAGTTATCTTCAAGTTGGTAGTTTTTTCATGACGAACAAAGTCAAGAAATGATATACTTGTTCTCATCAACATGTACGTATCAGCTGACTAATTAAATTTAATTTCTACAAACGAAACAGAAAGCCGCTTTAGTTTAGTTTCTACAACACAAAGCAAGGATCGTACCACTAATTAGTTTCATCAACTAGTCTTGGATCAGCTAGCTATTTAGAAGAGGATGCATATATCCTCCAATCCAACTAATTAACTTTATGCCGGATTTGAGTTACTTGGACCTGCTGCGTAATTGTAACTTGGGGCATGATAAGGATGCTACAGAAGAAACTAAAGAAGGGAACTCACCGGCGGGACGACGCATGCGCTGCGCCACGGACGGACGGAGTGGCAGACTGGCAGGTGAGAAGCAGCTCAAACGGGTGAGTCGAAGGCAGGTAGTGATGAGCGAGTTCGAGTGTGAGGAGAGAGGGCGAGGTCGAGGGGATATAAAGAGGGAGCAATATAGCGCGTCCTGACCTTATTTGCATCACCATCCATGGATCGACACGTGGGTACAGAAGAAATATCTAAAGCAAAGTATCCAGCATGTTCGTTTCGCTGCTTTGCAGCGGCTGTTTTGCAGCGGCTACAGTGTTCGCAGTTATTTCTTCTGCAGCAGCTACAGTGTTCGCAGTTATTTCTTCTGCAGCTGTTACAGTAAAACGGCTGCTTCACAGCGAAGCGAACAGGCTGATCGATGAGATGTGATGTGACTTGCCGGCCCTCGCCTCTTTTTCATCATCTCCCAGTGCAATCGAGCGCCGGCCACTTGCATTGTCAACAGCTAGCTTGTGATCGAACTCCATGCATGATGGATGCAGAGGGACATGTGGGCAGTGTCTCTACACACATGTTTGATCAGAATGCATGATGACTCGTTTCGTAGTGAGCTCTTTTCAGAATTCAGAAGCCAGAGCTAGCTCCATATATCGCTGGCCCTGTTGAGCAGCCTCGATCGACTCCTTAAGAAAATACCTTTACATACGAGCTCTGTTACTGTACCCTTTTAACTTCTTAAGAGGTAAAAGGTCAAGATTCTAAAAAAAAAGAGGTAAAAGGTCAAAGAAAAGGGAAAAAAATGAAAAACTTGAACAGCGCTTATTTTCAGGAAGAAAATCTGGTAGCCTCCGATTTTTCAGCTTGCGCCCATCCGATTTCCACGTATGGAAGTTTTCTCACGCATATTCTTTTTCGTTTTTTTTCCCTATTTTCCAAAAGGAAAATTCTTGCATGCAATCCTCTCTTTCAATTCCTCAAATCACGGTATAGGGAATAACTCGTTTCCTTTCATGCGTGCAAAACACCGAGTTTCCTGTACACCCACAACAATGGGCGTCACGTTAAATTACTTGAGCATTAGTGTTGACTTACGTTTGTTCTCACTTTAACGCACATTATTTTCCACAAGCTGTACCAAAAATATTAGAAACATGACATGCTAATCAGATCTCCAATTTGTAGCTATCAAAAATATCTGAAATTTGTATGAATTAAATGTTTATATAGATTGCCCAATAGTATGCCAAATATCCACATAAATTAGAAACTGATTTTTGTCAATAAAAATTAACACATTTCACTCTTCCCGTGTCAGCATGTTTCATCACGCATTCAAGTTCGCCATCACATTTTTTTCCACCAGCGAATGTGTCCCACCACAACGTGAAAACGAAAGAAAAAAAAATCACCATAGTGTTGCGATTTACTATCACGTAACAAAAAAAAAAAAAGGAGACATAAGAGCAACTCCAAGAGTGCCCAATATTTTGACTCCCAAAAACACCTTTTTGGGAACTGGCCAAAAAATAATATGCTCAAAATTCATTCTCTCCTCCAACAGTGTCTCTACTTTTTGTTCCCGAAAACATTAAACTGTGCCACGTCAGCCCAATGGAACCCACCACCAGCCTGATCTCCTTGCTGCTCTCTCAATCGGCTCATCAGCACCTGTCGTCGAGTCTCCTACGCTAGCTCCTTCACGCCACCGTGGTTGAGCTTTGGTCGCGCGCAGCAAGGGAGGCAATCTCCATGGGCACGGAGGAGGGAGGAGCCGGGGCCCCAGATCTGGCCCAACGGAGCTGCATCCAAGTACGAGCTCACACACCACCTGCATGGCGAGCTTGGGGATCTGCAGCACAACGATGAGCTCAAGGCGCCATGGGAGGGAGAGATTGGTAGAGAGAGGCGGAGGGCGGGGGGTGGGATGGGCGTGGGCCCCACCATGCAGGCCGATTGGGAGTGCCCAAGGACGGCGGAAATATGGCCACCGAGGGGGTCGTTTTTGGGCGCGCGGAAAATTTGGGAGCGGGCATTGAGAACTGTTGGAGGTTAATTTTGTGTTGTGTTTCCAAAATAAAGTTTTTGGCAACGTGAATTGAGAACTCTTGGAGATGCTCTAACGGTGGGTGTCGTATCCAGGAAAAATTGTATAGTAACAACTTGGGAAAGTTATTTCCATCTCCATGCAAAATCCTAACAACTTTGGAATAAATTTTGGTGGACTATTATTACCTCTTAAGAGGTAAAAGGTCACCGATCTTATTAAAATGGACGGTCCATATTTCTTCTGAGATATCGGGCCTTACATATCAACCACGTTAATGGCCGGGTAACTAAAAAATCCCCCATTTTTTTTAAAAAAAACGCTTACTTTATGTAACTGAATTTTGAGAAAACAATGGAGTATATATACTAGTATTAGCCGAGGCAGGAAGGAAGCTTCATGCCTGCATGCTCGTTACCTGTTTGGGCAAAACACGCCATAGTCCTTGCTATGTGATACCCGACCTTTAGCTACAGGGGCTGGCCTTAGCTATCCTATCCTATCCTACCTTATCACCACACCGATCAATCTCTTCTTTACTGATCCATCAGAATGAACGATGCCTATCTAAGATAGACGATCCATCAGAATGATGGCTAAGATATAAATGATTCAACTACTACATCTACACCTGTTTATTCCCACAAATCCATACAGAATGCGCTTTGATAGCCGCAGTACATCTTGAAAACATACATGTGTTGATTTGAATAGATGAAAAGATGCAGAAGGGTAACGTACCGGCCAACTGCTATATACGATGTGCTTACCCTAAAGTAACAAATTGAAACTGGAGGGAGTAATTGATAAGGTCGCATACACGCATCAAGCAAAAACTCTCAGTATGATAAGGCCTATATTGCCAATCTATATAGTATCTCAGATCGAGCACAATAATCTTGCACACGTACTAAATACACTATGTAGCATCATTAACGAGCATAACTAATCAATTAGATACAAAGTTCATCACAGGATCGGCAGAGGAGGTAGTACTAGATAGTTCGACAGGTACGGCGAATGCAAAGGCACTAAATCATATCTTGTACTAGATAAGTTCCTGTGATAGTGGATCCATCACACCAGCTACTTACTAGTATTAGAGAGCATCATGCATCAGTACCTCCAAATCTCGCTCATGATGAGAGCAATAAGCTAAGTAGTTAAGGCAAATCACTAATTAACATACTAGTATGTCGCATGCATCAAGCTAATAATTATCAGAAAGCATGGGGACGAGGTCCCAGCAGCAGAGGTACGTTTGATCGGAACACCAGAGACGACCGATCGATGCTGCTACTCCGTTCCTCCGATGAGGAGGGAGAGGATGCTGATCAGGTCGCCGGCGACGAAGAAGACGGCGCCCCCGCCGCCCAGGATTCTGAAGAAGATGTCTTCCGGGTTGGCGGCGATGAAGACGAGGACGGTCCTGCACTGCATGTAGTGGGCGGCGGCGGCGGAGACGATCGCGAAGAAGGCGAGGTACCACCGGATCTTGGCGAGGCGGCGAGGGAGGAGGAGCCCCACCGCGGCGGCGGCCGCCTGGGGCAAGGTGAACCACAGGTACCCCTCCCCAAACGATTCCACCTCAACGTCCTGAGCCGGCGTCAGGGTTGGGCACTGCACCATCCACCAGCTCTGCATATATATACAGAATATAACATCATGCAAATCACATAACTTTGTTTGTTTGGAGGGAAAACAATGCCCTTCTAATTCTATCAGGCCAGGAATTTATTACTAACTAGCTACTGATTTCCATCATGCATGCATCGACCAGCTGAGTGATTACCGGGCTCTCGCTGCAGGGGATGGGGAGGTTGGCAAATTCCACGACACTGACCACGGCAGCAGTGATGACCACGGTCGCGGCCACGCAACCGGCGGCGAGGAGCGCCCACCCCAACACCTCCTGGACTGACAGCAGCGGCATCCGAGGCTTGTTCTTCTTGAACGAGTTGACCGGCAACTGGAACGGAGCCCACTTGAAGACCTCCTCCACCGACAGCAACTGGAACGGAGCCCACTTGAACCAAGCTTTCTTCTTCATCTTCTTCTTGTCGTCCATGGACGACGTCACCAGCAACGGAGCTGGAACGTCGATGATGATCTTCTCGTCCATGGCCCCGGACTGCTGCAATCAATTTATTTAATCAGGGGACCATTCATGTTTCTGATGATGAACTCATCAGATCATCCATGCACCACTAAATCTAGCTAGTTCAACCAAACTGACTATCTTTGATCGAATTAATGTAACGCGGTAGGGAGGAATAAAATGAAAGGATCGAGGGAATAAAGCAAAGCAATTACCGGCTGCCGGATCGGAGCCGCGCTTGCTTCCTCGACGGATCTGCTGGAGTTTGCTTGCCTGCTGGTCTACTACTACTCTCACTTGGGTTTGGTACCGCGTCGAGCTGCCTGCAGTGTGGCTTGCTAATAAGCAGATCGATCCATGCAGCAACGCCAGAGAGCATGTGGCCCCATAACCAGCCACGTGTCAACCGATCTATCGCTCATGGGCATACATACGACGTGTCGATCTCTAGATGGACGCAGCGTGGTTATTTCTCATATCTTGCTTTGCTTGCATAAAAGAAAAAGAGAGGGAGCTAGGGAGAGATGCAAAGCAGGTAGCTGCGTGCTGTGCTGTTCCCTTGCGAAATTTGGAGCTGACGAGCTTGCCGTTTGCGGCTATGGTGCCAGCCGGTCAGGCGTCACATATCAGGAAAGCCATCGAGCGAGCTCACCACCCCATCTCCTCATGTATGGAGACGCATCATCCATGTGATCCATCTCAGCTAATCTTGCATTCTTCCTTCTTTCTTTTTGCGAAGTAATCTGGCATTCTTGCTTGGTTGGTTGCAGATTGCATAACGTTAATTACCTCGCCTTTAGTTCGATCTATCAATGCCTGGCAATAAAAGAGAAAGAGATAGAATGCAAGCATATCACAACTTGGAAGGAGGCGGACGGGTTGATGCATCAGCAGCTTGCCGTTTCAGGCTAAGGTGTTCTGCTGCCTGCTGGCCACGGTCGGCCAGCCGGTCAGATGTCACATTCAATCCTGACCAATGTTTCGAGTGGAGACGCATGCATGTGAACCATATTGCATTGACTCGTCACAAGACTACTGATGTCCATTGCATTGTTGGTTAGCATCGCATGCGGCTGATTCAATCTCAGCAGAACAGAGCGTGCTAACTCAAATAGATTTGATACCACTTTCTATTACTACTCCCTCTGGTTTTAAATTGTTGACACCGTTGATTTTCTTAGTTACGTTTGACCGTTCGTTTTATTTAAAATATTAGTTTAAATATGCAAAATTATAAGTTATATTACAATTTATTTTAGTGATGAAACTAATCATAACAAAATCTATGATAGTTTTTGAAATATTTTGAATAAGACGAATGGTCAAACGTAACTTAAAAATGGTCAAACGTCAACAATTTAAAACCGGAGGGAGTAGTACACAACTAATAAACCCACACATATATGTCAGAAGATGATTATTTTATTTTTACACAACTAGAGTGTTTGAGATCATCTTGTCTTGCACGCGTCTAACCATGAGTAGGTTGTTGATTACAAGCTCTTACATGCATGTGAAATTTTCTCTCTTTTTTTTAAAAAAATAATAGTAATGGAAGAATGCGCATAATTTTCAGAAACCATTTTAGCATTGCACTATGAATCTGCCCTCTAATCAATGAAAGCACGTCGCATAATAGGCGCTTCAATGACCGCTATGTCTACTCCAGTAGACCTACATAGGTAGTCAATCAACAATATATCTCAGAGCGAGCATGATCTCTGTTTCAAACATAACTAATTAGATAGTCTACAAAACATATCTTTTGGGGGAAAATTGCAAAAACCCACCTACATGTGAGGGAGGAACAAACATGTACTCAAACTAGCCGACTTTTAGTTGCAAGTCTTCTCATGTCTGTGCATTTAAGCTCTGTTCGGATTTTTGTAATTTCAACCAAAATCCGTAGGTTTTAGTTATAACGGCTCGTGCATGCACATTAGAGTATATATCGAGATCATGAGAAAAACGCTGCCTCTGCATAACTCATGAAGAAGCACACAGCGCACTGTATTGTGCTTCCATTCATGCGAAAAGTGAGTCTGGAGTAGAAAACCTGTGCTAGATGTGAAAGTGCATGTTATAGTGATGAAGTTCAAGGCAACAACCCAATAACTCATGATATAAATTCATCCACAGAACGCTTTAGATGTCAGTGGCGATTGCTAAGGCTACAACCATGTCTTGTTCAAGCCATGTGTTTCTCGAGTCGCTTTTGATGTAATGGTCGTCGTGAGATGTTGGAGCAAAACAAAGAAGCCTGATATGCCCACAAGAGCCGGGAAGACGGCGTCACGTCAGGGTCAGAGATCGACGACACGCCGTCCGGCATTTCCAATGGACTGGAAGCCGAACAAGCAAGCAGCCCCATACTTCACGAACAGTATCGGCAGACGCGAGAGAAAGGTTCGTTTATTTACGAAGTGTAAATTCGACAGCAATCACGCATGGTGCTGTGACTGATGTTCTGTCTGTCTGCAACAGGTTACAGCAAGATAGGGCAGCAAAGCCAAACTATCGTACTTCGATGATGGGTACAAACCTGATATTGTGGCTTGTTGAGTCAGGGAGCCAGTCCGCTCAACTGAACACCAATTGTTGGAAGTCTGAAAATAATCTGGAGGTGGAGGGGAGGAGGGTTCGCTGTGTTGCATGAGTGCAGCGTGAGACCTCGTCGGATTGTTGGGGTACTAACTTTGTGTTGGGGTGAGTTGGAGTTTACCTTAGTCGATCGGCTAAGGTTAATTGCGGCCCGGGAGAAAATTAAAGGGATTAAAGGTTCTTTTTTTTTTTTTGAGGATCAAGGCTGCCTTACATTAAACTGGAGCAGAAATACAATCTGACTCTAGCAGGTCACGCACACAGTTCGGGGTTACATGCCACGTTACCTGTTCTGTTCGTGCTTGTGACCTGCTTAATACATGGGCAACCTTATTGCAGGATCTACTAACATAAGTGAAAGAAAAATCATGAAAAAAGCAACTTAGTTCCATAATCTCCATCAGCATGGGCAAAATTGCTGAACGTTGTGTCTTCAATTTTCTCCACAACTGCACGAGCTCTAGGCAATCTGTCTCCAAGTGTACCTTTAGCATACCACATTGCCTAGCTAGAATCAGCGCATCCCTGCCTGCTATCGCCTCCATGGCGCATGCATCCAGGCTACGGTCATACCACTTTGCTTGGGCTTCAATAAACTGTCCCTGGTAATCACGAATGACACATGCAGACGCCCCTTGCCCAGACTCTGCATAGTAAGCGCCGTCTACATTGCATTTGACCCAACCCGGATCCGGAGGCTTCCACTTCATAATCTCAGATGCAGTAATATTCATCTTTACTGGATGCGTGATGTGCCAGAGATCAAAAGCCGTATCACGTACCCAGGTCGTCGCTTGCCGAATAGTCATGAACTGCTCCCCATGTCTTCTTTTGTTTCGCATCATCCATAATGCCCACATGCCACACAAAATCACTGCTCGATCTCGGCGAGGGCATATATCTGTGAGCAAGTCCCTTGCCCATGTGACCGGGTGCAGATTAGGGATTTTAACACCGATCAACATCTTGGCTTGGAACCAAAATACCCTGGCCACTGTACATTCCAGGAGAACATGTCTGATTGTCTCCTCAGGTACACCACAGAATTCACAGTTGGATATTGGCTCAATATGACGTCGGCAAAGTACTTGTCGTGCCGGTAAAAATTCATGTATCACACGCCACCAGAATACTCTCACCTTTGGTGGCACCTCCATCTTCCAGATTTGCTTCCAAACCCCATCATCCGACGAGCTTAGTTGGCTCATCTGCTCCTCTTGTTGCCTTTCACTGTCAAGCAGTTTATATGCTGAGCGAACTGAATATACACCATACCGTTCTGGTTCCCATGCCCATACATCTCCATCACCTCGTCTTATCGGCAGTTGCATGATAGCCTCTGCATCGACAGGGAAAAAAGTATCCCTTATAAGCTCTTCGTTCCACTGTCCACTTGCCGTGATTAGCTCAGCAACATGAACAATGTCCTGTCCATCTCCAGGTGTGAGAGAGGTTTGCCATTGAAGTGCTTCGGCAACCACCTGTCATGCCAGATACTAGTGGAATTTCCATCACTAATCCTCCTTATCAGACCACGTTGCAGAACCTCCCTACCGGCAAGAATAGCACGCCAGGTTTGGCTCGAGTGTTTCTTCCTTGTGGCCTCCATGAAACTTGTGTCATGGTAGTAGCGACCTTTCAATACTTTCGCAGAAAGAGACTCAGGTTTGGTAATCAACCTCCATCCCTGCTTACCCAACATTGCCACATTGAACAGTTTAAGATCCCGAAAGCCCATGCCTCCTTTGCACTTCGGTTGGGTTAAACGGTCCCATCTCTGCCAGTGCATATGTCGATTATCTGCTGAACTACCCCACCAGTAGTTTGATATTGCTGTTCTCATTTTCTTGCGAGTATTGACCGGTAGAAGGAAGCAACTCATAGAGTAGGTAGGAACTGCCTGGGCCACTGATTTCAGTAGTGTTTCCCATCCAGCGCCACTAGCTTCCCGTCCACTCCATTCCCCGATCAGCCCCTTGATCTTTGTTGGCAGATATTCAAACACTTTTTGTTGCACGACCCACTTCCGTGGGTAATCCCAAATACTTTTCAGCAAGAGCCTCCTTCTGAATGTTTAGCTCATCCTGAACTGCACTTTTCATCTCCTCTGTGCAGTTTTCACTAAAGAAAATTGCCGATTTGTCACGGTTTACCAATTGACCTGACCCGCGGCCGCGACTATAAACCTCCAGAATTTCCCTAAGCCGGCTAGCCCCTCTCTGCGATGCTTCTGCGAAAACGATGCTATCATCCGCAAAGAGAAGGTGTGATATCCAAGGGGAGTGTATGCCAACTCGAACACCCCGAGATAGATGCACTGGACCAATCGACTTGAGAAGACATGAAAAACCTTCAGAGCACAGGAGAAATAAATATGGGGAAATTGGATCTCCTTGCCTGATCCCCCATGTGGGTTTGAAACACTCAGAGAGAACACCATTAACTCAAATAGAGAAGGACACCGATGACACACACCTCATAATCAGATTGACAAAGGAAACAAGAAAGCCAAGCTGCTGCATCATCCCTTGCAGATACGCCCATTCAACGCGGTCGTACGCCTTCGCCATATCAAGCTTGATGGCACACGCCCCAGACTTTCCTTTTTTCCTCTTCAAATAATGAATACACTCATATGCTATAAGTACATTGTCCGTAATGAGCCTTCCAGGGACAAAAGCACTTTGTTCCTCTGCTACGATCTCATCCAAGAATTCCCGCAGTCTATTAGCCAAAACTTTTGAACATAACTTGTAAATCACATTGCACAAGGAAATAGGTTTGTACTCCTTAATCTCCTGCGGGTTCCTTGTCTTTGGAATGAGAACAATTGTGGTTTGATTCATCTCGTCTGGTAATGCACCACCATTCAAAAAATCCAGCACAGCAGTTGTAATGTCCGGTCCCAACACATCCCAATGGAGTTGGTAAAACCCGGCTGTGAGCCCATCTGGCCCTGGAGCCTTGCTAGCTCCCATCATCTGTAGTGCACGTTCTACCTCATCGGCCAGATATGGTCTTGTTAACCTCTCATTCATCATTGGGGTTACAGATTGTGAGTCTCGTTTGCCCTTTGCTACAAATCTACATATATATTATCACCTTCTGTAATTTATGAATGTGATTGCATTTTACCAACCAGTATCAAGCAATCTGAATAGGTGCTGTCATGGTTGAGAAGACCCCTGGAGAGGGCCGAATGGCTTCCTGATTGCCCTTATGTGTAGATCTAAGTGTTATTTGTGGAAGAATCATGCATACTTTTGAGTTGTTCTGAAAATGAGTGGGCAAGTTGAGTGATTTTTTCAAATTAATTGTGCCACAACTCGTATATACTGGTACAGTACAGCAAACTGCTGGGGGCAAGCACCCAAGTAGGCAGGCCGGTCCCTTGTGTGTGCAACCTGTACGGCACAGGGGGCGACCCAAATTCTAGGGGCCCTCAAATCCAGAAAGTTAAAACGACCCCTAGGGGCCATGGCATCACAAATCCGACGCCTCCCAAGATCTTGGGATATGTGCGGGACAGGTTGGTGATTGAGATTGTAGTTGTGTGGGTGATTGTATGATTGAGATCGGAGTTTATCTCCCGTTGTAACTTGTATGTCAAGTAAGCCTCCAGACTTCTGTATAAATAGATCGGCGACCTCCTGAGAGAGGCAATGCCTTCCGCATATTTTCTCTGTTTTACAAGAAAAATGAAATTGATAGTACAAACAGTGCGCACAACATTTCTTTCTTATTCTGATCATTCATCGTCACATTCAACCACTTATTATCATTATTCATACAACAATTTTATTAATTAAGAACAAGTTTTTACGCAGTCCTCCTTTCTGCGATAACATGCACCAGGGCGACCGAAACAACACCAGCAATGACTCTGATACAGAGGGCAATTTAGACGTCCACCCTCAATGCAATATTTTCCAATTGGAGGAAAAATGAGATCTTGTGGTTCAAGCATTACTCGGGCTGTTTGTCAAAGATTATCACAAAAGGAAAAAAAAACGTCAACGAATGAAAATTTGCACGACCATAATCTATAACATGCTTAGAATGAAAGATGGAAATATTTTAATATACAGTATCACTTACATTGCGCTTGATTCATAAATGAACAAAGCAATAGCAGTGATAGAAAGGCAAGTGCATGGATGTGCTTCGTGTGCTTCTCCATCTTTGAAGGCAGTACAACGCCTCTTGCTTCTTGGGAGTGCTTGTTGAGTTCTGATTCTAATGGAATGGATCGATGCAATGCTTGTGAAATATGCATATGTACCTTATATATAGAGGGGAGACAAAGGGGTGGGGTCAAACGACATGAAAGGAATTAATTACAGCCAGGCTGGTTACAATTTATTACCATAATTCTAGGCTTTCTTATGGTCATCATTTCTTGCTATATTTTCATGCTTTCCAAATGATTTTATTGTGGTGATTTTGATTATGTCTTGTTGTATTTCATTAAATCCAGATAAGGTTTTTGTCTCCCTTAATTACCTCCTAGAATTTAGCAAGTTTCCAGTGCTGACCTCAAGGATGGACCAGGCGCCTAGCCTGGTCATCGTGCTGATATCTTGGAGTATCACTGACGACCGTCATCTTAGCCTGGTCATCGTGCTGATATTTTGGAGTCTAACTGACGATCGTCCGCCTAGCCTGGTCATCGTGCCAATATCTTGGAGTGTAACGGGCGGTCGTCTGTTGTCAGTAAAACATGGAAAGCTAGTGCATGGTCGTGACTATAGGATATGAAATGCCACATGTTTTTGCCACACATTCCTGCTACTATGGTCAGTCCAAAAGTTGATGGCTTGTCTTTCAATTTCTTTCTCTAAAATTAAAGGAGAAATATCATGTGCACAAGAAGTATTTATTTCACATGTACAGAAACTCATTGAGAGCCATTGGATTGCATCTAAACGTCTAAAATCATTAGAGGGGAGGGGGGATTTCCATTGATGAAGTAAATGTTTTTGAAAACCAAATCTAAATTTATAGTTGCTAAAATCATGCCTGAGACTTTCCAAACTTCTAGTTATATACTACTAGAATGTAACTGAATTTTGAGAAAACAGTGGAGTAAGGAAGGAAGCTTCATGCCTGCATGCTGGTTACCTGTTTGGGCAAAATACGTCATAGTCCTTGCTATGTGATACATGATCTTTAGCTACCGGGGCTGGCCTTTAGCTATCCTATCCCCTTATCAGAATGCATTATATGACTCATTTCGTGGTGAGCTCTTTTCAAAAATTTAGAAGCCAGGAGCTAGCTCCATATATTGCTGGCCCTGTGGAGCAGCCTCTCAATCGACTCCTTAAGAGAATATCTTTAGAGCATCTCCAAGAGAGCCTCATAAACCTACCTTAAATTTAGTTATTGGGATTTTAGGCGAAAAACTATCTCTAACAGGGCCCCAAAACAACCCTCAACTTTTCCATAGCCCCTAAACTCCCTTCATTTGTAGCTACAAACAGGGAAAGAATTGGAGCCCCCATCTCTTCTTTTTCTACTACAATTAATGTTTTTTTGGCCCCAAATACTGATGTGGCCCAATCAAATTTGTTTTGATCCACTTTTAAGGAGGGACTGTTGGAGGAGGGAGGATAAATTGCCCCTCGTAATGTTTTGGTTACTCATAAAAACAAGTTTATAGGACCAATTTTATGGGGTTCTCTTGGAGATGCTCTTACATGTCAACCGTGTTAATGGCCATGTAACTAAAAAAGCCCTTTTTTTTAAAAAAAACGCTTACTTTATGTAACTGAATTTTGAGAAAACATTTGAGTACTAGTATTAGCTGAGGCAGGAAGGAAGCTTCATGTCTGCATGCTCGTTACCTGTTTGGGCAAAACACGTCATGGTCCTTGCTATGTGATACTGGATCTTTAGGTATCCTATCCTACCTTATCACTACACCGATCAATCTCTTCATTACGATTGTGGTAGTTATAGCTTTAGTGTATTTCTAGTAACAGTACTGTACACTGCGCTGCACTATTGCTTGTTGGGAGCATTGCAGCAGCGTGCGGAGGCTGCAGGCGCCCGTGACTAAAGGTAGAGAGTCTCAGCAGGTGCGTTGCACGTGGTTCACTCAGAGCCGATGCACGGAACCATCACTATATGATTATCCATCAGTTTCGCTTATATCTCGCCAATCTCCTTTTGCATTAGATATATATAATATCAGCGAACAATGCAATGCAAGGCTATATATAGATCGAATCCAAGTGAAGCACTAGCTGTTCACATTAGAGACGCAAGTTTGGAGATGCGAAAACTCTATTTCCTACTAGTAGCTAGCTAGCAGCTTCTTGTCGATCCAAAAGGTAATATAGCTCTAAAACATTTTATTGCCGGCGCTCTTGATTCATGGTATCGACACCTATAGTAGAATAAAAGCATTATCGTGGAAGACAACACAAATGAACAAAATTACATCAAGAGAGATGATAAAGGCTGAATCCATACGTTCACGAAGCCAAACCTCGCCACATAGCCTCAGGCAGCTAGCATATGCACCGCATCATGCGTCCGATTCAGCACTCAACAAGTGACATCGATCACATGCAACCCCTGCTCAGGCTAGCCCACAGAGATGAGATGAGATGAGATTTTTTTTTTATCAGCCGGCCGGCCGGTGACGTTAATACCTTAGGCTAAAACGGAGGGCTCAGCGCGTTAGGGTCGGAGGCCCCCCTTCCTAGTTTGGCAAAAGGAACAGCTAGAGCAGTAACATTATTAATTCTTTCTTTCGATGCATGCTACCCCTCTTTCATTTTGATCTTCTTGCCTTGTTTTCTGCACTTTGAACCGTAAGCTAACTTTCATTTATGTTGCGTCAAGTATCTAATTCCCGCGGTGGTATATATTTTGAACAAATGAACCCTGATGCTTAATTTGCGGTGCACTCCAAGTCTCTGTCATTCCATCACATGCAGTGCGCGATGCATCAGGAGTGAATCTAACAGTTCGTTTCTGTTATCACATTTACTGAAGATTACGTACGGATTCCTGCAACGGGGGCAACTAGCCCTTGTAGATACAACCCGGAGTCTGAACAAATGGATCGGGTACAACAAACCAAAGATGGAGCAGAGATAGTTAGGCCCTGTTTGGATCATTTAGTTGGCTAATTTTAGCCAACTAAAACATTAGCCAGCTAAAATTTTAGTCAACTAATTTTATAAGGTATTTGTTTGGATCCTTGACTAATGTCTCTGGCTTTTCTAATTTTCTTGTCTTTTTTATGTGTTTCTTGCCTTTTTTACATGTTTAGTCGATTTTAGTAGCTTTGAGCTGACTAGAGGCTAAAAGTTTAGGAGATTTTAGAAGGTCATGTTTGGATGCAAAGTGACTAAAATTAGCCAGCTAAAATTTTAGAAGGTGAATCCAAAACAGGGCCTTATTAGTATCCCTAACCGATTTATTAGAGCGCATGTGAAGGACCCAACGAAGTTTCATATATCAAAGCAGGCCCTGGCTTGTGTCCTCCACATGGATGAGCTGATCCGTACGTGCATGCAATGCCCTTTGTCAAGAATGGAGCTGGGGCTCACAATCAAAGCCCTGCATGCACATCCACCCTTCTCGGATAAACCTCTGCCCTTTGGTATCGGTAGGCACGCAAGTTGGCAATAAGAAAGTAATGATCTTTTTTTTTTTTTTGAACAAAGAAAGTAATGATCTTGTTCACTGTTGCAGTCATGTTTTATAGTTTCCTCAAAATGAAAATTCTGGATTGATCGAACTATACAAGTTCACTGGACTGCATTACTAGAATCGTATTTTTTTTTTACCTACGGTGATAGCACGAGATATCATGCCCCGATGATTATTTGCTGTATGTTGGTTCTCGGTCGTGCCATATATAGATAACAAGAGACACCATGCTCATTCATCCAACAATTAAACTGCAGTGTGTTTTAGTTTCATCAAGCCTAGTTATAGAATCAAATAGCTAGCAATCATGCATCATTCAATTTTTTTTCTTTTTGAGGAAACACAATCATCGATTCATCATTCATGAAGACTGACCATCATGTATAATCTAGCTACTAGGTGGAACGCATCAAACACTACACAGCCAGGTAGAGGCATCAATCAGAAAAAACTAGAATCCAGTCCACACATGCATGGCATGGTAATAATAATTACACATATAGTCAATCAGCTTAACTTAATTATAAAAATAGCTAGCAAAGCTTAACTAAGTACGTGCCAATTAAGGACTACATAGATGTGAAATTGTAAACCAAGCTTCCTAGGCTGAGAAGGTTTCTACTGCCCGAATGCCCGATCACGCTTGCTTACCTCCGTCCTCAGCATTTCGTTCCAGGACGAGGAGGAGGACGAAGAGGAGCAGGTCGTCCACTAGGGCGAGGACGCAGAGCCAGACGCCGGGGATGATGCGGTCGTCTCCCGGGTAGGTGACGAGGAGGAGCCACTGGATCCTGCCGTACATGCATTGGCCGACGGTGGTGGCGGCGAGCGCGGCGTAGGCGAGGGCCCGGCGGCGGCGGCCGGTGAGCAGCAGCGCCATCACCGCGGCGGCTGCCTGGAGCACGCTGCAGCACAGTAGCCCGTAGGCGATGGCGGTTGCCTCGTCGGCAGCCACCGTCTCTGCCTCGGAGCACTGCAGCACGTACGACCGACGGAGGGAGTATTAATTACTTACACATGGATGTAATATATGGAATCAAGAAAGAGTTCAATTAGCTTAGCATGGTCGATAATTAATTTCTTACCTGCTGGTGGCTTGTGTCTGTGGCTGTGCTTGGTCGAAGAAGGTAGTAGGCCCTTAAACCGCTTAAGAAGCAGGCGGAGTAGAGCGCCCACGCGCAGGCAACCAGGCGCAGGAACGACAGGATACGCTGCGTCTTCTTGTTGTACGCCATCTGAGCCAGAAGCAGAGAAATCTCCTCCTCCTTCTTCTTTTTTAGATAAAGAAGCAGAGAAATCTTCTCCTTGCTCTTCTTGATGGCTTCCATCAACTGCTGCAGCTCCGTCTTCAGGTTGTCCTTGTCCATGGATCCAACTGAGTTATCTGGCTCAAATGAAACAAAAAGCTGCTTTAGTCTTTCTTACAGCTATCTTCAAGTTGGTAGTTTCTGTCATGACGCCAAAGTAAAGAAATGATATGCTTGTTCTCATCAACATGTACGTATCAGCTGACTAATTAAATTTAATTTCTACAGACGAAACAGAAAGCCGCTTTAGTTTAGTTTCTAGAACACAAAGCAGGGATCGTACCACTAACTAGTCATCAACTAGTCTTGGATCAGCTAGCTATTTAGAAGAGGATGCATATATCCTCCAATCCAGTCCCCCGCAGTTCAAACATAGGTTTTTCATTGTGCCCGGCGGGGGCTGTCCCTCGCAGCCGCCGCCGATCTTGCACTTTGATTGTTCACAGCCCTTTTTTGCTTCTTAATTAACTCCTCAGAAGGTACGTCTACAAGCTCTCCATTGCCATCCAATTGATTCACCCGAACATTAACCAGACCCACAGGCACAATTGCATTTGTTTCAGTCAGTAGCAGATTGAGAGCCGGAGCCATACAGGAGTTCGACCCGGAGCCCTTTGCTTTCCTCTTCCTCGCCGGCAGCCGTGTCTCCTCGGACAGCTGCTGGTTACCAGCAGGTACAACCTTCTCCTTGGTTGGTCCAGCTGCACCTGCCTTTACGGAAGACGTGGCATTATCATCAACATTCTTGTCAGTACCGCTGCCATCCGACGCAGCCCGTTGTGGCTTATCTGCACGAGGCTCAGAGCAACGTTCCTTGTATCTGTCTCCACACCCCTGGTGGTTGCGCGAGGACGATGAGCCAGTACCAAAGGATTCAGCAGCAGCCTGAGCAAAGCTCTGTGGTTGCTTCCTCCTGTCATCTGCTGCCCTCAGTGGGATCTCAGTTTGATACGGCAATCTCCCCCTCCCCTCCCCCCCCCCCCCCCCCCGCCCTCCTTCCTCGGCACTGGCGATGAGCACTCCAATTCAGAGTGACCCATTACCCCGCAGTAGAAACAGAAAAAGGGCAACTTCTCATATACTGCGCATCAAACCACCTTGGTTCCTCGTTCCTACTCATTCGCAGCATGACGCCGCGTTTGATCGGTTTCTCAACTTCAATGGAAATCCGCGCACGCAGGAACGCGCCGCTAGCCTTACCATCGGAGTCCACATCCATCTTCACAACGTTACCAAGTAAGCCCATGGTAGGAGACCCCTTCTGCTCATTCATCCAACCCAGTGGGAGGTTGAGAATTCTCGCCCATATTTCCATTCGTTCAAAGCTTATCTCCGTTGCACTAAGACGTTCATCATACTCCTTCATCAGCACCGAGTACTTCCCAACAATCCAAGGGGATCCTCCAAGGGCTCGGTCCCTATCAATCTTACACCCAAATTCCGCCAAGAACAGGTTGTCCACCTTCACTCCGATCGAGCGAAACTTTAGGCCGTAGGGGTTGCCCCAGCCCGGCCGCATCTCCGCCGCGATCGTGTTGATGTGTAGTGGTACCGGGGATAGCACTTTCCCCACAAGTACCCACTCCGCTGCCGCCGGCACCTCCCCCTCTTCGTCGTCGCTGAAATCCGCCACGGCACCCTCCTCCGCCGTCAGGTTAAGCTTTTGCATCAGTTCAGCAACGCTGGGGTTTGGTTGATCTCCCTCCCGAGAGGTGGGGCCTCGCCCCCTCCCATGAACATCTCCTCCGGTCGAAGCCATGGTAGCCCGGCACGGACGAAAGAATCAGTGCCGCGATCGATCACGATCGCACACAAGAACACGATCCCAACTACCAGATCCTAAGCGGCGCTAGAACCTAGTGGGAAGAAACTAGGATTTCAGTTTGGTGGTCGGCGACGCCGGAACGGCTAACCGACGATTTGCGGGTGGCCGGCGACAACTGGGCATCGTCGTCGGGGCGTGGGCGCCGGGGTCGGGATGGCCGCCGGCGTTGCAGTCTAGATCTCGCCGGAGAAGCGAGCTAGACGGGGATCGTGATCTCCTGGTGAGTCGCTACCGAGAACGCTTCCGGGAAACGCGGAGCCATAACGCCCATAACTCCTCAGGGAAACCTATATCCGGAGGTCGGGATTAAAGGTTCTCACATAGAGTTTATTACACAAAAACAAAATAACACCTCAAATTATTCAAAAATACATTCATGTGCACAAATCTAGCTTGTATAACTTGCTATAGCAACGGCTGCTTAGTTTATTTGGCGACATACATTTGATATTGGGCCGCTTGGCAGGCCGGCAAACAGGTTAGGAGAGGCGTCGGATGCAGGGGACGGCAGGTTGGATGCCGGTGAGCGGCGAGGGGCGCGCCCCACACGCCGCCGCCGCGGCGCACGCAGCTCTGAAGGAAGAGCGGCGATCGAGATACTAGATGATGGCGCAGACGTGTACCCTCTCACGCTCAGTTCTTCCTCTCCTCCTCCAACGCCCAATGCTGGCACCTCTCCTGCACCGCATCTCTTCTTCCCTTTTCATGGCCTCTGGTGCGGCTCGCTGGGGGCAATCAGCCCTTGCGCGACGACCTTTTCGACACATTGCTGCACCCAATCCACCTGCTCGGCGTGTTTCCCGGTGTGTTCTCTTGCTAAAATTTGCGCCTTTAGTTTGTTCTGGTTTTGTATCAAGTTTGGGTTTCCTTTTATTTACTGTTTATACGTTGACTTGTGAAGTCAAATGGGGAAAATCTTTTAGTGAATCACATAGTATGCCCCAAAGCAGAGAAAAAAAGAAGCCAAAATGATAGAGATATATTTCAGGCTTAGATATGTCACATCATGATTTCAATCTTGACTGATGATACCATCTTATTGGTGTGATGTTGAGATTGTCTTTTTATTCTCTTTTTTGATAGATTTACTCATGGAGCGCGGAACGTAGCCAGCAGCATTGGAGTAACAGGGAAGGAGTTGATGAAACCGTACAGAAGTATCCCTTCTGCCAAGGATTTGATTGCTCCTTATCGCAATGACTGTCATGCCCGTGGTAAAGAAGACGTGAGGAGGGGAAGCTTTAATATCGTTTATGGTGATAAAGATGCTCGTAGAACAACCTTGGACGTTACAGATGGCAAACATGATACAACGGGCGAAACTGTGGGCATAACTGGTTGTGAACAGAGCAGTGAGGCCAAAGAGAGCTGGGATTCAGCGATAAATTGTTACCCGATTGATGATGTGCCCCCCATGGATATAATTCCAAATAGCAGCCACTGTGATGGTTCCATATACAAGGGCACAAATAGTTGGAAAAGAATCTACCGAATTGCAAATCGTAATGAGAGTAAGTGATCAATGTCTCTTTTCCTACTTTTATTCGTAGTTAGGACATGTCCACTGTAGGGTCAACTGATATGTTCTGCCTTTAAATCTCGAGGATAATTTTGATTCACTTTGTTTACCTTTGCTGGTCGATGCCAAATACAGAAAAGGGAATCTCTTGTCTTCGTGTTGTTAGACGTCTTCCCCAACCCACCCACACACAAACACATGAATCATTGCTAGTTGCCCATACCTCACCTCACTCGATTATAATAGGGAAATAGACTGTAGGTTGTTGTTCACTAGGCACCATGTCTCCTATTTAAGGTTTCTGATTGTCGAGATAACTTCCTAAATGATTGTACAGTTCTCCCCCCACCCCCCAAAAGTTTTAAGCAAAATGGGCACTTTACAATTAAGCTGCACCCCCCTCCACTCCCCAATTCCTTTTGTAGCATGGCTAATTTTGAAAACTTTGAGATGATAGATGGCATCATGTGTGTCATACAGAACATGTTCACACATTCTTTTAGGCTCATAATTTGCATGTTTAACATGTTTGGATGCTCCCAACCTATGCAGAATAGTCATGGACAATTGCAAGATTATTTTATAACATAGGTTATGATGTTATCTAGCATTTTTTAATAATAAATAAGATAAAAGAGGGCTTCGAGAAAGTGATACTAAAGAAGACAAAATTCATGATTTGGTGATTTATCTTAGTAATTCTTTTGGTATACTCCCTCCGTTCTTGAATTGTTGTCGTTAGGACAGTAACTTTAGTTCATTTTTGAAGTGGAATTGTTGTCCTGACGACAGCAATTTTAAAATTTAAAACAGAGGGAATAGTGAACTAAGAAATAGTTTAGGGAGTTATGGAATACGTTTGTGGAGTTAAAGGCCTTTTCCTTTCTGAGGCGATGTATTATTACTCACTTTTTCTTAGAATCATGTTTTAACTGCTATTTTCAAACCACTCCAATCTCTTATCTGACACTGTGGATTCCACATGTCATCGACTCGTCGATGGCAAATAATGTATCACAGAATTGTTCACTGGCAATTTTTTCCTTATACTTTCAGTTATTTTGTATGGAAAACTTTTTGAAGGAAACAAAGTTCGTTGAAAAAGAGTAGTTTCCTCATGATGAGAAGGAAAATTTTTAATAGGACCATGAAATTCTCAAGCGGCGTTGTTTATTTATTGTATTAAGTTCCAATTTCAGCAAAACTGAGGTTGTATTTCTTTTTCTTTTAATGGAAGCTCGGTTGGAGGCAATGATGTTATCAAAGCCCACAAATTGCTACATGGACAATGGAATTTGCATGTCACATACAACTCGTCACATGTTGCAAATTTTCTCATTAAAGTTGTCTAAAACTCCTGTGGGTTGTGGTTCAATAGAGTTGTATGGATACATAGCTGTGCGAGACAATCTGGATCCATTGGTGAATTATATCGTCAACTTTAGTAGAGATCATCCCGTAATCATTGAGCAGGTAAGTTGTAGGCTCAGTTCACACACTTTATTTTCCTGATAAATGGAAACAACATTAGTTTACAGCTGTTGTGCCATATATATATATATATATATATATATATATATATATATATATATATATATATATATATATAGGGCCACGCTATTTAACGCGCAGCGCGCTAAATATAATTTAACGCGACGGCAGCTCCCACCGATCTAGCCCATCAGCGCATCCCGCAACCATAAAATTCTCTCCACAGCAGTAAAACTCATCCTTCAGCAGCCAACCAGAGCGTCCCCGCAACCGTAAAACAACTCAGCCAGGCCACTATCGCGCAACCATTAAAGTTCCTCCAGAACCATAAAATTTGATCCCACAACCATAAACATTTGTCTCCGCAACAACAAAATAGTTTTTTATCAAGCCCTGACCATTGATCTTTAACCGTAAAACAATTGGGTAGCTGGTAAAACTATAACCTTATGGCTACGTGTCTTGGAACCATAAAATTTAAATTATATCGTTCAACCATGCATATAGGTTGCTTCTATTCCACGCTGTGTGTCTTCAAACCATAAAATTTGATTACTTGTCTCACAACTGTACATCTCTGTTGTGCTTTTGAAGAATATTTTGTCACATGGTTTGTGAATAAGCACTATTTGTAAATGTTATTTTGAACCATTGATCAGTGGTTGCACAACAGGATTTTACTGTTGTAAATCTTACATGTCTCACAACAGGATTTTATTGTTGTAATATACAATCTGCCAAAAATAAAAAAGTGAAGCCAAACCAAAAAAAAGAAGATATAAACTACCATGTGGACCATAAAAATGTGATGTCTTTTGACCATTAATACATCATTATTGTTAACAACCAAAAAAGAAACATGTGCCATCCTTGAATGGGATCCAAGACTGCAGAAGCTCAAGCTTTTCTCTGGATCCGGTGACAAAGAAGCTGCTGAAATGTGGAACCTTATTTGATTTGTTGTGTATATTCACACTTCCTGCACACACAAAAAAAAGATGATTTGAAAATTTAGAAACTGCAGCTATGAAAAAGTCAAATTTTAAACAAGATTATGAAGGCTAAGTACAGAGTTATTACTCAACAAGTGCACACAAGTTTATTGAACAACAGACGAGCAAAAGGTAGTATTACAAACATAAATCTTTTCATTATGGAAGTGATAAATGAAAAAATAATAACAATATGTTCTCGATAACTCAAAGTACTATATGAAAAATTCTCATAGTTGAAAACATCAACATCAGTGAACAAAATAAATCTGGGAGTGGAAAATTAAGAAGAATGCAACAGTGCAACCTTGGCCACTAGTTTAGTATCGCTAGATTTCATCCAGAAATAGTACATGATTTGACTTCGCGTACTGTTAAAAGAACCAGATTATAATCACCAGATTAAATATCACATGGCACCTGAACAATTTTACTACTACAGGAACTAGATTACACGGTTGACCATGATGCACAAATCCGAGTACACAGAAGCAGTTCCAACAATAGCATGTATCGATTAGGAGGATACATCCATGGCAGTGAAAACTAACAAGGGTAGTATCGACTCCATTTAGAAGCTGTTCATCGAAGAGGTGACCTAGAAACCATGGGATTTGATCAAACAACAAACAAAAAACAGGGGAATTGAAAATTTTGGGATGAATTCAATGATATAAAATGAACTTTAATAAATCTTCCAAGCATTTGGTCCTTTGAGATACAAGGATTTACTACAGAAAATACCAGATCTCAGCATTGGCTACCCGTACTCATGGAGAACAGTGAGGAAAATATTAAATCTGGTCGCCATACCTTCAGGGAACGCCATTCAACGACGGCGACAGGCAAAATTGGACCTTCATGATGCTGCTGCCTATGGATCCTTGGTTCTAACGACCTTGAATTGTGTCCTATGATCTAGATCTGGTATGAGAGAGAGATGAACAGGAGAGAATGCGGTTGGGAAAAAAATGACCAGGGTGGAGGGTGGTTTTGTTTTTATCTCACGGTGGTTTTATTGTTGCGGGGCAAACTTTTCAATCTTTTATGGTGGTGGGCTTAAGATTTATTGTTCAGAGGTCTTCTAATTGTTTTATGGTTGTGGTAGCTTCTTTTTATGGTTGTGGGGGTGGCCGGCTAATAAAGCTCCCGGGAGTTGACTGGGTGAAGCTGTGGGGGCGCTAAATAGTTTATTTAGCACACTAGGTGCTAAATAGAGTACCTCTATATATATATATATAGAGCTGCAAAACGATACTGCACATTAATATGGCCAAAAGTAGCAAAATAATACTTCGCACTGTATAAGCAACTACTATACCAATTATCATATTGTGAAATGGTGATTAACTATGAAAACAGGTCCAAGATATAATGGTTAGTTTGTAGACTATTCCAATGAAATCAGTTACTTAGTGCACCACTCAATCGATTTCCTTTTGTTTATAGGCATACGGTCAGTGGGTTGTGGTGTGGAGTGGGGAGGGGAGGGTTGGTGCATAATTTTCCCTATCTGAAAACGTTATGCACTTTATAATCATTCAGTTTGACGTGAAAAAGGTCTTGGTCATTATTATATTTTCTAGCTTTAGATAATTTTCCTACTTTTATTGATCTGCTACAAAATGATAATAATTTTGTAGGGTTCTCTTCTTAAAATGGCTGGCCCCAAGCGAGGGATTGAATTGGTGGATACTCTTCTCATCGAGTATGACATGAAAATCAAAATAGGTGAACAGGAAAAGGATGATCTTCAGCTGATCGACGGAGTATCAATCATAGACTACATGGAGACATGTAATTGTAGTGCATTCACATGTCGTATCCACGGTGATTGCGGAGATATTGACATAACAGCAGCTTGTCTGAACGATGCAGTTGAGGCAACTGTAGAAGTTCTTGTATCTGAAGTTCGAGGCAGTTTCAATATGCTCCTTGATTGCTTTAGCAGTGGGTCAGATGAAGAACTCTGGCTCTTTGATGGTGCCATTTGTGAGCCATGTGGCTTGAATAGGTCTGTGGTTGCTGTAGTGTTTGATGCTCAGGTGGATTTGAAGTTCAAGCTCAGCACAAACTCATCCGGCCTTGCTGAATATTGTTGTTCCTTCAATTCGAACATGCATGGACATGATACTCAAGAGATAAAGACAGATTTAGGGTCAATCTTAGTGAATGTGACTTGGTCGACTTTGCCTGCAGGGCTCAAGGGTTATATATAGGAGAGTCTGCAGAAAGTTTGTCTTTCCATACTCTGGTGCAAGAAAATTTGATTTAAACAATTTTGTTAGCTTGAACTATAACACAAGTTGTCTGTAATAAGTAGCCAAGAAGAGATTTCCTAGTTAGGCAATCTGGAGCTTTAGGCTTGCGGCAACAACCTAACACTTTACAGTGTAAATATAAGTGTGGCAGCTTTGGGTTATAATCTAACAGATATCCATGATCGTACCATATAGTGTCATGTAACGTACATAACTACTTTGCCTGCTTCATTTATATCTTTTTTTTCTTTGGTGTCATTCTTTTAATGATATAATAATGTATAGCTAGCAGATAATGAAGTTTATATTAGTTTGGAAATCATTTTTGTAGATTTCTAAAACATGTAATGAGCAGCAGTTCAAACCTTCATTGCATGGACGCAATTTGTTCAACTGTTGTTAACACACTATTTCATGCATGCATGAAACACATCATGTGGTAGAAATAACTGAAATCTGGAGATCTCTTGTAAACAGGCTGTAGGAAATATTAGTCCATAGCACATCCATAGCATGAAGACTAACGTAGACCTATGACCCCCGGGCTATCGCAAAAAGTAGAATATTTCACTCTTTTAACTATAGCATCAACAAATAACTCTGTAACAAAGTTAGACAATATAAATTTCTCATATAGCTTATATGATTAAAGCCTAATCATAAATCTCTACTGTTTCTCATTGCTCCTTGGCTGGATTTCCAAGAGATTATTTTAGTACTGTTTGGCATGACTGTGGAGAGGCAGGTTGCTTTCATGCCCTCCCATGGTTACAAAGCTTGAAGGTGGGACCATTTAAAGATAATATCAAGCTCTGTCCAGCTGTTTGTCGAGAAGACATGTTGAGTGAGTAGCTGAGAGGAGACTTGTTGGTCACGGTCAGGCGATCGGCGAAGTACTCCCAAAAGAATTAGTTCGGTTCACATTTGTTTAACAGCACTTTCCACAGGTATATTAGTTCAACTGGAGACGCAGCTAAACTCTTCGCAGCTTGGCTGGATTTCTGAAAAACTATTTTCGTTCTGTTTGGCATGGCTGTGGAGCCATGTTGCTTTCATGCCCTCCCATGGCCGCAAAAGTTGTGGAGACCGCCCTAAAAAAAAACTTAAAGGTGGGGACCAACCAAATAAAATAACAAGTTCTCTCCACTTGGTTTGTAGAGAAGAAATGCTGAGTAGCCGGGAGAAGACTTGCTAGTCAACCGTGTACGCCCAGAAGAATTGTTCAGTTCCCATTTAGTTCCACTGGAGACTGCAACTAAACTCCACAAGCACCCGCCATTCCTCTCTTCGGGAAAAATCGACCAAAAAGATTCAACAGAAATGCTTACCAGCTTCTGTGTTAGATTCCTTTTGTTCATTACTGTCGTCACCCGATTGAACGGGGTTGTTCGGCAGATATTTGGATCGTGAGAGCAACGTGGTTAGCGAGATCAATCTAAGAACACGCAGAGGGTTTATACTGGTTCAGGCCTCCCGAAGGATAAAAACCCTACGTCCAGTGCGATCTTGTATAATGTGGCAACCTTTGCGTTAGGGTTTCGCAGAGTGCCAGATAGATTTCCCCATAGGGGTTACATGAATATTTATAGGCTAGTTACCGCCTACCAGAGTCCTTTCTAAACTACAATGTTCCTTCTCCGAATCTATCAGGGAGATCGTAACCTTCCCGTAAACCATGTCGTGCAAGACAAGTCTTCGGAAAAATCTTAAAATAGGGTTCGGAATATCTGGAAACTAGGGCTATGACATAAGCCCCTGAACATGTCACTTGGCATCCTCATTCTCAAATGAGAACATGACGAGGGATATGTTCTACCGTCAACCTAGGATCCAGACATACCGAACTGTCTTCGCTAGTTAACTGCCATCTTCGGAAAATAAGAGCTTCGGAGCAAGTATCTTCGGAATTCCGAACACCGAATCTCGATCCATCTTCTCTTGCTCTCTCTCTGACAAATCTTCCAACATTAAAAAAGGATCTCGACTTGACAAGTCAAAATTTGTCTTTATTATCTGACCAATCTGACGGAATCTTCAGCGATGCGTCATCTCGTCTTCCTGTATCCTTGGAAACTCGCACAATAATAATCATCTCACTTGACTTTTCGAGCAACTGAAACGCCGCTCCTCAAGGCTATAAATTCGGAGGTTTCGGTTGCTCCAAACATCATCCTCTCCACCAAGTTCACCATGGGGCGCAAGAGATGCGTCAACCCTAGGTTTTCCCGGTGGCTTAACACCAACTTCACCAGCGCATCCGGTTCTTCTTCCTCTGCTCACTCTCACGAGAGCCCAGCGGCTAGCCCTCCTGAACTCGCTGATCCATCAGTCCCTCCTCCTCCTCCTCCAACAGAGGCGGTGGATTACGGGCTTCCTCCTCCAAGCCCCCCTCCAAATCCGGCCGATATTATCGATATGGAGGAGGACATCGATGATGAAGAGTATGCAAGGCGTCTCCACGTGGCCTTGAACAAGGGGTCACGCGACATCCCTGCCGACGCCGACATCGTCTCCATCGACGACTCCAGCGACGACGATTCTGGTGGCGATGACTCCATGGACATGGATGCTCCTGCGGATCCCAGCCCTGCAGGTTCTCCAGCTCTCATTATTCCTCCGAACGTTGGTTCGGTTCTGCCTTCTACCGGGGTTGCAAACCCGGTCCTTGACTCTAACATGAGGGGCACCCATATCTCTTCTCGAGTGTCCCTCATCAACAGCGCAAGCAGTGGGGGCACAGATAACACTTCCTCCGATGTCATCGGAGCCCCTTCTGAGGACGCTGATGAGCGGCGGAACTAGGGATACGAGATATCCCCGTGCTGCTCACACCGGAGCCCAGCATCTCCCTCATCCTTGTCTTCCATCTTTCTGTTAGGGTCAGGTGCTTCCCAAAGCTTCAGATGTAACTTAGATCTTGTAATAGGGCCTTCGGATTAATGAATAAAAAGCTGTCTTCAATCCCAAGTATATATGTATGTTCAGTCTCATCTTCATGTTTTTGCAATGATGTATATCTTCTGAGAATGTCTCTTCTTTAAATAAGTCCTTCGGGAAAGAACCTCTTCACAATATAACCACAATAATGAAATAATCCCTTCGGAGAATACCCTCTTCGGAAAACACTGCTTCAACAACCAACTCTCTTCGGAGAACAACTCTCTTCGGAGAATAGACCCCTTCAGGAAATAACTCTCTTCGGAGAATAACAATCTTCGGAGAGTAGTAATCTTCGGAGAGTAGCAATCTTCGGAGAGTAGCGATCTTCAAAGAATGGTATAATTTCCGGCGGCAATAATTTTACGCACACTCAACGGAAATATTCCCAAACTTGCTATAACAAATCCCTCAAATCTGGGCAACAAAATCCGAATAACTTTTAAATTAGCGGGAATATCGCGCAGAATTGCACTGGCAAGCGCATTTGCCGGGCAGGGTTGCCTTCTCTGAGAAGCCAAACAGTCGCGAGAGCCCATAAAACCCAATCGCCACAGTTGTCTTCCCCATTCTGCATCATCCTTGCTTATGCTTAAACCCTAGCTCTACTTCTTCCGCGCGCAAACCCTAGATCAATCCTCATGGCCTCCAACTCACCCAATAGGTCGTTGTTGCCGCTGAGCAAAATCCTGAGCATCAAGATGACGCCACCAGCTCCAATGGCTCCCCCACCAAAGCCCAGCAGATGATGGACGCCGGCAAAATTCCGAAGTCCATCGACTACTGGAAGCCCGGGAAAATTGATGAAAAAT
This sequence comes from Eragrostis curvula, assembly GCA_007726485.1. Classification (NCBI taxonomy): domain Eukaryota; kingdom Viridiplantae; phylum Streptophyta; class Magnoliopsida; order Poales; family Poaceae; genus Eragrostis; species Eragrostis curvula. The sequence goes on from CM017439.1 coordinate 54,305,402, forward strand.
ACATCCTGGAGTTGCGGAAGACCGGATGGATCTCCGATTTCGTCATCACCAAGGAGAACAAAGGCGACATGTGCTTCAGCTTCGACACTACCGAAATCCCGGTATTTGAATCTCACATGATCTGTGGCTTCAATCTTCCGCCTTCCAAATTTCTTGAGCGTGTCTGCAAGTTCTACAAGATAGAACTTATTCATCTGAAACCTCAAGCTGTTTCTTTGTTGAGTCTTTTCTCCACTCTCTGTGAATGTTGGCTGGGTACTGCTCCTTCTTTGGACTTGTGGCGGGTTTATCATGAACCTTGCTACTATTCTTCTGGGTTAGTGAGTTGCGTGTCCTTCAATCGTCGAAGGAATATTGTTTATCCTCCCTTTGCTTACCGGCGATCTTGGAGCGGCTACCCGTGGAAGTACTTCCTCATGGATGACTCCGAGAGTTACGATATCAAGGGCAAAGGATTGTTGCCTTACCATCAAGGATGGATTAAAGCCGCACCAGTCAGGGACGAGCGACTCAAGCGGATGGTCGCCAAGGTTACGGAGCTGGTCGCCAAGGTTACGGAGGGGTGAACACATCGTGGAGGAGTATGTCCATAGGTGCTTCTTCCCCCTTCAACATCGGGAGCCCCTAGCCATGTTCGGAGACGGGCCCCGAATTCCGAAGTGGCTTCCTTCCGAAGGTTAAAGTTTGATCCTTATTTTCGTCTTCACATCTTCACTTTAATAAATCATCTTTACTTATTGTCTTGAATCTTCTTGTAGTCGACAAAATACCTGAAGAGGAGGTCAAGAGGCGCGTGTACACTATTCTCGAGTCTGATCTCCAGCCCAGACCCGAAGGCTTCCCAGAGCCATATAGCGCCACGAACCCAGCCACTGAGGTATATATCTTCATATTTACTCTGTTATCTTGCCATGCGAATCACTTATCACTTCTTATGCTTCTAGGATATGTTCGGACCTGATCCTTCCGAAGGGGGTGCGGAAAGCACCATGGTGCTGGATAGCAGCAGCAGTGAGAAGGAGCCCAGCGAAGCTCAGAAGAAGAGCTTAGCTGAAGAATTTGCAGACGACCTCCTCACTGTCCCCGAAGGCCAGGTCAGAATTTATTCCTTCAATCTTGGTATCTTAAATTTTTCTTGACTTCAAATAATTTTCTTTTTGCCTTTATCTTCAGGAGCATGATGTAGACCATCAAAGTTTGGAGGAAAAGGTGGCAGCAGTAAATGCCACATTGATGTCCGATGCGCCTCCGAAGCCTTCTGCTCTGAAGCCCTCATCTCCCCCGAAGCCTCGGACTGCTCAGAAACTTCGATCATCGAAGCCCAGCGCTTCGGGAGAAGTTATTGTACCACAGGTGCAGCCACTCCGTCCAAGAAAGAGGAGAGGCCGAACTCCGCTGCTTGCTCCCGTGCCTCCTCCAGCAGATTATGTACCAGAAATGCCAGCTGTTCGAGGAACTGTTGACCCAGGCAACCAGGTACCTTTATCAATAGTATTTGGTACCCTCTTCCGTGGATTCTCGCGTATTTCTCAGATTCGTGCATCCCAGGGTCAAAGGAAACCTGGTGCCAAGAGGCTTCGGGTGTTAGCTGGAGGAGCTGATGATGTTGCTGCGACTTCAACTTCTGTCGTGATGATGCCAGCAGTTGAGCTTCCTTCGGGTCCTTCTCCAGGGCCCGCAATGTTTAGTAAAATCAAGGCAGAAGTCGAGGCAGCAGAAACTTGGACTTTGAAGACCTGCAGAGCTTTCAGCACCAAGGTTCGAGATCTTCGGCAGGAGAATAAACAACTGAAGCTCAAGATTTCTGAAGCAGCCCCCAGCTCACTATTGGCAGAAAAGGAGGCCAAAATAACTGAATTAGAAGCAGCTCTGACTGGGGTTAATAAAGCTTTGGCTGATCTTAAGACTGCCCATGCTTCAGAAGTAAAGAGCTTGCAGGACACCAACGCCACCTTGGCTACTTCAGTTGACAGTAAGTATCTTTGCACTAGTTCTTCATAGACATCTTTTGATCAACAATCTATCTCTTATGTCTCTCCCTTTGTCAGCTTTGAAGGACGAATCTCAAGCCTTGAAAGAGAAACGGGAGCTTAAAGACAAGGATGTGCAACTTCTTCAGCAGCGAGTTTCAACCCTTGAAGCTGAGGAATGCAGACTGAAATCAGGGAAGGACGATGCTGTTGAAGTAGGGTATGCTCGGTGTATTTCTGGCAGCGCCTACACCATAGCCCTGTTTCAGCATCATATTCCAAACTTAGATCTCAGCCTCCTAGATCAAGGTTTCAAGAGTGATGCAACTCAGCGTGACGCTTTGATGAATCAAGCCCATGCTGCCGCCGATGCCTTCGTGACTTCCTTGAACCTGATCCCCGAAGCTGCTCCGGCTGAAGAAGAATCCACTGAGGATGACGCGCCTGGTGATGACCAGGAATAATTTGGCTCTTATGTAAAGAGCTTGTAATAAACAATAGTCTTCTGTAATGATGGGGCGAAAGCCTAATTTTTTGAACAATGGGGCGAAGGCCCTTCTTTTAATTAATGCTTTAATGATAATTAGGCAAAGGCCCGAACAATGCTTTAATGCATGTATGATCCCCCCCTGCTTTTCAGTACACAGTTTTAAGTGTGTGCAGGAAAGTAGCAAATCAGCAAGGCATGTAGATTGTTCTATTTTATACACATTTTAAGTGTTTTTGGGTCGAACGTGCGACCTGTTTGGGGAGATCCAGCTTATAAAACCAACATGGGGCTAAGGGTCTCCCCCCAAACCTTTACACAAGGGGGTCATATAACTTATCAAACCACCATTGTGGCTAAGTCTTACGACACTTTGGTGCCTGAAAAGGTTGTTCGTATCGCGCCTGTAAACCAAACGTGTGGCCAGGACAGCGACCAAACTTAGTAGACTAGCCGAAGGGCTTGGCCTTTGCGTCCGAAGGGACAACTTTGATAGGTCCGAAGGGACAAATTTCTCAGGTCCGAAGGGACAATCTTATTTCAGCTGAACATTGCACTTTATTGATCTTATTTCAAAAATCTTTACACATAGAACCGACGTAACTGATCAGTATTCCAAGTTCCTGGCAATATGCCACCGTTGACTTCTGCTAAAACGTATGCTCCTAAGCCAGCATCTTCAATCACTAAGAACGGACCTTCCCACGGAGAAGACAATTTATGTTTGTCTTTAGTGGTGATGTCCTTCTTGATGACCATGTCTCCCACGCTTAGAGTCCTTCCAACCACCTTTCTCTGATACTGCTTCTTCAACTTCTCTTGGTACTACTTCACATGTTCTAATGCTGTATCACACTCTTCTTCAAGCAATATCAGATCAACTTCTCGAGCATCAGGCTGTGCATCTTCATAAAAATTTGTCACGCGATGAGCCCCCAGGTGTATCTCAGGTGGCAGCACTGCATCAGCACCATACACCAGATAGAACGACGTGTCTCTCGTCGCGCGGCTTGTTGATGTTCGGGCAGACCACAACACTGTCGGCAATTCTTCAATCCAATTATTTCCCTTAGCAGACAGCTTGTCGAATACTCGCGTCTTCATACTACTCATGATGATGCCATTGGCTCTTTCAACTGCTCCATTGGTCTGTGCATGTGCCACCGAAGAAGTGGGATGCATGATCCCGTGATCGGCACAAAATCTTTCAAACTTACTGCCCACAAATTGCCTTCCATTGTCGGACATTAACTTCTTCGAAACTCCGAACCTTGTCACCACACTTCTCATGAACTTCACCGACGCCTCTTGAGTAATACGCGTCACCGCTTCCGCTTCAATCCACTTCGTGAACGTGTCAATGGCCACGTACAAGAATTTATATCCTCCTTTGGCCTTCGGAAAAGGCCCCAAAATATCGATACCCCAGATGGCGAACGGCCACGACAGGGGTATGGTGTGCAATTCCTGAGCGTGCCGCGTGCTTTGCTTGCTGAAGAACTGGCAGTTGGCACATGTCTTGACCAGGTTGATCGCATCTTGCTTCGCCGTGTTCCAATAGAACCCATGACGAAAGGCTTTACCCACAAGGGAGCGGTATGCGGTATGAGCGCCGCAAATCCCCCCATGTATATCATGCAGCAGCCTGACTCAATCTTCCTTAGATACACATCGTAGCAGAATCCCATTACGAGCTCTTCGGTACAACACTCCATCAGCCATTACGTACAGCTTGGTCTTCCGAGCAACACGCTCCGTAGTAGCATCATCATCCGGGATAGGGTTGTTTTCTAAGAACTGTATGATTGGAACCCTTCAGTCTTCAACATGCCCTTCTCCCGAGTCAATCACCATCACGTCCTCTTCGGGTGTAATTTTCGACACCGAAGGCTTCGTGAGCTTCTCCAGAATCACATCATCAGGGACCGAAGATCGAGACGAGGCAATCCAAGCCAAATGATCAGCATCCCGATTATCTAAGCGTGGTATGTACCGCACTTCAAATCCATCGAAGCCCTTCTCAAGCTTCCGAACTTCTTCCAAATAATCAGCCATCTTCCGATCCGAGCATTGGTACTCCTTCTGTACTTGTCTGGCGACCAATTGTGAATCCCCTTTCACAAGCAGCCGATCAATTCCAAGTGACCTTGCAATGCGTAGACCTGAAACTAGGCCTTCATATTCCGCGACATTGTTCGTAACTTGAAATAGCAACTGAATCGCATACTTCACGAATCTTCCTTCGGGTGAAACAAATACCACATCGGCACCGGCACCCTTCAAGGTGAAGGAGCCGTCAAAGTACATGACCCAATGAGTAGGGTCGACTTGCTCTTCTCCTCCATCATCAGTCCACTCAGCAATGAAATCTGCCAAGGCTTGACCCTTCACAGCTCTTCGTGGTACGAACTCAATCTCGTACTGCCCCAGCTCAACAGCCCACTGTGCGATTCGCCCTACTGCATCCTTGCTATGCAAGACAGCCTGCAGAGGTCGATCCGACACTATTTTGATGGGGTGAGCAAGGAAGTAGTGCTTCAATTTCCTTGATGTCATTAAGACGGCATAGAGCAGCTTCTGCACCATCGGATACCTCGTTTGAGCATCTTTCAGAATCTCACTGACGAAGTACACCGCACGTTGTCTGGTTTCCCCTTCAACTTCTCTTTCCACCGTCAGTGCTGCACTAACCACAGCATCTGTTGCAGCAACGTACAAGAGCAGCGGCTCCTCAGGTTGCGGCGGTATCAGGGTAGGCATTTGCTTGAGATATGCCTTCAACTCATGGAATGCCTTTTCTGCTTGATCATCCCAGTCAAAGGCTTCCTTCTGTCTTAGCAACTTATGAAATGGCATACCTCTCTCTCCCGATATCGAGATGAATATGTTTAGCGCCGTCATCATGCCGGCCAGCTTCTGAACTTCTCTTCTGGTCTGAGGAGGCTTCAATTTTTCAATCGCCGCCATCTTGACTGGATTAGCATCAATGCCACGTTCGGAGATCATGTATCCCAGGAGTTTGCCCGAAGTAACTCCGAAGACACACTTCTTGGGGTTAAGCTTCATCTTGTACTTGCGCAGATTGTCGAATGTCTGCTTCAAATCATCGAGGAGATTCTCTTTCTTCTTAGTCTTGACGACGATGTCATCGATGTAAGCTTCGATGTTCTTCCCGATCTGCTCCTCGAAGACAAGGTTCACACACTTTTGATATGTGCAACCTGCATTCTTCAGCCCGAAGGGCATGGTCACATAACAAAAAAATCCGAAGGGCGTGATGAACGCCGTCTTCTCTTGATCATCAACATTGAGGCTAATTTGGTGATACCCAGAGTAAGCATCCAAAAAACTCAATAATTCACTAGTAGAAGTGGAGTCTACAATCTGATCTATCCTCGGAAGAGGGTACTCGTCTTTCGGACAAGCTTTATTCATGCTAGTGTAATCGACGCACATGCGCCATGAGCCATCAGGGTTTGGAACTAATACAGGATTGGCTAGCCATTCAGGATAGTCGACCGTTCTAATGAACCCGGCTTGAAGAAGCCTAGTCACTTCCTCATGTATGGCGTCGCGTTTATCTGGAGTATATCTTCTTTGCTTCTGCTTCACCGGTTTGAAAGCCGGATCAATCCCCAATTTGTGCTCGATGACCTCCTTGGGGATCCCGGGCATATCAGACGGTTTCCATGCAAACACGTCGATATGTTCCCGGAGGAAGGCCACGAGCTCGCTTTCCTATTTGTCGGGGAGGCCCGCGCCAACATACGTCGTCTTGGCAGGATCCGTGTCACTGAGTTTAACATCCTTCTTCTCAACATTGCCCTCCTTCGCGGCTCCATTAGGTGTCGAAGCTAACGCCAAGGTTTGGCTGTTCGGGGTCACCGGAGGAGGTGTGTCCTTGACCTTCGGAGTCTGCGATGTATCCCCCTTCTGGGCTTTGGCTTGAGGTTCCTCCTTCGGGGACTCATCCTTGCAGTGTCCAGCTAAAACGAGAGCATCAAGGTCGCACTTCACCGCCTCTGATTGGTCCGCATTAATGGTGATCACACCGTTCGGGCCAGGAATCTTCAACTGGGCATATGCGAAGTGTGCTGCCGCCATAAACTTGAACAGGAAAGGCCTGCCTAAGATGCAGTTGTAGGCAGAGTCAAAATCGGCTACTTCGAAGGTAAGAACCTCCGACCTTCTGTTTTCCATGGGCCCCACTGATACCTCCAGATGAACTTTCCCTAGGGGTCAAGATGACACCCCAGGAACTATCCCATGAAACGATCCTTCGACCGGAGTAAGCATGGTGAGCGGCAGGCCCATTCGCAGGAAGGTCTTCTTCATCAAGAGATTCAATCCACTCCCATTGTCGATCAGGGTCTTCGCGATCTTGTTTTGATGCACAATGATCTTGGCAAGGTGTTGGTATTTCTTAACGTCACAGATAAATCCGCAAAGCGTACGGAGAATACCGTTGTAGCACTTCACCCGTGAGTATTCAAGGGTATCGTTATTTATATTATCCCAAGGGAACGGAGTGGAATTATCTACTAGTCTAGCTGTCCAAGGACACGAAGAAGGATGGTAGGTATGGATAGAGAGGATTCCTATGGATGAAGTTCTATCTGGAACAAGGAAGAGTAAACACAGCAGGGCTGTCACCACCTACCGGCAAACCCCCCTACTAGGACACGTGACACTAGGGCTATTAAATCCCTAGGCCAGTCCTAGGGTCACGTGACAACAAGGCAATTAAGACCTCGCTGCGAGACCGATTCCCAGCAGTCAATTCCCTAGAACAGAGAGGATTAAGCAAGCAGGGCTGTCACCACCTACCGGCGACTCTCTCCTAGGACATGTGACACTAGGGCTATTAAGTCCCTATGCCAGTCCCAAGGTCACGTGACAACAAGGCAATCAAGTCCTCACTGCCAGACCTATTCTAGTTCACAAGACTAAAGATAAATTCCGCCTCTAAATGCTTACTTAAATAGAACGATGATCATGCAAACAAGTAAAGGAAGAACTTATATTAGAATAGAAATATGCAATCCAATAGAAGATCGAGAGTACTTACTTGTAATGAAGATGAACGACGAACGAACGATGAACGAACGACGAACGAACGATGAACGATGAACGAACGACGAACGAACGATGAACGAACGAAGAACAATCCACTATAAATAAGTATCCTCCAAGATACAAGATTTGGGCTAAGTCCTCACAAGGGAAGGACTACCCTTCTCTCCTACCCTACTCTCTCCCTACTCTACTAGTGTACAAGGGGCTCTAGGCCCTTGGGAGTGGAATGAGGCTCTCCTTCCTGTGTGTTCTTGAGGGGAGGGGGTACCCCTCTATTTATAGTCTTGAGTAGGTCGGTTTGGGGGCCTCCACCGCCTCAATGCACCGCCTCAACGCATTAAATGCAGGCAGAACCGACATCAGGAAGGCGGTGGCGACCAGCCAGAGAAAGATGGGCCAGATTGGCCACTGTAGTAGGTCGGCCGACCTCACTGTAGCAGGTTGAGTTGTTCAATGATCTTCGTGCATTGGCCCAAGTTGGTTGAGTTTTGTATGACTTTTGATCCATATCTTGTTGGGCTGCCTGTGCTGATTTTCTCGGAGTGATGTGTTGTGGCCTTCTTGATGTGAATTCCCTCCTTTTGATATGAAATGTACCTGCACTCACAAATTCACCAACACTCGTGGAAATCGTTAGTAATAAACTCCTACCACTATGTTTGGTGTTCATTTTATTTCTTTTATGCAGGTAATTGACGGTCAAAAGTGGTACTTAAGGGCCGTCAACACAAGGAACGGCAATTCAGGACCACTTATCAGACTCTTCGGATGATCTTCAGTGCCGAAGGTGATCGGAGTATCCGACCATTCCAGCTTCTTGGAGCAAGGCTCAGCCATCAACACCTCTCGCTGGATCTTCTTATACTGTGTTCGGGACGACAAGGCCGAACTCCCTCCGAACATCATGTTGATCTTGGGGTACCTCTCTTCATCCTCTTCACGATCTTGTCTTTCAGCCCGATGTGGATCATTGTTCCTGTGATTCCCCCGATCTTCACCAGGGAGCTTGATCTTCCCTTCTGCCAGGCGTTTTCGTTCCATCTCCTTGTACTTGTAGCAGTCATCGAAGTCATGGGAGGTGCGCCTATGAATGGGGCACCACTTCTCAACTCCTTCGGGGCGGTCGTGATCACGACCCCGCTTTCGGGGAAAGCGTCCCTCTCCTCTTTCTTTCTGCTCAACGGCCATTACTTCACGATCATATGCCCTCTTCTTCGGACCTTTACCCTTGCCATCATTGAGGCGTGCTCGGGCATCAGCCGCTTTAGCACAAGATTCTGCAATGTCGAAGAGCTCAGCGACCGTAGTCGGCTATTTTTCGGCGATCGTTTCCACGGTCTTCACATCTAAGCATCCATCTCGATATGCTCCGATGACCTCCACATCATGGATCTTCGGGATGGTGTATCTCATCTGGCAGAAGCGCTTCGTGTAGTCCCGAAGTGACTCGTCCGCCTTCTGTCTTATGTTCTTCAACTGGTCCACCGTGCCATGGCGAGTATAGGAGCCTTGGAAGTTTCCTTTGAAGATCTTCGTCAGCTCAACCCAAGAATCAAAGGAATAGGGTGGCAAATTCATCAACCACGTCCGCGCAGCACCGGTTAGGACGGTGGGTAGATAGCAACACTTAACCCTTTCATCACCTCCGGCTGCATCGATCACCGTGGAGTAGATGGATAGGAACTCCCCGGGATCGGTGCTACCATCGTACTTCTCCACTATATTCGGCTTGAACTTCTCGGGCCATCGCACTGATCGGAGATAGGGACCAATGGCTTGGTGTGGCCCTGTTTCAGATGCTAAGCGAGGAGTGCCTGTGGACTCTGAATGCTGTCTTGGTGCTTGTGAAGGTCGTGCTCCCAAGCGCTGGTGGACGGAGGGAGCCCCACGCTGTCGATTCAAGACATGGCGGGCATCAGATGGCGCCAGGGGTTGACCTTGTCGCCTTGAACGATCAGAAGATGACGCATGCTCAGATGCGGCAGGCCTTTCATTGTTGACTGGTCCGAGCCTTCCCTGGAGATTGGTGACAGGAGCGGCTGGTGCTGCTACATTGTTCACGGGCGGCGTCGTATTGATGCGACCCGCAATCTCGGCGACTTGTTGTACCAATGGGGCCAAGGGAGAACCATCGGGAGCCAGCCGGTTCAGCGACTCCAGCGCTGTCTGAAGCCGAATGGCGTCAAACTCTGGGCCAAGGTTGCGCGGCGTGACATCGGACGGAGCTCGAGATTGGGATCTGATAGATCTGATGGTGGGTGCGCTGCTCGAGGATGCCTCCGAAGCCCGCCCAGCCATGTATATTTGGCGAGAGGGATCGATGCCTTCATCTTCGGAATCTCCTCCAACTTCGGGGCAATCTTCACTGTCCCATGATTCATCATCACTGTCCGGGCTCCCGATCCCGAAGCCCGGAAAGTAACGTCCTTCCAGTATTGCCTGGACGACTTGCGCTTCTAGGGCAGAGCCAGAGATCGGATCCGAAGAGGATTCCGCCTCCGGTAGGGTTCCCGAAGGAGAGCCCCATACCCCTGTCGCAGCCTCCCGAAACGCATCCGCTGAGTTCATGAACCCGAACGGCATATGCGCTCCTGAAGACGTCGTCTCTTGCTTCTCCGGGGCGGCTCCATCGTTGAGGTTGATTGAAGCCACCAATTCCGCCAGAAGCGCCTCCTGCGCCTCTGGCGGGTTGACTTGCTGGAGATCTCCGTTCCCATCGGCGACGAAGGTCAAAGATCCGAAGCGGAACTCGGCGCCGACAGGAAACTTCATGTTGTTCGCGGATCCCATCTGATGCTCTTGACGGAATCTCGACGCTGCCCCCCTACCTGGCGCGCCTCTGTCGTCACCCGATTGAACGGGGTTGTTCGGCAGATATTTGGATCGTGGGAGCAACGTGGTTAGCGAGATCAATCTAAGAACACGCAGAGGGTTTATACTGGTTCAGGCCTCCCGAAGGATAAAAACCCTACGTCCAGTGCGATCTTGTATAATGTGGCAACCTTTGCGTTAGGGTTTCGCAGGGTGCCAGATAGATTTCCCCATAGGGGTTACATGAATATTTATAGGCTAGTTACCGCCTACCAGAGTCCTTTCTAAACTACAATGTTCCTTCTCTGAATCTATTAAGGAGATCGTAACCTTCCCGTAAACCATGTCGTGCAAGACAAGTCTTCGGAAAAATCTTAAAATAGGGTTCGGAATATCTGGAAACTAGGGCTACGACAATTACATTAGTGCTTTCTCTTGAGCCCAAATCATATGCCCAGTCCACAATCCAGTCTAATGCTGAACACCAAATCCTCCTGGGGCTCAAGCAACACTGGGGGAGGAATTCATCGGCGCTCAGCAGATGGAACCTCACTTCTGCTGCTCACTGCAACTGGGGAGGAGTTTCATGCACAAACGGTATGGTGACTGCCATCTCCTTACCAAATCAATTTTTAGCTAAGCCGATCCCTCCCTTCCTTTGCTTCCTCAAGAACCTCACCCACCTGGACCTTTCCTACAACTTCTCTACGGCGTTCCCTATCACGCTTTACAATTGCTCCACCCTGAATTACCTAGATATTTCCAACAATTTATTTGTTGGCCAACTACCAGATGACATAAATACTTTACCAGCGCAGCTCAAGCATCTCAACCTATCAACTAATCGCTTCACAGGCAAAATTCCACCATCAATTGGATGGCTCCCAAGACTCAAGTCATTGCTCCTTGACACAAATAGGTTTGATGGAAGTTATCCAGCAGAGGAAATCAGCAATCTTGCCAACCTCGAGGTGCTCACATTAGCACAAAATCCGTTTGATCCATCTCCAATTCCAGAGAAGTTTGATAGGCTGACACATCTCACGTACCTGTGGCTGTCAAATATGAACATCACGGGTGAGATCCCTGAGAGCTTGTCAAACCTCTCAAACCTCAACATGTTGGCCCTGTCATCAAACTATCTGCAAGGTACAATTCCAACATGGATCTGGCAGCTTCAAAAGCTCAAGAAACTATATATTTATGATAATGATTTCACAGCTGTGATTGCAACAAATATTACAGCACTGAATTTAGTAGAGATAGACATGTCTACAAACCAATTGACAGGAAGAATACCAGACGGCTTTGGTAGTGTTGTCAACCTTGCCATTCTGTTTCTCTATAATAACCAACTCCATGGATTGATTCCACCGAGCATTGGGTTGCTGCCAAATCTTGCTGACATCCGTCTATTCAGTAACAAGCTCTCAGGTCCACTACCATCTGAGCTTGGGAAGCACTCTGCACTTGGCAACATTGAGGTCTCCAACAATAACCTCTCAGGCGAGCTGCCAGAGGGCCTTTGTTTCAACAAGAAGCTATATGATATAGTTGTGTTTAATAATAGCTTTTCTGGAAAGCTTCCAGAATCGCTAGGTGGCTGCTATCAGTTGAACAATTTAATGTTGTTCAACAATCATTTCACTGGAGAGTTCAACAAGAGCCTTTGGTCGGTGGTGACAAATCAGCTCAGCACCGTTATGATCCAAAATAACAATTTCTCTGGCACATTCCCTACCCAGCTACCATGGAATTTTACACGTCTTGACATCAGCAACAACAAATTCTCTGGTCCCATTCCAACATTGGCAGGTAAAATGAAAGTTTTTCAAAGCGGCAAGTAACTTGCTTTCTGGTGAAATCCCATGGGATCTGATAGGCATTTCACAGATAACAGATCTGGACCTTTCCAGAAATCAAATTACTGGTTCTATACCCATGACAATTGGAGTCCTGAACGGACTCAATGCACTTAATCTAAGTGGAAATCAGATATCTGGTAATATACCTGCAGCCTTTGGGTTTATGTCAGTGCTAACCATACTTGACCTCTCATCGAATGCACTATCTGGAGAGATCCCAAAGGATTTCAATAAGTTGAAGTTGAACATCCTGAACCTCTCCAGGAACCAGCTGATAGGGGAAATTCCAACAGTCTTGCAAATTGACGCATATGACCTCCGCTTCAATCCAGGTCTCTGTGTGCCATCAAATAGTTCCATCCATAGTTTCTCAATGTGCAGGGCAGGTACACACTTCAGCAATGATCTTTCAAGAAGGCTTATAGTCCTCTTTTCTGTCCTTGCCAGTATCATAGTTTTGGTTTCAGCAGTTGGTGGTTTCTTGCTTTTAATAAGGAGGCAAAAGCATAAACACGACCCCCTGCAATGGAAGCTGACCCCATTTCATGCATTGCATTTCACAGAGCACGATATTCTTTCTGGGCTCTGTGAGCAGAATTTGATCGGAAGTGGCAGGTCTGGCAAGGTGTATCGCGTTTATGTCACAAATGGAAGAGACGCTGGCAGGATTGTTGCTGTCAAAAAGATATGGAAAATGCAGAATCTCAAAGAGGATCTGGAGAAGGACTTCCTTGCCGAGATCCAGATATTGGGTGAGATCCGGCATACAAACATTGTCAAGCTGCTATGTTGCATCTCAAGCTCAGAGGTCAAGCTTCTTGTCTATGAGTACATGGAAAATGGCAGCCTGGACAGCTGGCTGCACCAGAGGGAGAGAATTGGTGTGCCAGCACCTTTGGATTGGGCCTTGAGGTTGCGAATTGCCATCGACTCAGCAAGAGGTCTCTGCTACATGCACCATGGTTGCTCACCCGCGATAGTGCATCGAGATGTCAAGTCCGCTAACATCCTTCTAGACCCTGAATTCAGAGCGAAGATAGCCGACTTTGGGCTTGCACGGATTCTTCTTAAAGCTGGAGACCCAGAGTCAGTTTCTGCCATAGGTGGAACTTTTGGCTACATGCCTCCAGGTCTGAGATACAAATACAAACTGAAAGTTAGCATATAACGATAGAGTCACATAAAATTTTTGTACTAATGCGAAATTTATTTGTTTACAGAATACGGATATTGGCGGAAGGTAAATGAGAAAGTCGATGTCTACAGTTTCGGAGTGGTCTTGTTGGAGCTCACAACTGGGAAAGTGGCAAATGGCGGAGGTGCGGAGTACAGCTTGGCACAATGGGCATGGCGAGAATATCAAGAAAATAGCTTGTCAGTTGATATTATCGATGAGGAGATTCAAGACCCAAAGCACAATGAGGATATATTGGCAGTGTTCACACTTGCTATTATTTGTACTGGGGAACAACCTTCAATGCGACCGTCGATGAAGGATGTTCTTCATGCACTTCTCCGTTTTGACCATAGACCTCGGGGAGGAAGCCTACAGCATACTGCCTCTGAAGAGGTGGCACTTTGCGAGTCCTAGAAAGGAAAGAAAGGTTTTCAGAACATGGGAGTATGACAATCATGAGTATTCGTTCATGTTGTGTCTGTGGTCCTGTCTTTCATTTGCTTCAACTAGCTGTGTATCCATAATATTGCGCTGACTAGGTGTCACTATCAATTTTTTTTTTGGATATAAAGCATGTGGAATGGTCAGTTTCGGAATCTACCATAAAATTTGTTTGTGTGTATCAATTCTGAGCCCTCAGTGAGCCACGTCACATGAAAATAGAAGCCATCCGATGTTACACGAGCGTCTGGGATCAAGCCCACAGCTAGTACTAAAAAAAAACCCTGTGGCCAGTGGAATGAAGCCAAATAATTCTAGAGTTGAGTCTGTGACCTCCCGACCCATCCAGAGCTTTTTCGGTCTGCCCGGTGATCCCTCCAACATTAAGTACCTACCTCCTTCCCTGGTGTTCCAGCCAATGAAATTTTGCACCAAAATTTTCCCTATTTACACCCTCGTTCCAACATAAAGCATGTGAAACTTCAACATTCCAATACTGGCTATCCAGCTTGTCAACTATAAATTCATATGGTCCTGTCGTTACCATGACCCCCGGGTACCCTCAAGACCAAAGGGCCGAGTAACCTGATAAGGGTAGTCGGACCAGCCCAGAAGAAACCGAGTAGCCCACGATACAAGATGGAAGGTTCTACTACTCGGCTGGATATTGGACAGGCTTCTTGCCTTGTACTCCAAGTATTTCCATGATGTAACCGACTAAGACTCTTTCCATGTAACCCTGTACCCCCGACTATATAAGGCGGGCAGGGATCTCCTCTCAAACACATCTAATCAATACCACGACATACAGGACGTAGGGTTTTTATCCTCCGGGAGGCCCAAACCTGTCTAAACTCCTTGTCTCGTGTTCACCATCGTATTCTTGGTCCCTTCGCCCCAATAACAAATCTATCGAGGTCCTATAACCCCGACAGTGGCGCGCCGGGTAGGGGGTGCGTCGGGATCCTCTTCGTCGACTACGATGGATTGCTCCATCAACAACTTCACTCCAGGCGCCCGGCTTAGCTTCGGGAGCTTGGAGTTCGTCGCCGACAACATCGGCAACCTCGTCCCCGTCAACTCGCCGACTACCGGGGTCGAAATCGAGTCGGACTCTTCTCTTCCCGAGTTAGAGTCCGGCTTCTCCAGGCTTCAGATCGAGTCTCACTCGGACTATTCGGCAGCCGAGATAAGATCTGCTCTGGAGAACATCTGCTTCAGATCCGACTCGTCAAGCTTGATCTACTATCCGGTTCAACGCTATGGTATGTTTCCCTTCGGTTTGCGCAATTCTGCTGACACTTTTCTCCGGGGAGGCGTGCAGGATCTACTAGCATCAGAGGGAGACATGTCCTTCAACCTGGTTGCTTGCATCCGGGAAGATCACATTGACACCTATGATACCTCAATCTGGGACTCCATGTACGAGCCGACAGATCAAGGAACTAACGCCGGCTACAGCTCGGACGGCTCATCCTCGCCCATGCCGTATGAGTGCTTCGCCGTAATAGGTGATCTGACCGCTCAGGACGGTAACGCAGCTAACTTACCCGGACCCCCACCAGGAGGGCCCCCACCGGCAGCAAACACCGTCACTCTTGCCCCGGCAGCTACGACGGCAGCTGACGAAGCAGCCTCGGCGGCCCTAACTGCAATGAACGCTGAGTCCTCTGCTGCAGCTGCAGCTCGGGCTCAACAATCCCGACTAAACAATCAAGGTGCCCTCGGCACAATACCTGAGGAAGACGAGAATCCTGATGACTACAATCGTTCTCCTAGAAGAAGGAACAACAGCAGATCTCGCGATCTCCAACGTTCACTTTTCGTTGACGTCAACGGTCATCAAGCCTTTCGGACACCGGAGCAGAACATGGTCGCCAACAGGACCATCCTTGACCAAGTCGAGGCAGCCATAAACGACCCAAACTTCTCGCCAGCAGCCATCACGTCTCTGCTCGACAAGGCTAAGTGTTACGCCGAAGCTGCCACCCTACTGAGGAGTCAAACTCCCTCTCGGGCCCCCAGCTCTTCATCGTCCAACAGAAGGCGTAGGCTCCTGGAAAATCTGAGTGACAACCGGCAACGAACTCCGGCAGCCGCGGAAGCACCTCCCCAGCAAAATCTTCACCGCCAGGTGATAGCTCGACCTGGGTTTGATGCTCGCCGAGATATCAATGCCATACGTCGCCAAAGATCAGAAGATCGAGAACGCGCCCGACAGGATGACTATGATCGCTTCGGCATTAGACGTTCACCCGGACGACGATCACCCAGACGATCTCGCTCACCGCGACGTCGCTCCCCTGATCGGTCACCAACCCCGCCAGCGCGATCGCCACCAAGGAGAACTCCACCTCGAGACACACCTCCTCGAGAAGCGCCGCGGAGAGAATACCGCCGACAGGAGGAGGAGCGGGACCGCGACAATGGTCGCCGGCGTCGTGACGACGACAGACATCGGGACGACCGACGCCGAGAAGATCGCCGAGAAGATGGTCAACGCAGGCACGGCCATGATGAAGATCGTTACCGCGACGGTCACCGCCAACACCGTGATCAGGAACGTGACAGGCGCCACCGCGACGATGAGCTCCGAGACACACCCCCACGACGCAGCGGCTCTCCCCGACGCAACGACCGTCACTCGGATGACGACTCAGCCGACATCAACGGACTCCAAGCTCTCACCCGAAGGCTCCGCAACTCGGCGCGATTCCCCGAGTCGATGCGCCTGCCAGGAGTTGAGAAGTACGACGGAAAGGGAGATCCGACCGAGTGGTTAAATACCAACTCCCTCGCCGTTCACATCGCTGGCGGCAACAAAGCTGTCATGGCCTGCTACCTTCCCATCATGCTAGCTCCGCCGTTAAGACGTTGGCTAGCTAACTTGCCACCCGGGTCTATCAACTCCTGGGATGAGCTCCGCCACACAGTCATTGATACTTACAAGCCGACAGCACAAAGACCCGCCAAAAGCAGAGATCTCAAGATGATCAAGCAGAAGGAGGGCGAGTCCCTTCGGGACTTCATCCAGCGTTTTTCACAAAAGAAGAATGAGATACCAAGCATCACCGAGACAGAAGTCATCTCGGCCTTTATCGACGGTTGCACCGACCAACCTTTACTCCACAAGATGGGTCAAGGCTATCCCGGCTCTGTCAGAGAGATGCTAGCCTTAGCCGACTCATACGCTGCAGGGAACGAGTTATGCGCTGAGCGCGACAAGGACTCCTACCGCAGACGCCAAGATAACAAGAACAAGTCGGACAAACCTGAAGGATCGGGCTCGAAGGACAAGAAGCGCAAGGGCGATGATCTAGTCGCAGTAGCGGACAAGTCCCGGTTCCAGAAGCAGCGTGGGCCTCGAGAACCCACCAATTACGAGCAATTCCTCGACGAACCATGTATCTTTCATGGCGGTCCAAAGAGTTCTCACAAACTCCGCAACTGCATGAAGCTCAAGGGGCTCATGACCTACACCAACAAGAAGGCCGAGGCAGACCCAAAGGCTGAGGATGAAGATGACCAAGATGGTTACCAAGAACCTAAGCAATGCCTCCACATCTTCGGTGGTCCAGACACATATGAGTCCAAACGCAAGCAGAAGCTCACCAGCCGAGCTGTCAACACAATCTCGGTTGACGCACCTCATTATCTACGATGGTCCGAAGTACCTATCACCTTTGATCGACGAGATCACCCAGACTACATCCCCAAGCCGGGCAGATATCCTTTGATCCTTTCCCCGATCATCGATGGCGTCCAGCTGAGTAAAGTTTTCATAGACGGAGGGAGTGCTCTTGACATCTTATTTGTCAAAACACTTGACGACATGAAAATCCCAAGGTCAAGCATCCAGCCGAGTAACTCCCCCTTCCATGGGATCATCCCGGGAACCTCAGCCCTACCACTCGGACAGATTACTCTCCCTGTTCAGTTCGGCAACCCCGACAATTACAGGAAAGAATACATCTGCTTCCAAGTAGCCGACTTTGAGTCAGCATACCACGCCATCATTGGCAGGCCAGCTTTGGCCAAGTTCATGGCTATCCCGAACTATACTTACCTAGTTCTGAAGATGCCAGCTCCAAAAGGAGTCATCACGCTCCGCTCCGATGTTAAGATTTCCTACGCTTGTGAAGCCGAGTCACTCCAGCTCGCGGCGACCCAAGAGGCAGAACTCGGCAAGGCAATGCTCAACCTTGAAGAAGACGCCAACGACGCGGATAACTCGGTCCCTTCGAAGAAGGCTTCCAAATCCAGCGTCCAACCCGTTGAGCCCGAGTCCAAGAAGATCACTCTCGATCCGAGTGACCCCACCAAGACGGCTAACATCGGGACATCTCTGGATGCTAAATAGGAACTCGCGCTCGTCAGTTTCCTACGGGACAACATTGACATCTTCGCCTGGAAACCCTCCGACATGCCAGGAGTCCCAAGGGAAATTGCCGAGCATGCTCTTCACGTCGACCCGACGGCCAAACCCATCAAGCAACGACTGCGACGCTTCACACCTGACCGCAGAGAAGCCATTAGAAATGATGTAACTAAGCTTTTAGCAGCCGGCCTCATTAAGGAGTGCATAAACATAAGACAGTTAACAACAAAAATATCAATCATTAACCACTCGGTCACCATCAAGACTTAGTGGCACCAAAATATTCACTATCCAATCTTGCATACAACTACTTAATTGTTTTATTTACAGGAATTCTTACAAGCCCTAACTACGGTGACAAAGGAACATCCTTCACCAACTCCTCTGCGCAGCTACCGGCCTCCATTGACAGTTGATTCGCCCGCTCAACGGTCGTACCCTTGGCATAGCCCTCCTTGCAAGATGCCAAGTCGATCTTGGGGTACAGTGACTTGACCACTCCTAAAGAATGACGAGCAGCATACTCGGCGACCGACTTGCAATGAGCTCTCAGTGCTTCAGGGACTTGTGCCAGCGTAGCAGGCAGAGGACCTTCAGGCATCTCTTCAGGAACTGGCCAAGTAAACTGGCAAACAGCTCTGGCACTTTGAATGAGAGAAGTGTTTTCTCCTTTCAAAGTCATCAGTTCAACTGCAAAATCAAAGTCTTTCAGCAAAGATATAAGAAACTGGTCAAAGACCTTTATTCATGACCCTTACCTTGAACCTCTTCTTTCTCGGCAAGGAGAAGGTCCGAGTCAGTCTTGGCGGCGTCCAGTTCAACTTTGAGGGCGTCTTTCTCTCGGAGGGCTACCGACAAGGCCTTAGCTGTGCTTTCAGCTTCAAAGTTCGCTTTGGCCGCGCTTTCTCTCAGCAAGGGAGCATCCCTCTTCAACAGCTCAAACTCGTCCAGGTCATCCTTGGTCAGTTTAGGTTGAGCTACAAAACAAAACAGGTTACATGAGTCCACGCACTCAGAAAACATGACAAGTAATGGCTCCAAGACATTACCTGCGAGGGTAAGCTCAAGCTCAGCTCTCTCCTTATGAGCAGTTGACAACTCAGCCTTCAGTCTAGCCAGCTCCTCCTGTTGCTCCTGGATCTTCAGCTGCTTAGCAGTCAGGTCTTCATGGAGTGAGTCGGCCACAGATTTCAAAACTTTGAAGAACCTAGTCTTCTCTCGGCTTTTAGTAATGATTTTCTGCAAAAATTACACATGATAAGCATTGACTCCTTTTGAGTGCAAAAAGAAAGGCAAGTCAAAAACTTCACCTGTTGAGTGTCGATCAAGTCGATCAACTGGTTCTCCGACAGATCAAACTCTTTTTCATCCTCCTCCTCGTTGATGACTACCTTCTCTCCAGCAAATTCGAAAGAGAGGCTCCCAGATCTTTTCTGGTTCTCCTTGAATTCGAACAAGGCTGGGTTAAATTCAATAGTAGGAGGAGGAAGATCTTCTACCTCCATGGCAAGCCCAGAAGAGCTGGCGCCACCCAAGTCTTGAGGCCGGTTGACTAGTGGGTCTTCTCGGCTCATCATCTGAACTTCCACTGCAGGCGATGGAGAAGGATGGAGCACCAGAGCTGATGACTCGGCGATCTCTTGATTGGTCTCCTCCGGGTTTCCTTGGCCATCACCATCAAGGGCGGGCGTTGGCTCCGTTACTCCAGTCTTCTCCATGCCTGTTTCGACATTTAGTTCCCCTTCTGCGGGAACGGTCTTCTCAGCTGTCACCACTGGCTCTTCTTCAGTAGAAAGGCTGTCAGACGAAAAGATTAAGTCAAGCTCAGTCAGCTAAAGCAATTCAGCAGCTAAAAGAATAAATTAAAGGTCGCCGTAAAAGGCTTACCTGTCAGAAACCCTCATCCTCTTCAACGGCTTGATCCTCTTGCTAGGGGCTGGAGTTTGGTGTGTAGGTGGGTCGGGAATTGAGGTAGTTTCCCTGGTAACCAGCTCATCAGGATCCTTATCCCTGACATCATCACCTCCCTTGGCAAGAACATCAATAGCTGTCAACTCTTTACCAAGAGTGGCAACAGCCACACTTATGCTTTGCCCAGCATTGGCATCAACATCTTCAACATGCCCCCTCACTATGCTGGCATCTGGAATTTGGGAGCTGTCTTCTCCCTCGGCCACATCCTTAGCCTGCGAGAATTATACTCAATCATTGAGCAGAACAAAGAAGCAAGGTGACCTCACACATAAAAGGATAATACCTGTCTTAAAGTTCGAGCAACTAAGGAAGGATGTCGGACCTGAGCCTTGGTCTTCTTAACCTTTCTGACTCCCGAGTCAGCTGGTTTCTCGGGCAAAGGTTCGGCATCTCCCAGGTCCGCTTGCGTCCTCTCTTCATCAGAATCAGAGATGATTATGGAGGGGTTCCGTTTACGCTTTGGACGCTCAGGCAACTGCTGGCGGAGTCCTTGGCCTGCAGCATATTCAAGACCTAATCGACGAGCATCTCGGTCGTGATTAGCCTTACTACGCCTTTCGTGATTACGAATCAACTCACCTGCAGAGGCAGGCTGAGTAGCAACGGCAGTCGGGACGGCGCTAGCAGCAGGGACTTCCTCATGGCCAGGAGACTGATCTCCATCTTCACTGCTGGTGGCCAGAGGATCTTCAATCTCTTCGCCACCTTCTCGGACTTCATCATCGCCTTCGGCCTTGGCGTTATTGTCGTCATCCGAGTCCCCAAACAGGGCCTCGAGCCTAGCATCAGTGATTTCCTCATCATCTTCGCGTAACTCGATGTTCTGCTCCCTGATTCGCAGAGGCACCAAGTTGCTGTCAGTAATCACCGGAGGTTCAGGACCAAGGTTCTTGAACTTATCACGGCCCTGCAAGAATAGTTCAAAGTGATCAACATTCCATTAAGAGAATAACTCGGAGATTTATTGAGTAAAGAGCAAACTAACCTCAGGACGAGGTTCGTTATGCCAGTAGCCGAACCACTGATATTCATCACCTGAAGGCTTCAGCAAGGTGACAGCGTCCCTTACGACAAAGAAATCGTTCCTGGGGCTGATGACTCGGCGTTTCACCTCGCTGTATCCCCCAGGAATTGGCTCTTGGTTAGGATCCTTAGGACCTCTCCACAGCCAAGCTGGAAAATATCTTGCCTTCAAAGGCTGAAACTTCCTCAAGCAAAAATTCAGCGCAATGGCTGGACCGAGGACCCCTTTACTCGGCTCCTTCACGGCTGCGATCAACTTATGCAGTTCTATTAACTCGGCAGCGACTGAAGGACCCGGCTTACTTTTCCAAATGTCTTCATACACTGGATATTTGTTCTGAAATTTGGGCAGGGCCGGAAGAACATTGGCGCAATAGAACCACTCACAGTGCCACCCTTTGTTTGAGGTGGACAACTGGCAATCAAAATATTTGTTCTTCCTCCGAAGCTGGATACCGGCGCCTCCCACTAACTGAGGTTTCTCGGCCGAGGGATGTGGCTTCAGGAAGAACAAATCTCGGAAAAGGTCGAAATGGGGTTCAATCCCCAGAAAACACTCGCAAAGAGTGATGAACATTGACAAATGCAAGACTCCATTCGGATTAAGATCCGTCAGTTGAATCTTGTAAAAATGTAGCAAAGATCTGAGAAAGCGGTGAGTCGGCAACCCAAATCCGCGCCGAAAGAAGGATTCAAACACTACGATTTCACCTGGCCCTGGAGATGGGAATGTTTCCCCTTCCGCCGCTCGCCAGCCAATGATCTTCTTGCTCGGCAGCCAGCCCTTCTTCACCAAGTACTTCAATCTCTTTTCCGAAGAGATTGATCTAGGCCATGGATGGGCTTCTTCTCCTTCAGCAGCATCCGGGACGACGACCAGGGGACCCGAAGATCCGCCTTCATTGCTCCTTGGAACAATTGCTCCTTGGGATGAGCTTGCACCCGCAGAAGCATCGAATGGTTGCGCTATAGCAGCCATCATCGCCTCCATCTCCCTCTGATCTCCTTCTCCGACCATCTGAGTTGTGAGGATTTCGTGGGATTTTTAGGGATTTGATGAACAGTATGAGGAATGGTGGCGAGAGCAAGAAGAGGAGTTTCGATTGCGGCGAGACCTAATAATATACGCGGATGATTCAAATCCGACGGCCCAAGACGCCTGGTTTATCTCTGCGGCTCAGATTTGCTAACCGTTTAGCTTCTCCTATACGCTAGGGCTGCTAACGGGCGGGAAATTTGGAACCCTAGAGATTACTCGGCCAGATTACTCGGCCAAACTACTCGGAAAACACGCAAGAACAGTTCGGTTTTCTTCAAAGATCACTCGGATTCTGAGTTTTTCAGTTGACTTAAACATGACTCGGTCATATCAGAAATTGAGTCTCTTTATTTCACTGAAAACAGAATGCAGTACAATGCAAACACGATGCTTCACTAAAAAGTGAAGATGCAGATGAATAATACTGAACAAGAACAGCATGCATTACAGGAGACTCTGGTGAGCATCATCGCTATAACCTATTACAAAAGATTTACATCTACCCACCACGGCGGCTGCGGGTCCTGTGAGCAACACAGGACGGCTTCGCAAGGAGATCCTTGCGCCCTGGCAGGTACCTCCTGCGTGGTTCGCCTTCGTCCTCTTCCTCAGAGGAGATGACGATGAACTCCGGCAGAGCTGGAGCTTCCGCTGAAGGATGAACCACCGCGAGTGGAGGTTCGTTGAACACTTCAACGATCACTAGGGGAACAGGAGCAGGTGCTGGAACTACAGGTGGCGCTGGGGCTGGAGCTGCTGGAGGCGCTGGCGGCGGCGGCAAGTCGCCCGGAGCCGATGGCGACGCGGCGGATGAAACCCTACGCCTGGAATCCCTACGACCAGCCATGGTTTGATACTGAAGGAATGAGGAAATGGCCAACACCAACACTTGGTTTTAAAGGCCCATTCGAAGAATCTGAAAGGACGAAAATGATCTGACGTTTCTGCTTCAGGATCTGAAAAGCGCCTGTCCAGATTCCTGCATCAGCGACAAACTCGTCACAGTAAACGTGTGACTCGGTGGATAAGGATGAATGACTCGGATAAAATTTAAATATGCATTATTAGAGTATACACTTAATCTCTCGGATTATTTGTATAACACTCAGCTACTTTTTCTGTTTAACAATACAGATTTCAGTTCGTGAGTTTCTAGTTCTTTTTGAGTCTGTACATAATCATTCTGATTATCCACAGACTCGGGGGCTAGTCCACGTGGACTCACTTGCGTGAGTTCCACGAAAAATCAAAGCAACTGTATTATCAGTAATCTTAATGTTTCTGGTCTCTTTTGAGTCTGCATATAATCATTCTGATTGTCTGCAGACTCGGGGGCTAGTCCACGTGAACTCACTTGCGTGAGTTCCACCATTTTCTCGGCAAACTTGCCAGGCACACGGGTTGTCTTATATCCTTGACCATTTAAGTCGGATAATACCTAGAATTTATCCTCTTCTGAATCTCAATTGTATTCGTTGAGAGACAGCTTGGGGGCTACGGGTTGTAATCATCCCTGGCTGATTAGCTGGATGGACCTAGACACCAGCTCGGAATGAGAAGTTCTTGGCTGAGACTCATTGTGAATTCCTGTTCTAATTGCCCTGTGCGCAGGAAAACATGAGTTCCTTATATAATGGATGCTACTTTTCAACACATCAGTATGATGCACTGATCGTACATTCATTCACTCGGATCAAGATTTTATTTCTTGATTCAGCCTACTCTAAGTTACTATACAATTCTACGAATTACACAGTAACTCGGGGGCTACATCAGTATGATGCACTGATCGTGCATTCATAATTTTCAGATTTGTAGACATGCCTTTTTCAAGGCCTAGGCCGACTCAGTCAGTTGGATACTATTTACATAGTATGCTTTCAGCCCTAGCCGACAGATTCGGATGTTGAATTTATTTCCACTCGGATCAAGATCTTATTTCTTGGTTCAGCTTACTTTGAGTTACTATACAATTCTACGAATTACACAGTAACTCGGGGGCTACATCAGTATGATGCACTGATCGTGCATTCATAATTTTCAAATTAGTAAGCATGCTTTTCAGCCGAGGCCAACTCAGTCAGTTGGGTACTATTTACATAGTATGCTTTCAGCCATAGCCGACAGATTCGGATGCTGACTTTATTCAAATCTCCTCAATGGACTTAATTAGCTCTGAGAGCTGAGTGATGTTATATACACGGCATTTATAAACAAACTTGCTTCAACAAGCATTTACCCAATTTTTCTGATATTATTCAGAGTTGGGTGTCAACTGACAGCATGCCTAATTCAAGACCCTGTTGGCCTTGATCCACCCGAGGTCAAGTACCACAAACTTGATTCAGGTCAAGTCCTTTTTAATTTCTCAATATCACTTGAGATCAATTCCTACATGGAGAGAAGACTAGTCGGAAGCAATCTACTGGATCAATCAAAAAGCACTTGGGGGCTACTGTCGTTACCATGACCCCCGGGTACCCTCAAGACCAAAGGGCCGAGTAACCTGATAAGGGTAGTCGGACCAGCCCAGAAGAAACCGAGTAGCCCACGATACAAGATGGAAGGTTCTACTACTCGGCTGGACATTGGAAAGGCTTCTTGCCTTGTACTCCAAGTATTTCCATGATGTAACCGACTAAGACTCTTTCCATGTAAACCTGTACCCCCGACTATATAAGGCGGGCAGGGATCTCCTCTCAAACACATCTAATCAATACCACGACATACATGACGTAGGGTTTTTATCCTCCGGGAGGCCCGAACCTGTCTAAACTCCTTGTCTCGTGTTCACCATCGTATTCTTGGTCCCTTCGCCCCCATAACAAATCTATCGAGGTCCTATAACCCCGACAGGTCCGATGGGTTCTTTTAATTGGCCAGTATGTGCAACATTAGCTTCATAGCAAGGCTTTACAGTCATCGAGTGGGAATGTGGGATGGTAGGGTTGCCCAAATTTTAATTGGCTGATAATATTCTCAAGAACAAGGAAATGCTAGACTATAGTCTACTCCAAGATCCAAGCAAGTAACTTCTGAATGTGAAACACTTCGGAAAAAAGGTGGAAAAAATTTAATTCAGGAGTTATGCTTTCCAAGTGAACCAGCACTTCTCTTACCCAGATCTAACTGCTCAAACACTACGATAAAAAATAAGAAAAGGAACTGCTAAGACACTATTGTTACTATATAAAATTCTTTTATTTTGCCAGGACCCCCACATTATAACTAATGAGCTCTTCAAAAGAGGCTCCCAAGTCCCAATTTTAGCACAACATTGCCAGTCTGAATTTAACACTAACTTTAGGAAATAAAAAGGATGTGCCGATGAAACGCATCAATCGAAGTATGGAATCAAAGCAACAGTGCCTGTATGTAGAAAACTATTCACGGATGTTCCAGCATTACAGCATACAAATGCGCTGTGACTTACTTGATGCCTGCCCTCGCAAGGTTACGGAAGCGAGGTGCGAGAGGGACCGCAAGGGAATGGCGCCGCAGCGGTACGGCAAGGGAGGAGTTCTGGCTTCTTTGCCCTCTCGGACTACGGCTACATGCGAATCCCGCAGCCGAGAAGGCTAGGTCCGAGGTCGGGATCGCCGGCGACGGCGACGGATGATCCGGTGGAAAGGGAACTGAAGAGAAGGTTGAAGAAAGGAGGATGATAATCTCCTGGCACTATTGGCCCACTCGTCAGCGGGGCAGTAATCTTCTACGGATTGAGATCTTCTGGCGTTAGAGCAACTCCAACAGAGTACTCAAATGAGTACCTATCCTATAAATTAGACATTTGAGTACTGAGAACTCCTCCAACAGAATACCTATGTGGCTACCAATACCTAAAAAATTTTGGTAGCTACCAAAATCCTTCCACCGGGTACGCAAAGAAAGGTACGCGCGAGCGGCTACCTATCGCCGTTCCTCGTGGCGGGAGGGACATTTCGCCTCCAGCCCGCCTCCTCAATCCGGCGCGCCGCCGCCTTCCCCGCAGCCGATGGCATTTTCCGAGCTCGACCGTCATCTCCGTCGAGTTCTCTCGTCCATTTCCTTCCTTCCCTCATCGATTCATCGTCGATTTGGACTGTTTCGCGCAGGATCCAAGGACCGCCGCCGCCGACGTCCAGTCGCGGCTGCCCTTCTCCGGCCCGCCCCCTGCTGCACGAGGGCGGCGCTGACCTTGGCCGCCCTTCCCCAACCTTCCGTCGTCGTTTTCTTGTCGATTTCTCCCTCCGCAACCGCATCCATGGTTGCCACCGATCTATTCACTCTACGCACAAGAACTGCTGAAAATGGCAAAAATGGACAGCTAGCTTCATGGGGATTCTACTGATTCTTGCTGGTTGCGACTTGCAATTTTGTTCTGTCATTTGCAGCAATTTGGTGGATTTCTTCGTGGGCGCATGCGTCAGAACAGCAAAAGAACCATGCCTGCTTTTTTCTTTTGCGGGTCTCGACCATGCCAACTGCCTGCACGCTCGCTGAACACGACATCGATGCGCGGCGCCAGGCGTCGGGGCTCGCTGCAGCGGCTGTCCACGGCCAGCCGTGGCCGGGGAAGCGACGAGCCATCCTGGGGAAGACGCGCCCAGGCATCCGCCATCCGCCATGACAACGCACGCGCCGGCCGTGGTGTCTCGTTCCCGCGCACCATGGCGCTGGCCGCGCTCGTGCGCGTCAGGGGTGGCTCTCCCGCGACGCCTCCGCCCCAAAGCTTCGCGCGGAGGAGCCACTCGACATGGAGCTCGACACTGCGCCGCCCCTCCCAGTCGCCATGGGGCTCGACGCTGCACCGCCCCTCCTTGCTGCGGACCGTGTTGAATGGCAAGGGAGAAGAGAGATGTACTGGACAATGACATATGGACCCCAGTGATTTGAGTAGTCTGATTTAGGTACACTGGAAAAGCACAGACTACTCAAATCCACAAAACTGTTTTGAGTAGCCTGAGAAAAGTTGTTTTAGGTAGCCAATTTTGAGTATGCTGTTGGAGTTGCTCTTAGGGGGTTCATGGCACGTCCTGCAGTCGCCTATTCACTGCACGTCCTCTGGATCCAACGATGGCGCCCTGACTCCTAGCTTCTTTAGCTATTCATGAGTTGTTTATTTTAACAGTTATTTTTCCGTTGTAAATAAATAATCAAATTGTGACCTGTGCTAAATCTAGAATTCCAGAGGAGCTTCAATTATCCATGGGGCCATGAAAAAGCACCAATCTCCCCATGGAGACTCACGCTTGTTATGCTTTGCTTCATGCATAAAAAAATGTTTAATGCTACAATGGTGCTTCAGATATATATAAGTGTAGCTTCACTGAAGCTGCAAGCATACCATGTTGAAGCCGGCCATTTGGTCCCGGCCTCCCGGGTCAGCTGAGATGGCTCCAACGTGTTGTCCACAGCATGCTATCCCTAGTCCCGATCGACTCCTGACTCCAGAGGCGTTGGAGAGAAACAAATAAGATTAGTATTTCCCTGTCAGCAATGAGGAGAACGCGAGGCAGGCGTCGTGTACAGCGGCGTTACTCTTACTAGACCTCGAGCAAGCCCAGAGAGGTGCCTCCTTTCCACGGCGACAACATACTTCGGAGCTCATAAGAGACAGTACAGCTGCAAAGGTGCAGTCAGCTGTTTTTGATTTCGGGCCGTTCTAGTTCTCAAAGCCAATATATTTTTCAGAGACAACGGTTGCAGTTCATCCTCGTCGTAATTGCCATCCATATGAGAAGATCCCGTGGTCGTGGTCTTTCTGTCAGCTCTCGTGAAACTGCAACAGATCGTAGCAACAGGGGCCAGGGGGTACTTTTATGGCAGCCACAACAGGGGGCAGTCTTATGGCAGCCGGACCAACAGGGTATCAAACAGCAGCACCGCCGATGAGAGAAGCATTAACCGTTAATAATTAATCAAAATACAACTTTCACTAGAAGGATTTACGTACGTGAGAAAGCACCATGGTGCCCTTTTTTTAGATGGGATGATGAGATGAGGTGGAGATGCTAGCAACTCTTGTAGCAGGATGGACAGAACCATTGTAATGGACTGAGACAAAAATGGCGTGGCGCTCAAGTTTGAAGATTGGTGGTTAGCATGCAAGGTGCGATGCCCAAGCTTTTGAAGATGTGAACACTAGCAGGCAGCATGCCTGACAGCCTGAAGCGCATACCCAACCTGATGTAACTGTTACAGTTATCTTTTTTTTTTTTGCGAAGGAACTGTTACAGTTATCATGTTGACCGTTGACGTGTTGTTGTAGCTGACTCATTCGATTGCCAATCTATTAATTTTGCTTTAACTTACTAGTTGCTCACTCTGTAACTATAAAAAAATATGACTATTAGTCACCAAGCTATTTGGTCACTATATGTGTAATGTTGATTACAATAGCTAATTTGTCACCAACAAGCTTGGTCACATTGTGGTGGCTAAAATCTTTCACTATATGTATATAGTGATCAATCATTGCATATGTTGTAAAATAACTTTTGGAGAATTGGTTATGTAACATAACTTAATTTTTATTTATTAGGGTCTTTTTTGGGCCTGCGGCCTTGTAAAATGTACATAAACCTTTACAAAATTAATAGAAAAAAGGTAAAGGCGCGGGTTTCCCCTGTCGTTTGCCTAAAAAATAATTGCATATATTGGTCACTAAAACTATATAGTAATCAATACAATTTTGGTAACTACATATAATGTTGGTCATTAAAATCGTATATCTACCAAAAAATCTCAAACTTAGTCACTACTGATCAACCTTTAGTGACCAACAAAGGAAATTTTTCCTTGGTCACTAAAACTTGGTGACTAAAAGCATGTTTTCTTGTAGTAAGCGGTCTTGTATCTTCGTGTGTATCAGTGCTACTGATTCTGTGAGACTGACCGGCTATCCTGAAAAAGTGAAAGTCTCCGTTAGTCTATGCCTTTTAGATCCTGTTTGGAGAGTTGTAATTCCGGTCAACATCCATAGCGTTCAGTTTAGATTCCTAAGAAATTTTGGAGCAGATCTCTCATTCCAAAGAGAGAGTTAGGTAACAGAAGTGGGAAAAACAACTGTGTACAATGTTTCTCGCTCGCTGGTGAGAGGTGAGGGAATAGAGCTGGAGAGGACAATATGGAGTCATCATGAGACCATGACAAGAACATCTCCGCTGTGCAGAACTCATGAAGTGGCACACTGTTCTTCGTGCGGAAGGCAATTTTAGAGGCGAAAAGCATGCGTTAGGTGTGAAAATACAGTGATCGAGCAAAAAATGGATGAACTAGCCTGGCTTGCGTTGTTGTTCCAGCTCGCAACAGCTCTCGATATAAATGGTGAGTGGTGAAGCTAAGCTACAACCCTGTCTCATTCAACCCGTTTGTTTCTAGATTCCGGTGGCTCTACTTTATTGGGTTCCAGAGTTAGTAAAGGGTGATCATCGTGAGATGTTGGAGGGAAACAAACAAGTTTAAGATGCCCTCAAGTGTCATAAAGAAGGCATCAGGTTGGCGTCAGTGATCGACCGCATTCTGTCCGTCTCTTAGAATAGAGGGGATGGGGCGTTTGCGAGTTAACGTCTACTTCACCGACAGCAGCGGCAGATGCCAGAGAAAGCTAGGTAAAAAAACTCGCTCTGAACTGTTGAATTCGACGACGGTGATCACGTACTTTCTACTTGTTGCATATTTATCTGTTTGATGTTCTGTCTTCCTAACAGGTAACAGAGAACGAGAGCGTATTGGTACATGGTCGTGGTTCGAGGGTGGGCAATTTCTTAAACTTGTGACTCTTCGCGCTGGCGAAGTAGGGGTGCCCTGAAATCTGCATGGCTGTTTGGAAGTCAGCTTCAGCGAAAGTTGAAGTATGGGGTGTTCCTACTTCCTGAAGAGCAATTCCTACCCTTCGAGAACGAACTCCTGCATCTACTTCGACCCGTCTGCTCTCATGCATGCTCCTGGCATTAGCTCAGCTGACGCAGGAATACTGAGATCCCAAATCATGAGATGTAATTGCAAGACATCAGTATTAGATAGATCTTTATTTCCAACTTGATAACGCTCTCGTTCAAGAAAAAAATTGGACATTGTATTCCAGAAACGAAATACACTGATGCGAGCAGAAGCAGGGTACCGTGACATTGTATGGTCAAAATAGTTGTAGTTTTTTAAAATAGGTTCAAAACTTGTAGTTTTCTAAAGCCTTAACACAAATAGTTATAGTTTTGTGCACAATTCATTTTTTAGCTTAGAAATCAGAAGAAAGTTAACGCCACAAAGAAGCAAACAAGCAAATATATATCATTATACAACGGCATATACACGGCGGAACACGATCAACCGCAAGATCAGAGCAAGTTTTAATGTTTTATATATGCTTCCTTCTGTCCCTGTAGAAAAGAGGATCAGGGCCACAACAAAACCAGAGGCACACTTTGTCCTGACTTCCAGCCGAACCTCATACCATGATAGAGCATATTATTTCCATTTCACCGGGGAAACAATGCAAGTCTGCAATATTTCAAAATTGGTTATATATTACCATCTTACGTTGAGATTTCTTTTTCCATTCAACAAAGTTTCATGTGTGCTTCTCTGATACGAGAAATGCACGCTCTTATTGGTCTAGAAGTACTAGACGGTGTTTAAGATTTGACTTAAATGATTCAGTGAGAAGAGATTTTTTTTTTTGCGATTACACACAATACAACTCAGACACTCACAATGCATGCACATTCACCCCTATGAACACACATACGCAAACCCTACTCCTATGAGCATCTTCAAAGACTGAGATGAGAAATCCTCGAAATTGACGAAGTCACAACTAGCGCCTCACTGTCAACGGTCACGTCGCTTACTGCTGAAAGCACAACACCGTTAAATCCTAAAAAATTCCCTCGTGTAAAGAGTCGAACCCAGAACCTAAGATGGGCTACATGTCCTTTGGCGATTTAGTGAGAAGAGATTGGTTTGGCCGTGTCAAAGAAACTCTTTGCGCTCATGATGAGGGCCATGGCCCATGTCAAAGCACCTAGTTCTGCCGCGGATGCATGGAAGAGCACCCAGCCCGGAATGAAGAGTCACGTTTGTTATCCCTGCTTCATGCGACCGGGAAAAAGGTGACAGTCATGAGCTAGAATGATGCATGTAAGATTACCACAACACCATGCATGATTCAAAACAAAAATCGTATTATCTCTGCAACTAACTTCTAGTCCAATGCAACTGATCGATATCTGAAATAAAATTGCTCGCTTCAGATATAAGCGGTGAAGCCGAAGCTACATGCATGCCTTGTTCAAGCTAGCCATTTGATCCTTTGCATTGTTGCAATGCTCGTTTCACACCTAATACTACAACTGGTGCCCTAAGATGCTCGGGGGGAAAAAAAGCATATTATTTCAGTGCGAGCAGCTAGGAGGTCACGGTGCTGGCCACAGATCCCAGCGTCTCACCGTCCAGCCTGTTTAACGGATAAGTTGTGACGATGGCCAGCAGCTTACTCCGCCGAAGACGGCGTCTTGTTGCACAGGACGGTACACATCTGCAGATGCCTGTCTGGTCTCAAATTTGAAGCGTCCTACTGCCCGAAAGTAATTTTTCTTAGCCTACAGGAAGTGCCTCCATGTGATCACACGAGAAGAGTTGCTACGGGTGTCAGACGCACACCTTTCTAATTCCTGCAATCTCCAAACTCGATGGAGATGTAGATGCCAACGGTGCAGCTAATTATTGTGCAACTTTATTTTGCATAGAGTTCGTTTGACATTTAATCCTAAACATGCATCCTTACACAAATTGCATGCAATTGAAAAGCATGTGCGGTGTTGTTAATCTAAAATCATGTGCAAGAAAAAAAAATGAAGATACAGGGACATGCACACGCATCCACTTGTAATCTTTATTAATGGAGCTGCGTGTGGTGCAGGAGTGGTTTGGACGTTAGTAATACGGTTTGGATTATCAGATGGACTATAGGGATCCTAGATCTTGACATATAAAGTTGTCCAACAACATGGAACGTATTGACATTTTTTTTATATTACTGTTATAGCCGTGCTGAGTAGTGCAGATACATCAGCCCGGAGTCACACCATCGCACATGGAATGGCAAGAAAAAGAAATGAAGAGAGGTACACACACATACCCACTTGTAATCTTCATTAATGGAGCCGCTAATCACCCACGAAGAAAGATCAGAGAGCAGATACATACCAACCGGGACCCTCATAGTTCCTTGGAGAGGAAACCGGAGAGTTGCAAACTAGAGTATGAAGAAGGGTTGGAGCCTCCCGGCGGCCGCCGCCACCGTCCTTCTCTTCCTCTCCGCCACTATGGAGCTACCAGCTTCTTCCGCGGCCAACGCGGAGCACACCTTCGTTGTAAGCATCATGCTCATTCCATGGCTTTGGTTTACACTGCTGTTGATCACATTTTGTATACTTTTTTTTTAAAGATCCGGAACATTACCGGCATTTTATAAATATAAGAAGGAATAGAGTTTTACAGAACGCCAGTAGCGCTCGAGAGACAGCAAGGCAATCTCAGGAGCATGGGCTGAGGTGACCATCAGAAATAAAAACTGGCTACTCCCTAATTAGTGGTACAACTAAGGTGGCGAGTTTTTTCGCCCCTATTCTAACCCACAGCACTGCTTCACCTTTGATCTCATGTACTAACTGTCGCATCAGTTTTTTCTTTTGCCTGGAAGACCCTTGCATTTCTTTCCCGCCAGATCACCCATATTACCAAAATCACCATTGATCGCATACCTTTGACTTTATCATCATTGCCACCCTCCGTCAGTTCATCAAACCAGGTTGCCATGTTTAGATCGTTGTTCCAAGTGCTTGGATTCAGTTTGCTGCAACCAGTGCATCTCCATCCAGATCTTCCTAGCCGATGGGCATTCAAATAAGTTTTTTTTTTTTTTGAAAGTCAACGGGGGGAAGAGAACTCCCCACCTGAATTTCATTTCATGAAATATATGGCCCCTTGACGGCCCGGTTCAGGTGTACAAAGCATTTGAACAAGCTACGGGATACAGAGTTTTGCTACATTGGATTAAATAAGGAACACCATAACGAACTAATCGACGCTTCGTCGCGCCGTAGGCGGCATCTCCATAAGCATGCTTCTTCTCGGCAGTCACGGAGGAGCCGGGCAAGACTCGGGTCAGCTTCCCTGAACACGACTTCGTTCCTGTGCTTCCAGACTTGCCACAAGCAGAGCAGGGTCAGAGTATCTCTGTGTTGCGCCGGCGCTGCTGCCGGCCACCGCAAGCGCCATGGCTCACACGCTGTTATGCCTTGCATTGGCTCGACACCAATTGCCTGCCAGAATGATCGAGCAAAAGAGCACCCGAAGAAAATATGGAAGGTGTCCTCCGGTTCCGCGCCACACACCTCGCACTTGTCTTCATCCACAATGTTTTTTGCATGTAAGTTCACCCTGCATTGGACTCTCTCCACCACAACTAGCCATGCAAAGAACTGAACTTTTGGGGGGGGGGCCTGTTGTGCCAAACAAATTTCGCGAAGTTGCAGTCCGGAGCATTGGCAGACTTGACCAGCTTGTACACTCGTGAAGCTTTCAGTTGCCCATTCTTGTCCAACAGTTCACTGCAGCGCTCATCCAGTTCGTCGCCGAGAACAATGTTGGCGATCATGTCCTACACTTCCACAAACTCCGCTTCCGCCACCCGCGACAGGCGGGGCACCATGTGGGTGCGAAGGCCGTCCGTGAGGACACGGTGCACGCTCGCCGCCGGGTTCGTCGCGTGACTGGCCAGCGCCGGGAAGAACTCGGCGAGGCGGCCAGCCGGCAACCACCAGTCATTCCAAAATGATGTGGACTTCCCATTCCCGAGCTTGACCGTGGTGATTGCTTGGTACGCCGGCAGTAGTTGACGCAGCATCGACCAGTGGCTGCCATCCAGGTCGCCGGTGAGTTCACAAAATAAGTGCTGGGCTGTTTCAAGATTTCTGTAGCATAAAGGGCAAAAATACTGATTGGGCCACTCTCTCTGTTGATGGGCATTCACATTTTGTATATTGACATATTGTTGTTAGTTTTCTTTCAACCAAAAAAATTGTATACACTGTCAGTCCAAGAATTGATGTGTTTGAACATACCCATTTGTAGGTGAGCCAGATGAATCTGACACACTTGTCCAAGGACACGTTGGTCACCGTGGTGAACGGCCAGCTCCCGGGGCCGACGATAGAGGTCACTGACGGAGACTCTGTGATTATTCATGTCGTCAACAAGTCACCCTACAACGTTACAATCCATTGGTATATATGTTCCTACTGATTCCTTCATTTTGTGACAATCCATTGGGGAGCAGAATAGGGGCGAAAAAAACTCGCCACCTTAGTTGTACCACTAATTAGGGAGTAGTCAGTTTTTATTTCTGATGGTATATATGTTCCTACTGATGGTATATATGTCCCTAATATGTTCCTACCGCTCCCTCGTCTCATAATCATATTCCCGTCTCTCTTGGTCGTCCTGTTCTCATGGGTCATCACTGGAAAAATATATTGACCCAGTCACATTGGTTTGTACAAAGAGAATTTGCATCACCGATAATGTTCTTGTTTGGCTAAAGCCTCGATTCTCGTTTTTCTCATCATGTAGGCATGGAGTGAAGCAGCGGCTGAACTGTTGGGCCGACGGGGTGCCCATGATTACACAATGCCCAATCCTGCCGAACCACAACTTCACGTATCGGTTCAATGTCACCGGGCAGGAGCGCACCCTGTGGTGGCATGCTCATGTCCCCGGCCTCCGAGCAACCCTGCACGGGGCCTTCATCATCCGGCCAAGACATGGAGCCGGCTCGTATCCATTTCCCAAACCTCATAGGGAGGTCCCTATCATTATAGGTTCGTCAATCATTCATCATTTTGTAAGATATGGGTACGCAGTGAAATTGCATGACATTCTCAATTAGATCCCTTCTGAAATATGGAGAAAAAATTTCCTGCTCGCATGGACATTTTTTTTTAGAAAATGGAAAATTACATTCCAGCCTCTGTGTGCCTGCATAAAGCCGACACGCACACAACTTGGTTTATTACATCAACCAAAAGAAAAGAAATGACTTTAGCACATGGATATATCAGTACTAATGCTCGCATGGACATGGAACAACTATTTTCTGACATTGGCATGGTTGCACAACTAAGTAGCAAATAAATGTGCAACGGTACCAGCTGGTTGAGAGATGACCTTTTTTATGTGAATGATCTTGGCATGCAGGGGAGTGGTGGGAGATGGACCTTGCACAGGTGGCCACAGACTTGTCGAACAATTCCCTTTTTGATTTTAACAGTGCATCCACGATCAACGGCAAGCTTGGAGATCTCTACAATTGCTCAGGTAATCATCAGTTATTGGGCACATAAATACATGTGGATGATGAAAATAAAATAAAACCTTTTTATTGAATGGTGCGATTAAACTTTGTACTCCGTACCAAGTAAGGTGTCGCGGAAGATGGATTTGTGCTTGAAGTCGAGCCGGGCAAGACCTATCTGCTGCGACTGATCAACGCTGCGCTGTTGATGGAGTACTACTTCAAGATCGCCGGGCACAGGTTTACGGTGGTAGCCTCTGACGCCAACTACGTCAACCCCTACGACACGGATGTCATCGCAATCGCGCCTGGCGAGACGGTGGACGCCCTGTTGGTCGCCGACGCACGCCCCGGCAAGTACTACATGGTTGCCTTCCCTTACCAGGCGCCCAAGCCCAGCATCCAGGGCCCCGAGTACATCACCAGAGGGATGATACAGTACAGCTCCGGCAATGGTGCACCAGTACTACTGAGCACGAGCAATGGCACTACTGGCGAAGAAGAAGGAGGAGGTCCATCTGCTGATGTTCCTATTGCGCCAGAGATGCCTGACCATAACGACATGGTTACGTCGCTCTACTTCCGTGGCAACTTAACCAGCCTGCGCCGCCCACAGCTGCCGACGCTCGTCGACGAGCGCCTGTTCATCACGCTCGCCCTGGGTTCCGTCTGCCGGCGAGGCCGGGTCTGCGAGAGGGGCTCGACCAACGACGAGTCCATAACCGTGGCGACCCTGAACAACGTCTCCTTCGAGCTCCCTGCCGCAGCCGAGACGCCGCTGCTAGAGTCGCACTACTACAACACCGGCGGCGTGGACGTGCTGCGTGAACTTCCGGCGAGGCCACCAAAGGTGTTCAACTTCACCGACCGTGACTTGATTCCGTACGGACCCAAGGAGGCAAATCTGGAGCCGACGTCCAAGGCGACGTTGGCGCGGCGATTCCGGCACGGCGCGGCGGTGGATGTGGTATTCCAGAGCACGTCGTTGATGCAGAGTGAATCCAACCCGATGCACCTGCACGGACACGACATGTTTGTGCTCGCGCAAGGGCTGGGCATCTATGATGCGGCGAAGGATGTGGCGAGGTACAACCTGGTGAATCCGCCGGTGAAGAACACTGTACTAGTCCCAAGTCTTGGGTGGGCCGCCGTACGTTTTGTCGCGGACAATCCAGGTGAGGCCAAGATTGACAATGTTTGATATTTAACATCATTCTTTCCTTTTGGAATTTCACTGCATCCATGAATTTCCATTCCCTGATGTTTTTCTTTAATTGGCCGGATGTACAGGGGTATGGTTCATGCACTGTCACTTTGAGTTTCATCTATCCATGGGTATGGCAGCAGTGTTCATAGTAGAGGACGGGCCAACGGCGGACACATCCCTCCATCCACCGCCTGCAGATTTCCAAACATGTGGCCATGATGAAAGCCTCATGCTACAAAAAATGGGCATCGATAAAAGGAGAGTGAAGTCCGAAGATGCCAGAAGTTAGGAGTAGTTTTTAAATTGCCGTGCTGTTGTAGTTGGATTATTTTATTTGTTTGCCGGCCAGTCAATCTTATTAATGTGCTAGTTTCTCAGTCTGAAATCAAAGCTACACGTTCTTATGTCTTCGCGTGTGCATGGCAGCATCATGTGAGATGATGGATAGAATAAGCCCATAAGTCAAAATAATGGCATGGACACCCCCCACACTCGCAAGATCAGAGAAACATTTACACACTTCCAGTCATGTAGGATCAAGGATCAGGGCCACACACACACAAAAAAAGAGAGAATAATTTACCTCATGACATTGCCAATGTCCTTAATTACTATGCTACTCCTATATGCCACCATCTGTGACACGTATGGGCCCCACTTGTCATTGAGACACCAGTGCCAGATATCATATTAAGGACATTTGCCAATGGCACCAGCCTAATTGTCCCCCAAAAAAGGAAAAAGAAAAAATAAGAGGCACACTTTGACCTGACTCATTACCGATCGTGTTGGATCCAACCGAACCCCATCAGTTCCATGATAGAGCATATATACAATTCCCATCTCGCAGGCAAAAAAAAAATGCAAATCCACTCTGTTTCAATAGTGGGCATATATAGGTTGATACATCTTTCCCCGTTCAATAAAATTTCCATGCGCTTCTCTGATACGAGAAATGGACGTTGTTGTTGGCCAAGAAGTTGTAGTACTCGACGGTAGTTAAGGTTTGACAGAACTCTTTGCTGAGGCAAGCGAGGGGCTTTGTGTGAGCTAATGACATTATGTGGGCCATGACCATAACTCCTCCATCCTCTATGGATAGGATAGGAGAAACGGCAAGCCCAGAAATCATGAAACACACTTAATTGTTATACACTTCCATCCTGCAGAAAGACAATGTGAGTGTGAATGCGTATGCATTTCACAAAAATGACTGATAATATGCAAAATCATGAGCTCGAATGCAAGATTTTAGGTAACAATCATATTCATGACTCAAGGAAGAAATTGGATGGTTTGTAGTTTGTCTGGTAGTCCAATGCAACAGCTAATTTTGAAGCCAGTCTGTCCCAGAGCAAATTTCGCCACCATATTGGCATGACTCAAAACGAAAATGGGATGATATCTGTAACTTTTGTAGTCCAACGCAACAGATATCCTATACAAAATCGTTCGCTTCAGATATAAATGGTGAAGTTGAAAAGTGATGCTTCCTTTTTGGGGTGATCCTGGTGTGCACCAATTTCTGGAATAAAAAAATCCCCTCGTTGGCAGTGCCTAAAATATAGTGGCGACGACGCCGACTTGGATGTCTTGAATCCGGGCCGTGGGCTGGTTTGGGCTCTCCTACCTGGGGGTAGTTGCAGTAGTCACCAGCACGGTCAACGGTGTTCGGCCCAAGTATCTGCGCGGCCCTATAAGGTGATGCCGGGGTTCGAGGGTTTTCTCGACCGGAGAAGGTTGAGCTTCTCTCTATCAAAAGAAAGCCGTGGGGGCGGTCTTACCCCCACCCACCGGTCGAGGTTTTTTTTTTGTTTTTGTTTTTTGGGGTACTGATTTGCACAAATTGGTGTTGAACCAACCAAAGGCACAAATAGATGTTGCACCACTTGTCTGTTTGTCGGCAAAGCACAGCATGTAGCATGGTGTTGCGAAATTTGAAAGGAGGAGATCGCAAGGTGTTGCCTCAGCCTGACTGCCTTGCACTGCAGGGTGTTGTGAAGCGCCTCTGAATTCACGTCTTCACTGGTAACTATTCCTTCCGTTTAAAAATACATGTCATTCTAGCCTTACCCATTTTTCTCAAATTACATGTCATTCTCACTTTCCAATGCACCTCTCAAATTACATCTCATTCTAGCAACTACTCCCTCCGTTCAAAAGTACTAGGAACAGCAAGCGCTCCTGTCAGGCCGGTCCGCGCAGGCACATGGAGTACTAAAAAAGAACAAATAGCAAGGAAAAAAATATAGAGGGACACACATCCCCACCTGCAATCTTCATTAATGGAGCTGCAAATCACCGACGAAGAATGATCAGAGAGCAGGTACACACCATCCGGGATCCTCTCATAGTATATAATTGGCCATGCATAAAGTTCATTGGAAAGGAAACCGGATAGTTGCAAATTAGAGTATGAAGAAGGGTTGGAGCCTCCCGGCTGTCGCCGGCACCGTCCTCCTCTTGCTCTCCGCCACCACGGAGCTACCATCTTCTTCCGCGTCCAGCGTCGAGCACACCTTTGTTGTAAGCATCATGCTCTTCGCTTGGTTTATTCTGTTGTTGATCATATTCTGTATACTGACATACTGTTGTTAGTTTTCTTTCAACCAAAAAATATGTATGCACTGTTAGTCCAAGAATTGATGTGTTGGAACATACCCATATGTAGGTGAGCCAGATAAATCTGACACACTTGTGCAAGGACATGTTGGTCACCGTGGTGAACGGGCAGCTCCCAGGGCCGACTATAGAGGTCACGGATGGAGAGACTGTGGTTGTTCATGTCTTCAACGAGTCACCCTACAACGTTACAATCCATTGGTATATATGTTCCTACAGAGTTTCCTGATTGATTCATTTCCTAGGTTGCAGTAAAGGGGGGAAAAAACTAAACTAGCACAATGCTTTTGCAACACAATTTGTAGCACTTACTAGCACAATGCTTTTGCTTTGCTGCAGGAATTAAATTAGGTGCTCTGAACTTTTATTTTTTGCGAACGTTGCTCTAATAAACATTTTTTAAGGAATAGTTGCCCTAAACCAGTGATAACATTTTTTATTCTGTACGTAGCCCACTACTCCTTGGCTGCCTCACCCATCTCAACCAGGATTATTATTGGACGCCTCGTTCTCGTTTTCTGAAGCTTTAATTTACTGTTCTCATCATGTAGGCATGGAGTGAAGCAGCGGCTGAACTGTTGGGCCGACGGGGTGCCCATGATTACACAGTGCCCAATCCTGCCGAATCACAACTTCACGTACCGGTTCAATGTCATTGATCAGGAAGGCACCCTATGGTGCCATGCTCACGTCCCCGGCCTACGAGCAACCCTGCATGGCGCCTTCATCATCCGTCCAAGGCATGAGGCTGGCTCGTTTCCATTTCCAAAGCCTTATGGAGTAAGGAGGTCCCCATCATTATAGGTTCGTCAATCGTCATTTTATATATAAGATACAATTACACATTCTTAATTAAATCTCTTTCGGAGTATGGAAAAATTCGTCTTGCACGAATGAGCATGGAACTATTTTTTTTCTTACACCGGCCTAGCTGCACAACTAACTACTACCACGACTCCAAAATACGCAATTCTAGCTATGAACATGGACAGCTATTAGCTCCATTTTCATATAATATACTTGTCATTAATTCTGGCTATGCTATGGCAGCAGCAGGTTGAAAAATGAATTTTGTTGTGAATGATCTTGGCAGGGGAGTGGTGGGAGATGGACCTTGCACAGGTGGCCACGGACTTGTCCAACAATACCCTTCTTGATTTTAACAGCGCATCCACCATCAACGGCAAGCTTGGAGATCTCTACAATTGCTCTGGTAATCAATTGTTTCGCACATAAACAACATGTCGATGATGAAAATAAGTTTTTTTTTACTGAATTATGTGATTAAACTCTAAATTTAGGTGTCGCGGAAGATGGCTTCTTGCTGGAGGTCGAGCCAGGGGAGACCTACCTGCTGCGACTGATCAACGCCGCGTTGTTCAACGAGTACTACTTCAAGATCGCCGGGCACAGGTTTACGGTGGTAGCCTCCGACGCCAACTACGTCAACCCCTACGACACGGATGTCATCGCAATCGCGCCCGGCGAGACGGTGGATGCCCTGTTGGTAATACACGCCCCGGCAGGTACTACATGGTCGCCCTCCCTAACCAGGCGCCAGAGCCCAGCTTACAGACCCCGGAGTACATCACAAGAGGGACGGTGCAGTACAGCAAAGGAGGAGGAGGTGGTCCATCTGCTGATGATCCTTTGGTGCCTGAGATGCCTGACCTGCACGACCTGGCTACATCGCTCTACTTCCATGGCAATCTTACCAGCCTGCGCCACCCACGGCTGCCACCGGAGCCGACACATGTCGACGAGCGCCTGTTCATCACGCTCGGCATGGGCTCCGTCTGCCGGCGAGGCCAGGTGTGCAAGAGGGGCTCGAGCAACGACGAGTCTATCACCGTGGTGACCCTGAACAACGTCTCCTTCGAGCTCCCTACGGCGATGGCGACGCCGCTGCTAGAGGCGCACTACTACAACACCGACGGCATGGAAGTGCTGCGAGAACTTCCGGCGATGCCGCCGCGGATGTACAACTTCACCGACCGCGTCTTGATTCCGTACGGACCCGAGGAGGCGAGGCTGGAGCCAACGTCCAAGGCGACGCTGGCGCGGCGGTTCCGGCACGGCGCGGCAGTGGAGGTGGTGTTCCAGAGCACGGCGTTGATGCAGAGCGAATCCAACCCGATGCACCTGCACGGACACGACATGTTCGTGCTCGCGCAGGGGCTCGGCAACTACGATTCGGCGAAGGACGTGGCGAGGTACAACTTGGTGAATCCGCCGTTGAAGAACACTGTGCTAGTCCCTAGTCTTGGATGGGTCGCCGTACGTTTCGTCGCGGACAATCCAGGTGAGGACAAGATTTACATTTTTTTAAATGTATTTAATATCGAATCTGATTGCAAAATATATGCATTTTATTCGCTCATTTAATTTTCAGCAAGCCATGCATGAATTTCCATTGCCTGATGCTTTGCTTTGACTGGATGTACAGGGGTAGGGATGGCAATGGGTCGGGTTCGGGTCGGGTGGAGCAAAAACCCACCCACTAAGAAAAAATATTCGGGTGAAAAATGACACCCACACCCACACCCATGGGTGAAATTTATCACCCACGCACACACCCATCGGGTTTCGGGTGGGTCTCGGGTGCCCATCGGGATTGCGATTACTTAGACTACCAACTATATTTGAGAAATAAAAATTCACTTTTAATTCTTTTTTATCTTGGTTCATGTTCAATTAATATATGTTCACTTATGTGCACAACCGGTCTTAAAAACAAAGTGAGGAATGCTCTTTTAGACATAATGCTATTTACAAATTGGTGACAAACATTGAGTTGTCTAGAGAAAAATGTAAACTTAGGCCGATTTCAGGTGCCCATCGGGTCACCCATGGGTGGTAAATGAAACCCACACCCACGCCCATTTTTCGCGGGTCGAGTGCGGGTGAGACCTATGGGTGAAAAATCACACCCATAACCACACCCATCGGGTCGGAACCCATCGGATGCCCACACTCATGGGTGAAATTGCCATCCCTATACAGGGGTATGGTTCATGCACTGTCACTTTGAGTTTCATCTATCGATGGGTATGGCAGCCGTCTTCATCGTAGAGGACGGGCCAACAGTGGACACATCCCTCCCTCCACCGTCTGCAGATTTTCAAACATGTGGCCATGATGGAAGTCTCATGCTACAAGAAATTGGCATCGGAAAAAGTAGAGTGAAGTCCACCACATAAACAGAGCCTAACGCCGGCCTCTAGTTTTTTAAATAAATAAACCGAATAAATATCGAGCAGATTCCAGAAGGTAGATCGTTTTTACAGTAAATTGCCGTGCTGCTGTAGTTGGCTCTTTTTTTTTTTTTTGCCCGCCATTCAATCTTATTAATTTATTAGTTTCTCACTCTGAGTCAAAGCTGCACGTTCTTATGTCTTCGTGTGTGCATGGCAGGATCATGTGTGGCGATGGATAGAACAGGCGCAATAATGGCATAGACACCCCCACACTCGCAAGATCACACAAACATTTACATACTTCCATCCATCCATGTAGGATCAAGGATCAGGGTCACAAAAGAAACGAATGACATTGCAAATGTCTCTAATATGACATACGCCAATATCAGTGATGCAGATAGGCCTCACCTGTTATTGAGACACCATATACTACTCACTCCGTTCACTTTTATTCCGCGTTTTAGCCTCATCATTTTTTTTTTCAAATTATAGGTCGTTCTCAGCATTCGAGGCGCCTTTTTCTGCCATTCTCTCTCTCATCTGAGCTGCAGACGCTGAACATTAATTAGCATGTTCGGCAGGCTGCAGCTGCGGCTTCAGCTGCAGAAAAATAACTGCGAACACTGTAGCTGCTGCTGCAAACACTGTATCTGCTGCTGAAGAAATAATTACGAACACTGTAGCTGCGAGACGAACAGGGTGATTGTCTCCTCACAACCTCTCTCCTGCGCACAACCCAAAGCACATGCACTGCTTTTTAAAAGCGGGAATATATTGATATTCCAGCATCTGCACCAAAATGATGCATGTAGCCATAATAAAGAAATATTACAAAGAAAAAAAAAAGATGCTCCATTCCAAATTGCAGGCAGGCTAGGAATAAAAAAGAAAGAAAGGAAACTAAACTCTTCTACAGCTAAACAAACACCCACAAAAAAAACAACCTCTCATCTGGCCACACCAGGCATTAACAATATAGAGAAATAGTTGTCTCATGGGCACCATCATATTGTCTTTCTCCTAGGCAAGCCGCGATAGAGGATTAAAATGGATCACCATATCCTCAAACTGTCTTACCAAGGTCTCAACTGACGTTGTGCCGTAGATGGAATGTAACCTTCTCATCCCGCTCATGTCTAAG
Organism: Eragrostis curvula; assembly: GCA_007726485.1. NCBI lineage: Eukaryota > Viridiplantae > Streptophyta > Magnoliopsida > Poales > Poaceae > Eragrostis > Eragrostis curvula. The sequence goes on from CM017439.1 coordinate 54,349,149, forward strand.
GCCCTGTTTGTTTCAGCTTTTCGTCACTTTTGTTAGTTGGCTTTTGTGAGATCTAAAAACCAGATGCTGTCAAAACCCAAAAGCCAGAAGCACCTCAGGATGTGCTTCTGGCTTCTCAAGTTTCAGAGACATCCGACTTTTGAATCTTCCAAAAGCCAATAGACAAAAGTGCCAAAAAGCTGAAACAAACAGGGCCTAAGCCATTGACCACCAGTCACGTTCAATGTAGTCACCCTCAGTCTCTACTATCATAACTCAACCATCTCCAAGCAAATCCATTTAGCTGGTATTGATCTCTGCCGACACACCACTTCTAACGAAGGTGCACCAACATTAAAATAGATTGCTCTTGGATTGATCCAGTTCGGCAGCTGTATATCGGGCACCACCATATCCGGGCCAAGAAGCTCTATTTTAATTTGGAGACCCACACAAAAACACTGCATCTAACTAGCTCGATGATGGCTCATCGCTTTCTCAAATCGCTCGGCCAGCCCGGAGCATGCACAAAGAAGGCCAATGAAGACAAACTCGTTGTCACCAAGGTATCAACCCCTCAGGCCAATGTTCCGTGAGCACGCCGCAGACAATGACGGCCACCACGTTGTTTATTTTTGCATCATCCATGACAATCTGCCAGCGGCTCAACTCAAGCCGCTCGTTGATCGATGTTCTCCCCAACCTTAGCACCGTGGTACTATTTAATCTGCTACCGAAGGCACAACAGCCAAGTAGCACTCTTCATCAGTCCGGACTGATTCATGAACTCACACAAAAGCCTGCCAGACCTGCGACAAAACTCAAGTCTGAATCGCATCCTCGTAACTGTTGAGGCCATCCATGGCAGTGAAGACTTCGTACATAGCCGCAGGGACCAACTGATCAATGCCTTAATCTACCTACAAACTACCACTGCTCAGATCCAGCCAACATCAGAGGGCACGATGCAGCGACTACCTCAGGTCTGCCGCGAGATCGTGGTCGTGGACTCCTGCTTCTACCCAGGGGCAGAGCCAGGAATTGATCATGAGGGGGCTAAATGACAAAATTTGACTCATAAAGGGGGCCAAACTAAATTTTTTTTCTAAGTTACATGGTGATTTTAAGGGTACAAAGGAGAGGTACAAGAACATGAAGCATAGGGGGTGGGTGGGGGGGAGGGGGGGGGGGGGGGCAGGCCCCTGCCCGCCCTCCCCTGGCTCTGCCCCTGCTTCTACCCCAGCGCCCCGGTAATCCCGAGCTCCAGCCGTTGTGTTCCAACGACCCCGAACCACTGCGTTCCGGCGACCTCAAGTTGCTGCATTCCGATGATGCTCCGGCGACCTCGTCAGACTCGGACTCGCAGAAGACCTCGTGCTAGAGCCACGTGCAGGGGCGAAGCCGGAGTGGCCACGCGGGGGACAGGGCGGCAGTCGGCACCATCACGATGCCATCTTCATCGGTCTTGAATTGGAGAACGAATCGACGCAGTTTGGCGCGCTTGCCGCCGGACCAAGGCCCCGCCGCGCTCCACCACACCGAGAAGAGGTATGTGTACCTCCCTCCTTGCCGTCGCACGGGTTGTGCCGGCAGCAGGCTCCGGCGGCGGCCGGGTGGGAGGAGGTTGGAGAGAGATTGAAGGCGGCGGAGAGGAATCTCCACCCGTGTCGCCCTAAGGGCGGCGTGGGGGCTCCGAAAATTTCGGACTTTTGCTTTTATATGCCTTGATCTTCTTCTTCTTCTTCTTCTTTTATTTAATCAGCACATGCACTGCTGTTGCTGGCACAAAGTGTCGGAAATATTTAACCCAGCAAATCTAGCCCATCAGGCATTCAGGCCAGGCCATGAAGTGGCCGTAATCGTTGGGCCAGCCCGGTCCCATCCCTGGACAGAACACCGATTAAGGTTTGACTGAAATCGGATGCAACGAGGAACACTACTGCTGTGGGCGCGAGGAACGGCAGAGGCGCAAAGCCCAGCAAAACTCGTGAGGTCAGTCACGCCAAGTGACTGCTAAAGGCGAAACCATCATGAACTAGAATGATGGATGTGAATTGGAACCATGTATGCGTGACTCAAGGCAGAAACAGGGTGCACTATCAGTTGGTAGTTCAATGGGACAGCTTTCCCATACAATGTGCACTGAAGAACGCTTGTATAAATTTGCCAAGCTAAACTTACGGATACGCCATGTTCAAGGTAGCCATATTTGACTGCCGAGTCCCATGGTTGTAATGAGTGCCTCACAGCTAGTGATTGTTGCCCTGGGGTATTGGTGAGAAACAAACAAGCCTATGATCTCCCTATAAGGGGCAACGAGGGCACCGTGCAGTTCATGTATGCCAGCGGCGTGCTGGCCCGCACGTCTAATTGATCTCAGGTCGAGGTATTGCCTCGAGGTTTCCTTGATAACCAGCGCCGTTATGTTTCAGAGGAAACTGCAAGAACGCATCCAGCTGGTGTCAAGTTTCGGGCGCTGTGCTACTCGCGGCCATAGGCGTAGAGGCCAGTGCCGTTGCCTTCACACGGTGAAGATTGCTGAATCAACCGTTCGTCACACTGTTCCAGCTGTTGAGGTAACATTGATTCAGCCAGACATGGGATCAAAACAGAGGAAAGTCAGGCATGACTTTATGACAAGAGAATCAACACGGTTATGGGTCGAGAAGTGACGATCAAATTAGTGGTTTGGTGATGGTTGTTGGTGTTGTGCTCTCATTTGTTGGTAGCAACTTGACAAATATCCTAGTGCGTCAGAGGATAAACAGCTTTCACTCATTGAGTCGGTTGATCTGTTTGTACTTGCCGAACCAAATTTCTAGTACAATTAGTACGGGGAAGAAGGACGATGGTCCATACATGACTAATTGTCCGTTTCAGCGTTGTCGCAATCCCTGTCTGGACATAAAAGTTGGCTAAGTCGATTGTAGTTTCGGAAATGGGAACCTGTAGGAGACGATGGCAAAGCGTTCATGGTTGAAATGGGGTGCGAAGGGCTTCTTTTGCAGGCTCTGAACCCGGCCCGACGGGCCATCTATGTGGGTGAGCCGGTTTCAGTCCGAAATGACATTTAACTACGCTTGTTATTATTCTTTCATTCAAAAGACGTGACTGGTGAAGTGAAGATATCATGAGCTAGAATGCCATATCCTACAACAAGCATGAATCGAAGGCAAAAATTGAATGATCTGTACCAGTCTAATGCAACAGCTTCAGATATAAACGACATGATCATAATCGAAAGATTATTACAACCAGACATACAGGCATGACTCGAGGTAAAAATCGGGTGATCATTTGTCTGTCTTCTAGTTCAACGCCACGGCTTGACGGTACAGATTGGTCGGAGAAATAAACGATGAAGCTGAAGCTACAAGTTATATAATATGCCTCCTTTAAGGTAGCCTTTGGTCACTTTCCAAATCCTGCCACACGGTTTTTTCTTTTTTCTTTTTTGAGGGCAATCCTGCCACACGGTTGTTTGCCTGTCAGATGGCTTTCCTAGCAATTTCATCCCGGAGCCAGCAGGTTGTAATGAGTGTTTCTTTTGTCAAGGTAGGTTTTAAACGAATGTTTGTCGTGAGATGTTGGAGAGAAACAAGCGAGCCTATTGTTTCTGAGTCAGCGTCGAAGATGGTTTGGTGCAACCTGCGGCTTTCCGCGGTGTGCCGTCCTTCCCGCTCAACGGATCGGCAGGAGAGCTGAAGGGAGAGTGTCCTTTGATCCACGGCGATGGTGAGTTTCAGAGGAAGTTGCAAGAACGAAAGGGAAAGGATCGACGTTTGGGGCGTTCTACTATTCCAAAACACCATAGTATTAAGGGCTGATAATACGAGCAATTTTACGGTAGACCTAAATGAATGCACACCGTTCATTTCCTCTGTTTAATAGGCCCCTCCAGTTTCGTCAAAAAAAATGTTATGGGTCGAAAAGTCACTGATGATTAATAGCGAATGCCTTAGCGACGGTTGTTGTGCTTTCATTTGGTGGTACCAACTGAGAAATATCCTAACGTCGTACATAGGGAGGATAAATAGCTTTCACTTTTTGATTCGATAGATCTGTCCAAATATCTAAAGATTTCCTTTCTTCATGCACCGATTGTATTTAGGCTCTGTTTGGATCCTTTAGCTGGCTAATTTTAGCCAACTAAAATATTAGCCAGATAATTTTTTAGCAACTAATTTTAAGAAGTGCTTGTTTGGATCCCTGGCTAATGTCTCTGGTTTTTGTACTTTTTTTGTCTTTTTATATGTTTCTTGCCATTTTTATATGTTTAGTGGATTTTAGTAGTTTTGAGATGACTAGAAGCTAAAAGTTTAGGAGGAGGTGGGCTAAAAGTTTAGGAGATTTTAAAAGGTCATGTTTGATACAAAATGACTAAAACTAGCCAGTTAAAAGTTTAGAAGGTGAATCCAAACGGGGCCTTAGTTTTGATACATATAGTTCAAAAATGTATAAACATTCAAAAACAAAATTGTCCATAGACATCTCTGATAAAAGAAATGCACACTGTTGTTGCGATGACGAGGGAGGGTAATATGTGTGAGCTAACCTAGCAACTTGACCATGACAGGAACACTTCCTCTCTAAGGCTGACTCCAACAAGACAATGCAAATGCATATATGCATATCTCTATCTACTGTGCATCACCAAATCCATCTCCAACAGAGGAGGCAAAGCAGTATGCATTTTTCCTTCTCAGGAGAGAGACGATCCAAAATTGAATGTTCTCTCTCCTCCGATGCATCCGGGTGACGTGGGGTCCGCGCCGCGCGGCGCACCACCTCCGCCAGTCCGCGCCGCGCCAGTCCAGGGCGATTTCGGCGCTTGATCCGAACAGGGGACGCGGTGCGCGACGAGCCGAAGAGGAGACGCTGCGCGAGCTGCGGCGTGCGACGAGCAATGGCGCGTCGCGCGGGGCAGGACGAGCAGGGCAGCGGCGGGACGCGCGAGGCTGCGGCGGCGGGGTAAGCTGCGGCACGGCGTGCGGCGCAGCGCGCGGGTCAAGCGCGGCGCGGCGAACTGCGGCGGCGCGCGGCGTGACATGCGGCGGCGGCGGGGCAGCTACTGCCGCCGCTCGATTCGCCGTGGCCGAAGCAGCCTAATACGATTTGCCTTGGCCGAAGCAGCCTAATACGATTTGCCTTTGCTCGATTTGTGGCGAGGAACAGCCGTTGCCTTTGCTCGATTCGCGTGCTGCCGCTTGAGCTCGCAATGGAGCATTGCGATAATTTAAGCTGCAATATGAGCTCGCAATTTGAGCAATCTGAGTTTCTGTACATGCTTTTGGATTGTTTCTAATTTCTGAGCATAACTTCAACGGTGATTTCTTCATGGATTTGAAGATGTAGACGGAGCCCGGCAGGCTGGTGTACACGGGGCAGGGTCAATCGAGGCTGCAGCCTGCAGCAGGTAGTGAGTGTGCGAGGAGGTTGTTGGCTGCTGCTTCGCGTCGTGGATTGGGATGGGCTCGCTCGAGGCTGCTTTGCTTCGCTCCTAGCTTCGTGTTCCTGCGAGCGCGGGGTCGATGCCGCTCACCAGACAAGGGGTTGCTGGCGAGCGCGGCGGCGTGGGACGAGCAGTGGCGCGGGGCTTCGTGTCGCGGTGGTGGCCAGGGACAACGAGGACGACGATGCCTTACTTTTCTGCGTGCAGGCCGTGCTAGACGAGTTGGGCAGCGCGAGCTGCATCCACGGGCTCGACTTCGACATCGGCGTGGGCAAGCAGTGGGCGTCGCTGATGCAGGAGCTCGCGTAGTGACGCCCAGCCACGGCGCGGTGTCGCACCACCCGCTCGAGCTGCAGCTCATCCACGAGAACCTCTCCGGCTTCGCCACCGAGCTTGGGGCGGGGCAGCGGCGTGAGGCGAGCGGGACGGGGCGGACGGCTGCTGGGCGCGGGGCAAGGAGCGACGACGCGCAGGGCGGCGCGGCGCGTGGCCGATGCGAGGCGGAGCCGGTGCCATGTGAAAAGAAATGCAATCCTCTGTTGGAGACGCTGCGGGAGGAAGAAAACGCAAAACACTGTATGTGCTAGGCAAAAGTGGATTTGCATATGAAAACTGACTCTCCTTGTTGGAGTCAGTCTAAGGGAGATGAATGGTAAGGCCCAGAACTCATGATGAGTCACGCTTGATACCATTCCTTCATGCAGACAGAACAAAAATATAGTGACTACGAAAGGAAAAAATCATGAGCTAGAATGCAAGATGTGAGATTACAACCATAGACTACATGCATGACTCAAGGCAAAGGTCGGATGATCTCTCTGGTACTCCAATACAACAAAGTTCGGGTTTAAATTGCTCTGAAGAATGGTTCTCTCATATATAATGGTGAGGCTGAAGCTACAGGCTGATGGTTGAAATATGTGCTTCAAAATTTGTATTTCTAGATTGTTACCCTGAGATGTTGGAGAGAAACAAAGAAACCTACTGTTTCCCCATAAGCAGTAAAGAGTGCGCGATGTCAGTCACAGAGGCCAGCGGGGCATCCTCTAGCTCGTTTCCTCGAACGAAATTTGGGTTAGGGATAAGCGGTTCTCTTGATCAACGGCGACACTGCGTTTGAGAGGAAATCATAAGAATGGCGTGACCTGCTGAGCTGAACCAACATGTGTGAGCCCTGAAGTGTTGCCTTCCTACGTGAAGGTTAGTGAGGAAGACGCCTCAGTTGGATCAATCTGGATGATTTTGAAGCATCGAATTGGACGGGCATCCCTCTTCAGTTATATGGATGGTGCAGCCCAAGGTTCAGGAACGGATGTTGTCAGTTCAGCGAGCTGCGCTTGCAGTTCAATTTCTGAGTTCGACAAATGTGACGAGTGATGCTACTGGAATGTAGTGCTGGGACTCGGGCCGTGCTCGTGCCGGCACGGCACGGGCCCGTCGTGCTTCGTGCCGTTTCGTGCCGTGTCATGACGGCCCGTCGTGCCACGTCGTGCCGTGCCGGTCGGCCCGATGTGATGAAAATGCGGCCCGGGCACGGCACGGAGCACGGCGGGCCGTCGTCGGGCCGTGCCAAGCACGGGCACGGCCCGGTTTCAGTTAGATGCCTCTTTCAGAGTGCGTTTTCAGTATAGAGAAGGCGCATTTTTTTGTTTAAATTGATTCTTTTATAGTGTTACATGGATAAAATAATTTCAAAAATTCCACCAAAATTACAATAGCTTAGTAAAGATATACTAGATGTGTATATCAAATTTGAGTTCCAAAATCATTATATTTTGAGCGTGACAAAAAAAAAACAAAGGAAAAGTGAGCTTTTGCAATTTTTATCTCTAAAAAGATATTGAATTTTGAACTCAATTTTGGTGTGGAAGTGTTCCAAGTCAATACCAACCTCTATAATTTTTGGGGAATTTTTTCAACAATGTTTGCATGAATGTGTGTTCAAAATTTACTAATCAATATAGAAGTTATGAGCTTTTGAGACAAATGGGGAGCAATTCAAACATACATGAGTGTAAGTGTCAAAAAAAATTTATAAAAAAAATCCTATGTGTAGATATGTAGAAGTTGTACATCCACACAAAAAATTACTTCAAAATTCAAATTGGTTGGGGATTAACAAAAAAGTAAAGATAATGGTGAATAGTGACTATTAGTGTATTGATTGATCAGTACAAAATTGAACCAGGGAAGTTTGCATACAAATATTCGACATGATAGAGATGATTTTTTGAAGATTATAGAAAAAAGAATCATCAAATTTGGACCACATATGCAAAATCTATACAAGTTTATATTTTGAAATACAAATCAAAATAACAAAAATAACGTTGACTAAAGAACTTGACAAGAACACACTGCCGGGCCAAATCCGAGCCGCCGGGCCACTTTCGTGCCGTGCCGGCCCGAGCACGGCCCATGTAACAGTTTCGTGACGTGCCGGCCCGATGTGCCGAAAACCCGGCACGGCACGGCCCGTCAGCTCGAGCCGGGCCGGCACGGCACGAAATCTTATCGGGCCGGGCCGTGCCACGGGCCGGGCCAATTGGCCCGGCCCAAGTCCCAGGACTACTGGAATGCCATGAACTCTACTCTTTCCCCAGGTTATTGACATCTTGTACATCCAATGGGATATCTTGTTCGTAGATATTATTTCCCACAGACTGTATTAATTTGTATTTAGGTCTTTTTTTTACATTGAAACAAAGTTTTATGCTTAATAACAAATCATGCTCTTGCGCATCATTGTTATGAGAAATGCCCACTGTTGCTGGTCTAGAAGACAAGGACGATCGGGAGCAGGCAATTAAAGCAGTGCTTAGTGGAAGTTGTTGGTGTTGTGCTCTCATTTGGTGGCACCAACCTGACAAATATCCTAAAGCGTAAGGTGGATAAATAGCTTTCACTCATTAATTTGATTGAATATATATTCACTGATCGATGTACGATTTGTACCGGGACGTACGGTGGTCCATACATAACTAGTTGTCCACTTCGACGTTGTCATGATCCCTGTTTGGACATGGACGTTGGCATGCCATCGCTTCGAAAATGTGAACAGGCAGCAGAGGAATTTTTTTTTTTGGGACACCAGGCAGCAGAGGATTGAGGATTCATCGCCCATCGCTGTCATGAGCTGATCCTTCAATGGGAAGAGCTTTATGTTTTTTTTTTTTGAGGTTAAGAAGAGCTTTATGTGGGTTGGGCTTGAACCCTCAGTGTTAACCTGACAAATATTATTTCCCAGGTTATTGACATGATGACATCAGTGTTCACTCATTAATGTGAACAGGCAGCAGAGGATTTAGGATTCATCGCCCATCGCTTTATGTGGGTTGGGCTTGAATCCGGCCCATCAACTGCATGGGCCACGTTTCCTTCAAAAAAAAGGGGCCACGATTTCAGTTCAAAAGGCCGGCCCACAGCACTAACTTGACAAGAGCCAGTAAGATAATTGAAGCAAGCTGCCTGCGTGTCAGAAACCGATTAATCCACCTCATCGATTATGGACGTGCTAACCACTGTCAATTAATAAACATAATCATTCCGTTGGACTTGTAATACGAATCCACGGATGCCGAAACTTAATTAACATCAATGATGCGTCGCCGTCATGCTTGGTCGCTGTCGATCCTAGCGTCACACGTACTGTAGTACCCGTCCGGCGTCCACCATAGATGAGCGAGGGAACTTGCCTTGCTGTTTTAATTTCTTCCTCTTTTTTCCTTTCTTTCGCTTGCGGTTACGGTGTACGACGAGCGTGCTTATTCAGGCATGCGTGCATGTGAAGGGACCATGCCAAGATATTTTGCTTCTCCTATGGTCGAGCTGCATCTTTTCCGAAGCTCCTACGAACTGCGTCCAGGACTCGACGCCGTTCTCGATCTGCTCCGTGTAGCACGCATGGAGGCTCGTCTCATTTTCAGTGCACAGGGAAAGTGGGAACTGGGGAAACAACGGCGCCCCGGCCGGGAAACTGACGGCGGTGGGCTCTGGTCTGTGGCAAATGCCACCGGGCGGTCCAGTCCGCCCCCGATCGCGTAGGCAGCGGAGAAGGACAGGCCAGAACGCCGCCGTCTCGTCCACGAGCTAGTACTACCACGCAACTTGCAATCGAGCTATACCCGTGGTCTCTGGTCTGTGGATGGGCACGGCTGGCAAGTCACCGTGCACGGCCCCATCCACAGCATTTCGTAGTCGCAAACGGACGCTTCATCAGCTCGTGCGGAGCACCGGCCCCTCGAATTAATAGCCGTGCCCGGGGAGCACAACAGGGAGAGCTAGCTAGGCCAAGCATCAATCAATCATCGATGGCGTTGGCGCCACTGTCACCATCGGCTGATGAAGAAGAAGTGAGAATTTCGGAACCGGGCGCAGCTCAGATCGCAGTCAGGCATAAAGCGCAGGCATTTATATGCTCCGGCCAGAATAAAAGTGGGGAGGCTTCTAAGCGAAAGCTACGTGCACTATAGCATAGTACCATTTCCGCGGCAGATCTGATCTTATCCTCTCGTGTCTCAAATCCTGGAGATGCAATTCTGTACAGGTACAAAACGAGGCAGGTATTTGTACGTGCTCTGTCGCTCGCAGAGGAGGTTGAGCTTGAGTTCTCTTCTTCACTGGCTTCTTTTTCTTCTGTGTTATCTGTCACTGAGCGTGGTAGATGCTTTGTCTTTGCCGCAAAAGGCAAATGCGCCTGTGTCGGTCGATGACTCGATGTCAGCAAGAATTGTTGAGATCCGGCTGAAAGAGAGGTTTCTACGATCGCGAGTGCCGGGTTAAAGCGCCTCCAACTTCCCAAGTAAACTAGTACTAGTACAAAGTTTCCTCCTATTTATCACGAAACATCAGCAAGTTGTGACCCTTTTTTTACTGCTCCGGATCGCTGCATGCATATGGCACCGCGCGAAAAAAAAAAAAAAAAATCAATCCCCGGACTGCAGCCGCTGGCCTGCTTTGTGCGACACTTGGCTCTCGCGCCGTCGCCCTGTAGGGAGATGGGAAGATATGTTCGCTTTGCCCCCCCCAAACGTGTCGTCGCGTTGCAGGCCTCGCCGTGAATCGTGCGCTGTAGCTTTCGCTGCGTCTCTGCTTTCTACGTGTTCGATGCCCCCCGGCGGAGGCGTGCGCGGGGTGGCCGCAGGGGCGGAGCTAGAGCGGTGCGAAACTTCTCTTGAGGCTTCTTAAGTTTGTGTTTTTGGCGTTGTGGGTGCAAAATTAACTATTTAAGAGGGTGCGTATATAGTGAAGAAGAGATAAAAACCACTGAAATTATATTTTGTTGTGGGTGCCGCACCCACAGCTTACAATATAGCTCCGCCCCTGGGTGGCCGGTTTGGCTCGAGTGTTGTATGGACCCCGACGGCGATGCAACCTCTCCTACACCGGCAACTAACAGCGCTTTGCCGGTTATATATCAGTGACGCCTAAAATGGGACTGTTAACTGTATATACCACTAAAAGTACAATGCTGTTAAATTCTAAAAAAATTGCTTCCACAAGGAGTCGAACTCAAGATTTGAGGTGCTATTGAAGCTTTTGTAATCGCTAAGCTACAGTCCTTTACGCGTTTATCTAATCTTTTTACATTTTTAAAAAAACTTTTGTACAGATATTTTTTGTTGGTACATACTAGAGATAGTCAATTTCATCTCGTTCTACCATTTTGGAGGAGCTTCTGGAATTACTTAGAATTTTTATAATTCTTAGGAAATCCCCTTGCATGCTACCTAAAAACCTTTTAATATCTCATAAGCCATTGTTGTCTCATTGACAAGTGAAACCCGTTGTGTCATTATTTTTTTCTCGAACGCGCGGGAGAGTTGCGTGTCATTTCATTAGGAGAAGTTAAAATTGTACATGGATGCCGTACTCTGGCCGAGGTTAGTTTTGTTGACATTCACGCCGTTACAGAGTCGAAACAACTACGCCTTGATCTTCTTCTACGACATTATTTGTCGCAGCTTGCTAGCGCCAGCCATCTGCCACTCAATCGCCTCCTCGTTGATGGCATTGATGATGGCGTCCGGATGTGGGCGAGCTCCGTAAAACACACACATGTTCCGATGTTTCCAAATAGCCCACGAGACGAGGATGACCGGTGTGTTGAAGCCTTTCTTCCTCCTGCTCGGCACACTGCGCAGGGCTCGGCACCACCAATTCTTGAAATATGTGTCCTCCATGGTAGGGGATGTATGTTGGAGGCGAACCGCCGTTAGTGTTCGGAACCAAACCTCCCTGGACACGACACACGATGTTAGCAAGTGTTGGATGTCTTCCTCCTCCTGATCGCAGAATGGGCACCGTTCCGGGTGCTGGAGGCCTCGTCGAGCCAGCCTGTCCGCAGTCCAGCACCGACTGAGGTTCGCCAACCATAGGAAGAGCTTAGCTTTTAACGGAGTCCAGGATTTCCACAACCTGTTGTATGTGTCCGAAAGAGATCGAACCAGTGAAGAATTGGAGGTATGCTGATTTTGTTGTGAACTCTCCCGAGGAATTTGGTTTCCAGACATGCGTGTCGCTCACGCCAGGCGTCAAGGTGATCCCTTGGAGCACATCCAAAAGCTGCAGCCCTTGCCACACCGCCAACACCAAGGACCCTCCTCGAATGTGTTCCTTCCAACAGTTATCTTGCAATGCATCGAACACTGTGCGCTTGCGCCACCCTCTCCTTTTCACGTAGGGCATGAGAGCCGAAGCAAGGTCCGCGATGGATTTCCCATGAAGCCACTTATCTGTCCAAAAAAGAGCTGTCCTACCATCGCCGATTGTGGTTATGACCGAGATCGCGAACATGGCCCTTGCATTGGCGGGCGCTTTTCACGTAGGGCTCTTGCGGTGTGTCATCATTCATGGTGCATAAACTGGTAGGGAGGGGGCTTGAGCCCCCAGCCCCTTAAAATCCACCACTGGATAAATTTATTGGGTACACTACTCTTTCAAATTGTTGGGTACAATACTCTTAAACTGAAATTTTAAAAAAAAAACTTGCAAAAGCTTGATGTGACCTTTTCTATCTGTACAACCAAAAGCTCCATTGCCGGCTCACAACTCATACTAACACGAAGACAGGAATATAATAGATGACTCAAGTTAATAGGTAATAAGATGAAAATATCACAAAGTATAATAGGTAGAGTCTACCTAATAATGGACCAAAAGGTACTGATGATGCTATGTGACAGCTCTATGTTGTGGAACCAAAGTCTTATGAGCCAAACTTGTCACACACTTTAGCCTAAAGCGAGATCGCAATATGACTTTATATTCCACGCGGCCATTTTCACTAGCCCAATTATCATGAATAGATTCCTTTACCTTGAATTATCCAAGAAAAAAAATGGAACACTTGCAATCATTTTTTTGTTCCATTCGTTACAGGATGTGAGAACACGTGCACTTGAATGGCGAGATACATTCTTTATTAGTACTTTTAATCCACAAAGCAAATCTCATTTCAACAATTAGTGAAGTAGGCCGAAAGACCACCAAGAAAAGGAGGCAAGCAAGATCCAAATCACCATTCTAAAAGCATTGGTGATAATTCATACATATAGGGCTAGAATAGTAGAACCTGGCTATGCCGCAATCGTCTGGCTTTGAGAGAACCAAAGGATCAACAATTCAATTTCGTTGGTCGTACATGAGTCAGACATGTAGCTATTTTCTTTTCATAATCCACGTTTGGACACGTTCAGACATGTAGCTATTTTCTTTTCATACAAATTTTCGTAATATAACTATGAGAACAAGATAATATAACATCGACTTTATATTGTCGGATGTTTTGTGCACGCACAAGCGATGCCTAGGATTATATCACTCAACTCGTGCTCCTAAGTCCTATGAAAGCTTACCTTTGTTGAGTACACTATATATTCTCTTTCATAGTATGAGATTGTAAATCAAGTAAGCCATATTTGTTGAGTTACAAGATTTTATTCCGCAACATACATCAAGCTGTCTCATATCGCTAATTAACACTCTTAATAGCACAATAAACGCGTTGAGAAAAATTGAGCAACGATTCCTCCGTACCAATCTCTTAATCCCAGCTGTTGATTCTCATATCCAACCTCTTCAAGGACAACGAGCATCAATTTTTGCATCCAACGGTTCCAAAACGGCAAGGTCGCTCAACACCTATATCTAACCTCACAGTTCCGCAGCCGCAGAGTATCCAACACAACCCCGCGCCACTGCAGTCACCCGCCATAAGAAGCGCGCGCGCCTCCTGTCCAGCCTCCACCGCAGCTATTCATTCATTCGCACACTGCTCGTCTGTCGCAGAGCTGAACGCGCCGAGAGACCGAGAGATGCCAATGGAGAGGTCGGTGTCGTGCGCCGAGAGGGGCACCGCATTCGGCGGCGGCGGCGCCGCCGACCTCCGCAGCTACAGCGCCTCGTACGCGCCGCGGCTGCCGCCGCACAAGGTGAACCGCGCCCGGAGCACCACCAGCGCCTGGTCACGCGCGGCGCCGCCCGTGAAGCGGAGCGGCAGCGTGAAGCCCGTCTCCGGCCCGACGCCCGGCCTCAACCTGCGCTCCTACAGCGCGTCGTACGCGGCCTCCTACGGCCCCACCCTCGCCGGCGCCGCGGCGGCCGGCGGCGGAGGGCAGCTGAAGCGGTCCGGCAGCGTCACCAACTGGTCCGCCTCCGGCCGCCGGTCCGTGAACCTCCGGGGGTACACTCCGTCCTTCGCCGCGCTCGACGACACCGCCGCCACGCCGCCCGCGGCGCCGGCCAAGACGAAGGTGAGCGGCGGCGGGATCGACGACGTCGCCGAGCTGCAGCGGAAGAAGCGGCTGGTGGTGTACAAGGTGTACGACGTGGAGGGCAAGCTGCGGAGCTCGGTGCGGCGCGGCGTCGGATGGATCAAGAGCAAGTGCTCACGCGTCGTCTACGGCTGGTGGTGATCGGACTCTCCGCTCCCCTGCTCTGCTCCGTCGACCAGAGTGCTACGTATGCGTTCAGGTTCAGGTGTCCATTTCTTGGCGCACGATCGATCGATGTTGCCTCTTGATCGTTTTGTTTTTGGAGCTAGGATATTTCGTTCCTTTTTTTGTTCCTATAGGAGATTTAGTTTGGTCGCATGTTAGCCTGAGCCGTGAGCGGTGCTTCTCTTGGTGTTTTGTGAGGGAACGGGTGGCTGGTGGCTGGGTGGTTGGGATGACAAAATCCGAGAGTTTTGTACATATGATATTTTCAGTGTACTTTGTACTATCTCGTCATGTAATTTAGGTACTGATATAAATAGAATAATGTTTTGTTGACGGCCGGTGTAAATTACTGATCAGATTAACCAGCCCACTTCTTTCTGTTGATACTGAGGTGATTCCAGTCCACTGTCCAGTATAACATTTCTTCCTTTCGGCTCCTGCCATTGTTCCAAAGACTCCATCTTCACGAGTGTAAGGTCTTGAAGTGAAATGCAACAACAGAGTATGGAATTCTCATCCTTCTGCTCTTCTGCTTCTTCCATACTCGTGCTATAGAATAGAAGAGCCTCCCTTGGTTGTTGCTTGTGTTACGGAAAAGGCAGACACGACCCAACGGGATGGGGTCTCCAATGGCGGATTCGCTCTGGCAACGTCTCTGTACTTGCCTCCTCTTGAATTGCAACCACGTAAACATGACTTGGCAGCTGGTGGTGTGAGATTTCTCAACTTCCCTTTTCCCGATATTAATTGGATCCATATCAGACAGAACAATTTTATTCCTCGCATAAAAGAAAAAGACTGAACATTTCTTTGTGGGTTATAGTGCACTGAGCTCTCTAGTTGAGCTTGATCATTGCTCGCAGCACAAGTTCTTTCTTTCAGCATCTGGCTACGTGCAGAGTGTTATTCTCATTCCCTGTATTTGTGAAATTTACGAAGCCAATGATTTGTATGTTAGAGATAAACCTCTCTCCGAACCATATCTTCTAGATAATAGTTCAAATGTAATCATCTTGGCTTGCACGTCAAGAATTGTTGTAAACCCCGCGGCAGGTTGTTTGCCGCATATATATTAACACGCAACCGTGCTAGCCAATGCACGTTAACCTAAACCTATTTCCTACTTTCTACATGGTAACCAGAGCCCTTCTCCTCCAATAGATCCAATGTCCGACGCATCCATGGCCAGCTCGTCGTCTCTCGGCATGAACCAGCTCCTTGCTGGAAGTCTCGTCATCGAGAAGCTGACCAAGCTCAACCATGTCATCTGGAAGGCACAGATCCTTCCCGCTGTGCGTGGCGCGCAGCTTGAAGGGTTCCTTGATGGAACTCAAGCCGCTCCTCCCAAGGAGATCGATTCAAAGGACAAAGATGGGAAGGACACAAAAATTACAAACCCGTCGTACAGCCGGTGGGTGGCTCTGGACCAGCAGGTCCTGAGTTTCCTGTTGGCGTCCGTGTCGCGGGAGATCATGGTGCAAGTCGCCACCGCGCAAAGGGACCATGACCATCGCGGAGTATCTCACGAAGATGAGGGCACTCGGCGACGAGATGGCGGCGGCCAGCAAACCACTCGACGATGAAGAGATGGTGTCCTACATCTTGACCGGCCTCGACTACGACTACAACCCGGTTGTCTCTGCTGTCCTGGCGAGAGTCGAACCAATCACCATTGGCGAGTTGTACTCGCAGCTCCAGAGCTTCGAGCAGCGCATGAATCTGCTTGGCTCACAGCCTGGCGCGTCGTCCGTCAACGCAGCTTCACGCGGTCGCACTCCAGATCGCAACCAAGGCGGGCGTCCACCACAACAGCAGCACCAGCAGGCGTTCCGTGGAGGTCGCGGCCGTCCCAACGACAACAACAACGGCCATGGCAACCGCGGCGCCCCTAACGGCAACAACAACAACAACAAGCGCACCGGTCCCAAGTGCCAAGTTTGCGATTGTGTTGGCCACACGGCGTTGAAGTGTTGGTACCGGTTTGATGAAGACTATGTGCCACCTGAAAGGAGTGCTGCATCGGCGTCGCGTTCTGGAGGAGGCGATCCATATTGGATTGCGGACTCGGGCGCGACAGACCACATAACAGGCGAGCTTGACAAGCTCGTTGTTCGGGACAAGTACAATGGAGGTGATCAGATCCAAACCGCCAACGGCTCAGGTATGGATATTCATCATGTTGGTCACACTGTTGTTCAATCCCCAATTCGTGATATACATCTTAAGAATGTTCTTCATGTCCCTCAAGCCACTAAAAATCTTGCTTCCGTTCATCGTATTACCTCTGATAATAATGCTTTCTTTGAATTTCATCCCAAATTTTTCTGTCTTAAAGACCTGGACACGAGGACCATTCTACTTAAAGGGAAGTGCCGCAATGGACTGTATCCCATCCCTTCTTCAATAAGACAAGCTTTTGGAGTCGCCAAGCCATCCATTGCTAGATGGCATAGTCGCTTAGGTCACCCTTCACGTGTCATAGTTCAAAAAGTTATTAGTTCAAATAATCTTCCATGTTCTAGAGAGTCTAGTCATGAATCAATTTGTGATGCTTGTCAGAAGGCCAAGAGCCATCAATTACCTTATTCCAAGTCTACTAGTGTGTCTAGCTATCCTCTTGAACCTGTGTATTCAGATGTGTGGGGTGTTGCTCCTGACTTTTGGCGGGAGAAAATACTATGTTAGCTTTATTGATGACTATAGCAAGTTCACTTGGATTTATTTTTTAAAATTCAAGTCAGAAGTTTTTCAAAGATTTCGAGAATTTCAAACTCTTGTTGAAAGACTCTTTGATAGAAAAATCATCACCATGCAAACAGATTGGGGAGGTGAATATGAGAAATTGAACTCTTTCTTTCAACAAATTGGCATCACTCATCATGTTTCTTGTCCTTATGCTCATCAGATTGGCTGTTGAAAGGAAACATAGACACATAGTAGAAGGTGGCCTTGCTCTTCTTGCACATGCGTCCATGCCTTTAAAGTATTGGGATGAAGCTTTCCTTGCTACTACCTATCTAATTAATCGTACTCCCAGCAAAGTGATTCAATATTCCACACCTCTAGAGCGACTTTTCAAGGAAAAAGTTGATTATACTTCTTTGAGAGTGTTTGGTTGTGCTTGTTGGCCAAATCTCCATCCTTTCAATGATAGAAAGCTTCAATTTCGCTCCAAGCAGTGTGTGTTTTTTGGGTACAGCAATTTACGTAAAGGATTTAAGTGTTTAGACATTGCTACTGGACGCATATATATTTCTAGAGATGTCATCTTTGATGAGAATGTTTTTCCCTTTGCAAATCTTAATCCCAATGCAGGAGCACGTCTCAAATCTGAAATTCTTTTGTTACCATCCTCCTTGCTTAATCCTTCCTTTGGGGTTGAACATACAGTAGCACCCTCTGATGATTATCCTGCTAATCCTGAAAATTCAGCAAGAGTTGATGCAGATACAGGCTCAGATTGAAGAACAGGAGCTGCTACTGGATCCGAGGTTGATTCTGGTACAGAAAACGCATCTGCAGACATGCACCGCGAATCTGCACCGGGCTCAGTGCGCGAAACACCTGCGCGCACATCTTCGGAAGCTGCCAGCCTCTCCCACCACGACGCGTCGACTGCGGGACCAGGTGCTGCCCCGCCATCTGCAACCGCACCGACAGCCGCGGGGCCTAGTACGGCACGCGGCCCGCTGTCTTTGGTGTCCACGCCATCAGTGGGACCCGTTGCATCTGGCGCTTCTCCCCACCAGCACGACGACGCGGCGCCAGGTCCCTGCTCCGACACTGCCGCTGCTGTACCGTTAGCGGCCGCTCCGCCTGAGGCTGATCTGCCTGCACCGTGGGATCTCCTGTGGCCGAGCGTCCTGTGACACGGCTGCAGCGGGGAATTCGCAAGGAGAAAGTCTACAACGATAGTACAATCAAATATAATTCCAAGCATGGTTTCTTTACTTCATATGGCGAACCTAGTAATCTAGCTGAGGCCTTAACAAGTAAAGAATGGAAAAGTGCTATGGATAGTGAATATGATGCTTTGATCAAGAATAAAACATGGCACTTGATAGCTCCTAGCAAGGGGAGGAACATTATAGACTGTAAATGGGTTTATAAAATCAAAAGAAAATCTGATGGTAGCATAGATAGATATAAAGCTCGCTTAGTTGCTAAAGGCTTTAAGCAAAGATACGGCATTGATTATTAGGATACTTTTAGTCCTGTTATTAAAGCTACTACTATCAGATTGGTATTGTCAATTGCTATCTCTAGGGGATGGAGTCTTCGACAATTGGATGTGCAGAACGCGTTTCTTCATGGTGTTCTGGAGGAAGAAGTCTATATGAAGCAACCACCAGGTTATGAAGACAAAGGTCATCCTAATTATGTTTGTCGACTTGACAAGGCTCTCTATGGCTTGAAACAGGCACCACGAGCTTGGTATTCTCATTTGAGTAATAAGTTATGTGCTTTGGGATTCGAATCATCTAAAGCAGATACATCCTTGTCCTTTTATAACAAAGGAGGTATTACAATGTTTGTTCTAGTATATGTGGATGATATTATTGTTGCTAGTTCTACTCAAGAAGCCACCATAGCACTGTTGAAAGATCTCAAGCAAGAGTTTGCTCTCAAGGACTTGGGAGATCTTCATTATTTTCTTAGAATTGAGGTGAATAAGAAGTCTGATGGCATTATCTTGACATAGGAAAACTATGCAACTGATTTATTGAAGAAGGTCAACATGATAAATTGTAAGCCTACAAATACTCCTTTACCTACTTCTGAGAAGCTTTCTACGCATAGCGGTACCCCTTTGGGATCTCATGATTCAACACAATATAGAAGTATTGTTGGTGCTTTACAATATTTGACATTGACTAGGCCTGATTTGTCTTTTCCTGTGAATAAAGTGTGCCAGTATTTGCATGCGCCTACAACAGATCATTGGCCTGCTGTTAAAAGAATTCTGAGGTATTTGAGAAATACACTTAAGGTTGGCTTAAGGATTTGTAAATCAAATTCCATGCTTGTGAGTGCATTTTCAGATGCTGATTGGGCTGGCTGTTTAGATGATAGAAGATCAACCGGTGGATTTGTTGTTTACCTCGGTTCTAATCTCATTTCATGGAGTGCTAGAAAACAAGCAACGGTCTCTAGATCCAGCACTGAAGCAGAGTATAAAGCACTTGCTAATGCAACTGCTGAAATTATGTGGGTACAATCTTTGTTAAGAGAATTGCAGGTGAAGACGCCACAATCTGCTAGGTTGTGGTGTGATAATATTGGAGCGATATATTTGTCAGCTAATCCTATTTTTCATGACAGAATGAAGCATGTAGAGATTGACTATCATTTTGTCAGAGAACGCGTCTCACAGAAATTGTTAGACATCAGATTTGTGTCTTCTGCAGATCAAGTAGCGGATGGGTTTACGAAACCCCTTACTGCTCGACAGTTAGAAAATTTTGTGTACAATCTAAATCTAGGTGTAGCTTAGATTGAGGGAGGGTGTTAGAGATCAACCTCTCTCTGAACCATATCTTCTAGATAATAGTTCAAATGTAATCATCTTGGCTTGCACGTCAAGAATTGTTGTAAACCCCGCGGCAGGTTGTTTGCCGCATATATATTAACACGCAACCGTGCTAGCCAAATGCACGTTAACCTAAACCTATTTCCTACTTTCTACATTGTACCCCAACGCTACTATTCTACTTTCACTTGTTCACTTTTCAGAGAAATTCGAACACGTCCTCTCGTATGTTCCTGTTGTCTGCGTGGTTAAATCAAAGTCCACACGAAAAGGGCTGCACACTTCTGCTCTGACGATTGCTCGTCAGTGTGTCTCGATCGGTAGGGGTCCCCTTCTTCGCTAGAGTGTTGCTTGCACTCAATATTAATTCTCTTCTTCACTTCACCCCACCCCAAAGTGGCCGAGAATTTCTAGCCATGTCATTCAAATTCTTGTGCCTTTTACACCTCGCTCTCTCATCCAACAATGCAAGGTTATCGTCCATCCAGAACGAGTTCCTTTCGAAGCTCGATTCAGCGAATTCGGATCATGGAACAGCCACACTGTCTTTCATTATTGTGCATCGTTTTCCCGAATCGACCTTCCCTTTCGCCTTAAACAGTGGGTGGCCAACATTTTCTTCTTGGGTGACAGCAACTGCGTGTGTATGTGTACAGTTGCAGCGACTGAAGAGTGATGTTGAGCTGGTGTACTAATAACCGGTATATATACCTGGAATGTCCACTAGGTTTGCATACATAATGGCCTCCAGGTGGGTGATGGACGGAATACTGCTTCCACTGTGGTTCTGTTTGCTAGCATCTTTCTCTCAGCCTGTGTTAAGATTAGTCTCAGAACAAAACAATCTTATGCTCAGAAAAATAAATAATAAGTGTGTCTCTTTTCCTCGTCAGGATAAACATTAGATAGTCGTTGACTTGTTGATTGAGCTCACCACTTGTAGAATAAAAAATACTTTGCATGATGTTGACCACACCTGTCATGCATCCATTGTTGCGTCTCTCTCTGGAGGATGCCACATACGAATCCGTGGGACCCAAGCTTACAAATATAGCATCGGTCGACTTTCTCCCCAGAAAGAATGGTATTGGGTCTGCCCACCATCAGCATTCCCCTTCAAAATTCGTTGCATTTTTCACGATTCCGTGATCATATAATCCTGTTAGTGCCTGCTTTATGCTTCTCAATGTTCTTTTGGAGCCTTTGGTGTGAAGGGTTGCCACACCAAAATCATGCAAATGCGACTTTCTTTGCATACTGTTTGGTTCATCGATACATCAGTTTGGCACATCGGTCTTTCTTGGCATCATGCTAGCTATCTTGTCAGAGACTATCGATCGTTCTTAGCATTTCTCGCAATCAAATCAAAAGAGGGGCTTTGCCGCAGTATGATAAGAAGAAATTAAAAGAAACTGTGACGAAGTAAAGCTATCAAGTTAAGTTTTTGTTTGTGAATGCTGTTTCTGCCCTATTACAGCAGGGAAATTCCAGCGCTAAAAGCTGAGACTGAAGATCTTCATAGGTCCACATGTTGCTCCATCTGATTGACTTTTCTGATCAACCCAGCCAACCTCGGGTAGTTAATCCTTCTTTTTGCTTCTTCAACTCTGCTCAACTTCTTTGGACGTTCCAGTTCACCTTTCAATCAAATCTTTCAGTAGATATGACAGACGCACGAAGGTTAACTTACATGACATGCACCAAGGTTCCATTCAGTCCACGTTCCGGGACCCGTATTGCTGAATGCTGACCCTGTTACTGATAACAAGTTGGCGTACGATGCTCCGGGTAGACTCATGCATGATTGATGCCCGAAATTCAGAGCGTGATCCGTCTCTGAATCATTGCGCTCTGAGAATTCTGAAGCGGCCGAGGCCTACCTGACGGACACCTGGTCGGGTCGTGTCGGGTCAACTGGATCGGGAGATACAGCAGAAGCGTGTGCACCACCTTCGGCTCCACACCAGACACCATGGGCCATGGACCAAGACCTACCTCTGAACGTGACAGGGGATCCACCTCCCGTGGACTTGCAATCTGGAATGGATGGTCACAGCATCCATCGACAAGTCCACGGTTACATGGGGTGTTCTGTGCGTGACCCTGTTATTGGCCCGTTCCTGCTTCCACTGCAAGGGTGAAAAGTCTGATGCAGGCTAGAGGTTTCAGTTTCCACGTGCAAGTAGCAGGTTATTTAGGTTGCGGTTTGGCGAGCGGAGAGGCTAGTCTAGTGCGACGTGCACGTCAAATTTAAGGCCGCCGAAAAATCTTATGCCAACTTGGTGTTGCGCTTATTATTAGGGTCCGTCCGTGCACTGGCCGTGCAGATTTGGGTGGGGAGCTTGAGGTATGTCTGTCCATGGCCATAGATGGGGGGTTGGTTGGAGGAAAGAGACGGTTCGGCCTGCCCACCACCGCAGACGCTGAGCGTGATGATCGTATGATGCAGCACGCACGGAACAATTCGTGTCATCCAACTTGAAGGGGGAAAGAATAGCGCAAATGACATGGGGGTACGGATTAGCGCGAGAGCAACCGTCGGTGTTGCAGCAAAGAGGTACTGTAGTACTAGTACTTGTTGTCAAAACGTGTGTCGTCAGGTCAACACCGTTTTGATCGCAGCAGAGCTTTTCTTTTTCCCTTTTCTTTTTATTTAGAGCCGTTTTCTTGTGTGCTGGGCTAACGAGAGGGCTCTTTTTAGCCCATTCATCCCTTGGTTAAGCCCAGAAGTAAACGGCTCTCTGGCCATAAGTGTGACTCAGCCCACAGAGGAAAGCACGTTGCGCAGCCCGTGGCCGCGTTCGCGTGGTGGGGAGGGAGACGCCCGCGGCCCAGGCACGTGGATGGGCCGCCCGCCGTCAACGGACGGACGGAAGAAAGCAACGGGGCGCGCAGCGACAACGCGGGAATCCGCCCGCGCCGTGCCGGCAGGCGGGGAACCCGGGCGAAACCACGGCCGCGCGGGCGATCGGAAATGTCCGTCTCGATAGCGCCCGCGCACACCAGTTCGCGCGCTCTTTAAATTCATCGGAGGACGATTCTAGTCGTAAACTCCTTGGCAGCCACGTACGCCGCGTTCGATCCAAATCCGGCCGCGTTGCCCCGCCCCAGCCGGCACAAGGCAAAACCACGTGCCAAGCCCTCGCTCGAATCTACCGGCAGAAGAGCAGCGGTGGTGGTGGTGGACGCTCGCCCGATTGTCACGGTCAGTCCGCCGTACGCGGAAGGGAATCGTACGTCGGGCCTCGAACGCTCGGCCGCAGCTAGCAACGCAACGGCCATTGCAGCCGGTAACTAATTAACCCATGCCGCGCATAGCTAGCCAGCCCCACATGGAGATGGAGACTCGCGCGTTCCAAATCCAGCCGCGTCTCTCCGACAGAGGAAGGATCGACCTGTTACTGCCACACGAGACACAGTACCACCAGCAAACACACGCCACTCTGCTCCTCGATCTTACAGCAAATAAGTCGGAGCTAGGCTCATGGATGACCTCACCGGTTTACCAAAGGCACGTCGATACTTCTTCGTTCACACTAGCTAGCACAAGAAGACTCCGTTAATTCTGCTCCTCCCTGTTGGATTTCATTCATTCTTAGTTACTAATACCCTTGCCCGGCGGTCCAATTGATGCAGAACCCTTTTTCCAGTGATATAAAAAAAAAAGGGGGTAAAGTTACGAGCAGTAAGTAAGCCATGGTAGATTCTCAAAAAAAAAAAAAAAAAAAAAAAAAAAAAGTAAGCCATGGTAGCTGAAGACCTGAAGTATCCTCCTCCCACAGCAATTTAGTAGGTGTTGATCCTGCTTATTATTCCACATTTAAACAGTCCCATATGCTGTACACCCTAGAAGTTTCTCCTCGTACTTGATCTGGCTGTTTGAAAACGGAGTTGTTGGAGAGGTACGTACATCAAGTACCAATCACATAATTATTACTGACAAAACACAACCTCTAACTGCGCTGAAATCAGGGGAAATTTTCGAATGTCTTTCAGGGTCAGGGTCGTTGACACGACATTGCGAAGTCCAGTTGCTTCAAGCTTATTGTTCTAAACTTCTAAGGGACTATACAAGTAAAGAAGAGGTAAAACTAGTACAGCTTTGTTGGCACTAAGCTAGCTCACAAAATATAGTTTTGCTATAACTTTCAACTTTTGTACTTTTTGATACGCAGGAAAAGGGGTTTACAAAATCAAACTTCTTATTTACGAATAATTAAAAAATATGAAACCTTCTTCTTGTTCGCATTCCATATCAACTAATTAATAATGTTTCACCTAACATTTCAAAACAAATCAATGCATCTGTCACCAAGCTGCCAAGAGTTAGTTTAGGGCATGACAAATATCTGGGCAGCAGGTGGTTGCCAAATCCATTTCAAGCTGCCCCGGAAAAACTGATTAAAACTTTGCAAAATGACGCATGCTCCTGGAGTCCGGGGATCAAAGTCATCAGATCATGGCTACCGAAAATGACATGGCCATGTCGCTTGAAATGAATTGTAATTGGTTTTGTCAAATGCACGATGATGGCTGCTTCATGATGAGACGAGACGAGCAGAAATTCAAGCCTACTCCTATTAGTTGGCAGGGTGGTGGTACTTCACATACCACGTCACACTTCCAAATTAACCACATAAATTTGGAAAGGTGAAAAAATCATTTCTTAATTATTGCCTTTGTTTTTGTTGGTATAAGGTTTTAAGGGGCTCGTTTCACAAATAATCCCGACTGTTAGTTTAATTAGAAACAGATCGGTGCTCATTTGCTTTAATTTTATGAGCAATGAAGGTTATACATAACACTTCCCGCATGATCTAAATATTTTTACTTTTCATTGTGATAGTCACTTCAGATTGTACTTGGGAATAATATTTGAATGAAACAATTATTATAAAAATGATTGCCAGAAAAAAAAATCTCATAGTGTTGTGCAACAAAAGAGACCAGCAATGGTTCCGGTTTGGCGAATATGAGAATGGTGCCTTTATATTCTATAATCGAAAAACATGGTTTCTACTTGTCAACACTGGGAATATATAAATGAATAATTTGAGTCACTGAAGAATATTACATGAAACCGAAATGGACTGTACATTTTTGCATCGAGCTTCTTTGTTTACCAGCCTTTGTTTACCAGCAGAGTTATAAAGTTATAGTAGAGTAGTATCAAATTTTGATACCACACAAGTTAGAAACAAAATCAAATGCGATTTATTGGATTGTGAGACCTTTGTTGATGTATGGCATGGATACTTTAATGTGGACCGGTTTCTAGATCAGTACTTTAATGTGTGTTTCTAGATCAAGTTGGAAAATCAAGACATGGCGCTTGAGTCTTCCAGTTTCCAAATCAGAGAGATTCCACAGTATAAACAAAATCAGATCCGGGTGAATTTTTAAAGTGTCTCACAAGTCGATTTCGAGTGCCATTAATTAAATCTTCTCGTGGGCTCAAGAGGAGGACGAACGAGCAGATTGTGCTTGAATAATTCTAGCATGGTGTTCTTACCATGTGTTCAGGAGTCGGGACTTCTAGCTGCCAAGAGCTAAGCCACTGTTTAAGAGACAGGACAACGCTGTCCTAGCTACACTCTTGAACACCCCAAAAGAAAGTTAATTAAACGCTGAGAAAGGATGCATGCTCCCGGAAACAAAGTCAGAGGCTGATCATGGCTAGCGAAAATGACACTGCCATGTAGCTTGAAATGGATATGGTTGATTCTTGTCAAGCGTACGATCGATACTTGTTGAAGACACGACTGGGAATTCAGGCTTAACTGCTAATTGGTGACCACCTATTAGTTTGTGGTGCTTTATGTATCAGGCCACACTTCTGAATTAGCCGCACAAAATTGGACAGGTGAAATCCAACATTTGTTGTGTGCATTGCATTGCGTACCAAATTCACTTGAATTTGGAGGGTGGCTTGTCACAAAGTTTGAAATCCGTCCCAGTTTATTTGGCATTCTGGCTATGTTTCTGGGTTTCCGTTTAGAGAAAAGTTCATTACACTACCCCAAATAATTCATTTTGTCTATTTTACCTCCTAAACAAAATCATGGCTCAATTTACTCCCTCAAACAATTCAGGTTGGTGCAATATACCCCTTATTGAGATTTGTTATTTTTGTTTCTCTGCGTACAAATTGAATTTGAAGCTAAAATTTTGCATGATGACAGCTTACACAATAAACTATGTAAAAATAATTATAGCATATTTTTTGACAATATTTGTATGTATTTATTGTTAATTTCTATTATACTATGTAAGTAGTATCCAAAAATTATGTTATAATTATTTTAACATATGTTGTTGTGTTAATTACCATCAAACAAATTTTGAGCTTCAAATTCAATTTGTACACCAAAAAACAAAAAAGAAAAATCATAATAGGGGGTATATTGCACCAACATGAATTGTTTGAGGGAGTAATTTAGGCCACGATTTGTCCGGCGGTAAATTAGAAAAATTGTTCAGGGGAGTAAAATGGACTTTTTCCTTAGGTTTATAGAATGTTCTATGAATCTGAACAAATTCATAGCATATAGTGAGAATGTCGATTATTCTAGGCAGAGGGAGTACGTGTAGACGAGAAAATGTATATTACTAGTTTTGAATCCCAGGTTCGTTCCTAGCTAGCTAGGAAGCTACCTTTTGTAATAAAAGCAGATAAAACCTGATGTTGCTGCTGCTCATAGTTATGCTAAATAAGGATTTGTATCTTGCAGAGTCTTGAAGCTCGTTAGATTGCAGTTTAGCATTACAATCAAATATTGCATTCCAATTTCATTTTTTTTTTTTTTTTGACCCGAACGGCAGGGGAGCCCCCTACCTATTCCAATTTCATTTTGTGACAAGTAAATAACTAATCAGGCTCTCACTGATCTAAATAGGAAAAGAAGAAGAATGTGGAACGTTCTTAGCAAACAGATGTGGCCCCAATTATTCTGGAACTTTAGGAGAATAGGGAGAAGTATTTTTCCAAAAAAAAAAAAAAGGTATCAATGGTGTGCATCAGAAGAGATGAAGAATGGTTCTCATTTGGTGAATATGATTTTTCACAAAAAAAAACGAGTGAATATGAAACTGGTGCCTTTCATATTCTGATGGAAGCAGGAAGAGGTACCCAATTGTCAACATTGGAATGAATATATCTCGTCAGCCTATGGATATAAAATAGCCAAAAGCATGTTAATCACACAAAATAGAAATGGTCCGTACATGTTTACATCATTTTCCATTAGAAATTGAGACAATGGTGCCAAAACCAAATTTGACAGGAAGCGGCCAATTTATGGGGAATGGGGACCCTTTGCTTGTGTACATACCTCTTGAATGTAATACATACATCCAGGGTGATGTTGTTGATCAAAATATTAGTGGAAAAAAAACACAAGCGAAAACCAACAAGTTCCTGGCAATAGTTTTCTTTACATCAAAATATTGAGCCCTGGTTACTTTCATGTAACTAAATCAGAGAGGTGATAAGGAATCTTATACAAATATAAAAAACCAAATTTGTGTAAATTTTGCAACTATCTCATGTGTCGTTCTCCAGCACCATTCTCGTTGACAATTGCAACGAACCTGTCAAATCCTGCTAAATAAATCCCCTATGGTAGCTCCCAGCTTTGCATTCAAATGGTACGGAGGTGAATGAGCACCTGGTCGAGCATGACAATTGAATAGGGGGTGCTTGAATGATTCTACTACGGTGTGCCCAGGAGTCAAGCGAAATTGCTTTGTGGCTGGCAAATTCAAGAGTCAAGCGGATTGAAGAGCATTTTCCCTTGACATTTTTTAGCCTACTTTTACCACAATGTTGGACCACTGAAAATTCTAAAACGAAAAAATTGTACTGCCGAAGAATGGATTTGCATGCTCCGTCCTACATTGCAGGTCCTTCCAACAATCGAGAAAAAAACAATTACCTGTTTCTCTAGGCGAAGAATATACTCGAGAAACAGGTAATTGTTTTTTACATAGTTTATTGTGTAAGCTGTCATCATGCAAAATTACCTTTTTAAACTATTACTCTAATTCAAATCGATCTGCGGGGTTGCCATGCAGGTATTTAGGTTTATTCTAATAGTTTACCATTTGTTAACAAACTGTTCCAGCGGCAGCTCGTGCACGTTCTTGACCTTGACCTTTTGGCTAGCACATGCATAGCTGCTTTGATGTGCGCAGTCGTTCAAAGGATTGCAACATAGAATCTGGTCCGCTCGACTAGCATGCCTCATAGTCATCGCCCTGTTCGGTTGGCTGACTGCCAGCAGCGGCTGGCTGAATCCTACTCACGGATTAGCTTGATGCTACATACCGTGTATTGTAATCCACTCAATTTGTCGAAAAACAAAGGTTCACAAATAGTGGAGACCCCTGTTTGATTTCTTGAATGGAGGTTGCCTGACTTGACTTCCAGCTACTAAAGTCCAGACCACTAAACTTTTCCCTTGTTCCTGATCCTGAGGCCACTCTTAACACAAGGGTCGCGTCTCTAGTTTCTAGGAGCTTCCACCCATTAATGCTAACAACCATACTACAGTACTCTTCTTTGTGGTAACCTAGCTAATCCTAAGCGGATATTTTCCGACACTAGCACTGTGTCTGAAAAGCGACAGGAAAATAATAATTAATGCACGAAATGCACGAGCAGCCAACTTTGGTCGATAATTATCATGGCCTTGTGGCTCCAAAACCAAGAGCTACATCTAGGCAAAATGGAAAAAGAAAATGCCGCATAACTGCTACTGAAAACGTACTCGATCCAGCCCCAATCCCCCTGGAGGCAAGCTCGTACAATTAAATTTGCATTAGCATGCATGCGAGGCAGGTTTTTGGAGGACGGTTCAAATAGAATGGCCACAAAAATGTTTTGAACTAACTAGCTTGTGTCTGTTTGGCATCTACGTACACTTCTTCCAGTAGAACAACTGTGATGTCATGATGCTTGCTGATGAATTATATATTCGTAAAAACTGACAAGTGCCTGCAGTCAAACAAGGGGATGGATATAATAAACCGGGCAAATGGACGTGGACAAAACTAGCTCCTACTTCTTTATCTTACAAAGATTTAACTGAGATAAATTATCCACTGGTTTTGTAAAGAGAATTTTTAACATACTTCATCATCACTGCTCGATCGACCCTACTACGACCATTGTAGGGGCGGTCATCTTTTTTAACCATCGCTACGTGGATTCTGGTTTCGCCGCTAAAAGCGTTTTCTAGTTGTGACGTATACCCTGACGAAATGGAAGCTGTATATGTAGTTGCGGTTGCACTTGCACATCAGTTGTCTATTCCAACGAACAACGAAGCCAGTTGCCTTAGCTTTGCAGCTTCAGCCACACTTTCAGACGTACAACGTTCTAATAATGCGTGTGTAATATCAAAAGCGGCTACTATTAATAGTTGCGTGTCGAGTTAACAGTAGGGAGGTTGTAACAAACGGCACTTGTTTGATCTGTATTTTATATTTTCGCTTAAACTGTCAACGCTTGCGTTCCGCTCAACCCCCAAATTTGCAAAAGGTTTTTAAGTGACTGAGAAGCCATCCCCCGGCCCTGTCATGTTCACACCACGCATATGTTTATCGAATGAACGCTATAGGAGTCATTAATAATTAAATGATGGTCATTTGTGTTGCTGCGTGCATGACGCGTGATGTGAAGACCCTTGAGAGAGGGATTCATTTTGCACCGGTTCAGACAATTGGGGCAGAAAGCATTCGTTTTTTGTGCAATAATTGGGGGAGCGGTGAGGTGATCAGCTGCTGGAGTTCACTCCAACTTGGGTCATTTAACTTGCTGTAATCCACTCGATTTGCCGAAAGACTAAGGTTCACTAATACCGTTACATCCGTACCTACGTACACTGTACTCACGTGCATCATATGAACTGATCATGACTTCTTTCTGTTTCCAAGGCAGTTCAGTTCATTTGGATACCCCTCTTTGATTTAAAATGGAAGGACCATATTTCGTTAAATGGAGGTTGCCTGACTTGACTTCCAGCTAAGGGGGCCTTTGGAACGCGGGATTTTTTCCCGTTCCTGCGTTTTTCCTGTGAACAGTCAACTGATTCTTGTGAAATTCCTGTGAAAATCCTGCGTTCCAAAGGGAGCCTAAAGTCCAAACCACCAACCTTTTTTTTTCTTGCTCATGAGGCCACTCTTAACACAAGGGTCACGTCTCAATTTTCTAGTAGCTTCCACGCATTAATGCTAACAGCCATACTCTTCTTGTGGTAACCTAGCTAATCCGAAGCCGATATTTTCCGACACTGCAATGTGTCTCAAAAGCGACGGAAAAAGTATTGTTAATGCACGAAATGTACTAACAGCCAACTTTGGTCGGAAATATCATGGCCTTGTGGTTCTAAAAACTTACTCCAGCCTCTATTTCCCCTGGAGGCAAGGTCATGCAATCAAATTTTCATCAGCGCGTATATTTTCAAAAGTACATCGATGAATGCATAGAGATGTATTACAAACATATGGTTTCAAAAGTACAAAGAGCCAACAGAACAGGTCCAAGGATCCATTCTGGAGGATGGTTCAAAAGGAATCGACAAGAAAATGGCTTGAACTAACTAGCTTGTACTACGTGGATACAATTTGTACGCTGCTCCAGTAGAACAAATGCGGATGTCCTGATTTGCCAAGTGGATACAATTTGTCTAGAAAAATATAAATGAACTTAAAGGATGCTTGCTGATGTGGTATATTCGTAAAAAGTAACAAGTGCCTGCAGTCAAACAAAGGGAGGGATAAAATAACCGTGCAAATGGACTTGAACGAACCTGGCTCCTACTCTCTCTTTTTTTTAGATAATGGCGGGGACTAAACGAGATAACTGGTCCATTGATATTTTTTTTAAGAGGCGTGGTATCAACATAATCACCACGCTCGATCGACGTAGCCGGTAGCCCTGACGAAGTAGAAGTTATATGTAATTGCAGATGCACATCAGACGTCTATTCCAACGAAGCCAGCTGACTTAGCTTTAATCTGCAGCTTCATGCCACAAAGTCAGACGTACTACGTGCTAATGAATCACCAGCTGATACTATTCATCATCAACTGATCACCGTCACTATCACATGCTGCGTGTCGAGTTAACAGTCGGAAGGCTGTAACAAACGGAACTTGATCTAATTTATATTTTCGCTTAAACTGTCAACGCTTGTTCTCCGCTCAATCCCCAAAATTGCAAAAGGTTTTTCAGTGACGGAGAAGCCACCCCCCGCATATGTGTATCAAATGAGCGCTAAGAGTCTTTTTTTTTTTTTTTGATACTAAGAGTCATTAATTGTGTTGCTGCATTACGCGAGATGAGAAGACACTTGAGAGAGGGATTAATTTTGCACAGGTTCAGACAATTGGGGCACAAAGTATTCGTTTTTTCGCAATAATTGGGGGAACGGTGAGGTGGTCAGCTAAGGAGTTCACGCCAACTTGGGTCATGTGATTGGATCGCCGGTCGTCACAGAAGGCCAACGTATATACCAAGTCCACTTTGGCTACGAAATAGAGAAAATTAAGGTTTATAAGCAATTAAGCTGTATAAGTCCATTAAGTTTTTTATTATCAGAAAAAAAATTAATTGGCAATGTATGCTATGAGAACCAGGTTCGTGTGAGAACTCTAATCTGGGCCACATGATCTGGATCCAAGGGGGGCGCATAGGGAGAGGTGGGAGGAAAAATTTGCAAAAGTATAATTAAGTAGACGGTGATTTTGCCAATCCCCCTTCCACCTGAATTCATGTATCCCAGATTAGAGTTCTTATAGTTATCACACGAACCTGTTTCTCATAGCATACGTTGCCTTCTTAATTAATTACGCTAGCGCAACATTTTAGTTTAAGATTTTAAGTACGTTTGAGTTTAGTACAGCTGTAGCCAAAAGTAGTGCAACCGATCAAGCCCCTTAACCATCTCGACCGGGGAAGAAGAAAAAGGTACGTAAAAATAGCGCCGCATCTCCAAGTTGATCGGGCTGCATACATGCAGAACGGTTGACAACGAAGGACGACACTAGGATAGGTATAGCTTTGCTTGCAATTCACTCGTACTATAATCCCTCCAATTTTTAACTGATGATGTTTGGACAACAATTTTGGTGAGGAATGTAGTCCTATACGCTTATTATTTCGGATCGATCAGAGCCAACAGCAGCAGCAGGTAGGAGGAATCCGTGAGAATTGCATGCGCATACACACACACACACACAGGCACTGCAGTCGACAGGGTTATTCATTTCCATGCCGTTGAATTGAATCTGCTGGCTACGTACGTACGTACCAGTCCATATATGGAAATCCAGCGAGTCTGGCTGCCGCTTCAACAACCAAACACTTTAATTACTTGCTCATCAGTCCTCGTTCGGCGGCGGCTCAAAGTCTCAAGCCATGCACGTCAAAAGAAAACTTCTCAATTAGCCATGGATCGTGGTCCCGTGTTACTTGTGCATGCATGCTACTCCCACCACCGCTCGATGCCGCATGGTGCGCGTACCACCGTTCGATGCCGATAACAACGTTGGTCGATCGCTTGCCGAGCGAGAAAGAACGGTTGGTGCCTGCTCGCTTGCACTTCCCCATCCCCGTCGAACTCGTACGTCCACGCCGTCAAGCATTCATTCAAAAGCTCCTCGCCATGGATAAGAACTTGCAGGAAATTCAAGGGAGAGCAGAGCTGATGAGCTGGACGTCCTGTTGAAAAAGTGCGCCGCGGTCGTAGGTACCGATGCGTCCACGGCACATTGGTAAGTTTTTGGGCCCAGGATCAGAGGGCGACGGACGACGGCACATAGTGCGCCGCTGATCCCCGATTCGGAGCTGCCACGTCGGATGGTTTGCTGGCAGTTGGGCACTTGGGTGCGTGTTGCGTCAGGCTTCGGTGTTCAGGACGGAAGCTATAAGGGTTGTTCCCTAACTACTTCTACCACAATAGTCGTCGCGACCGAGTTATACGCACGTACTACCCCGGCCCGATGTTGATTCCAGCTCAAACATTTTATATAGTCACCAAAAAGGGATTCTAGACTTTGCAAAGCTTAGTTGAAACTTAAATACGCAATATGTGCCTCTTCAAGCCACAACAAATCCCGTTACATACTGAATTTGATTCATTCA
This sequence comes from Eragrostis curvula, assembly GCA_007726485.1. Classification (NCBI taxonomy): domain Eukaryota; kingdom Viridiplantae; phylum Streptophyta; class Magnoliopsida; order Poales; family Poaceae; genus Eragrostis; species Eragrostis curvula. The sequence continues at coordinate 54,382,196 of CM017439.1, forward strand.
TACAAGAATATCTTAGCTTTTTAATTCGCATAAGTCTTTCCGTGAAACCTGGCTACAACGAAACAATACATGAAGCTTAGCTTGCAAGAGTTCTTTTTTTTTTTATGATTGATAAGCTTAGCATATACTTAGTGAAAGGGGTCTTGGCCTAGTGGTTAAGGCATCCGAGTAGCACTTTTGAGGTCCTGGGTTCGATTCTTGGTGGGAACGAATTTTTTAGGATTTAACGGCATTTGTGCTTTCAGCGGTAGGCGACGTGATCGTCGACAGCGAATAGGGATAAGTGTCCGTGCGTTGTAAGTGTCTGAGTTGCATTATGTAATTATTAAAAATATAAATAAATAAACTTAGCATATACTTATGTTAAAAAAAATAAATGTGATATGCCGTTGGGAGATCGCCCATGCGCATGGACGCGCATACTCCTTTTTTTTCTTTCCGAAGAGCATGAACCCGCATACGAATATATGATTATTCACGGCCTGGCTAGATAATGCCCACATGCTTGGTAGGACTATACTATATCCGCGAGAGGACCTCACCTCACCACCATGCCTCTCCACATGTCGACATGTTCTCAGGCTACAGCGTGTTCGTCTCGCTGCTTTGCAGCGGCTGCTTTGCAGCAGCTACAGTGTTCGCAGTTATTTCTTCAGCAGCAGCTACAGTGTTCGCAGTTATTTTTCTGCAGCTGCAGCCTGCAGCGAAACGAACACGCTGCTAGTCAGCTCTCGATACCAAACCTACGTGGCCATAGCGCCTAATTGCTCCGGTGACGTCAAAGATAAGAGTCGCTCAACAAAAGAATACTGCATGATTGCCGACGCCTTCCTTCCAATCCTAGAGATAGCCAAAAAAATATTTTCTTCGTCTCCTCCCCGGAAAGAGTCCAGAAAAAAAATTGGAATTTTTATGGCAAAAAAAAGGAAAGTCAGACCATAGTTTTTGCCGGGGCCGGCAGCCCACTGGGACGGGCTCACGTTGCCCGAAAACGCGCCAAAAACTTGCGCATCACAGAACCGTGACATGGCATTTCTTTACCCGCCCTTTAAAAGCCGCGGCTCATCTGGTGCGGTTCGTGGCCGGCCAGCCTACCCGCTTCCTCTTTCTCCCCAACTCTGCAATTTGCAGCAATTTTTGAACAACCAGCACAGCTCGCTCTTCTTCTCAATCAGCAGCAGCAGCAACCAGCCAGGCAGCCAAAGTGGGGAGCCTGAAGCAGAGGTTCTCGGGCCTCCTGATGGGGATCTGCGCGTCCTCGTCGAAGCGGCAGGCGCCGGAGCAGGACTCCGACGAGACCGTCGTGTACGTGATGGACGAGCAGGGCGGCGCCGGAGGGGAGGAGGACGGCGGCGGCGCGGCGCCGGCGGCCGGCAGGAGGGTGGCGTCGCTCTACTCACAGAAGGGCAAGAAGGGGCCCAACCAGGACGCCGTGATCCTCTGCCAGGTACTAGCCCCTGCTTTGCTGCTTCGATTCGAATCGAGACATTCCTTGTTCTTGCTATGCCGATTTCACGCCGGATTTGTGTGCGTTCTACCGTTCCGTCTGGGTGTTTGTGGCGCCGACGCGCTCAAATCGGAGTGCTGCAATGCCGGGAGAGCCTAAATGACCCCTTTTGCTGGGATGATCTTCATGCTGGCTGCAGAACACTGTTTATTTCAATCAGTTAAAATAGGAAACCTTTTTTCTTCCTAGAGAGTTCTGGACTTCTGGTGGATTTGTACAGGACTAGATATTTCCATGAACAGTTGAGATGTAGTACTCATTTTAGGGTCCAAATTGCCCCCACCTGCTTTCTTTTCTGTCTAATAATCATGAATCAGTTGTCCGGTCCGGTCGTTAACACCAATTTCCTGAAGAAAAGTTGCAGTTTTATTAGGTTGTCTTGGGCACGTTTATCTGCTAAGCCAGGCTCTTGACTTAGCACACAAACTTGTTGTGCAGTGTAAAGGAAATTTGCAGCAGATGCCGTCATTAGTAGTAATTCCCTACAGAAATCAGTAGTCACCGTAATCATCATCATATCATATTCAGTAAAAAAATTGTTGTTTTCTGTTTCAACCAAGCGCGTTTACTGTAACATCTGTAGTTTTGTTTGGCAAGGCAGCTCAGAGCCACATATTCAGAATTCTTTAAGCCACAGAGTTTTTAACTGGTCAACCCTTTTATGAGGCGCCACTGGAATCTTTGGTTTGCCCACAATTGTCGAACGTGTTCGACCTTATCGTCGTCGCTTTGCACACCTCAAAAGTCAGACAGTGATGTTTAATTCCGATTTTTTCTTAGTTTTATAGCATTTTTTGCCTCAATTATTGCGCCACATGTTGGCCAAATCCGGGGACAGTGGGCACGCACCCATGATACCCTGCAATCTGATCCCAAATCTAGCTTTAATTTACCTAACAATAATCTCAGCAACCTTTCTAACCCAATTTTCAATGATATTCTCTGATACTATCATTTCATCACAATGATCACAACTTTTCTTACTAATGCATTTGTTGGTAAAATCTCTGATGTTGTTTTCTTTTCTTCAGGGATTCGGCATGGAGGACGGCGTGTTCTGCGGTGTGTTCGACGGGCACGGGCGGTGCGGGCAGTTCGCGAGCAAGCTGGTGCGCGACTACCTCCCCTTCAAGATCCTGAGCCACCGGAACGCGCTGCTCCTGGCCGGCGCGGACGACGACGACGACCCGGCGTTCAGCGACGCGTCGCCGTCGTCGTCGTCGACGGACGGCAGCGGCCAGTCGTCGCCGCAGCCGTCTCCCGCGCAGATGCTGGAGGAGTGGCGGGAGGCGTGCGCCAGGGCGTTCGAGGCCATGGACTCGGAGCTCAAGGTGCAGGCCAACGGCAGCGTGGACTGCAACTTCAGCGGCACCACCGCCGTGTGCGCCATCAAGCAGGTACTGGATTACTGCTGATTAATTAGGCTGTGGTCAACACTGTTCTGTTCATGGCATCTTACAAAGAACTAACTCACGTTGTTTTGATCCATCAAAGGGGAAGGACCTGATCATCGCGAACCTCGGCGACTCGAGGGCGGTGCTGGCGACGGTATCGGAGACGGGGTACCTCAAGGCCGTGCAGCTCACCACCGACCAGAAGCCCAACGTGCCAGGTAGTTTATCTCTCGTTGTATACTCCATCCAATGAAGAATTGTGAATTCTTTGGAACGAACGGAAGAACTGAATGTTAGTCCTTCGCCAAAATTGCAGAGGAGGCGGAGCGGATCAAGCGGTGCAACGGGCGCGTGTTCGCGCTCAAGGACGAGCCGTCGGTGCAACGCGTGTGGCTTCCCGACGAGGACTGCCCGGGCCTGGCCATGGCGCGGTCGCTGGGCGACTTCCGTCTGAAGCGCCACGGCGTGGTGTCGGAGCCGCAGGTGAGCCACCGCCGCATCGGCGCCGGCGACCTGTTCCTGATCCTGGCGACGGACGGCGTGTGGGACGTGCTGAGCAACGAGGAGGTGGTGTCCATCGTGTGCGCCACCCCGCGGAAGCAGCACGCGTCCAAGGCCGTCGCCGAGGCCGCCGCGCAGCGCTGGCGGAGCAGGTACCCGTCCTCCCGCGTCGACGACTGCTCCGCCGTCTGCCTCTTCCTCCGCGACCAGGACTGGGCCGCCGCCGCCGCGTCCCGGCGCTAGCTCTCGCAAGCGAGGAGCTTCGCTTGTAGCTCGTACCTACCCGTCCGTGCGCGCTCTGTGCCGGGTGTTCGTGAGGCTGTGCCGCGACTGCGAAATACCTACGCGCGCGGGAATGTTAATGTTATCGAGTGCTGTAACATAGTTTCTTGTGTCGATAAAAGCTCGGACGGATGTTTTGCAGGTAAGGAAGAGGAGGTGTTCTTGAGTTTTTTTTTTTATCATGGTGAGAGGGCAGAAATTGCAGCCTTACGCCACTCCAGCAGTCCAGCGTGTTACCAAAGGAAGAGGTTTTCAATTCAAAAAAAAAAAAAAGGAAGAGGTTTTTGCCACTGTGAATATATCGCGGAAAGCAATTTTTTCTTTCTCCGAATGGATCGACCTGTCACCAGTACCACTCGATTTGAACCCGAAATGCGAGCTGACAGTGCGTCTCCTCTCCAGTTTGTGGCACTCAGTGACTTAAGGTCTCTGCTTTGGAATCCGCTTTGTTGGTTGGTGATGCTCTGCTGCCAGCCGACGAACGAGCAGAGAAGGCCATCGTCGGCTTGAGACACGAATCCATCCCGCTCTCGTCGACATCACTGCTCCCAAGCGGCTCGATGTCGAGATCTGGATCGCCACACGGATAAGCAAACACACTCGAGCACTGGTTGAAAATACAAGCGCTGTCGTGTCGAGCCAGCAGCGTCCCCTCCCTCGGAGCAAGAGCGTCCACCGTCGAGGTCAGCGTCGCGTTCAAGCCACAGGGACATGCCGACAGTTCTGCCTCGTCCCGTCGCTGCGCAAAGCGTCGCCGTCAAAATTCTACACCGTGCTGGTACGGTCAATCGGCCCTCAGGATCGCCGTACGCGTACGGTGGCGCGTACCTTGCACGGAGGGAGGCTCGACCGACGAAATGCTCTGGGCTCCTACGTAGTAGAGAAACTTCCCAGCTGCACGGGAACGAACGAACGGCAGTCGTAGGACAAGGCAAAGTTTCTTTGTCCTCTACCACCACCCCGCTCACGATGTCAAGCACAGGACCACTTCCTGATGGACTTCATCTCTGGAAGCCAAGGCACACACCTCACCGTAAGTCATAAGCACTCGTCACGTGCCTTTAGTGCTAGTGTTGTCACCGAATAGAAGTACACATACTTGCTGCAAAACTAAGTTTCAATTGCCAACGATACATTTTGATTACAATGCAAGAGACGCATACCACAGAACTTGATCTAGTTTTCGCAATCAGAAAGGTGTTTGAGAATCCAGAGCGGATGTTGTAAGTGCAACCGCACACCTATCATAAGTGCGTTATGTTATGATTCCACCTGTGCCTCTTGCAAAATCTGGGATGGCGTGTAAAAAACAATCAAAGAGCGCGGCATGAAAGGTCATACACAAATATCAAGTAGGAAAGCGGTCGATCATAAATTCATAATTAACAACTGTAGCTACGAGTATCAGTGACGAAGCTTGAGCTCTAAATTAGAAGAGGCCGGTTAGACAATACATATTTATTAGTGTTTTATTAGTTCATATGTAATTAATTTCTTAGTGTTTTATTAGCATAAATATCTAATTTGTTAGGGTGCCTTTGACTTATTTTGATGATTGTGGTGGTGGGGGGGGGGGGGGGGGGGGCAACGCCCCCTTTGGTCTGAATGAAGCTCCATCAGTGACAAGTATGATCCTTTTTATCAAGGGTATGAATTATGAAAGCCCATGATTAGTAGTCCTAACGTGTTTCAGTTACGTGAAAAAAAAAGCCTTTGGCTAGATGTTGTTTGTCTTCCATTATCTGCTATTACCATCAGCATACAATAGGCGAGAGGGCAGGGGGACATAAATAGTGTGCCCCTTAGTACATATTACTCAAAATATGACAACAATGAATGATACTATGCATTCAATGAATTCAATAACGGATAGAGTGTCCATTGACACTTTACCAATGACAGAGTTAGAGTTGCATATGGTGCTGAGCTGCTAACAACGAGCAATATTGAGTGACAACGTCCACGCCTCAGAAAGCCCATGGGCGCAGATGATTCATTCATTACTTTTTGAATATCTTTGTAACTTATTAAAATTATATTTATATTTATAGATTTACAATGAGAAATTCTTTCATAATCTATAATTCAAATGCTAATAAATAAACTATATAAACTTTTACAAAAACAAGGTGATGGTGAGAGAGATGTGTAATGCACGCTATCGTGGAAGACGACGATGAGTGCAATGATGCTGACTATAGTTGTTGGTTGTACAAGTTTTGTGAAGCATATTTTAGCTGCAGCTCGTCCTTCCGTTTCTCCTCTGCATTCATTCCATCTTTTTTTTTTAGATGAAATTCATTCGATCCTTGCACAAATTTGAAACACCAATCTACAACATGTTTTTGTGAAGGCCGGGCACCACTCTTGGCCCATAAAATCAAATTGCAAACTCAAACTCTGAGCCGGGAAACGTATCGGAATTGGGCCCAAAGTAAACTGAGGACTCGAGAGCAAAATACAGGTCAAGTCTCGAGAGACCAGCTCTATAAATATCTACACCCGCCCCTCGCGTTAGGGTTTTCCGCCTTATCCCTTTGTCCCCAACAATACGGTCGCCGCAGCCTCCGCCCAAACCCTAGCCCCCCTCCCTCCGCCATGGCTGACGACCATTACTCATCCAAGCGCAAGTACGACGACCCCTCGCCTCCGCCGCGGCGCACGGGCTTCTCCTCCGGTCCGCCGCCCGCGTCTCCGCCCGCTGGGGGCGTCCCGTCGTACAACAGCGTGCCGCCGCCCGCCGATGAGATCCAGCTGGCAAAGCAGCGCGCCCAGGAGATCGCGGCGCGGCTATTCAACGCCGCCGAGGCGAAGCGCCCCCGCGTTGACAACGGCGAGGACGACGCCGGCATCGGAGGAGGCTCCTATGGCGGTGGCGGCCGCATCGGCGGTGGCGGCCTCGGCTTCTCATCCTCTGCTGGTGGTGGCCACGGCTTCTCATCATCTGCTGGTGGTGGTGAGTGGATATGATTTCTCGTCAAGCCCATGTGTGATCGCGAGTTCTGCTTGTTCGTGCATGCACGAGGCTGCTTTCATTGTAGATTTAGAGTATTTTCTTTGCTTGTTTCATCTGCTAGTGGCTGGTGACTGGTTCCTTGTTAAGCCCATGCTTTATCGCGAGATCCGTTTGTGCACAGGGTTCATAGCTGCTTTGGTAGTGTATATTTATGCTATTTTTTTACTCGTTTTACAATTCGAATTTGGGGGCAGAGTCGATAGATCTATCAGCTTGTGCTGCAGTAATCAGTTCTCCTTGCTATTTGACTCGTGGGGCAAGTCCTCTCAGCTCATTACAACTTTACAATACGCCTACAGGTGTAGAGGCCGAATTTTGTAAGCAGCCTAAAGTACCATCATCCTCGTCTTTGTACTCTGCATAGATTGGAGTGGAGGCCCACAGAAAGCCAGATTGCTGTGTTTAAACATCCATTGTCTTGGGTGGAAGTTTAGTACTTGCTAGAGAGGGCTAGTCTGGTCGCATCGATTGTAGTTGCACCTGGTTATGAAGGCAAGGCCATGCTAGTCTTGATATTAGCAGCTCTGATGCAATGCCATGGGGGCACTGCAGAAACACCACTTGAGCATGGAGCCTAGGATAGCAATCGAATGTTTCAAATGGTACTGCTGAAGACCATTGCAGCAATAGTACGGGGGTATAGGTTGGCAGTGTTGACAAGGATGGCAAGATGCTGTTATTTTTCTTCAGAAGAGGGTCCATGACTTAACACTATAAATTGTTATTTTTGTGTGGCAATCACCTCATATTCTTACGGAGCTAATACAAGTAATAAACATCAGTGGATTTCTCTGTTGGATCACTCTGCTTGATGAACTTATTCCTTTTTGTTGTGAAGTCGATGCGAGACTGAAACGGTGCCACATTCCCGCTCATTTGTCCACTCAATTGCATCTTGTGCAGTTGTTTTTTTATGAAGTTTACTTGTGTGTTCCCCAACTATCCTGTCTAATATGCATCATTATGTGGATCACACAAATTCGAAATGCGATTTATTATGTTTCTTAAATCTTTTATGTGCCATGAATACGTACTTTTCTAATATGCATTCTGAAGAATAGTGGTTTCTGTATTAGGGCATGGTGCATCTATCCCGCCGTTATCTTCTCAAAGCAGCACACCTCAGTACTCATCATATGGTGGAAACCAGGGTACCAGCAAAAAGATTGAAATCCCAAGTGGAAGGGTAACTATGTTCAAAACTTCAAATTGCTTTCAACAATTGAATGTTATAGTTTTTCATCATGGATTATCATGGGGAAAAAAATTCTTAAGTGTGATATTTGTTGTACTAACTGTCGCTGTTGTTGGCTTATTGTAGGTTGGTGTTATTATTGGCAAAGGTGGGGAAACTATTAGGTACCTCCAACTTCAGTCAGGAGCAAAGATTCAAGTAACCAGAGACAACGAAGCTGAACCTGGTGCGTTGACAAGACCAGTTGAGCTTCAAGGCACTCCTGAGCAGATAAGCAAAGCTGAGCAGTTGATCAATGAAGTTCTTGCAGAGGTAGTTGTTCTGTTTTGGTCAGAATTTTCTGTTGAGATCTGCATTATTTTTATCAATCATGTAAACAGATCATGCAATCTTCTGCAGGCTGATGCTGGGTCATCTGGCAATGCATCTGGTGGTCGCGGCAGAGCGCCAGGTGCTGAGCAGTTCCAGATGAAAATTGGTAATAACAAGGTATGCATTTTAGTCCTTTTCGGATAGGGAAACCAAACACCAAGTCATACATTACTTGATTAATACCAATTCTTGACGCGATGTCTTTGCTTGGCTGTTGTCTCTGTTTTTATGTTTGTAATATGCATCTGTTCCTTTTCAGGTGGGTTTGGTTATTGGAAAAGGCGGTGAGACTATTAAATCCATGCAAGCCAAATCTGGAGCTCAGATTAAGGTTAGTGGTCTTGAAGTCAGCTTCCATTCACACTGGCAGCTTTGCAACCAACATTGTGTTGTTCGTATGTCCACTACATGTTCCTAGGTGCCAAAGGTTGATTGATTATGTGCGATGTTAGTTATAAGCACTAGTTTGATTTGCTCTCATTTGAATCTGTGTTTCGTTGTTAAACTTTTTATTCATGCTCTCATTTGGATCTGTGTTTCGTTGTTAAACTTTTTCTTCATGTCCTTAAATTTTTTTTTGTAGGTTGTTCCTTTGCATTTGCCCCCAGGTGATCCATCAACTGAAAGAACTGTGTATATTGATGGCACAAAAGAGCAAATTGAGATTGCAAAGCAGTTGGTGAATGAGGTCATCAGTAACGAGGTCCGCCTTCTTTCTCATGTTTCTTTTATTTTCTTTATACCCATGATTGCTTTATCATTTTGTGCTTCATCTGTGATTAAAAATATTGCTTCTGGTTTTATGCTGTTTTTTGTTTCTTATTTTATTTTACTATTTTCCTTGGTTCAACTTTTACCATGGTTTGCCTTGAAAAGTGCCTTTTTTGCTTCTTTGATGCCCACATCGATATCATAACTATGCTAGGCAGTGTGCTCAGTAGTCTGACATATTCGATGTCTCAAGGGGATTTGTTATATTGCTGACTTTTCTGAATTTACTTTCTAATGTGTTTGGCGATGGTTTAAGATTTTTTAAGGGTGAAATTTATTTATATTCTTCTAATTCTTGTCTTGTTGAGACCATGTAACCAAAATTGTTTCCTTGGTATCACAATTAAAGTTTCGAGGAGTCATTCTTCTTCATTATAACTATTTCTTCCATGCTGTTTGGGTATTCTTGGGCAACCTTATGTCATTATCTATGTCGCATGTACATGTTGCTGCCAGCACATGGACTGGTTTTTATTTGTTCTAGTCAAATTAGTAACCTTGGCTAACCAGGAGGACTGCAAACTGTCCTGGAGAGCAGGTTTGTTATGTAACGCACATCATTTTGGCTGATATTGTTATGTATTATGTGATCTGGCCTGCTCTATCCCATTTGTATATTTAAACTTGTCATCTCTTCTGTTTACCACTGTGCATGCAAACTATATATTGCTTTACCTGGTCTGTTGGCAAGGAATTGCTCTAGGATTTGGATCTTGATTCTCCTATCCAAGCAGGCACAGGCCCTTTTGTATGTCGTGGGGGATATGCACGAGTTTTACTTCCTCCTTAGCAAGTTTACGCGACTCATGTTTATGTTTACTAGGTTGGCTAGATTTTCTTCAGGTGGTGCTGCCCTTAGTCATTTTATGGTGCTATATTATTGGCCCTACATTCTCACATACTAACTATAACCTTTGGGGACAGCCTAATGTGAATAATTGTGCTTCTATTTGATTTGGGATATTCCTAAATTTTTATCTGTTAAATTATCTTGTAACAAAAGGATGCAGAGTACCCCACAGGACGGAATCTTCTTTTTTGTTATGCATGTCTCTGTTCTATTTTGTGACTTTGCAGGTTGCTATCACTAGTATAGTTTTTTATGTTTAAAACCAATACATAAAATGTCTCCCTTGACATTCATTTGCCTACACTATATCTATCAACATTTCTTATTGGGGAGTCGTATCCAATAAAGTAGTCTATTTGATTTTTATATTCTCTTATTTAGTGATGAATTAAATCGTTGAGAGTAGTGATGTCACCAACTCTGTTGCTTATCCTTAATCACATATATTAAAAACTCTATTCCTATGTAAATCTTTTACTGCAATTGAGCATATATGTATGTATATATATTCGTCTAGCTTGCCAATCTTCATTAGCCCCAATAGTTGCAATTGGGAGATGGTAGATGGGCATCACCTGTATTGCTTGAGAATCTTGATCGGTGAGTTGCTCCTTCCAGTTTTCTTGGTGGTTCTGGAATTTCTCTGAAATATTGTGCCTTGTGTTTGTATCTCCATTTGTCTTCTGCACTGCTATTTATACATTCTGTACTCTGCTGTTTTGTTTATACCATATGTACAAATGTGCAAACTATATTTTTGCAGAATCGTGCCAGAAACCCAATGTCAGGTGGCTATGGTCAGCAGGGCTATCGCCCTCCTCGTCCTCAGACAAGCTGGGGACAACCTGGTGCTCCACCTCCACAGCAGCCTGGTTATGGTTATATGCAGCCTGGAGCGTATCCTGGGGCACCTCCACAATATGGTGCACCTCAGCAATCTTATGGTAGCTATCCTCCAACATCTGGTGGCTATCAGGGTGGATGGGATCAATCACAACAACAATCTCAAACCACCCCCCCTGGTACAGGTTATGACTATTATGGCCAGCAGCAGCAGCCTCAACAACAATCTGCTTCTGGGACTGCTGCATCTACTGATGCTACTAGCTATAATTATGGCCAGCCTCCTACATACGCTTCACAGGGTTATGGTGATTCTACTTACTCTCAGCAGAGTGGGGGACAGCAAGCATATGGGCATGACAGTTACTCTGGTTATCAGACCCAAGGTCAGCAGCAGGGCTACAATCAGCAGACTGGTTATGAGCAGCAGGGCTATGGCACATCTGCTTATGGATCAGCTGCAAACTCTACTCAGGATGGATCTGCGCCCAGTTATGGTGGTGCTGGCGGAGCCAGCCAGTCATCTCCAGGGCAGCAAACTTCAGCCCCAGCTGCTGGCAGCCATCCTGGATATGCCAGCCAACCTCCTACTAGTGCTGCATCAAGCTACCCGGCGCAAGGTTCTGCTCCACCATCTGGCTATGGTGTTCCACCGCAGTCTGGCTATGTTACCCAACCGGCACAGCAAGGTGGATATGGCCAGAGCACTTATGGGCAGCCTTCACCGCAGGGCCAGAAGCCTCCCACATCTTCGCCTTACGGACAAGCTCCTCCGGGGTCTGCTCAGGGTGGTTATGGACAGTATGGTTATTCCAGCCAGCCAGGATATGGTGCACCCCCACCATACCCTGGTGCACCCCCTGCGAGTCATCCAGGATATGGACAACAGCAGTCTTATGGCGATGCTTATGGCAGTGGGGGCTATGTGCAGCCTTCATCATACTCTACTGAAGCATCAGCAACTGCTGCCTCACAGGATCCTTCCACTGCTCCTGCCGCCACCTCTGCCGCCGCCACATCAACAGCTGCTGCTGCTCCTGCCAACAGCGGCAGTGCCCAAGCCTCTGCAGAAAGTTAAGCTCCTACTGCTTTGCCAAGGATGAAGGATCTGGTGCCCTCTCGGTTGCTTAATACTATGCTTTAGTTTAGGGAAGAGTGTTCCGTATCTACAAGTTACATTGTTTTCCCTGTTGCTTTATTTTTAACTTTTATCTTAATGGCATCTTTTTTTGTGTGTTCTTGGTGCATCTACCGTTTTATTCCAATGCCTGGGATGTATGGACCTGTGATTTGCTTGTATTTACTACTCTTGAATGTCTTTAATTGTAGCGTTTCTGGATACTGAGCACCTGCCCCTTGAATCAAATTTATCATGTCCCTTCTTTTTATTTTCCATCTGCACTGTGGCAGAATAGGCTAAACTTCCATTATATATAATTTTTGCCTAATATTTGTGACGCTGTTATACGAATTATTGTGGGTCAATCTGTATCGGGTATGCTCCCCTGATGAGCTACTCCCTCCAATTTTATTTTGATGTCGTTAGGACATGTTTAGTGCAAATTTGCACTAACTTTTGTGTCCGAACGACTTCAAAACAAAAACGGAGGTAGTATTTGTCGTACAGCAAGTTTGGTTTCCCCGCTGTGTACTCCCTCAGTTCGCGAATTGAAGTCGTTCAGACAGCAGTATTAGTTCAAAAATGAACTGATCTCCCTTTCCTGACTACATCAATTTGCAAATGGAGGGAGTATCAGTTTTTTTTTTTCGTACAGGTAGAAAACCATGTGAACAAATGTCAAAGATCTTATACGTCGTGGCTGCAAATCTTTGCGTTATTTATTCGATGAAAGTGACCGCTGGTCCACTTTTATGTACTTCGGAAGCACGGTGCGCTTCTTGCCTACTGCTATCAAGAGCCAGACATTGAAAACAAAAGAAACCGGTAGGGGAAGGTTGAGCGAATGCATCCCTGGACCTTACACTCTCCTCCCCGATGCACCGCGGGCGATCTCACTTCTCATCCGGTACCAAATGTTCTTTTTCTAGTTGTTCGTGCTGACGTTTATGTGCCTTTAGTTTAAAGTACTGGTACTGGTTTTTAGTTCCTCCGGCATTGGGGAAGAGAAAGCTCTATCACAATGTATTTGCAGATTGTGAATCGCTCCATGCTCCGAGGTTCAGCGGCAGCATGTCATGCAAGCAGAGAACTCGTTGCGTTGTCGCCGGAGACTTGCTTTCAACAGCTGTTAGGCCCACCTCAAAAAAAAAAAAAAAAACAGCTGTTAGACCCACCTCAAAAAATAAAAGAAAAAGAAAAAACAGCGGTTAGGCCTTGGGCGCGCTACAGTAGAACTCGCTTCCATGGTTTGTGGTTTGGCGCCGCAGCAATCACATGTGTAATTTTTACAATTTAACTTTTTTTAAAAAAGTTTTTCATATATGGACCCTTAAGAAAAATATGTTCAGAAATGGACCCTTTTCTGAGCGCCGTGTGATTTGGCGCTCAGGTTGAACTGATGGGCGCCGTTATAATTGGCGCTCACCCTAGCCACGTCAGCAGGCGGGCACTCAGTCGTTTTGCTGACTTGGCAGGGGGGTGGGCGCCAAATGACTTGCTGATTTGGCGCCCACCCCCGGGCACACAAAATTTCTTTCTTTCTTCCCCTCTTCTTCCTTTCTTCATTCCAGTCGCTCCACAGCAACTGCAGTCCGCAGCCTATGTCCACCTTACATGTCGGCCTAGTTGGAGTACTCATTTCATTTCATTCTATTTTATTAGTCTTTCATATTTTTTCCCCTTCTCTGTAACATTTTTTTAGCTTTCATATTTATTTTTTTCCTTATCTTTAACATTTTTTAAATAGCATATAATGGATAAGGACATGTTTGGGTGTAGTTTTTTAAAACCAAAGTATAAAAAAAAATGGTTTTAACATAGTTTAGAAAAAAGAGATCATGAGTGGTGTTTTTAAAACTCCAAAATGGTTGCATTTTTAGCAATACTATGGTTTTTTAAAACTATAAAAAATTTACATCCAAATACCTTCATGCCTCTTAAAACTAAATTATTTTGCAAAACCGTACTATTCTTACAAAACTCTAAAAATATTTTGTATCCAAACATGGCCTAAGCTGAAATATGAAAGGAATCATCGGCTCGTCCATCCGATGTTTTTTATTGAGCTATTTGGTCGCTTTGTACCTTTTTTTTTTTGTAAAAGCAAACATCTTGCGAGTATATCAAATTAAATTCAAATTTGCAAGCGTGTGGATTCATAAATTGTATTCGCGTGAAAAGTAGAAAAGTGGCTCCGATAAGTTGTAAGCCCATTCCTCGAAACTCATTAAAAATAACTGGATTAAAGCATGCATGAATGGTTTGTAGATATCCTTCATGCTGTTAACCAGATTTGGAGCTTAAAATCAAACGAGGCTCATATTTCAAGGTTGCACCAGACGACATGTTTAAGGAAATTTCTCACCAATAAAATGTAAAGTTAACATGATTTGTTCATTGTTCAGAAAAAAAACATGACTTGTTGGGTAATTCAATCATGGGCCTGGCTGCAAGCAAACTGAATAGCTGCAGCTGAAACAAAGGAGAAATGGACTAAATCATGAAACTTCTTGCTACAATGGTCTTCTGGAGATTCGGTCCAAGCATTACATAAGATGACTTAGTCTTCTGGAGAACTCGGACGACTCACGAGAGCATTCAGCACCACCTATGACTCGATTCACAAGAGCGGCTCATGATTCAAGGGTGACCTATCACAAGATAACCAAGATACTGCATGCTTAAGTCTTATTCCTCTTCTATGCATCAAACTTTCTTTCATAGAAAAGGGAGAGACCTAACCTTTTCTTTGTATGGTTGAAAACTGTAAGGCCCTTTGTGATCCCAACTGTCTGCACCCTCACAACGCCTTCTGTGTAAGTCATCAAGGAAGGATCTACTGCAGCAAGAAGCGCTGTTGGATCATGAAGATACACTCCTGCAAGCATCAGTGTAAAGTCAAGTCACAGTAATGCACAGCTCCTGACTTCCTGAGAAACCAACTGAACCATTTTTGCTTCGTTGTACTCACGCTAAGGTAGACGAACCTTTTCTGACTTGTAAAGTCAAGTCACAGTAATGCATCAATCTTTTTGGTTTCAGTTCAGTTGGGATGTGGGTGCTGCCTGGTTCCAGTGACACGGGGTGTCACATGCATTGCCTACTTATTAGATTCCGGGGTGGCAACCGTGCACACGGGCAGGGCAGGGCGGGCAAGCGTGAAATCCTGCTGTGGCGCGGGCGCGAGCAGAACAGCGGGAAGTCGACCTTGGCGCGCGACGACATGCAGCCGCGGAGGCGCGGGAAGCGGATCCAGCATCCCGTCACCAGCTTCGCTTTCTTCTCCTCCTCGGCGGTCGCCGCAGCAGCCTCCTTCTTCCCCATTCCGCTCCGCTTTCCCTCCTCCCCGCGCAGCTTCCCCTCCCGCTGCTTCCCCATCGCCTGACGACCTCCCTTCCGGAACCCGAAACAGACCAGCAGAGCGCCTCCGGCAGAGGTCCCCTCGTCAGCGCGACGGAATGGGAAGCCGCGCCGCGCGGCCTCCGGCGCAAGCTTGAGCGAGCATGGTGTGAGGCTCGAGGCGAACGGGAGTGTGAACGGCCTCTGAGGAACGCTCATTTACCCTGACCGTTGCAGTCTACACAAGTTGATTTTACAAAAAATCACAAAAAAAAAGAGAGTTGATTTTACAGATCGAAATACCTGTCACAAAGAAACTGAATCTATTCCGAATTACAGTTGAACCAAGAAAATATATAGTTGATTTTACGCATGGTCTCATTTCTGTTATTCATTGAACGGGTACAGTGAACTGAACCTATTATGTGTCTCGCAAAAGAAAAAAATTTAACCTATTCTGAATACGGAGTATCCATGAGGTATGCAGTAGTGGGGGTATGAACCAATAACACAGGCAAGCTTAAAAGTCAATAGTAACATGTAGTTGGATGGAAAGTTATGAACCAATAACACAGGCAAGCTTAGAAGTCAGGAATGAAGAAAGGAAGAAGAGAGGAAGAAAGAAAGAAATTTTGTGTGCTCGGAGTGGGCGCCAAATGATTTGGCGCCCACTCCCTGCCAAGTCAGCAAAACGACCGAGTGCCCGCCTGCTAACGTGGCTAGGGTGAGCGCCAATTATAACGGCGTCCATCAGTTCAACCTGAGCGCCAAATCACACGGCGCTCAGAAAAGAGTTCATTTCTGGACATGTTTTTCTTAAGGGTCCATATGTGAAAAACTTTTTTAAAAAAAGTCAAATTGTAAAAATTACACGCAATCACAGCGGGTTCCGTGGTTTGTGGAGCAGGCCGGCCCATTAGCTTGGCCCAGCAGGTGGGCGCGCACCACGTATTGTCGTATTCTCAGCTATTGCAGTGCAGCTACGCGGAGATCCTATAATTAGCGCACGCTTCCGCGAAGCTATACTTAACGCGCTTTGCGATGCATGCGCGAATTAGATCGGACGGCCGCTGTGTTTCTTCGACCTCCGTCCACCCACGCTTCTTTGCCGCACGCCACGCCGCCGCCCAACCACGTCCCGTGTCTCCAAGCTCTCCCCGCGCCACCGTGGTCTCCCGGCGTCGCCGCCTCCCCTCGGCCTCCCCTCGCCGAGCCCCTCCTCCCTTCCCTCCAGCTTCCCCGCGCCGCCGCCGCGGGAACAATTGTTCCGGCGGGAACAATTGTTCCGGCCTTCACGAGAATTGTTCCGACCGCCGGAACAATTGTTCCGGGCTGCCGGATTCGCGGCGAAGGCGGAGCGCGCGGGGCAGCTTCGCGACGACGGCGGGCGCGGAGGAGCGACGCCTGGCGGTGGCGGCCGGAGGAAGAAGAAGGGCGCCGTGGGCCGCCATGGGCCGCGCTACATGACGCTTAAAAGAAGAGCGAGGTACGCATAGGGAGCCCCCAGCTACGTACTCACCCTATTCTCGGCTCTTCCTTCCCCTTCCCAACCCCGCCGCCGCGCCTCACCGGCGAATCCTCTCACTCGGTTCTTCGTCTCCTCCAACGCCCCAGCAACGCCACCTGCTCTGCCCCTATGCAACGCCTGTCTTCTGCCTCGCGGCTTCTCATGTTCTGCCGGCCCCCTGCTCTTCCTGTCCGGTCGCCATCAGCTCTAACGCAACGAAGGTTTCCAGTCACGGCGGCACGCTGTCCACTTCCCCATCGCGCTCCACGGTGTGTTTTCTTGTTCCATGCTAAAGCTTCCGTATTTAGTCTGTCGCTAGAGTTTTGGACCTGGATAGTCACGAACTTTGGGCTTTGATTGCAAATTTTAAATCTCAGTTTTCTTATGTTATTTGATTTCTAAAATAAAGAGAAAAAGGGGGACAATTAGCAATCAATTTCAGACGATTTCAACCCTGACTGATGATACCATCTTATTTGAGCTGGGTGCTAAGATTGGCTTTTTATGCTCTTTGGTGATAGAATTCGTCAAGGATACCAGTACATCGCCAGGAGCAGAGGAGTAAAAATCGAGGAGTTGGGTGCAACAGACAAGCGCAGCCTCTTCCCTTCTGCCATAGACCGTATCCGTGCCTCTAATGATACCAGGATTTTCCTGGGCAAGCACTTTCCCATGACAGAAGAAATGAATCATGAAGGCTACAGGGGTGCAATCCAGGAGTTATTTCCTCGTTATGGTGAGGTACGCCCTGCCAATGGTGAAGATGATGGGAGGAAAACTATGGATGTCATTCATGGTGATAACGATGCTAATAAAGCAACAGTAGAGATCTCTGTTTTGGAACGAGATACAAAGGAGGTCAGATACGGTCAGGAAGATGTGAGTGGCCAAAGTGCTAGCAAAGTTAGTGATGATGAAGAATATTCGAGTTGGCCAGAAGAGGACCCTATTTGTTACCACCACGATGGGGTTCCCCATGTGTGTCCAATTCCATTGAGTAGCCACCGTGATGGTTCTATCAACAAGGGCACCTATTACTGGAAAAAAAAATTTCATGTCGCAGACCGTAATGAGAGTAAGTGATCTACATATCTTTTCCTTTTTTGTATTTTGATCTTTGGACAGTGCTCAAGCTATAGGGATGATAATATACTTTCCAGTGAAATTCACCTTGTGCAACATTAGAAGTGCGTATAAACACTCCGTTGCTGACCTATAGTGAGATGAAGAAGAAAGACAATGATTAAAGGACAAATTGGTTCTGAGATCGTATATAAATGTGGTACATGAACTTTTCAATAGGCAATAATTGTACAGAACAAATCAACTGGGGAAAAAAAAACTTTTAACTCCCCCAAAGGTTTTTGTTGTATAGGTAACCCCTTAAGAATTGGTCATCTCATTTTACCACTAAATCCATGTTACACCTGGCCCACTTTGATTTGAATCTTTGTACAATAATAGTTCCACTATATGTCATGAACCTTTTCGTGATTTCTCATATCGCCACATTTTCATATCCCAGGGTTCAAAAGGTATCCAGGCAACGCAAACTGCTATGGGTAACAACCCAAATAGGGCAGTTGTGTGTTGCCCTAATAATCCCAATTAGGGCAGTGGTGTTGCCTGCAACTGCAAACTGCGTCTTAGGCTACTGTAGCTTCATTCACAGAATATAGTCATGAAAATATTTTAATATTTTGGAACTTAGGATATGCTTCCATCTATTGGCTTACATGAAGTGGTGCAATTTTAGTAGTTTAGGTTGAGCATGTGGATGGAGTGAGATGGACAAAACAATGTATTAAACTAGAAAACTATTCCTTTTGATTATGTATTAATGTTATTAAAAGGAAACCTTGTATTTATTAATCTACTGTCAATTTCCCGTTTCAATTTAACATGTAATCTTTTATGAAGCTCGATTGGAGGCAATGATGTTGTCAGAACCCAACAGACATTGTGTCCTGCATCGTGGGACTTGCTATATTCATAGACCACGTCCCATGTGGCAAGTTTTCTCAATAAAACTGTCCAAAATTCATTTGGACTGCGGCTCAGTGGAGGTATATGGATATATTGCTGCACGTGATAAGCTGGATCCATTACTTAATTATATTATCAATATTAGCAGGGATGATCCTGTCATCCTGCAGCAGGTGCGCATCTTTACTTACAATTATTTCAAATTACTTTATTTGTTCCACTATATAAAGCCAGACTCATCACATAGAACAAATATGATTGGTGCATACAGTTTTTGGTATATTACTTATGTGTACGTTATCATTGAAGTTGGCATAGCGTGGAAATGTTGTACCAATTGTGCTTTTAATTTGTTTCATTGACCTCCTTAATGTCTTGAGGTGGGATTAGTCTATGGGTGTTGTGCCATATTTTTTATTATGTAACTGTTTACCAATTACCATCTCTTGTTTGAACCGAAACAGGCTCTACTTTTATTTCATTTCTTTAATAAAGAGAATTTGTCTTCTAGTAGAGGAAAGAATATACATATCTGAAAGGCAACCAATATTCAGTTTTTTTTTTTGTGTGTGTGTGTGTTGGCCCCGTTTGGAAGGCCAGTGATTTTCAGAATCCAAAAGCTAGCAGCTGGCCGGCGTCCAAACGGGCCGGATTCTGCCGCAGCTTCTGGAATCCAGGCCAGCAGATTTTCACAATCTGGGAAGCTGGAGCGAGGCAGCTTCCAGCGGCTACTGGACGGCCAAATTACGATTTTGCCCCTTGTACTTTGGAAAATAACGTAAACTGCCATCAATATCTGGTCCGATTCTTTCCTTTGCAAGAAGACAGAGCGGGACCGGGCAAGTGGAGCCCACGTGCACATGAAAAGTAGCGGCTGCTGCTAGCTGGTATCCAAACATCCGCTTCAGATTATGGACAGAAACTAGCTTCTGAGATCCGATCAAAAAATCCAGATTTTGGTAGCGGCTTTCAGTTTCCAAACGGGGCCATAGCTGCAAAAGATTACTCCAAGTGTTTATTGTATCCAAAAGCAGCCGAATGATATTGTTGATTGTATAAGCCCTATGTCAAGTAATTTTATGAAATGACAATTAGGTTAAGAACAGACTAAGATAACTGTTATCCTAGGTGCAGATAAGCATTGCATATTCGAAATAAAAATAAAAGAATAGTTTTGGACCCTTCAAATCATGAATGATCCCATCACAACAGTCTTTATTTAACACAAGCCTATATGATTGATATTTGGAATTTGATGCATGACAAAGGTCTTAACTAGCAGTTGTAAAATACTGTTAACTAGCTATTGTTTCAAGTGAAACTCCATATGGAAAGTATTTAGCTTTAGATATTTCTTTATAGAATGACTAAACTAGAATAATTTTGTAGGGTTCCCTCATCCAGATGACTAGCCCTAAGAGAGGGATTAATTTATCTTGTGCTATTCTAATTGAATATGACATGAGGATCAAATCAGGAGATCGAGAGGAAGACGACCTGCAGCTGATTGATGGTGCAGCAATGATTAACGAAATGATCGTAACGTCTGAACCATTTACAAAACGCATCCATGGAAATTATGGTGCAGTTGACCTAAATCAAATGTGTCTTAAGAATGCAGTGGAGGCAACGATGGAAGTTGCCATATCAGAAGTGCAATGTAGTTTTGATTTGTGTATCAGCTGTTTTACCAGTGGGTTACATGACGAAATTCGACTCTTTGATGGTGTGATTGGTGAGTCACGGGGCTTAAGGAGGCATGTGATTGCAGTTCAGATGGATACTTATATGGATTTGAAGTTCAAGATAGGTTCAGGTTCTTATTGTTCCACGGAACATTGTTGTTCCTTCAAAGCGACAAATCATGGTTGTTCCAGTCAAACAATAAACATTGAGTTGGCCTCAATTTTGGTGAAGGTTTCTTGGTCAACTTTGCGTAGGAATATTCGTGTGTCTTGACTGGTTCAATGTATTCGATCTTGGTTGTTGTGTTCGTTTACTTGACTGCTACATATTTGTGTCCTAGGTTGATTCTGTCAATATATTGACTTAAGTTATTGTCTACCAGCCTGTTCGGCTGGTTGGATTCCAGCCCAGCCAACCGTGATTTCATCTCACAAAAATTAACCCAGCCAACCAGCCAACCAGCCAACCAACAGTATTTTTCTCTCACAAAAATCAGCCGCGGCTTATTAGCACCAGCCAACCGAACAGGCTATATCTTTGTCAGAATTTCCTATTCCTCTACTACTGAATTGTTTTTAGCGATTCGGTTCTGCAGTCTTGCATTCTGCACCATCCATACCGAGACTGCAATCTGATGTGTTGCATCTCATTCCTGTCGAGTGTTTAGAGGAAAAGAGAACGAACACAAGTAATTCTGGGAGTCAAAAACGAGTTGAATATCAAAGTAGTTCTGCGAATTCCTGAACAAGAGAACGTCACTTTCCTTGAAATCACTCGCTCATGGTTATCGAAGTCCAGCCCTTTGGTGTGGTTCTCCCATGGCACAGATCATGCAACAGAAGCACCACACTCGCTCAACAAACGGGCTCGCCCATTAGATGATTTGCAGTCTTTGCAGGCTCGCGAGTCGCGATGCAGCTGGTGTTTTTGTTTTTAAAATTAGTTCGTTTATTTTAATCGGAGAAATAAGACTGGGTCTGATCCTGTTGTCCGCGTGGCGGAAGCAGCCGTGGAAGCGTATAAAACAATGACCATCAACTGCAAACGACTGAATACATTAACTTTTGACTGACCGGAGTATCTTTGTCACACCTTGTCCAAAATCTTTGCACTCGCTGCTTAAAAAAAGTAAGATTCTTTTTAAAGAAAGATCATTCTCGTCGTTGAAAGGGAAAAAAAAAAAACTATACGCCGTGAATCAGAGTGGTCGAAGGCCTCCATGGCCCATGGCCCGACGAGCAACAACACATCGGCTCGTAATTCGACGTCGTGAAATCCGACGGGCCCAGCCATCAGTCTCAGCCAATTGGCGTGTGCCCACTCCTGCCCCCTTCCCGTTCCGACGGGCCCAGCCGTCAGTCTCAGCACAATTGACCGTTGCCGCGCTCCCCGTTCCGGAAGGCCCGCCCCCTCCTGCCCCCTTCTCCCTCGCCGCTCCGGTTTGGCAACTCCGTCGAACCCTAGCTCCGGCGGCAACATCCAATCCCCCCCACCCCCACCCCCATAGCATATCCGTCTTGCAATCCGTTCCTCGAAGAGGGTTTCGGCTCTCGGTGGCCGGGATCTTTCGCCTCGACGATCACGGTGACCTCTCTCGGCCGCCCCCTCCGCCGCCTCCATCCCCCATCCCGCGGGTCGCGCGCCCTAGGAGATGGCGTCCGCCTACTTCCGCAGCCTTCTCGGTCGTCGCACTGCCTTGAAGGTTTGTTCCTTCCTCGGCGATCTCGGTGGCAGCCGGTGCTCACGGAGTTCCTCCTCCCTCCGCGACCTCGGTGGCCGCGAGCCCTCGGGAACCCCCTTCCGCCGCTTCTTCGGTAGCCGCGCATCTTCGGAATCCGGTTTCGCCGCTTCTCTCGCGCGCGAGGTAGTTGAATCTCCAACCCGATCTCCTTTCTCACCGTTTGCGCTTGTTCAATCGTTGCGAAGTTGTGTGGGGTTCTGTTAACAATTTTCCGTGCTGCCTTTGTAAACCATCTTTTGCACGCAATGATTATGATTTGTAGCATTTCGTTAGGATGGTCCCTTCATAAATCCTGTACCTGATTAACAGGAGAATAACTCGGCCAGTAGAAGATTAGATTGGTGTAGGTTAGCTACCAAACTTTGTGAGTATATGCTTTATGTTCTGCTCAGATACTTGGGTTGCAATAGAGTTAGGAAAGTAGAGCTTAACCTTTTGCTTTTGCTGCATGTGATATATGCTTCCATTTTAAGATCAAACCACCAACGCCATTTCCTCTAAAAAGAACGCCATCTTATTGACTTGCCTGCTGTTTATTTTCTAAATTTATAACCCCATTTTATTGGAAC
The DNA here is from genome assembly GCA_007726485.1 of Eragrostis curvula. Lineage (NCBI taxonomy): Eukaryota > Viridiplantae > Streptophyta > Magnoliopsida > Poales > Poaceae > Eragrostis > Eragrostis curvula. Next base: position 54,404,875 of record CM017439.1, read on the forward strand.
TAACTATAATTGTTTACTAGATGAGAAAGCCAATAAACAGATCAAGGGTAGTCATTGATGGACCAGGGGAGAAAGTAGAAGCAAATTGGTCTAGGGCTATCCATGATCTCAGGTCATGTTGTTATCGTGCTGGAAAAAGAGTCGATGTCTCACGTCTCTTTGGACCTGGTCAGGAGGTTTATACCACAGGATTTGATGGTACCTTTTATTTGGAGATTGAAAGTGAGAGTCCTGTTCTCGAATTTCCTATAATGCTTCGAAATCTCTATGTGAGGGGGTGGAGAGGAGCAAATGGTTCTTTTGAACTGGACTATTCTGGAAAGGAGAGCAAGAATTACTTGCTTGATGAAAATTGCAAGAGACTCGATTTTTCAGTTAACTACGACGACCTCTTCCCCAAGGGCATTGATAAAGCTTCCACAGGCCTGTACACTCTAAGGGAATCCTTTAACAAACTGTGGGAGTACAGAGGGGGGAAAACTGAAGGGCTACGAGTCCATAGGAAAAATCGCTCTTCACTTTTCAGAACCAGCGAGGTTCCAACCAATATATGAACACGTGTCTGAGTCTATTCTTGATCCTAAGTTTAGTAATCAGGACAAGATGGCAGCACTTGAAATATTGATCACCAATTATTCAGATATCTGTGAAACTGTCATGGAAATCCTGGATTGCATGCTGGCAGGAGGCACTGTTCCATCTCATTGAAATTGGTGACCTGAAATTCTCCATAACAGAACTTGTGGGTCTAGTACGTGTTCTGTTGGTTGATGCATACAATCATGGGGAGTTTGACCACTCTTCTGCACCCAAACCTTCAGAAGTTGAGAGCTTCGACTTGTTTGAGGATACTGTGGGCGAGAAGGGACTACACACCATGACAAACAAGCAGAAGAAGAAATACTTTTCACAACTGAAAAAATTAAGGAAGACAAATGGCAGAGGAGGGAAAGGCCCCAAGGGTGGAGGAGGATGTGTCAGTACAACTCCTCCCTCATTTCCTAAACTGGTGGAAACCTGGAAGCCCCAACTAGTACCAAAGGCCAGATTCAGTTCTTTCAAACAGCAGCCTGGAACTGAGCGGCTATTCGATGACAATGAAGGAGATCCAGGTCTCAACATGATAACCTCCAAGAAGAGGAAGTGTCAGTTATTTGAACAGAATATAGGGAGGGAGAAAAAGAGAACTTGGAATCTGGTGCAGGCTAATACTGGATCATCTGATATGGCATCAAGCAAAGCTGAGCAGTTGATCAATGAAGTTCTTGCAGAGGTAGTTGTTCTGTTCTGGTCAAAATTTTCTGTTGAGCTCTGCATTATTTTTATCAATCATGTAAACAGATCATGCAATCTTCTGCAGGCTGATGCTGGGTCATCTGGCAATGCATCTGGTGGTCGCAGATTGGCTCAGCCGGGTGCTGAGCAGTTTCAGATGAAAATTGGTAATAACAAGGTATACATTTTAGTCCTTTTCGGATACAAAAACCACACTCCAAGTCATACATTACCTAATTGATACCATTTCTTGATGTTATGTCTTTGCTCGGCTGTTTTCTCTGTTTTTATGTTTGTAATAATGTGCATCTGTTCCTTTTCAGGTGGGTTTGGTTATTGGAAAAGGCGGGAAAGGCCCCAAGGGTGGAGGAGGAGGTGTCAGCACAACTCATCATCTGGTGCAGGCTAATACTGGATCATCTGATATGGCATCAAGCAAAGCTGAGCAGCAGCACAACTCATCATCTGCTGGTGGTGGTGAGTGGATATGATTTCTCGTTAAGCCCATGTGCCATCGCGAGAGTTGCGAGTTCTGCTTGTTCGTGCATAGGCTGCTTTCATGGTGTAGATTTAGCTTATTTTCCTTGCTTGATTCATCCGCTGGTGGCGGGTGACTATTTCCTTGTTTAGCCCATGCTTTATCGCGAGTTCCGTTTGTGCACAGGGCCTAGCTGCTGGTGGTAGTGTATATTTATGCTATTTTTACTCGTTTTACAATTCGAATTTGGGGGCAGAGTCGATAGATCTATCAGTGTGTGCTGCAGTAATCAGTACTCCTTGCTATTTGACTCTTGGGCATTTTAGAGATCACAGGCAGACAGATCCTATTTTCGCAAGTCCTCTCAGGTCATTATAACTTTACCACACGCCTACAGGTGTAGAAGCCTAATTTTGTAAGCAGCCTAAAGTACCATCATCCTCGTCTTCTACTCTGGATAGAGGGGAGTGGAGGCCCACATAAAGCCAGATTGATGTGTTTAACCATCCATTGTCTTGGGTGGAAGTTTAGTGCTTGCTAGAGAGGGTTAGTCTGGTCGCATCTATTGTAGTTGCACCTGGTTATGAAGGCAAGGCCATGCTAGTCTTGATATTAGCAGCTCCAATGCAATGCCACGGTGGCACCGTAGAAACATCACTTGAGCAGGGATCCTAGGATAGCTATAGAATGTTTCAAATGGTACTGCTGAAGACCATAGCAGCAGGGGTCTAGGTTGGCAGTGTTGACAAGGATGGCAAGAGGCTGCTATTTTTCTTAGGAAGTGGGTCCATGATTGACCACTATAAATTGTTATTTTTGTGTGGCAATCACCTCATATTGTTACGGAGCTACTACAAGTAATAAACAACATTGGATTTCTCTGTTGGATCACTCTGCTTGATGACCTTATTCCTTTTCGTTGTGGAGTCAATGCAAGATTAAAATAAAATGGTGCCACATTCCCGCTCATTTGTCCACTCAGTTGCATCTTGTGCTATTGGTGTTTTATGAAGTTTACTTGTGTGTTCACCAACTATTCTGTCTATTATGCATCATTACGTGGATCACACAAACTCGAAATGTGATTCCTTATGTTTCTTAAATCTTTTATGTGCCATCAATACATAGTTTTCTAATATGCATTCTGAAGAATAGTGGTTTCTGTATCAGGGCATGGTGCATCCATCCCACCGTTATCTTCTCAAAGCAGCACACCTCAGTACTCATCATATGGTGGAAACCAGGGTACAAGCAAAAAGATTGAAATCCCAAGTGGAAGGGTAACTATGTTCAAATTGCTTTCAACAATTGAATGTTATAGTTTTTCATCATGGATTATCATGGGGGAAAAAAAATCTGAAGTGTGATATTTGTTGTACTAACTGTCGCTGTTGTTGGCTTATTGTAGGTTGGTGTTATCATTGGCAAAGGTGGGGAAACAATAAGGTACCTCCAACTTCAGTCAGGAGCAAAGATTCAAGTAACCAGAGACAACGAAGCTGAACCTGGTGCGTTGACAAGACCAGTTGAGCTTCAAGGCACTCCTGAGCAGATAAGCAAAGCTGAGCAGTTGATCAATGAAATTCTTGCAGAGGTAGTTGTTCTGTTCTGGTCAGAATTTTCTGTTGAGCTCTGCATTATTTTTATCAATCATGTAAACAGATCATGCAATCTTCTGCAGGCTGATGCTGGGTCATCTGGCAATCCATCTGGTGGTCGCATATTGGCTCAGCCGGGTGCTGAGCAGTTCCAGATGAAAATTGGTAATGACAAGGTATACATTTTAGTTCTTTTCGGATACAAAAACCACACTCCAAGTCATACATTACCTAATTGATACCAATTCTTGATGTTATGTCTTTGCTCGGCTGTTTTCTCTGTTTTTATGTTTGTAATAATGTGCATCTGTTCCTTTTCAGGTGGGTTTGGTTATTGGAAAAGGCGGTGAGACTATTAAATCCATGCAAGCCAAATCTGGAGCTCAGATTAAGGTTAGTGGTCTTGAATTCAGCTTCCATTCACACTGGCAGCTTTGCAACCAACATCTTTGTTGTTCATATGTCCTTCTTTTCCTAGATGCCAAAGATTTATTGATTATGTGCGATGTTGGTTATAAGCATTGTTAACTATACTTCAATTTTACTAGTTTTATTTGCTCTCATTTGGTTCTGTGTTTAGTTGTTAACTTTATTCATGTTCTTAAACATTCTTGTGCAGGTTATTCCTTTGCATTTGCCCCCAGGTGATCCATCAACTGAAAGAACTATGTATATTGATGGCACAAAACAGCAAATTGAAATTGCAAAGCAGTTGGTGAATGAGGTCATCAGTAATGAGGTCCGCCTTCTTTCTTTCTCATGCATCTGTTTATTTTCTTTATTCCCATGATTTTATCATTTTGTTTTCATGTGTGATTAAAATATTGCTTCTGGGTTTATGCTGTTTTATGTTTCTTATTTTATTTTACTATGTTCCTTGGTTGAACTTTTACCATGGTTTGCCTTGAAGAGTGCCTTTCTTTGCTTCTTTGATGCCCATATTGATATCATAACTATGCTAGGCAGTGTGTTCACTAGTCTGACACATCTTCGATGTCTCAAGTCGTTTTGTTATATTGCTGACTTATTCTGAATAAAATTTCTAATGGGTTTGGGGATGGTTTAAGACATCATAAGGGCGAAATTATGTGCATCCTTGCATCCTTGTAATTGTTATCTTGTTGATCATGTAACCAAAATTGTTTCCTTGGTATCACAATTAAAGTTTCGAGGAGTCATTGTTTTTCATTATAACTAATTCTCCCACGCTTTTATGATATACTTGGGCAACCTTATGCCACTATGTATGTCGCAACTCCATGGTGCTGTCAGCACATGGGAGTAATTTTTTTTTGTTCTAGTCATATTAGTAACTTTGGCTAACCAGGAGGACCACAAACTGTCCTGGAGAGCAGGTTTGTTACTACGACGCACATCATTGTGGCTGATATTGTTATGTATTATTTGATCTGGCCTGCTTTATCCCATTTGTACATTTAAAACTTGCCATCTCTTCTGTTTACCACTGTGGATGCAATTTATATATTGTTCTACCTGGTCTATTGGTAAGGAATTGCTCTAGGATTTGGATCTTGATTCTCCTATCCAAACAGACACAGGCCCTTTTGTATGTCGTGGGGGGATATGCACGGGTGTTACTTCCTTAACAAATTTACGCAACTCCTAATTATGCTCACTAGGTTGGCTAGATTTTCTTTAGGTGGTGCTGCACTTAGTCATTTTATGGTGCTAAATTATTGGGCCTACATGCTCACATACTAAATATAACCTTTGGGGACAGCCTAATGTGAATAATGTGTTTCTATTTGATTTGGGATATTCCTAAATTTTGTATCTGTTAACTATCTTGTAACAAAAGCATGCAGAGTACCTCACAGGAAGGAATCTACATTTTGGTCATGCATGTCTCTGTTCTATCTTGTGACTTTGCAGGTTGCTATCACTAATATAGTTTTAATGCTTAAAACGAATACATTAAATTTCTCCTTTGACATTCATTTATTTATATTATATCTATAAACAATTCTTATTGGGAAGTTGTATCCAAGAAAGTAACCTATTTGATTTTTATATCTTGTCATTTAGCGATGAATTAAATCGTTGAGAGTAGTGATGTCTCCAACTCTATCACTGATCTTTAAACATATATTGAAAAACTCTATCCTATGTAAATCTTTTACTTCAATTGAGCATACATATATATTTACTAGCAAATTGCCCGTGCGTTGCTACGGGAACATAATATTTTAATAAACGTAATTATCTTGCTAAAAATATCATAATATTAGTCTCTATCCAAAGGAGTATCCACACCTATTGAATTTGCTAGTACTCCAGAAAATTATACAATCATTTTCTTAGCCAAAGTAAAATAGCAAACACATGTTTCACATTTCTAAAAAAAAAAAACACATGATGCAAATTTCAAGACAATTCCAAATAAAGGGCTTTATATGACCTACGCAATCAGAACAAGAAGTTTTCTTCTTCTTCTTTTTTTTTTTTTTTTTGCGACGACGAACAAGAAGTTTTCTGGAACTGCAGAATATGAAGTTTTACCTAAACGAAGTTAGTGGTTTAATGTTAATCAGAAAGTTATAAAGATAGAAGCTTAACAATCCAATGCACTGCAACGAATGTGAAGTATCTTCTTTCAACTAAAGAGATACACAAAGACAACTGATTCAAAGATGGTACAGGATTGTTATTTGTTAACAAGCAGATTTTTTATAAAGTGTGTTGCATCAGGCGCGATGTTATGGAATTAGTTTTGGTACTTAGTTAAACACCTGACGTATAGGCCACCATGAGCCCATTTCGAGCTGAGTTTGTGCAGCGCTCGTGGTGACCAACAGCTCGAGGCGGCAGCCGCTGGTGCCGCGATGACATCGAGTCATGGTGTCGAGGTGCAGCGTCGCGTGATCCGGACGGCGAGCTCGACCCCCTGCGTGCAAAGCTCGGCCGGCCTTAGAGCCGTGGCAAGGCAGATGACGAGCTCAACCTACGGGCCACGGCATGCGGTACAGCAGTAGCGAGGTCGCCGAGTTCCAGCATGGAGCGACGTCCGGGCCGACGGGCAAGCTCCAGGCCACGGCGACGTACGGGGTCTTGGAGGGCATCCGAGACCACGATGTCCAATATATGCACAAGGCATGGCCTGATCACCGATCACGCACAGCACAGCGGCACAGGGCACAAAGGATGATGTGGTGTCCATCGCAAGGATCCGAGTCGAATCCAAAACGTACGTAGCCACGGACTCTTATACGTACATACACAATTTGATTTTCTGGCGGCAGGCGGACTCATTGGCAGACCGATGGACGATAGCAGAACGATTAATTAGGCAGACATGACACATCGTTCAGCCTTTTTAAGTAGTAGAGATATATATTCGTCTAGCTTGCCAATCTTCATTAGCCCCAATAGTTTTGCACTAGGGAGACGGTAGATGGGCATCACCTGTATTGCTTGAGAATCTTGATTGGTGAGTTGCTCCCTCCAGTTTTCTTGGTGGATCTGGAATTTCTCTGCAATATTGTGCCTTGTGTTTGTATGTTCATTTGTCTTCTGCACTGTTATTTTTACATTTTGTACTCGCTGCTGTTTTGTTTATACCATATGTACAAATGTGCAAACTATATTTTTGCAGAATCGTGCCAGAAACCCAATGTCAGGTGGCTATGGTCAGCAGGGTTATCGCCCTCCTCGTCCTCAGGCAAGCTGGGGCCAACCTGGTGCTCCACCCCCACAGCAGCCTGGTTATGGTTATATGCAGCCTGGAGCTTATCCTGGGGCACCTCCACAGTATGGTGCACCTCAGCAATCTTATGGTAGCTATCCTCCAACATCTGGTGGCTATCAGGCTGGCTGGGATCAATCGCAACAACAATCTCAAACAACACCCCCTGGTACAGGGTATGACTATTATGGCCAACAACAGCAGCCTCAACAACAATCTGCCCCTGGGACTGCTGCATCTACTGATGCTTTTAGCTATAATTATGGCCAGCCTCCTACATACGCTTCACAGGGTTATGGTGATTCTACTTACTCTCAGCAGAGTGGGGGACAGCGAGCATATGGGCATGACAGTTACTCTGGTTATCAGACCCAAGGTCAGACTGGTTATGAGCAGCAGGGCTATGGCACATCTGCTTATGGATCAGCTGCAAACTCTACTCAGGATGGATCTGCGCCCAGCTATGGTGGTGCTGGCGGAGCCAGCCAGTCATCTCCATGGCAGCAAACTTCAACCCCAGCTACTGGAAGCCATCCCGGCTATGCCAGCCAACCTCCTAGTAGTGCTGCGCCAAGCTACCCGGCGCAAGGTTCTGCTCCACCATCTGGCTATGGTGCTCCACCGCAGTCTGGCTATGGCACCCAACCACAGCAAGGTGGATATGGCCAGAGCGCTTATGGGCAGCCTTCACCACAGGACCAGAAGCCTCCTGCATCTTCGCCTTACGGACAGGCTCCCCCGGGGTCTGCTCAAGGTGGTTATGGCCAGTACGGTTATTCCAGCCAGCCAGGATATGGTGCACCCCCTCCATACCCTGAATGAAGAAGTACAGCACATATACGAGTTGATCTGAACCATTCATCGCATCACGAGGAAAAATGAATGGTACAAATGGTGGCAACAGATGTTGCCAGGAACAAATCTGCTTTTTCGGCGATGCTTATGGCAGTGGGGGCTATGGGCAGCCTCCAGCATACTCTACTGAAGCAACAGCAACTGCTGCATCACAGGATCCTTCCACTGCTCCTGCCGCCTCTGCTGCGGCCACATCAACAGCCGCTGCTGCTCCTGCCAACAGCGGTAGTGCCCAAGCCTCTGCAGAAAGTTAGGCTTCCACCGCCAAAGATCTGGTGTCCTCCGCTCTGTTGCTTAATACTATACTTCTAGTTTAGGGAAGAGGGTTCCGTATCTACAAGTTACATTGTTTTCCTTGTTGCTCCATTTTTAACTTCTATCTTAATTGCATCTTTTTCGTGTTGTTTAGTGCATCTACTGTTTTATTCCAATACCTGGCATGTATGGACCTGTGATGTGCTTGTATTTACTCTTAAAACTGTAGCGGGTCTGGATATTGAGCACCTACCCCTTGAACTCTATTTACCATGTCCCTGCTTTTTATCTCATCTGCACTGGTGGCCGAATATGCCATACTTTTGTTATATAATTTTTTTTCCTTCTATTTCCCAAGCTGTGATACGAAGTACTGTTGGGTTAATGTGTAGCGGGCATACTCCCTAGATATATTTGTCATACAGCAAGTTTCCCAGCTGTGCATCAGTTATTAATGGTCGTACTGGTGGTTCAAAAAAAATACACGAACAAATGTCGAAGATCTTTATACGTCTGTCTGCAAATTTTTACATTATGTGATATTGTGATGAAAGTGACCGGTGGCTCTCTTTCATGGGCTTTGGAAGCACGGTGCGCTGCCTGCCAAGTGCTAACTTTGAGCTTATTTGGCATTGTATCTTGAAACCGGTAGAACACCAATTCGAAGTTCTCACAATTCGCCATGGCTGGATTGTATTTTTGTCTCCAAATATTAAGAAAGATTGGATTGCATTGGTAGTACATGAACTTATGAGGTGTGTGCAAAAATAGTCAGAGAACTTGATAGTTGCTCAAATACATCATAAAGCTTGTTTTGGGGTGCATTAATGGTGCAAAAACAACCATGTTGGCTAATACGGGACACGTGGGCTGGCATGGATAATTTGCACGCCCCCTTTTTGATCGCTGCTCCATCTATGTATCCCGTAATCTCTGCAAACCTTCAAAGCTTGAAGCCTTGAACGATGACTGCGCGACCTTGCTTCGGACGAACGACCATCTTGAGGACGAAAAAACTCGATTGTGATTGCTGGTACGGTGCGATGGCCAGGACTGTTACGACTACGGCGTGAGGGCTTGCGGCTGTTGTGATGGCACTGAGACGTCATCCATTTGGAGAGACTGCCTCTGTTTACGGTAGGTTTATCAGCAAGTAATCCAGGCATGTGGAATTAGGTCTCTTATGTAGACACATTGCAGACTGCAGTTTTTTTAGATATATTTTGCTTGTTGGGGACATGTAGTGTTCATATTTGGTGCGAAAAGTTATTGAGATATTGAATTTCAGCACGTCGTCGGTCTTACAATAAATTAATTAGCGTGTTCGTCTCGCTGCTTTGCAGCAGCTATAGTGTTCGCAGTTATTTCTTCAGTAGCAGCTACAGTGTTTGCAGTTATTTTCTGCAGCCGCAGCTACAGCGAGACGAACAAGCTGAATACTACTTCCTCCGATCTTTTTTATATGACACCGTTGACTTTTTTCGTTACTTTGACCATTCGTCTTATCTATAAATAACTAAGTGTATGCGTTACTTTTAAAGCACTTTTGACAATGAATCCAATGATATTCATTCCACATTCAAAAACTAACTATTTAAATCTATATTGCTAGTCAAAGTTTAACGAAAAAATTAACAGTGTCATATAAAACAGAACGGAGGGAGTATATTCTAAGGTGCGAACAGTTATTGACGTTTGACCTTCTAAGGGTCTTACAACAAATTAATATATTCTAACATGTCCGGTAAGTTTTCAGACTACCGGGATTTCGTGTTACTAGGACCTTTTTTTTCTTTTCTTTTTTGAGCATCATCAGCCTATCAAGTTGCAGACCTAACAAGCGGTAGAGTTAAAAAGGCGAAGCCCAGAATACCAGAATGGTCCAGCCCGATCCATCGCAAGCCTTTTTGAGTTGCGTTTCTTGGCCCACACAAACTCTTTTCTCCAATAAATCGCTGAGCTTTGGAGTGCGGTCCAGTCGAAGGCCACACGCCACGGGCTCCCAGCCATGGCGTCCTCTTCCTCCCTCTCCCCGCCGGCGGTGCCCATGGAGCTGCACGCCGGCAACCGCGACCGCCTCGTCGCCGCCCTTCGTTCCCACCTATCCGCGTCCGCTCGCCCGCTCCGCGGACTGGTGCTCCTCCAGGTCCCACTGCAATCCATTTTTTCCCTTTGTATTTGGGGGTGATTTGATCTGATCATCGCTGCTACTAACTTGTGGAATCCACTGGGTTCTTCGTCTGTAGGGAGGGGATGAGCAGACGCGGTACTGCACCGATCACCTCGAGCTCTTCAGGTACTCGCGCTGAAATGATCTTTATATTTTGATTTAAGGGATTGAGATGCTGAGCGTAAATGCCACAGGCAGGAGAGCTACTTCGCTTACCTCTTCGGGGTGCGGGAACCAGGGTTCTACGGCGCAGTCGTGAGTTCTCTTCCTTTTATTTACAAGCGTAAAGTGAATAAATCTTTTGTTAATGCGTTAGTAAATCTTAGTTGGGTTGGAATTGTTTGAATCTAATTAGTTTTATGAATGATAACATATGGCTTTCATGGAAAACAATCTGGAATTTTTCTCTGATGTTTCATATGCATACATGCTTGCGAATTTGAAATGTGAAATATCCACTTGATTGTACTATGTTGCTGGTGATTTCAGAGGTTATTTTGTATATGAATGCCGAAGTCTATATTACCAAGTACGTTCCATAACAGTTTAGTACTGACAACAGGACTTACTAATGTAATTAATTTTAGCTGCTGATGTTGATTTTTTATTATTCTACAAATGCTGACTTGGCCTTTAATTGTTGTTGTAGGACGTCGCCTCTGGACAGTCAATTTTGTTTGCTCCAAGATTGCCTTCTGATTATGCTGTTTGGATGGGTGAAATAAAACCTTTGTCCTATTTCAGGGTATTTCATCTTGTGAATTTGGATTCTTCAACTGGTGCTACATTATGGATGAACGTAATGTTTTCTATGAATATGTACAGGATACATACAAGGTCGATATGGTCTTCTATGTTGATGAGATTGCACAGGTTTTGCAAGATCGTTTCAGTGGTGATGGGAAACCTCTCCTGTTTCTTTTACATGGAAAAAATACAGACTCTGGAAATTACTCGAAACCTGCTAGTTTCGAGGTAAATGGCCTGCCATTAGATGCATTGTGTCACGAACTAGTTATACCAGTTAATTTTGAACTTTTGATGTTTCAGATAGCATAAGGCTTGCATTTACATTACATCTCATGTATTTTTCTTCCTAGGAACCAAAACTATATCCTCAAATAAATTCAGATTGTGCGATGCATTATTTCTCTTGCACTTTCTCTCTTCTGACATTTGTGATTTAAATGTTTTTCCTCTATGCTAGGGAATGGAGAAGTTTGATACTGATTCAAGTCTACTTCATCCTATTTTAACTGAGTGCCGTGTTATCAAATCTGACTTAGAGCTTGCCCTCATTCAGTATGCTAATGACGTCAGCTCTGAAGCCCATATTGAGGTACAAATTGGTTTCCTGAGTACCGGAAGTCACACTAATCATTTATTTCCATCTTCACTGGTACTTAGACAGTTAGACTGCATATATATACACCTTATAGTGCTGAGTCATAGTTAAACCATGGTCGCTCATTTTTGGGCTTGCTATTGTACCCAGATTGCCAGTTATTATCGACCAAACATTTCGTAGTGTTACTTTAGTTCTGCTACGATTGGTCCTTGTCTAAGAGTTGCTATTCCTTTGCCTATTGTCCTTAGAGTGTGAGTAACGGAAAAGTCTTGGCTTACAATTTAAGTAGAGCAAGTGAGCAACTCCTAGCAATGTTCTTTTGCAAGGGTTGAAAGATTAAAGTAGCTATGCAATTTTATGCCTTATGCCACCACCAGGTCCTAACTTCCTCTTCACAGAAAGATATAGCTCTGGCACAAGCAAAGAAAAAGAAACCACTATAAAAAAACATCCAATTCACAGAAGTCTCCCCTATGTCTCCTTTGAGCGTTATAACTGCCAAATGCTGTTTTTTTTCACTGTCATTATATGGATCTGCTTTGTTACTTTACTAGGCTATGAGGCAAGCAAGACCAGGCATGAAGGAATATCAGTTAGAAAGCATCTTCCTTCATCATTCTTATATGTATGGAGGTTGCAGGCATTGTTCTTACACGTGTATATGTGCTACTGGAGAGAACAGGTGACAATGATAGATGTTGTTGGATATCTGGAAAATGTTGGGCTTACTTGCTATTTGTTAAAATTTGAAGCTTTAGCCATCAAAACTTAGATAGATCGCATGCTTTTTTATTTTTGAGTCTTCTTCACCCTGTTCAAGGCGATTGCTGTTTCTCATCCTATTTTTATCGGAAGTTCAGAAGTAATTTTTTACCCTGTTCAAGATCACAAAATCAAAGTGAAATAATGTGGTTCTAGAAAACAACTGTTGCAATTCCCGAAACATCGAGTTTCTTTACTCTGTAGGATTATTCTTTTAGTACAAAAATAGACCATGTGACATTATTGTATTGGATACTCTTTGCTCTGCCCTGATTCTTTCACTTCAGAAGTTGAAATTTGCTTTGAAGATTCAATACTAACCTCCAGCAATTAATTTTATTGCATTTCAATTTGTCAGAGATGTATATGTTATTAATGTTCTACTCATTTGGCAGTGCTGTTCTCCATTATGGACATGCGGCAGCTCCGAATGACCGGGTAGGTGGATACTCATTTTGATGATTCTGATTTGGATCTCCAGTTGACTTAATTTGCTTGTTAGTTCTCACCAAACGAAACTTAATTCTCAAATAATGTAATATCGTGCATTTTTACATAGTATTTTCACATCTAGCAGTGGTATTATTCAAAAATGGACAAATGCAATGGGCATGGATCCAATTAACCTAAGATCCTAAGCCATGAAGGGTATTTGTGTGACTATTGCATGGTATATTTATTAGTTGTTTTCCTTTGTTTGTGTAACCATGTGTTTTTTCTTTCCATATTTTGTGGGGAGATTTTTTTATTACTGCAACGGGGTTTATGGATTTCACTTTTCTCTTGGCTAATAGTTGTCCATGTTCTTTCAGACTTTAGACGATGGAGACATGGCGCTAATGGATATGGGAGCTGAATACCATTTCTATGCATCTGATATTACATGCTCATACCCTGTAAGTACTTGAAAACTCCAGACATCTATGTTGCTAGCCATTGTATCCTAAATTTCAGTGTCTGTTTTTCGACTTCAATATATGTTGTTCTGTGAGATGAACTGCCACTTGATGCTACCAATTGGTTTATGTGGGACTTCTTCTGGATGTTTTTTTTTCCCTAGAAGATCATTTGCATTAAATGGGGCACTGGATGGTACCCTAATTTCCTTGACACAGCTTTTGGTCCTGTATCCAATGTACAAAAGAAGGATCCTTCCATAGTGCTACCTTGTGTTTTCTATTAAAAAGAACCCTTTTTAATAGAAAAACAGGGTGGCACTGTGGAGGGATCCTTTTTTTAAAAAGGTTCCTTCTCATGTGCTTATTTACCTTTTCGAAAAAAAAATGGTGCTTATTTATGTTTGTCTTAACCTTGCTATCTCAATTAAAAGTACTCGGCATTATCAATAATTAGCTTCTTGAGACTATTCACTACAGGATAAGAGATAGATAGATAGATACATGTTCACGTTTCCATGTTGTTCTTAGAGTAATATCATTTTCTGTATCATTGCTAGTGCCCCTTTTCCCCTCTACATTTTTGTTCTTCTTTTCGGTTCTTTGCTATCAAATCATTGGCGCTGAGTAAAATCAAGCTTAATGTAATATACAGTCCAAATTCATCTAGGCTCTATCAGATATTTGTTCTTTTATTTAAATCGAACATTTGCTACTTTGGGCTACTTTCATCTATTAGTGCTAAGCTGGCCATGAGCTATAGCTGGCAGTGGGACAGGGACATCATTTTGATCCCTTATTTCTTATATCATTTAGAACCTATATTATAACTTTTACTTTCAACAGTATTTCGATGTAAGTCACAATTTTCTTTCATTACATCTTTCGACAAATTCTGTTTACTAATATCATTTAATGACCTTCTATGTTTGCAGATAAACGGGAAATTCAGCAGCAATCAGATAATAATATACAATGTAAGTACCCAGTAATAAAATGAACTTTATCTTATCAATTTCTGCAAGTGATACAAAACATGGAAGGCTAGGTTGCCGACTTTGCTCTTTTGATATAGTTCCCATCTTTCTTAATGTAAAGCTAATCTACATTCTGTACAGGCTGTCCTTAAGGCTCATAATGCTGTCATATCACACATGCGGCCTGGGGTTAATTGGATGGATATGCACAAGTAAGAACACATTAGAGCAGACATGCAATTGGAAACACACCATTCAAGAAGTATAATTGGAGATTCATTTTATGTTTATGGTGCAATTTTCAATGCTTATAGTGCTGTTTTTCTCCATTCATCATGTTTGCCTCATTATTTATTTTCGTGTTGTTAATGTGTTTATTATCAAATACGGACTACTATGAAGCATGTCTTTGGAACCTTGGCTTAATGTATCACGTGATTTATTGGGTAAAATTGCTGTTTTCTTGATGCATGCTGTCATCATATTCAATCTTGTTTCGAACTATTTTGCAGATTGGCAGAGCAGACAATACTTGAATCCCTCCAGAAAGAACAAATTCTCCATGGGTGCGTGTGTAACTCACATCTCCTTTCATATTTCAACGTGTCAACTACTTTCCCAACTTATCAGGTCCTTGGACACCATTTATCATCAGGGATGTTAAAGATATGATGGCTCAAAGGTTAGGTGCTGTTTTCATGCCTCATGGTCTTGGACACTTGCTTGGGATTGATACGCATGACCCAGGAGGCTACCCTGAGGTTGGTACACTTTATATGGTGTTTATGAACATAGTTTTCAATCTACATTTGTTCCCTGCTTTCAATTGAAGGGAGTGCTTGTTTATAGGGGCTAGAGAGGCCAAAGGAGCCAGGGCTGAGTTCGTTGCGGACCACAAGAGAACTCAAAGAAGGCATGGTTAGTTTACTTGTCCTATATTAACTTAAGATTCATTATAAAAAGAATATCAGAACGTTCTGCTCTTTTTATTTGCCGCATTCATGGATCATGATGGACAAAGAGAGGTGATATGGTTGTCTGATGTCTTCTCAGCAAGTCATTCAACAATTTTGCCCCTCTTTTGGGAACTCCAGTCTTATTCTGCTCAATAAACATTATCTAGCTAGACTTATTTGCCAATATCATGTTACACATCACTTTTTGTGCACAATTTGTCGGCTATATAGCGCTACCCTCAGCTGGCTATAGGATTCCTCAGTTTCTGGAAGCTCTTTTCTCCTGTTAAGACTTATGGACCCCTGCCCTTGTCGGGTGGGGGTAGGAAAACCTCATTTCGAAAAAAATATTTTCTCCTGTTCAATTCTTTATAGGCAATCTGCATTGTCGCATGAGGTCCCTGATATTCGTTGTGCTTGCAGTCTGTCTGGTTTGGATGAAATATGAACCGTAATCGATAGTTTGGGAAATAGGGTAGAAGTGCTTCAACTATTTGCCCATGAATATTTGGCATCATAGTTGATACTTGTTATACTAAATTACTAATCCTTTATGATGCTACAAAAAACATGGAGACTTGTGATACACTACTATGAATTGAGCTACAATGGTCTGGATTGTAGGTTATCACGGTGGAGCCAGGTTGCTATTTCATCGATGCTTTGCTGACACAAGCAAGGAATGATCCAATTTCCTCAAGATTCTTCAACTGGCAAGAAGTTGAAAAGTACAAAACCTTTGGTGGTGTTCGCATTGAAAGTGACGTGGTATGTCTTGGTTACCTTTTATGTAATTACTTCTGCACCGCTATATGTATACCTAAAGAAAAAAATAATCTCAACATATGAGGCTGCTTGTATTAGCGCAAAAATATTGACTGTACGAACATAAATCTGATAGAATGCGCGTTCTCATGTTAGTATGGTCCTTGTTGAGGCAAGCATATTGCATGGATTTTGTACTGTACCATGGATCTCACATTATGATATAATGGATTAAAGAGCAAACAGCTATAGGGCCACAACCTAAACGACCTCCAACTATATTAGTGGCTGCTAGATGCCAAAGGTTTCAACATTGACCTCCCGGGACATGCATTAACTAGTTTTTTAGCTAGCTTCTGCTCACTACAGTTTCGAGCTTGATATGTAACCTAGTGGAGGAAACCAACATTTGACAAGCTTATAAATCTGGAAAGTAAACTGAAGATTGAAACTTGCTTGGAAGTTGATGGTCGATGGAGACATTCCATTTGGGATATGCCTTTAATATGTTCCATCTATTTAACATCTATCTTATCATCCGGCGAAACCTGAACGAAAGCATTTTGCATGATGTTGAGCCTTCTCTTGTAGAAGTGTGGATAGATGCTGTTTGAGCTCCAAAAACTCTTGTTCCACATTCCACATTGCACATGTTTTGTTCGTAGTGAAACTGAAGGAAAACTTGATAAGCATATCAGACATTTGCAGATTCAAAGTTTATCAATTTTACCCCCATCACCAGTCTGTTAACAAACACATTATTTTCTATCCTTATCACTGTTTGGTCTCTTCTGAAATTTCCTAACAATTAACTTCTTTGCTGCAGTTTGTGACGGCACAAGGATGCAGGAACCTTACAAACTGCCCCCGAGAGACCTGGGAAATCGAAGCAGTTATGGCTGGCGCACCATGGCCTTTGCCGGCTTCCAATTCCACTGCTACAGCAACACAAAATGGGATGTCCAAAGCTTAGCTTGTAAATTTATTTTTCCAATGGTCATTTACAAAACCCAAACACAATGTTACGAATGTAGGGTATATTCAATAAATAGTGAGCCTCGAACCAGATCTTGGTTGAATGATTAGCAGAACTCTGAAAAGCCATTTCACGTGGTCGGTTTATTGCTGGGTATTGTATTGCAGGTTGTACAAGACTAAATCTCTTCTTTTTTGGACCGCAAGATCGTATCAGTTATCGTGTCGCTTCTTCATGTGTTTTGCGAGGAAGCTTCTTCAGGAAGGTACAAGTTGTGGCAACTGGCAAGTGGAGTAGTAAACAACAATAAAAAATGATCTGTATTCTACTCGAGCTAACTTTACTCGTAATTTGTGAAGAATACGGATCATTTTTTATGAATGTGATACTTTACGTCAGTATGGCGCCGGAACGAAGAACTAGCCTGGAACAAACTTTCCGGCACGCTGCACCAGCTGGTTGTTAAGCTTCTCCGGCATTCGGTAACAGAAAACTGTATCTCCATTAGTCTTTACAGTTTTTTTTTGTTAAGAGACATTAGTCTTTACAGTTTGACAAGGAAGAATGCGCGCCAGGCGAGTGCCAACGGGTCGAGTGGGTTTTCCGTGGTTTGTGGAGCAGGCCGGCCCATTAGCTTGGCCCAGCAGGTACCCATTCTCAGCTGTTCCTTCCCCTTCCCAAATCCCAACCAACCCCGCCGCCGCGCGCCTATCACCGGCAAATCCTCTCGCACTCGATTCTTCGTCTCCCTCCAACGCCCCAACATCGCCACCAGCTCTGCCCCAATGCGGCGCCTGTCTTCTACCTCGCAACTTCTCATATCCCGCAGTGCCCCTGCTCCGCCTCGCTGGTGGCCACCATCTCTAGCGCAACGACGCGATCCACTTGCCCATCGCGTTCAACGGTGTATTTTCTTGTTCCGATGTTAAAGTTCCCCTCTTTAGTCTGTCGCTGAAGTTTTGGATCTGGATAGTCACTAACTGTGGGCTTTGATTGCAAATTTTAAATCTCATTTTTCTCATATTATGTGATTTCTAAAATAAAGAGAAAGGGAGACAATAAGTAATCAATTTCAGACGATTTCAACCCTGACTGATGATACCATCTTATTTGAGCCGGATACTAAGATTGGCTTTTTATGCTCTTTGGTGATAGAATTCGTCATGGATCTCAGTACATGGCCTGGAGCAGAGGAGTAAAAAGCCAGGAACTGGACAGGCGCAGCCTCTTCCTCTCCCCTTCTGCCATAGGCCCTATCCGTGCCTTCTCTAATGACACCAGTATTTCCCTGGGCAAGCAGTTTAACGTCACAAAAGAAATCAGTGACGAAGAAAACATGGGTGCAATGCAGGCGTCGTTTCCTAGTTATGGTGATGTCCGTCCTGTCAATGGTGGAGATGATGGGATGAAAACTATGGATGCCATTTATGGTGATAAAGATGCTAACAGGACAACAGTAGATTTCTCCGATTTCAAACAAGATACAAGGGAGGTAACATTTGTTCAGCAAGATGTGAGGGCCCAAAGTGTCAGTGAGGTTAGTGATGATGAACAATATTCAAAATGGCCAGCAGAGGACCATTTTTGTTACCACAACGATGGTGTTCCCCATGTGTGTCTGATTCCATTGAGCAGTCACCGTGATGGTGCTATCTAGTATCTACAGGGGCAACTTTCACTGGAGAAAAGAATATCATATCGCGGAGCGAAATGAGAGTAAGTGACCAACATATCTTTTTGTATTTTGATCTTCAGATAGTGGTCAGGCTACAGGGATCATAACATATCTTCCAATCAAGTACACCCTGTGTAACCTTAGAAATTCACCAAAACACTCCATCACTGACCTATTTTGTAGAGATGGTGTAGAATACTAGCAGTCTAAGGAATATTGGTGTAGTTGCTGGAGATGAAGAGAAAGAAAGGCGAATGTACTAAATGGACAAGTTGGTTCTGCGAATTAGAGATAAATGGGGATCATGAAACTTTTCAATAGGCAATAGTTGTACAGCACAAGTACATTGGAAAAAAGTATATTTTTCTTTTGCAAATGTCCCTTTTAATTTCCCCAAAGGCTTTTGTTGGTCAGGTAACCCCTTAAGAATTGTTCAGCTCATTTTACGACTAAATCCGGGTCACACCTGACCCACTTTGAGTTGAACCCTTTTACTATAATAGTTCCACTGTATGTCATGAGTCTTTTCGCGATTTCTCATGTTGCCACATTTTCATATCTCAGGGGTTAAACAGTTATCCAGGCAATGTTAACTGCTATGGGCAACAACCTAAATCCCTATTAGGGCAGTGGTGTTGCCCGCAGCTGTAAACTGCATCTTAGGATTCCATGAGTAGGATAGAGATGATTTTTCCATAAATGTAAGGATAAAAGGCACCTCCAATTATGAAGCATGACTTAAAGAGGTTTGTCCTCTTAGATCTCACGCGCTCGAAACTGCTGCCTGGGATCCCATGGTGCCATTGGGCCTCAACCCCTCATAACCTGGCCTTCAGGGTGCCGTGCTAATCCCTTCCCTTTGATCTGAGACCGTAGCTTCAATCACAGAGTATAGTCATGAAATTATTAAAATATTACTATGGAATATAGGACATGATTCCATCTATTGTTCTGCGTGAAGTGGTGCAGTTTTAGTAGTAAAGTGATATAGGGAAAAAATGCAGTCAGCCAGAAAACTAAAACTTTCATGTATTATAATGTGAGTAAAATGGAATCCATGTATGTATTAATCTACTCTTAATTTTCAATTTCAGTTTAACATGTAATCTTTTATGAAGCTCGATTGGAGGCAATGATGTTATCAGATCCCAGCAGATATTGTGTCCTGAATGGTGACACTTGCTTAACCCATGAAACAAGTTTCATGTGGCAAATCTTCTCATTAAAGTTGTCCAAAATTCATTTGGACTGGTTCAGTGGAGCTATATGGATACATTGCTGCACGTGATCATCTGGATCCATTACTTAATTATATTATCAATATTAGGAGGGATGATCCTGTCATCGTGCAGCAGGTGCGCATCTGTACTTACAATTATTTTAAATGACTTTATTCGTTCCACTATGTAAGGCCAAACTTATCAGAGCGCATAGCAAATATGATTGGAGCATACAGTTTTCGGTATATCACTTATACGTTCTACATCGTTCAAGTTGGCAGATTGTGGAAATATTGTATTAATTGTGCTTTAAATTTTTTTAATAGTTTAACTAACTTCGCACTTTTGACCTCCTTGATATCTTTGAATGGGTTTAGTCTATGGGTGTTGTGCCATATATGTTTATTATGTAACTGTTTACCATCTCTTGTCTGAACTGAAACAGGCCCTTCCTGTGATTTCATTTTTTTCTTAAAAAAAGGAGAATTTGTTTTCAAGTAGATGAAAGAATATACATATCCGAGAGGGCAACCTTTATTTAGGCATTTGTTTGAGAAAACAGACTAAGATAATTGTTATACTAGGTGCATGTGAGCATTGCATATTCCTAATAAACTTAAAAGAATAGGACCCTTGATTTCATGAGTGATCCCATCACAACAGTCCTTTTGTTTCTTTATTTGGCACAAGCTTATATGATTGATGTTTGAAATTTGATACGTAACAAAGGTCTTAGCTAGCAGCTGTAAAATACTGTAACGCTATAGGCAAAGCATTTAGCTTTAGATATTTCTTACTTGGCTACAAATAATGACTAAACTACAATAATTTTGTAGGGTTCCCTCATCGAGATGACAGGCCCTAAGAGAGGGATTGATTTATCTCGCGCTATTCTGATTGAATATGACATGAGGATCAAGAAAGGAGATCGAGAGGAAGACGACCTGCAGCTGATTGACGGTGCTTCAATCATTAACGACATCATCATATCATCTAAACCACTCACAAATCGCATCCATGGAGAATATGGTGCAGTTGACATGAATCAAATGCGTATTGATGATGCAGTGGAAGCAACGATGGAAGTTATCATATCAGAAGTGAAGCGTAGTTTTGATTTGCGTATCAGCTGCTTTACCAGTGGTTTACATGATGAAATTCAACTCTTTGATGGCGCGATTGGTGAGTCATGTGGCTTAAGGAGGCATGTGGTTGCTGTTCAGATGGGTACTTCTGTGGATTTGAAGTTCAAGATAGGTTCAGCTTCTGACTGTTCTGCGGAACATTGCCATTCCTTCAAAGCGGCGATTCATGGATGTTCCAGTCAGACAATAAACATGGAGTTGGCCTCCGTTTCGGTGAAGGTGTATTGGTCAACTTTGAATAAGATTAGATACGCCAATGTGCCTCTGTCTTCTGTTTTATTTCCCGCTTGGATTCCTGCACAAGAGCCACTTCTTAGTTGAATGATTAGCAGAACTCTGAAAATCCATTTCACGGCCCAACAGCAATCCAAGCGGGTTCCATTGGTTCCGTACGTATTCTCAGCTGTTCCCCTTCCCAACCCCGCCGCCGCGCCGTGTCCGTCTGTCTCCTCAAACGCCCCAGCATCGCCACCTGCTCTGCCCCAATGCAACGCATGTCTTCTACCTCGCCCCTCCTCAGGTTGTGCAGGGCCCCTGCTCCGCCTCGCTGGTGGTCACCATCTCTAGCGCAACGACGCGATCCCGTCACCGCGACACGCTGTCCGCTTGCCCATCGTGCTCCACGGTGTGTTTTTCTTGTTCCGATGCTAAACCTTCCGGCTTTAGTCTGTTGCGAACTTTGGGCTTTGATTGCGAATTTTAAATCTCATTTTTCTCATTTTGATCTTGAAGTTATGTTATGTGACTTCCAAAATAGAGAAAAAGGGCGACATTAAGTACTCCATCTCAGACATAGATAATAATATAGCTACATCACGATTTCAACCCTTACTGATGCTACCATCTCATTTGAGCTGGATGCTAAGATTGCTTTTCTGCTCTTTGGTGATAGAATTCGTCAAGGATATCAGTACATGATGGCCCGGGGCAGAGGATTAAAAAGCGAGGAGTTGGACAGGCGCAGCCTCTTCCCTTCTGCCATAGGCCGTATCCGTGCCTTCGCTAATGGTACCAGGATTTCACTTGGCAAGCACTTTCCCATCACAAAAGAAATCAATAACGAAGATGACATGGGTCTTGCAATCCAGGAGTTATTTCCTACTATTGGTGATGTCCGTCCTTCCAAGTGTGAAGATGATGGGAGGAAAACTATGGATGCCATTCATGGTCATAAAGATGCTAATAGGACAACAGTAGAGTTCTCCGATTTCGAACGAGATACAAGGGAGGCAAGAAATGGTCAGGAAGATTTGAGGGGCCAAAGTGCCAGCAAAGTTAGTGATGATGAAGAATATTCGAGTTGGCCAGAAGAGGACCTTATTTGTTACCACCGCGATGGGGTTCCCCATGTGTGTCCATTTCCATTGAGTAGCCACCGTGATGGTTCTATCAACAAGGGCACCTATTACTGGAAAAAACAATTTCATATCGCAGACCGTAATGAGAGTAAGTGATCTACATATATTTTCCTCTTTTCTTCTGTATTTTGATCTTCGAACAGTGCTCAAGCTATAGGGATGATAATATATTTTCCAGTGAAATTCACCTTGTGTAACATTAGAAAGTCATCTAAACACTGTTGCTGACCTATAGAGTATTGGTGTAGCTGCTTGACATGAAGAAGAAAGACAATGATTAAAGGACAAGTTGGTTCTGAGAATCGTATATAAATGTGGTACATGAACTTTTTAATAGGCAATAATTGTACAGAACAAATCAACTGGAAAAAAAAAACCTTATAACACCCCCCCCCCCCCCCCCCACCCCCCCAAAAAAAAAGGTTTTTGTTGTCTAGGTAACCCCTTAGGAACTGTTCATCTCAGTTTACCACTAAATCCGTGTTACACCTGGCCACTTTGATTTGAATCTTTGTACTATAATAGTTCCACTATGTGTCATGAACCTTTTTGTGATTTCTCATATCGCCACATTTTCATATCCCAGGGGTTCAAAAGGTATCCAGGCAATGCAAACTGCTATGGGTAACAACCCAATTAGGGCAGTGGTGTTGCCATAATAATCCCAATTATGGCGGTGGTGTTGCCTGCAACTGTAGACTGCGCCTTAGGATTCCATGGGTAGTCAGTAGCATAGAGATGAATTTTCCATAAATGTAAGGATAAAAGGCACCTCCAATTATGAAGCAAGAATTAAATATGTTTATCCTTTTTGTTCTCATGCGCTCGAAACTGCCGATGGGTATCCCGCGGTGCCATTGGGCTTGGCCCCTCATAACCTGGCCCGCAAGGGTACAGTACAGATTCCTACCATTTAATCTGAGACTGTAGCTTCAGTCACAGAATATAGTCATGAAAATATTTTAATATTTTGGAACATAGGATATGCTTCCATCTATCGGCCCACATGAAGTGGTGCAATTTTCGTAGTTTAGGTTGAGCATGTGGATGGGAGCAGTAAAGTGAGATGGATAAAACAATGTATTAAACTAGAAAACTAAGGGGGCCTTTGGAACGCGGGATTTTTTCCCGTTCCTGCGTTTTTCCTGTGAACAGTCAACTGATTCCTGTGAAATTCCTGTACAATTCCTGTGAAAATCCTGCGTTCCAAAGGGGGCCTAAGTCTTTTTATTATGTATTAAAGTAAATAAAATGAAACCTTGTATGTATTAATCTACTGTTAATTTCCCGTTTCAATTTAACATGCAATCTTTTATGAAGCTCGATTGGAGGCAATGATGTTGTCAGAACCCAACAGACATTGTGTCCTGCATCGTGGGACTTGCTATATTCATAGACCACGTCCCATGTGGCAAGTTTTCTCAATAAAACTCTCCAAAATTCATTTGGACTGCGGCTCAGTGAAGGTATATGGATATATTGCTGCGCGTGATAAACTGGATCCATTACTTAATTATATTATCAATATTAGCAGGGATGATCCTGTCACCGTGCAGCAGGTGCGCATCTGTACTTACAATTATTTCAAATTATTTTATTTGTTCCACTATATAAAGCCAGATCCATCACATAGAACAAATATGATTGGTGCATACAGTTTTTGGTATATTACCTATGTGTACGCCATCATTGAAGTTGGAATAGCGTGGAAATGTTGTACCAATCGTACTTTTAATTTATTTTCATTGACCTCCTTAATGCCTTGAGGTGCGATTAGTCTATGGGTGTTATGCCATATATTTTATTATGTAGTAACTGTTTACCATCTGTTTTCTGAACCGAAACAGGCCCTACTTTGATTTCCATTTTTTAATAAAGAGAATTTGTCTTCTAGTAGAGGAAAGAATATACAAATCTGAAAGGCAACCAATATTTAGGGATTTTTTTGGTGTTATAGCTGCAAAAGATTACCCCAAGTGTTTATTGCATCCAAAAGCAGCAAAATGATATTGTAGATTGTATAAGCCCTATGACAAGTAATTTTATGAAATGACAATGATTAGGTTAAGAACAGACTAAGATAACTGTTATCCAGGTGCAGATAAGCATTGCATATTCGAAATGAAATTAAAAGAACAGTTTTGGACCCTTGATATTATGAATGATCCCAGTACAACAGTCTTTGTTTTGTTTTTTTATTTAACACAAGCTTATATGATTGATATTTGAAATTTGATACGTGACGACTGACGAGGGTCTTAGCTAGAAGCTGTAAAATACTGTTTACTAGCTATTGTTTCAAGTGAAACTCTATAGGGGAAGTATTTAGCTTCGTTTGGATGTCGATATTGAGACTATGCATGACGAGGGTCTTAGATATTTCTTACTTTGCGATAGAATGACTAAACTAGAATAATTTTGTAGGGTTCCCTCATCGAGATGACTGGCCCTAAGAGAGGGATTAATTTATCTTGCGCTATTCTGATTGAATATGACATGAGGATCAAGTCAGGAGATCGAGAGGAAGACGACCTGCAGCTGATTGATGGTGCAGCAATGATTAACGAAATTATCATAACGTCTGAACCATTCACAAAACGCATCCATGGAAATTATGGCGCAGTTGACCTAAATCAAATGTGTCTTAAGAATGCAGTTGAGGCAACGATGGAAGTTGCCATATCAGAAGTGCAATGTAGTTTTGATTTGTGTATCAGCTGTTTTACCAGTGGGTTACATGACGAGATTCGACTCTTTGATGGTGTGATTGGTGAGTCACGTGGCTTAAGGAGGCATGTGATTGCTGTTCAGATGGATACTTATATGGATTTGAAGTTTAAGATAGGTTCAGGTTCTTACTGTTCCACGGAACATTGTCGTTCCTTCAAAGCGACAAATCATGGTTGTTCCAGTCAAACGATAAACATGGAGTTGGCATCAGTTTTAGTGAAGGTGTCTTGGTCAACTTTGAGTAAGAATAGATAAGTCAGTGCGTCTCGGTCCTGGATCTGATCTCCCCTCGACTGGTT
This sequence comes from Eragrostis curvula, assembly GCA_007726485.1. Taxonomy (NCBI): domain Eukaryota; kingdom Viridiplantae; phylum Streptophyta; class Magnoliopsida; order Poales; family Poaceae; genus Eragrostis; species Eragrostis curvula. The sequence continues at coordinate 54,430,316 of CM017439.1, forward strand.
CAATGTATTCGATCTTAGTTTGTAATCAACATAGTGGTGTCCGTAGTTGATTGCTACATATTTATGTCCTAGGTTGATTTTCTAAATATATTCAAGCTTAAGTTGTTGTCTACATATTTGTCAGAACTTCCTATTCCTCTACTCTTGAATTGTTTTTAGCATGCTGCATGATCCATACTGACCCTGCAATCTGCACTGTTGCGTCTGATTCGTGTCGAGTGTATAGCGGAAAATAACCATGTTGAATCAGTTCTGGGAGTCAAAAATAAGTGAATATTTCATCTCAAAAAAGAAAATAATTGAATATCAAAGTAATTCCTCGTATTCCCGCACAAGCGAACATCAATCTCGTCGAAATCGGACTCACGGGCTCATGCCATAGCATCGAAGTCCAAACATGGGTGAAGGAAGTTGCGCATCACAGCCCTTTGTGTTCTCCCTTGGCCCAGAATGCAAGTTGCAACAAACGGGCTCGCACTAGATGGGTTGCAGTCTTTGCCGCTGCGCTGACCTGTCCTCTCAGGGAAATAAACAGCCGCACTTTTTTTTTTCCTGTCCCATTCCCAGTTTTTTTTTTTTTTTTTTTTTTTTTTTGAGGGAATGTCCCATTCCCAGTTGCCCCTGTTTATTTCACCACTTTGCCCTGAAAGCCCGGTCCGAGAGCGTCTTCAACTGATGCAACTGTTGCTGGCCCGGTGGCAAAGCACAGCGGAGGCCATTTTCCAATTATTCTGCTGGAGCCTCCAACATGCATATTAAAGTAGAAGTAAGGATGTTGAACTGCAAAAGCGTTGACAGAAGAGTATGGTATATTGCGTCCACAACAGTTCCCTGTTTCTTTCTGCAACTCCAAGACATGTGGTCTTCCCTGAAAGCAGCCAAAATTGGTTACTTGATTGGTAGGGTCTCTTCTGTTGTGGGTGCCAGGTTTGGTCAGGTTTCAGTTCTTATTATAACCTTGCCTTTTTATCAAGATTATTGCAAAGTTGTCAACATTGATGCTTTGAAAACATATTGCAAGTTTCTCCTATATTTTAGCAGTTTTTCTTATGCTGAACTTCACTTCCACAGTTTCACTGATTACTCGTGCAAATGGACGATAGATGCAGGAGGAAATATTTTAACTGATTTAGTTTTAGGCAGCTTAATACAAATTTCACCACCTGAATGCTAACTACTTTGCTACAAAATCGTGATGTGTTTTAAAAGATCATTTTTTTTTTTGAGGAGAAGTTTGTTACAACGTCGTCAAGGCTACATCCCCTAAGGGACATAGAAAAAGCCAACCACGACGTAGTGAGACAAAACACATTACACGAATGAAGGGCACAAACAACAAGCCCTGTGAACTACAAAGGGAGAAAAAAAAAAGATCATTTCTTTGAAAATCGCAATATTGTTACACCTTTCTCTACATCAAGAAAGGTACATCACAGAATACAAAATGATTTGGATCATATACCTTTTTCTTTCTCGAGCTGTATTTTTGGCTCCTAGTGAACAACTTCCCATTTCATTGCCTCTTTGGTTGAATCTTCTTTGTATTTTAGTGTGTGCCTTCCCTAACTAACCCATTTTTCCACACAAATCGGCCAAACGCCGTTTTCCTAATTCTCAACACGGGACCCCTAGGAGAATATTCAACTGTTTCCAACACCTCTTCGGCGGCTTGACTACAACAGGGCTCATTAATACACGTACATTTCAAGCAAAAACAAGAGTTGCAGGCCTTTACGGAATATAATTCCTAGCAGGGCCGGCCTGTCACTTGGTCTATTATAATGGCTGAGTCTATTTCTCACCGCAAATCACGATTCCTTTTGAAACCTTCGCGTCTTGAGAATGATTTTAAGACTTGTTCGATTTTTGTTGTTTGTACTGACAAGCTAGAGTGGAGAAGACATCAAACAGAAAGGACTAAGATTTGACTATTTTCATTAGGGTGAGCGAGGAGGCAAATCGTATTTCTTTTGCATCAGCTAGGCTATCAAAAATTAATATTGAAAGCAATTCTGGTGATGCATGCTGTTTAAAATCCAGTGGGCTCACCTTCTGCTCTCTGGATCGTGACATGAAGTGGATGTTTTAACATGCAGTAGGTAATATATGCTAGATTGTGGAGACAAGCGCCCTGTTTGTTTCAGCTTTTTGACACTTTTGTCTGTTGGCTTTTGGAAGATTCAAAAGTCGGATGTCTTTGAAACTTGAGAAGCCAGAAGCACATTCTGAGGTGCTTCTGGCTTTTGGCTTTTGACGGCATCTGATTTTTAGATCTCACAAAAGCCAACTAACAAAAGTGGCGAAAAGCTGAAACAAACAGGGCCTTAACATCCATGCATACATTCAGTCGCTGAGCTTGCATTTTCATCAATCCAGTTTTTCTATAGGTAATGGAGTAGACGATTTTAGTCTGAAATACTTCCCACGTGTTCTACAAAACTTAGACGAGATAGGAATATTGTATCTAAATCCTGACCATGGCATGCATGCCTAGATGTTTGACCTGATTTCATAAGGTACTACTGACTGCCAACGAATCTAATTATTAATTGTTTTTAAAGAAAAAAGAGGAACGAAAAACGTGCTGTTGTTATAGACAACTATAACAATTGTCATTTTCGGATAGGCTGGCAACAGAGCAATTCCTGTCATCTTACAGGGCAAGCAAAATTGAATAGGACCTTGCAGTCATCAATATGACTTGTTTACCTATGAAGAATACGCGAAATGCTATTGTCTCTTAAAAAAAAAAAGAATAATATTGAGCAGTAATCAAAATGGAATTTTCGTGTAAATATAGAGTCACATGTTAGCCTTGTTAATTCAACTTAGAACCACTTCCCTCCTTTTTCCCACTTTTTTTTTCCCCTCTGGTAACTCGCATGACCGTAGCCTGACACACAAGAACACACTGCATGAAAGCAACGCTTGGTTTCCCCTCTATTTTCCCTTTTTAAAAGAAAAGTGTGACAGTAACAACTGACAGAGATCGCCTCACCTAAAAGAAAAATAAAGAGGCATGAGATGAGAGAGACAAAAGATTAAAGGCAAAAAAAGAAGGAAAAAAAACATCGAGGTTGCCTGACAGAGACCAAAGATAAAGAGCCCCCTGCTGTGCCAACCAATTCCTAGCTATACCTCATCTTGCTACCTACGTAGTACTCCCCAATGATTTGCGACTCATGGTTTTATCTAAAAGCAAAAGGAAACGATGCGATTAACATCATGACTCACTATTGGATATGTACATTTGTTAGGATCTGATAGGTCCGGGGGAAGCTAGCAGTAGCAGGACTGCAGGAATTTGTTAGGATCGGATGGGTCAAGAAATTATATATGCACAAATAACATTCGACGATGTTTTATCCTATATAGTACTACTAGCATTGAACACAAGCTTCGTTAGTGCAGTTTTCTTTTAAAGTTTATAAGTGTTACCAGTTTGCTGGTGCCTTGTGTCTATCGCAGTTAATGTAGGTAATGTGCCACACTCTACCATCTTCTGAAATCGGCTTTAGTACAAAGATAGGATTTGGCATCATTAGCGGACATACATTCGCCGGAAACAAAACACATGCATGGAAGCACGGCACTACGAAACGTCGCAACCTATATAGCAAATCGAAGCGCAGAAGATGCAAGCATGAAAGATATCCTGTTAAGCGTCGCGATCACGACTCACATTTTACGTGCAAACGTGCACCTGCCAGTGGCAGACGGGAGGCGGACGCCTGCTGTTTTCTAACTACACCCATTGATTACGCATATCTTCCTTTTTCTTGCTACACCATACTGTCTCTGCTCTTTCGTTAGAGAGGATCGGATAGAGCATCATCTGCATGCTTGCTGCCAATAGCAGACCGCCACACAATGCACGCGCACATAGCTCGCGATCAAGAGCGCGCGCATCGATAATTCCACTTGATTATACTCGTATAATGATAAAAAACTCGACCTGTCGGGTAAGACCGCCCCCGACGGCATTTGCTTAAGGAGAAGAGCCTCTCACGCAGGCCGAGAAAACCCCCGAACCCCTCTCCGATCCTACACAGAGACTCAGCTGGCCGTTGTGAGCTCCGACGCGAGTCTTTACTATGTGCTTTGACTCGGAAAAGACGAGAGGATTTTTTTTACACTGCAATGAACAGTACCATATTTCAGATACTGTTCATTATAGTGCCGCGGTGCCGCGGCGTTCGAACCCAGGCCGACGGCCTGGCGGCTCTGGCCACTCGGACGAGCGCCCGCAGGCTACTCGTATAACGATAATTAACGAAAGACCGATGTGCCACATCTCCCTCACATGTATGGAGTCTTTTTTTTTTCTTTTTCAAAGGACAGGCATGGAGACCATATTACTTAATACGCGTGGCATTCGATATTTCGATCTGGGAATGGATCATAATTATACTATTTTCAAGGACACTTGATCCGTAGATATATTGACAGTGGCGGAGCCAGGCTCAAACATTGGGGTGGGCCGAACTCCATTTAAGCTGGTTTACGTGGGCCGAAGAAGGAAGGAAAAAAAAAAGAAAATGTTACTGTAGCACAGGGGCGGAGCCAGCCCGAGGCCTACCCCCAGATCCACTCAAACGTTAAATTCTAGCACTGTATGATGCCCACCCCCAGATCCACTCAAACGTTGAATTCTAGTAGAATTCAACGTTTGAGTGGATCTGGGGTGGGCCTCGGGCTGGCTCCGCCCTTGTATATTGATGGCATGCATGTCAATGATGTATGGGGTCATGTACCCCCGGACAGACAGTTCGAGAGAGAAATGGAGGCCCTTTTTGAATTAACGTATACATGAGTTCATCTGAGTATGTATCCCTTCGTATGCTTTGTTTTTGTCACATCGTACTGAATCTCGAAGCTGCAGTTCACAAAAGTTGTGAACCCAGATACTACTAGGCATTAACATATTTTTTTTGTAAAATTCTTTCGTTCAGATAGAGCCTAAAACTTGATTTAAGTCAAGACGTACGGAGTCACGGAGGGGGACGAAAACTTGATGCTCGTTTGGTCCAACTTGAAGGAAATTTAAACCGAGGTTGTGTCGTGTAAAACTCTTCTATTGGAATTCAAAGCAAGGTCCAACTTGAAGGAAAATTCTCATGCAAAAATCTACTGTCCTTTCATTAAACGCAGTGTTTATTGGAAATTATCAAAGAGTAGCGGATTGTACAAAATTCAAAATCCCTCATCAAAAGATCCCAATGCTGAACGAGTTTTAAGTATAAGCACATAGTTAGGACATGTACAATGGTGTGACATCAACCATGTAGAAGAAGTTACACATAGAATCTTAAGTGATGTGGATGAGAGAGAAAGAAAAAAGAGAAAAATAATGTTTAGTAATTACTAGACGACTCGTATGCTGTCTAATAAACAGCTTGGTGCCGTCTAAACTATTGTAGAAGAGGTTTTGTTGTCTGTAAATTTGCATATGATTCTTTTAGACAAACCTCTTTCAGATGATGCGTTGTAAGAATTGTTTTTAATTCGTATAAAAATAATTTTGATGTGTTTTCTAGAGAACTGCCGTCTTAACAACTGTATATGCAAAAACGCAGTTTTGCTCTTCCAAACCACATTTGCACGCCATAAATGCCTCCGCAACTCGCGGAGGACCCGGAGGGCTAAACTAGCAACGATACACCTGCGTCCCACAGACAGGCGGGACCCATGGCCCACGTGTCTCTGCAGTTGCTTCCTACCGACACCCTGGGGTGGAGCCGGGAAACGTGTGTCAGCGAATAGAAGGTAGCCACGTGGTGTGAAGGGCACCTAAGCCAACGGTCATCTGGTGGGCCTGGTATGGAATTCGAGCCCTGTCCCACGCAGTACTGTGTGACATGTGGGTTCCAGGGGACGGGTCCCACTGGGTTCCTGGCTTGGCCTAGCTTTCGAGTCCTGGAGGAGACGCGGCAACATCTGAACCGTTGAAGGAAGATCCCAACGGTCTCAATCCGTTGCTCGGGTGCAGTGCTGTGACAGCAATCACGGCGAGCGACCCGTCGGACCCGTCGGTGGCTGCCTCCCAGACTTCTCTCGGATGGGGATTAGTAATTTACACAAGAGCCCCTTTGAGTATTAATAATTGTGAGGTAGCGTTAGGGTTTGTTTTCAGCCTCTAATTTCCCGGCTCACTCTGATTTATTAATTCCAGGTACATTCGTATTAAAGTTTAGAATAGAATGCTACCAATGGAGTAGTGTTTTTCTAGTGGTAGTGCACCGAGACACCTTTTTTGTGTTCATATGTATTCTTTGATGATATTGTGTTAAGCCCTCATCACTCTATTCACATGTATATTTTTTTTGCAAATAATTCACATGTATAATCTGTTCATTTTGGTTATGTTTTCTTGTATCAATGTATTCAAGCTCTTATACTTTCAGAAAGAGAACAACTATGCTTCCGACTATGTTACACGACTCACCACGTCTGCATTTTAGTTGGTCTCGCATGGATGAAATCCCCCATCTAGTTGGCTGCATGAGCAGGGTCGAACACTGGACCGCCATTTGAGTTATATCTACAACATCTCTCTTTAAACCATACAGAGAAATTTCTATTACCTCCATTCGTGAAATCTTGTCATTCTCGACAACAATTAACCTACGCTGCCGTATCTGAACGACATCAATAAAAAAACGGAGGTTGTAGCTTTTTTACTCTTTTTGATTTAACATGCTTGACGTTCTGACAACCACTATGTTCTTTTCTAGTTCATTTACTTGTTGGAAGTGTCAACAAAACGCTAACGAAGAGCGTATGGCCAAGAATAAGGGAGTCGCTACTCCTGACGTCGACTGGTTTACCCTCTACTTTCCTTTGCCAAAAGAAGCGAGTAATCAATGATAACGGGGGCTGGTTTGCAATAATAGGAAAGCGCAAGAATGGTAGAGCGAATACAGGAGGAGCAAGTCCTCCGCCCCCAAACGGAAGGGACGCCGAGGAGAGAGAGAGAGAGAGGCAGAGAGAGAGAGAGAGAGCGCCTGCGTTTATAAGCGACGCCACGGCAGCGGCGAAGTCGGGGTAGAGAGAGAAAGAGAGAAGGTGCACGAGGGCAATTCGTAGGGAGGAGGGGCCGGGGCAGGCCATCTCGTCGGCGGCGTCGAGGGCGGCGGCGGTGATGGGGGACTCCGGCGGCTCCGTCGTATCGATCGACGTCGAGCGCATCTCCTTCGGCGGCAAGGTCCGTCCACCACGGACGCCCGCTTCTCTCTCTTGACTGTTACTGCGCTATTTGAGGGGTCTTTTGCTTGTTCTTGCTCGCGTTTGGTGGGGTTGGTGGAAAAGATGCGAGTTTGGTTGTCTCTGGAGGTGGTTTGGGGGAGAAAGGATTGGGTTCATGAAATTTTCATGGCTACATTGCGTTTGCGTTTCTGTAACTGCATTTAGTTAGTTCAGTTTTTGGTTTGTTGTGTTCTTGCTTGTCTGTTCGATTTATTTACCCAACCGTACTCGGATTATTAGTCTGATTACGAACGAGCTCCCTGGCTGGGCGAGTCCAATCCGAATAGAGTTCATCGGCTCCGCGTCTCGTTCTGTTTTTGCTTTCGCCCTCGCCCTATAAAACAACAGGGTTCCTGTTTTTGGCATGTCGTTTCCAGCGATTCTGCAAGGTGCATTCCGTCGGCTGCAAGTAGTAGCCTTCGTTTAGTTGCGAGATGGTGAATTTCTCGTCGCCGCATCTCCTGCCGGCGTCGTCTGCCTACGTACGTCCAGCCTTCGTTTAGTTGTGAGATGGTCACAAATTGTTTTTATTTGTTCTCCTGGAGCTCTCTGTTCATGCCTGGCCAAGTCCTTGCCCAACCTGGCTGGCCAGTTAATTGGCATAGCCTTGCCTATGATTTCTGTGTCTATACCCTTAGTCACGCAATTTTAGCCCGAAATATTCCGAGTTGGTGCTCTTCCGTGCTGTTCTGTTGTCCTAACTACCGCCTTTCTTGTAGCCCTTGTTTTGGCATAGGTTCTTGGATTATCTAGTTCTTAATTTGTTTGGTTGGGTTCGTTTGGTCCTCATAAGCTTAAGTTTCCTTGGACTGGTTGGCTGTTGCATGTTCCAAGTTCAGCGTATGCTCAAGATGGGGTTGACTGTGGAGTATTACTTAAAAAAGGGTGTGCTTTTGTTTCGCTGTTGGTTAATTTTAGATGTTTTCATGCAACTTATTTGGCCTGTGGAGCCTTCGTGCAGTTTGGACAAATGGTTCTGTATGACTGTGGACTACTGTCTGAGTAAACGGGTGAAATTTTGTGTGGTTTACACATCCCTTTCATGTGAATATTTTTAATTTTCTATCTCATGCTTGTGAGCTGGCAGTCAAATCATTCCTTTATACAATACTGATAATCGCTCTTCCTGTGATGGAAAGGAATGTCTTGACAAGTGTAGTTACAGCTCTTGCTTGTGTAATGGTGGAGGAACCATTTGTGTTTCGTTTTATGTTCTGTTTTACGGGCTTTTGTGCTAGAAGCAACGTTTGTAGAATCATCCCTTTAGCACTACTTCACCTTAATGAAACTATTTTTCTCCCTTTCTTGGGCTGGCATCTTGTCAGCCTTAAGTATTATATTCAGAAAACAAAGATCCTCAATCATGAAGTCATCACCTTTGCGTCATGTTGGAGAAATCCTTTACTTCAAGCGTCAAGAGAGGACTATACCTTTTCTCACCTGAAAGAAATATTGTAGATAGTCACCTAGTTTGTTTCTTGACCGAGTTTAAAGGACCATTTCTCTTTGTATGCGTGTTTTGGATCTGTACCACGACGACCTTTGACAGCTTGGTCGTATGGACACAGAAAGTGCATGACAGCCTAACTTTTAAGCATTCTGTTGATTTAAGTAGGTTTACTTTGATTGGTACACTTCAGATATAATCTACAACCACGTCTCCACCTTAATGACATATGGTGTGTTGGTTTTCCCCAAACAATAGTTGACTTCGTATAGCTTCATATACACTTGTAGTCTTAATTCTGATTCAGCGCCCCCGTTGGTTTCCTGCTGGCCATTGGTCACGTTACCTTGCTTTAGCGGCTGTTTACCCTTTTCTCACTTTCCTGCTGATAGAAGTACTAGAACCTATCTTAATTGTAATTTTCCCTCCGAAGGCACGGGAGAGCTCCATGTCATTTTATTAAAGCCCTGGATCATGATATTGATGCTGGAGTTATAGCCCTAAAAGTTAATAGATGTCTTAACATGACTGAATTTGTGAATGACAAAACTTGGACCCCGTGTTATTTGTGCTCACATTGCCAGATTCTCCTGCTGGATGAGATTTTCCTTAACATAGTATTCTTTGTCTAATCTTGCCTTGTTATCTTGACTGTTTCTTCTGTCTTATTCATACAGGAACACCATATTCAAACGAATCATGGACCTGTATCTGTTGCGGTGTATGGTGACCATGACAAGCCTGCTCTTGTAACATATCCAGATGTTGCTCTAAATCGTAAGTACAACTCACTACTTTACAGTTCAACAGTTCTCTCTGCAAATTATTCTAGGAGTTCATAAATATTGATCTCCCTCCCTGTTACTACTTGTCAGATATGTCCTGCTTCCAAGGATTATTATTCTGCCCTGAAGCTGCTTCGCTGCTGCTTCACAATTTTTGTATTTACCATATCAGCCCCCCAGGACATGAGGTCAGGAGTTTGCAGTGTTTTTATAGAACTAAACTTTCATTTGACTTAACATGATTCACTATTCATCATTCTATTCCCTTACTAATGCTTGTTCGTTCATATTGTGATAACCATGCAGTTAGGAGCTGCTTCAATTTCATCGAATGTTCCTGTACCATCTGTTGATGACTTGGCAGATCAGGTTGCGGATGTCCTTGATTTCTTTGGGTAATCCTCTATCATATTAGCTCATAATATGGAAAGAACTCAAAAGGTAGTAGGAGTAATTATTTGTTACCTGATTTACTTTGCTCTTTTCAGATTAGGCGCTGTCATGTGCTTTGGTGTCACTGCTGGTGCTTACATTCTAACTCTGTTCGCAGTACGTGTTTCTTCGAAACAATTGTGTTATCTACTGGTTACTTATCCATCATTTTTTAACCAAATTCTCTCTCTTTTTTTTTTCTGCTGCAGACAAAGTACAGGGAACGTGTACTAGGTCTTATCCTTGTTTCACCTCTCTGTAAAGCCCCCACATGGACAGAGTGGTTATACAGTAAGGTAATTTGTGCAAATGACTTGATGCCTTTCAGATACAATTATTTGCAAAAACAGGAGGACTCTATTACTAATATATATTTATACTTCAGGTGATGTCCAATTTGTTGTATTATTACGGGATGTGTGGGTTGGTGAAGGATAGCCTACTTCAGCGGTATTTCAGCAAGGTAGATACATTATTTTGATTTTGTCCAGGTGACTTATCCTTGGATGTTCTTGAATATTTACTCATGTATCTTGTGATCCTTAGGAAGTTCGAGGATGCTCTGAGTTACCCGAATCAGATATAGTGCAGGCTTGTAGAAGTGTAAGTGTCACAGAACTTCTTCCCTTGTCGATATTCCATTTTTACTTGAATATATTAAATGTTAACTTCTATTACATCTTTTAGTTGCTAGATCAGCGGCAAAGCATGAACATATGGCGCTTTGTACAAACGATGAATGAGTATGTACACCTTTTTCCACTTGTATATTTGATAATTGCAGTGGCAAATAATGCAGTACCAAATCAGTACAGAATTGCAATTCTTAGTTTCTTTTAAAATGATTTCCCAGGAGATACGACTTGACAGAACAGTTGAAGCAGCTTCAATGTAGAACCCTGATTTTTGTTGGTGAGAATTCACAATTCCACACCGAAGCTGTTCATATGACGTCAAAGGTCGATAGGAGATATTGTGCTCTAGTTGAGGTATAGTTGATCTATATGCTTAACTGTATCTCAAGGCTTTCCAGCCATTGTTAATGGTCTATAATTACTGAATTTGGCAATTGGCATGCATTGCAGGTCCAAGCATGCGGGTCACTCGTAACTGAGGAGCAACCGCATGCAATGCTTATACCAATGGAGTACTTCTTCATGGGATACGGCCTATACAGGCCGAGCCAGCTCGACTGCAGCCCCCGGAGCACCCTGAACCCATTCTGTATATCCCCGGAGCTCCTCTCGCCTGAGAGCATGGGAGTGAAGCTAAAGCCAATCAAGACACGAGTCAGGCTTCAAGTGTAGCACTAGTGAATAAGGGTGGCGGTGTCACTTAAGGCTGACATGGTGAGATTTAGGTTAACCTGTGAGTCGATGTACTGAGGTGTGTGTCTTATTTTTTGGAGGTGAAATCAAATACCTGTTATACTGCTTCCATGTATATATAGGAAATGTTAGGTTGGTAAGCTTGGGTGTGGGGGGTTCTATTCATTGATTTGTAGCCTGAAACCTGTAAATTGTTATACATTGTTTATGAAAGAAAAGCAAAGCAAATAAATAATAGCGGGATGTGAGATGTTCCATGTTCCCAATCATTAGTTGTGCACATTGTTATCTTTACTCCTTCGCCTGAGTTGAAGGAAAGGCGCTCTGTTCTTGTGAGCTGGACTTGGACTACTAAATCATCATTCAGTGTTCAAGTTTTGTGCCACTGTTATGGCTGAAACTTCAGGCCTGTGTTGACATCTGTGCATTATTTTCTGATGCTCTTTAGGATACTGGTTTTTGAAGAATCTACGAAGGAAGCATATATGCGCAGAATGTGACCTGAGTGCAGTTTGTGTGGTTGGTGTTGATTCTTTTGCCTTGCTTAGGATTTGGACTAGGAATATATATACAGGCAGGCGCCACTTGGTTTGTAATTCTGTCACGCTGATGTGTCCTGTTTTAGGCATATATGCGCAATTATTGAATCGAGTGGCTGGGAACCTGTGTCATGTGTCAGATTACACAACATATGGTGCTTAATAATATTCTATTTACTCAAAAAAGATAATGTTCTATGTCCGTGTGTTCTATATTCCCCAAACCTTTTTGTGTTGGAACCTGGTGGTTGATACAAACATGATTGTGTATCTTGCAGTCTGGCTGCTATCAGATTATGTTCTATTGCCACCATGCCTCCAGATGGCATCACATTGTAAGAAGTCATGATCTGGCTGGCCAATGGACGATCACATGAGACGATGGCTCACTGAATACAGGCGATCTACGCACCCTACACAGGTCTTTACATGACAGCGCCATTGTAACCGCTGAATGCACGCGTGATAAATGGTTTCTGTTGCCGGTTCCTTTCCCTCATCACTCTTGCCTGTAGTGGTGTCACATCTTCTCCACCTTTCTTCTGCAAAGTCTATGAGTTGTTTACTCAAAAGTGGGTGCAGTAGCCTCATGGTTTTTAGTAGTTTCAGAAAGGTTGTTAGCAAAAAAGTTTGTTGCTTGTGCAGACATGTTTTTGACGCCATGCGTTATGTGTTTGGTGACTCGGTTCCGGATTTCTGGTGGCAGACTGCAAGATCTGGTTGGGCGAATCGTTGTTCCTAGGCTATATACGCTCTGGCATATGGCTGTTCATATCATATCCGGTTTGGAAAAACCAGCAGTTCTACGCACACTTACGAATGAATGAATAGTGACACGGAGTTCTTGACCACCCTGCTGGTTTGGTCACCGGTTTTCTCAAACCGTGAATAAACACCCTGGCACTCAGCATTGGTGATACATTTTTTTTTTCTTTTGAGACGACGCTTTTTTTCTTTTTTTTGAGAAAATAGACGACACATTGGTTTTTTTTTAGGAGCACACCACACTTCATTGATCATTCAAGGAGTACAAAATACAGACGTCATCCGGTGGCGTTAAAAACCACACATGCCTACCTACAGAGTTATAAATTGAACTTCTAGCTAACCTGTGTGCATCACCATTGGATTCTCGGTTTTCATGGACGAAATCGACCGAGACAAAGCCTTCTCTTCTAGCCTTGATCTCCACAAGGCAATGCTTCTGCTGTAGCTGTTCGTTGGGCCTTCCGGTAAAATTTAAGGCCCGTTACGGGGCCCGCCAGATTGATTATTAGAGAGGCCTGCATGGTCCAGCCAGCTGATGGGAGAAACGTCGAAGGGCTGCTAGACTTAGAAGACGCTTGTGTGGCTGAAACAATAATGGGAAGGTGATTTATGAATTATGATCCTAGCAAGGCGGGAATGAATGCCCGCAATTATAGAAAATCTGGGTAATTCTTGTGTTGTGCTACAGTCAAAAGAATTATTTTCCTGAGATATGCGCAGTGATAGAGGAAATAACAGGAAATCAAACACTACTTAAAACGGAAAGGTCCTTAGAAAAAGCCCTGGCTGTGATTGCTACTTGCCGTTTATAACGCTGATTTTTCTCTATATATGTGAACCATGGCTATGTGGAGTGGGGTATGTGCCCACAAAACAAAGCACAAACTCTTCCGATATAATTTGACAAAGAAGCATCACGCTGCCTTCGTACACGCATGGAGAAGTACACCAATCAAATGGGCGCGCTAGTGCTGCTCTCTCTCCTTCTCCTTGGATCTTTCGCAAATCATGCGAAATGTAAGCGTTGTCATATCTTTTTAACAGTTATAATCTGATAAACCCTACGCACATACAAATATTTGTTGATCTTGTATTCTATCTTTGGTGCACACAGGCCGACCCTTGGATGAACTGGGTGATGTGAAACTTAACGGTGATAAACCGGGTACATGCCACTCCGCAAACTTCATATCATGTGGTTTTGGAGTGCTCCCAGGAACGCCGTGTTTTTGCTGTTGGGGTACTCCCGGTGGTTGTCGATCAACAATGGAGGATTGCAAAGCGATGTGCCATCCTAGCTAATTAGAACAATGCATTTCCTTTTTTAAAAAAAAGCAAGGACAATACATGTAACAATAATTAAATGAATCATGATGATTAACATCGGGAATTAGTATCATGGGATGCATGTTGGGCTATCTTCTGTTCAACAGCTCAAGTCTCAAATCTCAAATTCTGAGGTGAACTATGTTGGATTCTCACAAAAATTGGAATTTGAATCCTATCCTCTTCTTCCTCCTGGGTCGGCAAGCCTAAACAAAACAACTGACCGGCCTGTTGTTTGTCTGACCTTGGACGTGCTACTGGGCCGCCGGGCGATGTGCATATGCAGAACATGTTGTACGAGGCCCATCGGCGCATGGTGCTGCTGTTGCTATGGCTGCTATATTGCTAAGGTTCTGAGACTGGCGCAGCTGCTCCCACCGGCCATGACGTTACACGTTGTTGATGACCATCGGTAAACATAGGCAAACCTTATACAACTTTAATTTGTGCATCGCCATTATTTACGGCTCAATCAGCTGGTTTCATAAGCCTAGACTAGCTAGATGTTTATTGGCAGTCACACATGTATCGCGTCGTATGTTTTGGAACCAGAAGTGTTTGGCTGGAGACATGGAACCAGAAGTAATTAGCCGAATGAATTGCCAATGACAGTATGTCAATCAACTAGAACTACTCGTCTTGCTCGTCCTGTTGCCCATGTCCTCTGGTCGCCTTCTTCGATTTCCTTGGCCTCTTGCAGCGCCTTCACCAACGCCGCGAGGCACGAGTCCGCGTCGCCATCCAAGCTCTTGGGCGTGAGGTTCTCGGCGACGTCGGCCGGCGTCATGTCCACCTCCCGCAGCAGCTTGTCGATGGCGCCGAACAGGTCGTGCGCGTCCACGTCGAGGTACGTCTTGGCCAGGAACTTGAACGCCTCTCGAAGCCGCAGTAGGACATCTGGATGTGCTTGTCAGTCCATGCGGCCCCGGGTCCAGGTTCTCGACGTGGTTGGTGGTGACGACGATAGATGATCCGCTCGCCGCCGCACGCCGACCAGAGCCCGTCGATGAAGGTGAGCAGGCCGGACAGCGTCACGTTGGCGCGGGAGGAGGAGGACGCGTGGTCGCTCAGGTACGCCTTGATCTCCTCGAAGGCTGCTTCGTCGCTGCGCCTCATGCGGCCGCCGCCCTCGTACTCGGCGAGGCGGTGAGGCTTGAGGCGGTGAACTATTTACGACCTACACAATTACTTATACTAATCAATGCAGTATTTTTTTCTTACCACGTCTCTCATTTACCGAATAGCCGATAGCACTCGGATAGTAGTACTAGCTCGTGAAGCATTTCCCCTAAGTTAATAGTGCCTCAACCAATTCTATACATAAACCAAATAAATGGTAAACAATTGTAGTTAGCATCGTCGTTCTCTCAGATATATTAATCATGTCAAAAAGGACGAGATCCTTCCATGCCACCAAAGGTCTGACTCATCTCCTACGTACCAATCTATGTATTTTAGCTATTAAAATTTGACTCGAACTGCACAGTTGCATATAGATTTAGGATCAAGACACTTTACCACTTTGCTTCTTATCGTTATTCACTCAAATATTCATGCTTTGGTGTTTTATTTTGAGATTAGTATCTTAGGTGCACCATGGAACGATTTTGTTGTTACAGTGTCACTCCACGTTTTTTTTCCTTTTGGTGTGTGTGTGGGAGGGGGGGAGGGGGCATTGGCTCCTTTTGGCCTCTCCCCTCAGTCCATTTACAAAAACACACACACGCTTGATGGTACGTAATATCTAGATAAGAAACTAAAGAGACAACACAACATATAAGAATGGAATGAACATCATAATTGAAAAGTGTAACGTACTAGAAAGCTCTGAGGTTGACAATGCCAGACCGAACACCATAGGTGATCAAACCGGGATGGTTGCCAAAGCAAGGCAGGGGCAGGCCGCCAGCTGCAAGATGAGGATGGAGCAGCCAATCCAAAGAGCTAGTGCAATTGTATCTGCAGCACATGTTGGGAGTTAATGAAACAAAAACATGCTAGATAACGACGTTGAGCAAAAATTATTTAGCTAGTGCCCATACATGCAACTTTGAGCTCAAAATACTGAATTCTAATTTGAAGTGAAATAGATGATTGATTTGATAACTGTAATTCAGAATGGTTTTACTTTTGTTAGTTGCAATTGCACTGTCATACCTTACATAATATAACCAAGTCTCATACAAGCTTTTTTTTACATAAAGGGTCTTACAACAATGGTCAGCGGCCTTATTATAATAAACATCACACCGAGAAGCTATTGTAACAGTAGCACTAAACACTACTGCAATGGAAGACGGAAGCGAAGCTAAACACTGTTACAACGGAAAGGAAGCGAAACCACTACTGCAACGGGCGACATGGTAGCATATTTTGGTTGAACAACAAAGCGATTCCCGTCCGTAAATTAATAATGCACCACAGGAATTGTTTATGAACCCAAATAAGTGGACAAAAGGATCTGTAGTTAGGATTTTGTCAAACAGTTAAATTATGTACACGAAAATCCTTACACCAAAGGTTTGCCTTATCTGTTACTCCTATGTGCCAATTTGTGTGTTGACTATTAAACAATCCCATTTTGGTGTTTGATTGAGACTATCGTAGCATCAACCTGTGATTTTGGTGTGATAACTTTGTGATAGGGATTGCACGGATTTCCAGCGGCACTAATTTGCAAAACAGTTAAACGAGAGGCTAAAATTTTGTTCTATATGTTTAAAGAACCAATCAATTTGTCATCCTATTTGAACTTGTCACATCTAGTACAAAAAAATAAGATCGACACTGTACAGCTAGATTTGGTCAGAACTAATTAATTAATCTAGAAGAGTTTCCCGGCGAAGTCCTTGATGTCCTCGTCCTTGACCGACGGCGAGGCCATCTCCCTGAACTGCCTGAGCTCCGACGTGTTCCGGCCGAGCAGCAGCGCCACCTTTGTCTGGAACACCTCGCCGTTATCCCTGAGCTCGACGTCGGCCTCGTCGAGGTTAGCCTCGATGTCGTCCTGGACCTTGCGGTAGAAGCCGGCGACGTTGCGCAGCAGCTCGAACACCATGCCCACCTGCCCGCCGTGCTCCAGCGTGTTCACCGCTGCCGCCAGCGCGCCGCCGAGGACGGCCGCGCCGGCGGCCCAGGTGCCGGCATCGCCGGACCCGATGAACGCGGCGGCGAGCGCGGCGGTGCCGGCCAGCGCGGGCCCGGCCACGGCGAGGCCGCGGTTGAGGCGGAGCGCCAGCTTGCCGTTGGATACGTACTCGTTCTCGTCCTTGGCCCTGAGCACCCGCGCGATGCCGCGCATCTCGGCCTCCAGCTCTGGCGTCCAGCCGTTGTTGCCTCGCCGGCCGCCATTGACGGTAGCCCGCGACGAAGACGACGTCTTCTTCCTGAGCTGCTGCTGCCGTCTCGGCCACCACCGGGCGGGCTGGACGGTCTTGGGGAACTTCTCGAGCATTCCGGGGAGCAAAGGGAGCGGGTACGCCGCGTCGAGCGCCAGCACCCTGTCCATGGCCTCCTGCACGTCGGCGTTCGTCACCGG
Source organism: Eragrostis curvula (assembly GCA_007726485.1). Lineage (NCBI taxonomy): Eukaryota > Viridiplantae > Streptophyta > Magnoliopsida > Poales > Poaceae > Eragrostis > Eragrostis curvula. Next base: position 54,447,724 of record CM017439.1, read on the forward strand.
CGTTGACTCGAGTGCGGCGCGGAGGTCGCGCTCGAGCTGCCTCCAGAGCCGCGTGGCGTTGCGCTGCTCCTCGGCGAGCTGCGACGGCTGGATCTTGCTGGTGGCGGCCATCGTGACGGCCGTCGTGGCGAGGAGGACCCCCGCCGAGGCCTTGAGCGCGACCAAGCTCGGCGCCGCCGGAGCCAGCGCGGCCATGACGGAGGCGGCGAGCGCGAGGGAGTTGCTTGAGTGGAGCAGCAGCTGGTTCCAGTTATCCCTCTGCCTGCCGATGATGTCGTGCATGTCCGCTCGGTCCGCCGCCGCCGCGGCCACCGCGCGGAGCTTCTCGACAGCCACCGCGCCGTCGCCGGCAACCTCCGGCGCCGCGCGCCCGTTGTTGACGACGACGTGGTCGTCGGCGCCGCCCACTATCGCGTCCCGGGTGAGCCTCAGCTCGTCCAGGCTGACCGCAAGCTGCCGGACGCTCCGAGCACTCGCCCTGACGCACAGCCGGTTATGCCGGCGGCGTGACCGCTGTGCTGGGAGCAGAGCGCCGCCGCCTTGCGACTGAAGAAGAACGCCCTCCATGATTGTCTGTGTGTCTGTCTCTCTGTCCAAGATGAGCTTGCAAACACCTGCTGTGCAGTCCAACTTCTTGCCTCTGATGAGAATCTCAAATTAAGCTGCTTTATTGATGCTATCTGTTCTTGGATCTTGCTGAGTAGTGAGGTGGCTATGCTTGTCTTTCTGCGTATATATAGGCGTCGTCCAGGAGAGGAGAGAGAGTCCTGTTGACGAGGGCAAGGGGAGACTGGTCTGCCACGGTTTGGTTCATTGGCTGGGCTCGGTCCGTAGAGGTAACCGGGAAGCAGGTCGCAGCATGCGCTCTTCGACTCTTCAAACCGGAGAAAGAGGTAGATGGTATGGCGTACAGGCTGGGTCTGGAGTCTGAACCGGTACGTGGTCGAGCCTGTGGTGTGTTGAACGGCTCCAGGACGAAGCAGTCAAGGCCATTCGATCAACCGATGTTGACGACGACCTGGCTGCGGCCAACCTCCCCTATGGGTTTTCAGAATTAAGAGAACTATTCCTTCAAAAAAAGAATTAAGAGAACTATTGCCTTGGGCTACAAGGACTGTGTTACCGATCATGGATGACACGGCAAATTGTTCACTGACGATTTATTAAGTGAAAAATACACGAACAAGCATGCAAATGCTCGCTTTTTATATGTTAGAATATGAGGAACATAAATTTCGCATGAAAGTTTCACCGTAATATAGCAGAAATATAGTATCGTACTTTGAACAGGGGCAAACAAAACTTGTACTCAAAGGTGAAATCACATACAGTATGTTGGAATTGAACAAATTGATGGATTTTTTTTTTTACGGGAACATATTGATGTTATAAGGGAGGACACTGTAAGCGTACTAACATGTAGTTCATCGTGCAGAGATGGCACAAAGAGAATCCTCTGCGATACTACTCACAAATCCTAGCCATTTCTGTATCAATAACTATTGGATTAAATTGGTAATCCTTTTATTTACTTATTGTTAGCACAAGAAATTAGTAAATAAAATCAGAGAGGTTCGTCATAATGCAGTCTTCAATTGCCACACTTGACCTATTCAAGATAGAGAAACATACTGGCTTTCATTAAAAAAACAAAGGATAGAGAAAAATACTAGTCATCACTAAACCAATCAGGTCACGCAGAACCTATTCCAGCTACTGGATGTGATTTGAGCTGCACTTCCCGCTCTATTAGCTAGCAACATCACATGAACTCCCTTTTCCCTTTATTTTAAAAGAAAAACTTTTCTTCTTACATAGATATAAAAATATGCTTCAATGGCCCCATTTATGAAATAATATTTTTTACCCGGAATTGTTGGATTTCACAGAAATTCAGAAAGAAGAAATGCAAGCACTCAATCTAGATAATTTCATCACCCGCAAAATGCAATTGCTCTCACAGCCACTAGTGACTGTCCAAGTTGCCGTACTATACCGCCACACTATCAATGAATTATCTGTAACCTACCCTGAGAAGCATATTCCGACAATTAATTGGACCTTTTCGCGATGTATTCCTGAGTCAAATGTTCGCACCTGCTTGTACGTTCATGCATGTACCTTTTCAATACATGCATCGATAACCGCAAGTTGATGGTGCTCGATCAACACCAACCACACCTCCTTGCCTTCCTTTGGACGTCGGTCGCTTTATTAGACATCTGCCCTTGGGCGCACGGCGAATAACATATGATTGAGCCCCATGAACTGTTCTCGATCGGTGAAATTTTGTGATGCATAGCGTAAACTAGAAGCCCTAAACCGCGGGAAACGTTTCATAGCACAAACTATGGACTAGTGGGGAAAACCACACTATGTTCCGATCCCGCCAGCCGAAACAGGGTGTTCTTTGGGGTTTGCTGCGTAGTCCTTCGCGTTTGGTACTTTGCAGTGACTCAGTGACAGCTGTGTTTCATTGCTTGAACACTGCATAGCCACATTCGAAGGTAGCAGTATAAGCTTAACTGGAATAGCAGGAGATCGTATTTAGGCAAGATCCAGAATCGTTCCACTTGATACATCACATGACAACGATCGATATTAGTTATCTATATCACTATACTAGCTAGCGGCAGATCTCTATGAACAGATTGCTTTAGCAAGTATACTGCATTTTTTATTATAAAAGCTGATAGTGTACTGCAGTTGACATTGATTTCAGTATTGAAGTAGTCAAAATAGGTACATCCATTGGCTTTCGGCCCAAACTATATTGTGCTATGCAGTTGAGGGCACCAAGAGGCGGTAGTTGACCGAAAGGATTCATATCTACTCAAAGTGGTGCAGATTGGGCGAAAGACGGTTGACAATTGGACACTGCAAATAAAATAGATCGATTGGTTCATTTGGAACATCAAGGTACATTGTACTACTCCATTTTTTCTTGACAACAGGAATTTCCTCGAGCAGAGTAACCATTCATATGCACGCTACTTTTGATTTTCTGTGTTCGATGCCAGGTCATGGTCTACGGTGGCCGTGCTACGAAAGTCAATGAACGGCCAATGTTACGCTCGTGCAGCGTTGGCGTGTTGAAGATTATGCATGGCACACAAACAGCGAGCGTACACAAACAACTTGCTTCCAAAAGTGTTGCCATTTTGGACAGCTCGGTAGTCAAAGTTGAACAACAAGAACCAGAGGTTCGAAATGTCCTTGAGTCAGAAAGAGAAGTATTCAACACAAACTTGAAATTTTGGGAAGGGCAACAACACCCCGTTCTACTCCGGAGGTTCGAGTTAATTAAACTGTTCGTTCCTTTTTTTTTTACTATTGATATTTTGACCACTAGGCATGGTTCAGTATTTTGAGCTAGCTATACGATGCATGAAAGACCTGCTCCCTCTGACAAAAACCTGTAGCAGTACTGTTTCGCACTGTAGCAGGGAGCCGGCAATCAGAGCTGCACCAGACTGTAGCAGGGAGCCGGCAAAGCTGCCCAAACCAAGCTTCACCAGCTCCACCTCCTCTTTAGTTCATTTCTGCCCGGGAAGGAAGGAGCCGCTCCCTGCTACAGTGTTGGACAGTGTATCTACAGTATTTTGGTCAGAGGGAGCCGGAGCTGGTGAAGCTCAAACAGGCCCAAAGTCAGACGGTGAAATTCAAGGGTGCCGGATCGGCAAGGTGAAGAAAGCTCCGGGAATCGAAGGAATCGAAGCTGGTGAGAACAAGCAAAGGGCAACAACAGATGCAGCTACCGGCGCCGGCGCCGCGCGTAGGCAGGTCTGCACTGCACATGCGCACAGTGGAGGACACGGCCATGTTGTCGGGAACGGTTTCAGATTACTTTGCCCTTGGACAGCCAGCGCTGCCACACTGGAGGTAGGACACGGCCATCTCGGCCTGGCATGCCAGTGTCTGTGTCGGCGACCGTGTAGATCTGCCCAGCCAGCTGGAGCCAGCCACTGCTGGATCGCCGGCCTGGCCTCCTCACCGCCCCTCCCTTCACATCTGTGACCTCCATCTCTCGTGAAGCTTGTATGCCGAAAGATATTGTGAAAAGATGACAGTGTGCAAAGTCGAATGCAGGGTGGCGATCTGAATTAAATCCAGTCGTCAGCCCCACAGGTAGGTTGGAGCTGAAAGCCGGGGGAACTTTGCTGAAAGTTGTTTTTGTTTCTAACGAAGATTTGGCTAGTTTCGATATAAAGCTGAACAAACGAAGGGCTTTTCTGCCGAGCCACATGATGATAAGATTAGCAAGGCCATAAACGTATTGTACTATCACCTAAAAAAAAAAAAGTGAATGTATTATACCATTTGTGGTAGCCCTCTGATGAGGTTTTAGCAATGCTTGCTCAAGAGAGTGACACCGGCAAGTGAATGGGAGGTGGCACACGAGAAACAGGTCACGTGCTCTGTCTTACCTCGTACTGTTACTAATATTTTATAGAATGTAGTTCAAATACATAAGTTTCATGAGCATGTTTTTGCCAAACAAGACATGTTTTTGGGTCTAACAAGTACGTCGAGTCTACAAAGTTTGGCTCAAACTGAATGACAAGGGAAGGAATAAACGAGCATGTGAAGGAACAAACGACCGCACCGAAGGTACGCCTCGTGCTTGTATTCGAGCACTGGCTGAGCTTCATGGCAACCAACGCCAAGGGGCCCGATAGTTCTAAACAAGAGTAAAATAAGAGAAAAATCAATGTGCAAACACTGTTTTTTATGAGAAAATAGCAGAAGCTAGATGGGCCACTGCCCCTGGTGTATAGAAGCTCCGCCCCTGTATTCGCCGCAGTTCGCTTCCTGGGTTTGCTCGTCGTTTTGCTTATGCCTGCTTTTTGTTACGTGTGGCGCCAAAAAGGCGCAACAGTTGCAGCTCCACCACGCCTGCGCCGTGGCGAGCTGAGACCGGGAACATACAACCTCTTCCTTTTTTTTTTATAGAAAAATGCTGCATTTCTGTCGAGTACTACTACTACTCATGCTCCTACTCCGTTGGTCACTTGCCAGAAACGGTCGCGTTGGACGCGATCCTCGAGAAAGCGCCCTTCAAACCACAGCTTCTGAGAAGCAGAATTGACCCGGCCCACCCCCAACCATCCCATCCCATCCCATCCCATCCCGTTCTCCGGTCAATCTTCTCACCCGTTCTTCCGTGTACCCGTCCGCCCTCTCCTATAAATACCACACCCACTCGCTTCCATTCCATCACACCTTCCTCAAGCTTCTCTCGTTTTCTCCTGCAGTCTCGGATCGGAAGCAAACCCAAGCCACCTCGCCTTCGACATCGCCTCCAGTGACGAAGCAGTACCTGATCAATCCGCAAAGCGAACGGTTTTCAATCTTGAGACGCACAGTAGCTGATCAATCAGTCGACCATGGCTGCTCTCCAAGCACAGCGCCTCTTCTTGACGGCGTCCACTTCGTCGCCGTCACTCCCCACGCGGCCACGGCGGCGCGCCGTCGTCGCACCCTGCCGCGCGGCACTGCGCGTGCCCAACGGCTTGACCACGGCGACGAGCCCGGCCGACGGCGGCCTCCCCCTGAAGCTGGAGTGGGTCGTCCCGACGACAGCCGCGGCGGAAGCTGATACCAGCAGCAACAACAACAACAGCAACAAGGCGGTCGAGAAGCTCCGCGCGGTGGCGGAGGCCGCCGCGGACCGGGCCGAGATGCACGACATCATCGGAAGGCAGCGTGACAACTGGAACCAGCTGCTTCTCCACTCGACCAACTCCCTCGCGCTCGCCGCCTCCGTCATGGCCGCGCTGGCGCCGGCGGCACCGAGCTTGGTCGCGCTCAAGGCCTCGGCCGGGGTCCTCCTCGCCACGACGGCCGTCACCATGGCCGCCACCAGCAAGATCCAGCCGTCGCAGCTCGCCGAGGAGCAGCGCAACGCCACGCGGCTCTGGAGGCAGCTCGAGCGCGACGTCCGCGCGGCGCTCGAGCAGGGAGCGACCGCAACGGTGACGGACGCCGACGTGCGGGACGCCATGGACCGGGTACTCGCGCTCGACGCGGCGTACCCGCTGCCGCTGCTCCCCGGCATGCTCGAGAAGTTCCCCAAGGCCGTCGAGCCCGCCCGGTGGTGGCCGCGCCGCCGCTCCCCGCAGCCGCAGCAGGCCAAGCCAACGGCGGCGGCGGCGTACGGCAACGGCGGGAGGTCGAAGAGCTTCGGCCGCCGCGGCGGCAACGGGTGGAGCAAGGAGCTCGAGGACGAGATGCGCGGCGTCCTGCGCGTGCTCCGGGCCAAGGACGAGCAGCACTACCTCAAGTTCGCCAACCTGGTGCTGAACATGAACCGCGGGCTCGCCGTGGCGGGTCCCGCGCTGGCGGGCACCGCCGCGCTGGCGTCGGCCTTCATCGGCTCCGGCGAGGCCGGCGCCTGGGCCTCCGGCGCGGCCGTCCTGGGCGGCGCGCTGGCGGCGGCGGTGAACACGGTGGAGCACGGCGGGCAGGTGGGCATGGTGTTCGAGCTGTTCCGCAACTGCGCGGGGTTCTACCGCAAGGTGCAGGAGGAGATCGAGGCGTGCCTGGGCGAGGCCGACGCCGACCGCAGGGAGCACGGCGAGGTGTTCCAGACCAAGGTCGCGCTCATGCTCGGCCGGAGCAACTCAGACCTCAGGCAGTTCAGGAGGATGGCGTCCGGGTCCTTCAAGGACGAGGACATCAACGACTTCGCCGGCAAACTCTTCTGATCACCTAGCTCAAATTGCTAACAGCAGCAGATGACAATCCATCAGAATGTGCATACGAATTAGCTAGTCAGAACAAATTTTGTGTTCTTAGGAATTAAATTGATTCTTTTGTAACAGTTCAAACTGAATTGACAATTCTTTCATTCGTTCATTCATTGTTTCCATCGGTCCCAAGTTTCACACGCTTGAGCTCAAACGAGTTTGCATGTCCATACAGCCTCACCTGCCAAGAACATGGTCCACACGGACCATATAAGTTGGCCGAGCAATGGCGTAACTACCAACGAGCACCGCGGCTACCTACGAGTCGAACGCCGCCGACGATGGTTTCGCCACCTACCACTACCATACGCGACAGCCGACATCCTCGCAAAAAACCAAGGAGCCGGCACATGATACGCACTGGTCACTGCACACTAAAAGGAGGGTTGGGTTGTACAATACAATAACATACGAGTACAGCAGCAGCGCTTTATCCAGCTTGGCCTCGTAACAGTTTGTAATTCAGCTTCCCCATTTGTTAGCAGAGCATATTTCACATGCCTGGTCTCTTGTGTACTCCCTCCGTTTCAGAATAAGTGGCGCTGTTGACTTTCAGACATCACGTTTGATCGTCTGTCTTATTCAAAAAAATTACGCAAATATTTTTTTTATAACTTGTTTTATCATTAGCAATACTTTAACTATGAGATATTTGTTTTATTATTTCTACAAAAAAAATTGAATAAGACGGTGGGTCAAACGTAATGTCTGAAAGTCAAAAACGTCACTTATTTTGGAACGAAGGGAGTACGTATGATTGAGATCAACGAGCATTATCCCATTTGTCATTGTTCGTACGAGACAAAAAAGAAAAGGGGGAGAGGCCTCAACCTTTGTCCAAACACCAGGCGCGAATCCCGCCCCTGGATTCTGCAACTGTAAACGCTTATATTACCAAAAGACCAGTGCAGTTTGTAAAAGACGAGAGTTTCTTCCACTAGAGTATGGTTAATTTGCTCAAGAAGAAGTTGGTATACATACGAAACCTCGAGGAGGTCAGGTCGTATCAGCGCTTTGGTTCAGCTGCGCCCCCAATATGATCGACCTGTTGCTGTCAGAGAAGAATTGTTCAGACTTCACGGCAGGGTCAATTCAAGATTTCCTCTTCTGTACCTCTGAAAAAGTCAATTCAAAATGCCGAATCCAGAAACCACGCGCCCAACGATTTTAGCTTCGCTCGTGCTGGGAACTCAAAAACATGGTTTGATTTCAGGTGGTTATTGCATGGCGAGACAGTTGAGAGCAGCAAAGACTTGAAAACAATGCCTCATTCAACATTTGACAAGACTTAACTGGGGTCATTTGCTAAGTCTGAATGTACCTGTGAAGAGCACATGGTCAGGCAATATCTTTTTGATGCTGCAGCATACCATGTATACCAGTAACAACAACTGATAGTAAAACAACCACATGACCAACTTTGCCTTAAAAACAGATGAAATGTGAGGTCTTAAAGGTCAAAGCTGGCACACTTGAGACCCATCGTACTAATTCATAAAGGTCTTGCATGATTGACAATCAAATAAACCTACTGCTACTACATACTCCCTCAGGATGCAAATTATTGATGTTAGGACAAGAAAATCAGTTCAAAATTGAACTAAACTCCATGTACTAACGTCAACAATTCACAACCGGAGGTTTAAAAATTCTCAACTATTTGAATGGCTTGAACGATGATTTGTTGACGAATAGCACCCAGCTCCTTGTTCTTTGAGGAGTCACAACAGACCTGATTGTCTATGCCTGCTTCAAAGACATAGTCCTTGCGCGAAGGTTGAGAAATATTCCCCTGCGAGAAGACAAAAAGAAAAGGGGATGACCATATATGGATTAGGATTTGCCAAGTTATATGTAAGAGGGCACACTAAAATGTTCAGGTCCAAAAATCATTACCAACAGCACGCAACAAAGCTGTGGAAGATCACCCGGAATTGCAACGGCATGTACGTATAGTTTATCCAACCGACTATTGGCCAAAACTGCATAGTGATTGGAACTTTGAATGACCTGAGGAGTTGAAATGGAATTAAATATAGATGTTGTGAACTAAGTATATACCATCCAAGCACTCAATTGCACCGAAGGATATTGTTTCTTGACTCTGTTCTTCACCTCATTCAAAGGCCTCCCTGCATTGCAAGATTGGATAAGTATCCTGGGACTGACAAGGCATGGATAAGATATAGGGATTCAACATCAGCATAATATTTACACAGATCACTGTATCATTCACTATATATTAATCTGATCTGATAATTATGCTATATCCAATATTATATACTTGAAAAAAGGTGTCATGGGAGACTGAATTGGGATAATTTTAGGTATAATTATGAAACTGAAATTTTTAAACTATAGCTGGCAATTTTGAATAGCATAAAGCCAAGATAACCCTTTAGTTACCACAAAACTACACTAATTTGACAGATACACTTACTCTCAACAACATATCCATAATAGGACAAGAACAGAATGTTGTTCAAGGGAGATGACGTAAGTTGCTCCAGCAACACCTGAAACACAGTATGAATGAGATATCAATGCATACTAACCCCCTTAACTATATCCAGTACAGATTGTTGATCAGCGTTAGGATGTTAGCTTTACTTTGATCAAGGGTTCCCAGTACAAGCAATAACCAGATGGCAGTAAATTTTGTGGTCTAGGACAATCTCATTATCAAGTTAGTAATGAGAAATAAAACAGAAAGAAAGAAAGAAAGAAACTGACGCCGGATGCAATTACCTGCTGGTTACAGATGTTCTAATAAAGTCCAGAATTTTTACTTGAACTGGTGAACTCAATGTTGCTTCAATCAAGATTATTAAAAATCAACAACTTTCTAGCTGGTCATTGATCAGTTATTAGTAGATGATGTAAGTTAGGCATTAATCTGATGCAATATAATACATGTATCTCCATTTGGTGTTATAGTTTCCAGAACTATTTATACAAAGCCCACATCATAAGAAGTGAAAGATGTGATGCATACCATCAAATAATAAACAGCATACCTTCTTAGCAATCGTTTTGTTGTCCTTCTTCCCTTTGAAGATATAATCCAACACTTTATGCCAGAAATGTCCAAATGGACCACCATATGCAAACCCAAAGAGCTGCAGCCCAACAGTGATACATGAAAATATTGCACAAATTAAAAGTAAATTAACATCATATACAATAAAAGAGACATATGAAGTGAATTAAAACCTGTGACATGATTAATTTTGAGCTAAGACTATCAGAATCAAAGGATCGCAGTAGGTACAGCAAAGTACAGAAGCATATTTACTGAAGTGCCTAATGTCTTTACAAATTTCAGATTTTGATTCAACCAATTAGTGGCCTCAATAATTCCCCATGAACTTCGGCTACAAAATATTGTCAAATAAAAAACTAATCCCAACAACCACTGAGACTGAGGCCACAAGAAAACAAAACCAATTCTCTTTTCACAAGGGTCCACCCCTAATCTTTAAATAAATTTTCTTACAAATTTTCCTTTGAAGACTTAACAGGGAAACTATCATACACCCCCAAAAGAAGTTTTAATATGGTTACCCCATTTCAAATAACAGACGGACATAATTCTGAAAAACTAGCAAACCTGGACTCTCTGGTCAAGGCATGCTATTCATGCTTGCACACAGCAATTAAAAAAATAATAAATTAGTCACTGTCTAACAAACATATCATAAATCACACAACAAAAAGCAACAAGCAGAAACAGACACATCCGCATCACCGTAAGTCAACGGATGAACTGAACTTGAACCCAGCAAGCAACACGTAATTCAACTGAATCATCACATTCTTGTATGAATTTGCCCCCAAAACAGTTGATAAGAACTAAAGAGTAGTCACTAATAGCAGAACTATGATTGCTATATAGCATAACATATCAGTACAGCACTAGTTCTTCATACTACCACTAAGTGCTCCATCACTCCAACTATTGAACAAGAAAATATCCACATTTCCCGGAACCAATTCCACTGATGACTGTACAGGAACAAGATGAAGAAGACAGCGTTCCTACCATCTTAAGCAGGAGGCGGCGCTTTTCAATCTTCTGAAACCCGGAGAGCTTCTGTGCCACGGAGTCGCTGATGCCGGCGAGGCACCCCGCCGTGATCATCTGCGCCAGCCAACCAAACCAGACTACTACCTCAGTTCAAGAACTCCACACTCCCCATAAATCGAAAAAGGAAAAATTACGAATCAGAGCGAACGAGACCTTGGTACGAAGCGGGTGTTGCTGGAGCTGGAGCAGGTACTGCCTCCATGCCCTGTACGCCAGCGACTCTTCTCCCTTCTTTCCTCCACTTTTTCCTCGTCCTCCTCCTCCCACTGCGGCCATGGCGACCGTCCTCCAACTCCGCTCGAATCCCTCTTCGATCTACAACCCACCTGCTCCTCTGACTGGGAGCACTAAGCACGAGCTACTCGTGCGCTTGGTTGATATTTTGGGGCGGATTCCGCGATGCTCGGGTCGGTGAGGGGAGGGAATCGTGCGCGGCGTTATTCCGCGTACGCGCGCCGGTGGATGGCCTGTCGCGGTGTTCCCTCGCCGGCCGGAGGATCCAAGCGGTCCACGACGAGTGGCCCAGGGGAAGTTAATGCTCTCTGACAGGACAGTCTCACAGATACTTGCCAGCGTTGCCGCGTTAAATAGCCGGCGTCGTTCCTGTGTTCGGGCCGGGTCTTTATGGCCCAGTTCAAGTAAATGGGCTGGGTTAAGTTTTTCTTCTCGAGACACTTAACGGAGGAGAGTGTAATTTTTACAATTTGGCTTTTTTTAAAAAAGTTTTTCATAAATGGACCCTTGGGAAAAACATGTCCAGAAATGAACCCTTATCTGAGCGCCGTGTTATTTGGCGCTCAGGTCCAACATCTGGACGCCAAAATAATTAGCGCTCACATTGTCCACGTCAGCTGGCGGGCACGCGGCCGCTCTGCTGACTTGGCGGGGGGTGGGCGCCAGATCCTTTGGCGCTCAGGGGGTGAGCGCCGCATCCTTTGGCGCCCACCCCCGGGCAACGATAACGCCCGCGGGCTTCTCTTTTTCTTCCTCCTCCTCACTTTCTCCTTCACCGAACAGGCGCCGGCTCTCTCTCTCTCCCCATTCATTCCCCTCCTCCAAATCTCCCAAATCCGGATGGTTTGAGCCCAAATCTTTTGGAGAAATTTGTTCCCCAAGGTAATCTCCTCCACCTCCTTGAATTTCATCCAATGGAATTGCTTGTATGGCTCTAATTTGAGGTAACCCTAACCCTAGGGTTTGAGGTTGAAATTGCTCGCTTTGTTAGGTTTGGTTGTTAGATTTGCAATGGGAAGTGTAATGTTGTTGAGATGTTGATGTTTGGAAGGTTCGGTTGTAGTTGGTTTGATTGGTAGCAATGAATTGTTAGTGGGCATGTTAATGACATAGGGTTGTATGCTTAAATTAGTAGAGAATAAAGGTTTGTTTGATGATTTAGAGTGATTGGAGGTAGTTATATATGAAGTGGATGAGATTTGCAGTACGAAATTCGGTAGGATTATTTTTTATGTTTATTTTGATATGAACAATGCTAAATTGGGAAATGTTTTTATTTTTTTGTTGAAATGGATGTAGATGGCTAAATGTGTAAGAGTGCATCATGGAGGTTCAGTTGTAAGGACAGAGGATGGTAGTGTTGATTTTGTTGGCATGACAGAGGTTGTGTTGCTTTTTGTTGAGACACCATCTTTGTGTAGTCTTTCATCTCGAGTGAGACAACGTTTGGGATGGACGGAGGAGGGTGTTAAGTTGGATTTTGAAGGAAGGATTGATGTGGGTTCGTCGAATGGGCCACGCATGAAGATAATGGCTCCAGTGGGTAGTGAGGAGGAATGGCAAGCATATGTTGAGATTGTTATGAATTCAGAAGTTCGAGCTTTAGATTTGGTGGTTCGGAAGGTAGTGGTGGATGGAGGCGTAGGTATTGGTTGTTCGAATGAAGTAGAAATTGACCTAACCCAGCCATCACAAGCAAGTGTGCATGACGGTTTGGCACGGAATTCTGCAGCAACCGTAGTGATGACTGATTCGGTTGGAGACCAAATGCCTCCGATCGTTCCGAATTGTGGTGATGATGGTAGGGATGAAACTCTGCCGGACATTGAAACGGTTCCTCAAGTGGCACCTAATGAAGTAGTGGCACCTAATGAAGATAACTACTGCGTCAATGAAAGGACCACAATCACTGCATCCACAGCAACACGCAAGGCATCCAAAGACCATGTAGTCAAAAAAAGAAAGGTGATATTGATAGAGCATGCATGCGCGAACAGTGACTCTAGTGCATGCATCACTGCCTCAATGCAATGCATGCATGACTACCACAAAGCATGCATACTCTCTCTTTTTAGACGTGCAGCTTTGGACTGAGTGCTTCTCCCTTTCATTAAATAGAGCCACTTCACTCGTGAATGCAACACACTGAGCAACGCATCCATGGCTAACAGAGGGAGAGGGAGAGGAGAAAAGAGAGGAGGAAGAGCGGGGAGTTCTTCAGCACCGGAAGAGTGGGTTTGGGATGGAGAGCACGGACCGTTCACATATGATCCACCTATTCAACAGTTTCCTTTAGAGTCGAAAGATGATTTTGACTATGTTACCAATCCAATTAGACGATACGATAACAGAAAGTTCAAATGGCCAAAATGCGGTCATGGCCTGGATTGCGTCGTCCAAATGTTCGACGGCCAATGCGATGGAGGTCGGCGCTTCTTCAGATGCCCAAATGGACAAGTGAGTTTTAATTCTTACTTGTTTCTCATTCGCCTTTAAGTATCATCTTTAAGCCTCCTCATCTTTATTCAACATTTGCACACCTTTTTTTTACAGAATAACGAGGACCCAGACAATTGTGGCTTCACGCGGTGGGTGGATCCTAAGCCTATCAGCACAACCGTTGAATACATTAGCTACCTGCAAAACCGCATCTTCGACCTACAGCAAGAACTTGAGACGGCAACTCCACGTCAAAGCCAAGAGCTCGTGATTGGCATTGCTGGCCCCGACACCTATTGCCTTGATCCGTACTGCCCATGTCCGCACCATAAGTCAGGCCCAACCAACCCACCACCACACGCTCCACCAGCACCACCACCACCACCACCTTACTACGGTGGTGGTGGGTACAATGACTATGGCTACTCTCAGTCTGGCGGACAGTCAAACTACAGTCCATGGGACTAGATTTCCTACCAAAACCTGGCTAAATGTTACATTCTCGTCATTCAAGTGTTGCATTTTTCAATTCCCTAAAGGCATGTCAGGATTAGTACGGTGCACATATAGGTTAGTCATCATGTGTACCGAACATGCCATTGCAATTTATGTACGTATGTAATTCTATTTCACTGCAATTAAGCCAATGAAGCCGGGTTCTACATCTTTACCATTGCAATATAGCTAGCAAAGTACTACAATTACACAAATACTTAGTTCAAACCAACGGTTCCACATCATAGTCCACAACATACAACAAGGCCTTTTCTTGCGACTGGTGACGAGTGAGGAAATGAGAGGCAGAGGAGAAAGAAATAGAGGACCTTTGTGTGCCCGGGGGTGAGCGCCAAATGGTGCGGCGCTCATATGCTGGGCGCCATATATTCCGGCGCTCACCCCCTGCCAGGTCAGCAGAATGGGCGCGTGCCCTCCAGCTGACGTGGCAGGGGTGTGCGCCAATTGTTGCGGCGCTCAGGTGTTCAACCTGAGCGCCAAATAACACGGCGCTCAGAAAAGGGTCCATTTCTGGACATGTTTTTCCCAAAGGTCCATTTGTGAAAAACTTTTTCAAAAAAGACCAAATTGTAAAAATTACACATGGAGGAGATATACCTTTGGCACGCACGGCCCAGCTTGTCCTTTTCAGCTTCGCCAGACGGAAAATAACTCTCAAAATCAAAACTTTCACAAGGAAAACAAACTGATGGTCGCTTGTGAATTTGGCTGCTGATTCCTCGTAAAAAGAGTGATGCAAGAAAATTACTTAAATATAATGATAATGTAAAAAATATACACATGAACCTAGCAATGATGCGCGTGAACATCCGCACATCATTTCTTTTAGAGTGAATTGCACAAAACTACAACTATTTGTGTCAAGGTTTCACAAAACTACAACTTTTGAAACCTATTTCAGAGAACTACAACTATTTTGACCATGTTTTTCAGAAAACTACAACTTTTGTGTCCGGCCCCACATGTCAGTCTCACAGATGGTAGTCTTCTAAAACTTAGATTGACATGTGGGGCCGGACACAAAAGTTGTAGTTTTCTGAAACACATGGTCAAAATAGTTGTAGTTCTCTGAAATAGGTTTCAAAAGTTATAGTTTTGTGAAACTTTGACACAAATAGTTGTAGTTTTGTGCAATTCACTCTTTCTTTTACGGAACGCTAGCATGCCTATGATGTTCCAACCTGCAAGTTTTTGCGATAGTGATGGTGTGCATTCCATTTAATGACATCACAGCTTTTGATAAGTCAAATCGAAGTAAATTATCTTTCAGGTAAAGTTTGTCTGCTATTCCACGATGGATACTACTGAAGCTAGACATTTGAATCTTTCATTACCGGCTTTCATATAATTTAGCTAACAATGATAGTATATTTCCAAATATTGTAAGATCAGACACAAAATAATTGTATTTCTCATATCCTCTCTCTCTCTCTCTCCCTCTCGCTCTCTCCCTCCCTCCCTCCCTCCCTCTCTCCCTCCCTCCCTCCCTCCCTCCCTCTCTCTCTCTCTGTTGAAGAGCAATGCCCTTGCGGACACCGGCTGTACCCCTGTCATGGATCGGCCAGACATTCTTCTTCTAATCCAAGTGAGCACGTCAACTCTGGAGGTGGGAAATATTCGTGCAATTGACTCATTCTGTGCAACGGTGCAATCAGTAGGCATCGGTTGTTCAATTAGCATCCAAGAGTTGCGATTTGTCCCACCATCAACGCTCAACCTACTTTTTGGAAAGCCCCTTCGTGAATTTTTTTGTTTCTGAAAATATTTTCACGTCTTCTTCGTTGGTTGGCTGCAGCTCCCGATCTGCTCCTCGTCTAAATCTTTCTCTTGTGGCCGCCATAGATTGTTAGTCAAAGTGGACTTTGTTTTCCCCACGTGTTGTCTTTGGCAGAGGCGTTGCTTTTTTATGATCAAGGCACAACGATCTGCGGCGCCGACCAAGTTTGATGGTTGTCCGACTCGCGGGATCAAACTGTCAAGGATTACTGTGTTGATTTTAATTTGATTTGACAGTGAAAATAAATGGGTTGGAAAATTGTCGACGGCAAGCCGCAGTCCTAGACATCAGAACGTGTTCAATAGATGGTATTTTGTCTTTTAGACATAGTAAAAGGCTCCGCAGTCATGGAGTTGCTGGCTAGAGATGCAATCTGTATCCCGGCACCGGCGACATTCCATTGCTCGACGTTCTCGAGTACGAGTTGATGTGTCGAATGGCGGAGAGACATGTCGTTTGGCAAAACATCTCCATAGTCCAAGGGGCTTCAGCAAAAAGTGCACCGGATCATTGCGGGTTCCGTTGGCCTAAATAGCTGTTGTTAGATGAAAATCGAACAGCTCGTATCATTTGTTTGCACCATTGCTCGGAATGGGTCAATTGCACCCAATATTCCCCCCTCTAGAGAGGGGTGTGGGGGGGGGGGCATTTGCCCTTTTCGGCCCTCCCCTTAGTCCACCTACATGGACCAGGCATCGTACCTACAAGCTCTACGGTCGGTGGACAAAGCTAGACCAGACACGATAGATGATCAAACTGAGATTTGCGAAAGCGATGGCCACCCACAAGAAAAGAAGGAGTTCATCGATCTGAAACTCCATCGCCATGATAGATATGTAGCGTGACACCATATATTTTTTACGCCAGACAAAAAATAAATTTCTAAAAAAAATACTCGAAACAAACTAATGGTGTTCGTGAATTTGGTTGATGATTCCTCGTAAAAGAATCACATATGAATAATCCTAAACATAATTCTATTGTAAAATCATATGCATAACATACAGCAGTAAGACGTAAACATAAACACATATTTTCTTTTTTAAAAAATGGAATGCTCAATTGCACGCCTATGAGCTTCTATTGGAGAATAGGCATGTCTTGAAATTGACTAGGTCAGCAGTTCTCTATCACGCGTATCACTTGCTAATAAACAGATTGACACATCGATGAGAATATGAGATCAATCCCTAATGTAGAGAGTACAACAACCAACCAAACAAAGAGATAGTAGCAGAAGACATACTACAGGTGTACCACTATGACCACCCCTTTTGCAAGGCCACCAACAATGTCATTGCCACAAACTCATTTCGTACGGTTTGTGGTATAATTTGCTGAAACAATTAGCATAGATGTAAATTTGAACTAAAAGTTTGTCAACCACAACTGAAAATAATCGGTAAAATATAAAATTGTCGGCTGCTCACAAAAATCGGTTTGGAAAGATCAACAGTCTTGTAGTGTGAAGGACAACCTCGAAAGATTATGACCCATCAATTTATGAGCTCAGCTATGGTGCGTGGCATTGTTAAACAAAAGTTGTAAAGCAGGGCCATAATGATATGTTGTTGCATATATTTGAAGGGACAAAAAAGGAACACCAAATCTTATTCCACTACGCTAGCTATTGCTTCGCTACATGGACTGTCCATACGTGGTGCTTCTCTTCTTTAGCTCTTTGTTTGAATGGAGGAAGAAAAAAGATGAGAGTACAAAATATCAGGATACCCAAGTGTGGCCAATCATATATATGGACGATGACAAGTAATTACTAGTTTACTAATTGATTTCCTTACACGCGAGGTAATATTAGAATGACAGAACACTACAAAAGGTGTCTGAATAGAATAATCGTTTACCCTCCCAAGTGCATGGTGCGAAGAGCAATTTCTATGTGGTCTAGCTAAAATTAACTTTTTGGTCAATTGCTTCTTTTTTCTTGGAATTTGTGCTGACTGATGAGACACCATATGAATGCCCTCGTAAGAGCGTGCTCAATGATAGAACCGGCTAAAAGGTAGCAGCTAGCTCTTACAAAGAATTGAAAAGGAACAGGGTCCATGTTTAAGTCTCTTATTTTTCTTAAAAGCTGCCTCTTGAAAAAGAGTTAGCTGCATTCTCTCTTTTTTTTTTCAATAAACAATTTTAAGAGGTAGCTTAGATGTAATTATTGAGGACTCTCAAACAACTCCCTGCATAGGGGTAGTATTCATCCTTTATATGACGGGTCATCAAATTTGAAATGTCAAACAAAGTATATCACGTCCCAACGTACATAAATATGGTGATCACTGTCTGTAGAAAGGACATCACTAACTCTCCATTAGCGTTGAAGCCATGACTAACAGTAATGCGAAGAGACATGCACTTTGCAACTGTTCTTATTGCAGCCTTTGTAATGATTGATGGGAAGGAGCAACAAATCATACGTCTTTCAAATGCACTACAGCAATCGGAAACTAAAGCAAAACACCATTCGCTTTATTTGCCCTGCCCGATCAACATCACTGAAAGTGCATTCATTTCGTGTTAAATTAGCTTATCAATACCTACACGCATTTTTCCTTTAGATCCTGCTGTGATCGGATCTAAAGGCGAACAAAAATGAATGGCTACATTTTGGTGGCATGTTTGCATCTGAAATGCCGAGGGAGGCCTCTGTAGCCCTTCCAGAAATTTCATAACATTAACTTTGAAAGGGAATTTTTTTTAAGTAGTAATAATTGATGGCAACTAGCTATCACGCGAACGACACATATCACATCTTTTGAAGGAGCATTTTTGTTTCTTTGTTTCATAATAGCAGTGATGTTGGCGTCCCAATGAAGAAATCGAGCGATGTTGATTCGTTGTTACCATGTAACTATTGAGAAGGAGAAATGCCTTATCAAGAGCCCCAAGATTGCAGGCGGTGGTCAATCGAATGCTGGCTGCTGCTAGGATATCCGTCCTCAAGCATCCAAATCACATGCTATTTTGCGAGAACATCCGCGTTACAGGAACCGATCCCATCAGCCCTGAAACCACATGAGCCGAATGGCCCCTATCTGTTCCAAACGAATCATCTGATCAGACGTTCGTACTGATGTACTGAAGATACTCTGAAACGAGTTTGTCGCTTCATGTGTTTTGGATAGAACCTTAATCGGTTGTAGGCTACTACTGTACAAACGAATAAGCTAGCGGCACAAAATCTGACATCTTTGAATTCGATCCTTATTCGTTTGGTGATCGAAGTCGCACAAGATACTACGCACGTACTCGGCCGGACAGACGTTATCCAAGGAGCAGGAGCGGAGTGCTTCCTTGTGCCTCGTGCCGGACACGTCAACGGAGCCCGGGGCCGTGTGCGAAGCTGCTGAGCCAGCAGAGTGGGAGCAAACGGAAGCGTGGCGGCCGGCAAAGAGAACGGAGCAACTGTTCGGGTTGTTGCTGTCCGACACGTGGACGATGTCGACGTCTCGTCTCGGCGGCGACGACGACCTATCTGTGTCCAGCAGACGTATCTGTGCATCTCTACATATGGAGTGCTTTGCTGCGTCAGTAGATCATGTGGTGGTATCCATGAATCCGTAACTGAGATCGGGCTCATCTCATGCAAGCTGCTGTTCTCATGCTCTGCTTGTTCACGTCCGTGAACGACACGACACTCTTAGATGAATGTACGTACCTTCTAGGCAAACTTTCTCATGGTATGGCTGCTTTGAAGGCCAGCCAGGCACCGGCCGCTATAACCGCCCGCGGAAAGCTTAAACGCATACATGCAGCAGTAGCAAGACTACGATTCCCTACAGTACGGATCACCAAAAAACAAAGAAATGGTTCGAAGAAATTAGGAGGAGGAGGCCTTGGGTGCCAGAATATTCCCAAGAACGATCCCCCGCTATTCAGGGCTTAATGGCAGTTCGTTAACAATGTGTGGTGCGTCCAGGGGAAAAGGAGGAGAAGCCGGTCTTGCGGACGCAATAATGCGGACGCCATCAGCGCGCATTAGCGGTGCCGTCACCCTGTGCGCGTAATATTCCATTGCGTGCAGAGTTTCTCTCTCTGCCCACACCGTTTCATGGCCGTGGTCAGGCCAGAGCTACGTCGCCCATGGCCAGGTGCGAGCCACCTGGGCACTCAACCTCTATAAATACGTCTCCAACCGAATGCCGGTCGACCCATCCAGCCAGTGCAGGGCGTTCTCTGTTCGTTGTCCTGTTTCCGCTGCTCTGCTCTGAATCAGAGCACACCAACAAATGGCTGCGAGCAATGGCGCTCCCCTGGTGGTGTTCGACTTCGACAAGACCATCGTCGACTGCGACAGCGACAACTGGGTCGTCGACGCGCTCGGCGCCACCGAGCGGTTCGACGAGCTCCTGCGCCAACTCCCCTGGAACTACGCCATCGTAAGCATACTGATTTGTATTGCACAGCACATCTGTCTCTGAAGTCTGAACTGCCGATCTTCTTCTCGGCGTCTCGCTCCAACGACGCAGGGCGTTATGCTTTGCCTTTTGCTGTGTCGCATACGCACCTGGCCTTTCTCTTTCCAAGAATTGTTTATCTGCTACTAGTGCTCGTTCCGTTAGTACCCGCAGATAACATATCTTTGTGATGGTGATGAATCATGAGGAGCCTAATAATTCTGAAGCAGTGACGTGAAAAGAGTGTGCATTAGTCCTCTGTTTCACCGAATGCGATTTAATGAACACTCACAATTTTGAACACAGGACGCGATGATGGGCGAGCTGCACTCGCAGGGCAAGACGATCGAGGACGTGAAAGCCACCCTGCGGACGGCGCCGCTGTCCCCGCACGTCGTCGCGGCCATCAAGTCCGCCTACGCGCTCGGGTATGCTGTTTTGCGCGCATGGGTTCTTCAGATTCTCTGTTTTTTTTTTTTACACTGACGCGTCAGGCGATTCCTGGTTCGTGCGCTGATATCGATGGAAGCGTGCAGGTGCGAGCTGCGTGTCCTGAGCGACGCCAACGCCTTCTTCATCGAGACCATCCTGGAGCACCACGGCCTCCCCGGCTACTTCTCCGGCACCGACACCAACCCCGCCCACGTCGACGCCGCCGGCCGCCTCACAATCCGCCCCTACCACGAGTTCCACGCCGCCGCGCCCGGCCACGGCTGCGACCTCCCCACATGCCCGCCCAACATGTGCAAGGTGATCCATCGATCCAGTCGTCCATTCCCAGTAGTTCATCATCACCAGGTGCTTCTTGATCATTGATCACTGACCGGCCGGAGCAATTTTCAGGGAAAAGTGATGGAGCGGATACTGCGAGAAGAAGAAGAAGCAGCGGCCTCGGCCGGGAAGCTGCGGCGGAGGGCCGTGGTGTACCTCGGCGACGGCAGGGGCGACTACTGCCCGTCCCTGAAGCTGCGCGAGGGGGACTACGTCATGCCGCGGACCGGGTACCCCGTGTACGACCTCCTTCTCGAGGGCGCGCCGCGCGGAGCCGTGCGCGCCTGGGACGGGTTCGAGGACCTCGCCCGTGTGCTGCTCGCCATCGTCGACGCCGAGATCGCCCGCGCCGTGGCAGAAGACGTCGTCGCCGCCGCCGATAAGGGCACGGGCGGCGTGGTGGTCAC
Source organism: Eragrostis curvula (assembly GCA_007726485.1). NCBI lineage: Eukaryota > Viridiplantae > Streptophyta > Magnoliopsida > Poales > Poaceae > Eragrostis > Eragrostis curvula. The sequence continues at coordinate 54,469,116 of CM017439.1, forward strand.
CGCGCCGGCGCCCGTGGCCGAGTGCCGCGGCGCCGCCATGCCGCTGCACCAGGACGCGCTGCTCCGCCCCAACGCGGTCCGCGTGCCCAATTAACTGACGAGCCGTGGTCGTCGACGGCGGCGTATAATAACTTCACCGGCGGCTAGGACATGGTGAGGGTTCGTTTGGTGATATAGTGGTGGTGTTATAGCCTACTATACGTAAGTGGTGCCATTGTAGGAGCGCGTGCTAGCTCCACGTACGTAAGTATGCAAAGAGGTTGCGAGCTGCTGCGCCTGTAACTGGGAACCAGCGAATGTTTTCAGTTTGTATCAGAGAGATAACTACTGCATTCTATACTCCAAATGTTTGCTCCTGAATTGTGGGCTGTTCTAAAGTATTAAGGCCCAGAAAGGCCGCTAGATACTATTGGGCCGAAAACAACTCGTCGCACTTGACGGCCTTGGGTCGGAGGTTCCATTATTACAGAATCCCTATATTTAGCGCGCTCTATTTGGAGAGTTCTTATAGCGCGTTTTGAGATCCGCGCTGTTTTTTCAATCTGACGGTGAGGAGTGGATAAGGGGAGCAGGCGCGCGCGTGCGGATGCCCAGTCGGGGGTCTTAACTTGTGCCACGTGTCAAGAGAGTATTGGAGCTGACGTGGTTAATGTGAATTCCAAACTTTAAAACTATTTTTCTTTCAAACCGTAACTCCGTTTTCAAATCCGTTTAAACCATGATGATCCTTGCAATTAATGCAACAAAACAAGATCAGACATGAATATATTTTTTGAATTTTTGAAAATTAATGTTTTAGATATATTGTTTTAACATTGTTCTAGCAATTACAACAAATTGTTCTTGCCTTCTTACAAAATGTTCTACGAATAAAAATCGATTGTTCCAGCTATTACAACCAATTGTTCTAGCGTTCTTACAAAATGTTCCAAGAAGAAAAATCGATTGTTCCAGCTATTACAACCAATTGTTCTAGCCTTTTTACAAAATGTTCCAAAAAGAAAAATCGATTGTTCTAGCTATTACAACCAATTATTCTAGTGTTTTTTTTTTAAAATCAAATATTTTACAAAGAAATCGATCGTTAAAAAAATATTTTTTTTTCATGCGGACAAAACAAAGCAAAACTGCTATCAGCCTGCATACGCTTGCCCAACTGCCTGTATCTCCCGTGCTTGCTGCTGTATGCAACCAATGGGCCTTGGACCGCGCTACAAGTTGCCTATCCGTAGGGCACACTACGGATAGGGGGCCCCCATTATTATGCCTCATTGAATATCCAACGAGATACTCTCGAGTCATGGATGTATGTATGAAGATTTACACAAATCTTACTGGAAGTCAAAGAAGATATGGAGCAAACTATTCTATTGTAAGTATAAACATGTGTGTCCTCTGACATTATACAGGTTGATATAGTAAATACATACATTATTAATTATAAGAGATGTTGAAGAAATCATTTTGAACTTGCGTTCAACTCGAATAATTCATTCAACATCTTCTACTCCGCGGTGGTGTTAGGAGCGCTTGCGGAATTAATGAAAAATAATTTTTACGTATAAGAACCGCTAAGACTAACTCCAACAATAAAAGATATATTTGAGAGGCAATGGGTTGAGCCATTGCCTCTCATCGGGCCATCTCCAACAGAGCAACCGCATCCCGTCCCTAGCCCCACCTCCCGCTGAGCCACCGATGCCACCGCGCCAACCGGGAGCTTCTTGAAGAGGAGCATGCATGTGGTGGTCGTGCCCAGGCGAGGTGGTACAGTGGGAATCCACTAAGGCACGAGATGAGCACACATAGAACTGATGGGGCAACCCTCTTCGCTAACTCACGAAGTTTTTTGATCGTCGCGGCGTTGTCCAAACCGTGACAGTTCCAACTTAAGTAACCCATTGATCCCCGCAGAGCTCCTCCAGCCTGTCAAGACGTCAACCTCTTTCTTTCTTGCCTTCTCCTTGAACGTCTCCACCACCATGCTTCCGCCTCGCCTCTCAACAAAACCTGAGTTTCTATCTGCCAAGGCCAGGCAGTTGCGCAAAGCAACCTCTTAATCAGCACGAACAGAAGACGAAACTAGGTGCCAATGAGAATAAGGAAAACCGGCATCCAGATACCTAGCGCTGGCAATAAAACTCGCAGTTCGCAAACTAGTTCAGCTCGGAGCAAACTCGACTCGTTTCAAATTTTAACGAGCCAAGCTACGTTTTTAGCTCGTTAATTTTATGAGCCAACTCGAGTTAGCTCATGATCAGCTCGCGAGCCAAAATAAGCTATGGAGAATAAGAAATCTAGCTCAAGACCCAGGCCCCCGGTCTCAATTCTTATTTGCAAAAGCCCAACCCACATACAAGCCTAACGTAGCATCTAGGCACGCTAAAGGTCTCTCAAAAAAAAATAAATCTAGGCACGCCAAAGCCGTTGTCATCGCCGCTATCGCTGGTCCGTCATCCTTCTTGAAGACTTAAAGAGTGCAACATGCAATCTTTTTTTATTTGAATGCTTGTTTAAAACATTTGAGTTACCTTAGATTGATGGACATGTACGAGCGATGATATATGTTATTTGCGCATGTGTTGTTGTTTTTTCCTTTCAAAAAGCTATTGAAAATGTGTTTTTTCATCTTTAGCTCCCTGAGCCATAATAAACTAGCTCGTGAGCATATAGAGCCGAGCTGAGCTACGATTTTTGCTCGTTTATCTTAATGAGCCAAGCCGAGCTAGCTCGATATTCTAACGAGCTAGAGTGAGTTGAGCCGAGCTGGCTCGCCAGCCAACCCTACAGATACCTACCCCGGCGATGCCCACGTAGTCGCCACCTGCGGCTGTGGTCATCCTGGCTCGGTCGTATACGGTCGTAGATGTGAGGTATGCACCGAGTATAACCTGCAAATTTACATGGGCCATTTTCACTGTAGTTGGGCCGGGCCAGGGCGTGTAGGTCGTGGATGAGCCACGAGAACATGCTGATCCATAATCAAAACGAACGCCTGCGTTCTCCCGGGCGAGTGGCCAGTGGCACATGGTTGCACTGCGCCAGCCCGGGTTCGAAGCGCGGCACCCGCGGGACTGTTGCAGTGAACAGTACCTGTAGTGGTACTGTTCATTGCACTGTTTGCATAATAAATTTACAGGTACCTCTCCATGCGTGGTGACACAAAGAGAATGCGACGCTCCTCGTCGCGCGCTGGAGCCCGATGGTTTCTGGCGATCTGTCGAAGGACCTAGTCTTCAACGACATTGTGTGTAGTTGTAGGGCTGGGCGTGTGCGTGGGTGTGTGTTGGTGTGCGTTGTGGTGTGAGTGAGTGTGTACGCATACGAACAGATACTACAGTCCTACTCAGTAGGAGAGGTTTCAAAAAAACCGAACGCAGCTTCTCCATTCTCCACCTGAGAGCTGGTTCCCCACTCGGCTTTCCCAAATCCTTCCCCACCTCCGCCGCTCAGGCTGTGCCCAGCGATTGCCGTTCCGAAGAGAGGCGGATCCGATGCAGAGCATCTTGCGATCTGCTCTTCGGCTCAGGAGGCGCCCTAGCGTCTTCCCCGTCGCCCGTGGTGCGCCTCGCCGGTATCCTTCAGGTCTTGTGCAACCTGATCTTCCATTCAAACAGGTGGCACCAATCGTGGCTGATAAATTACTGGACAAACACCCCGGATATGTTCTGATTTGCTTCTTGTTCCTTACTACCGAGAATTATTCTCTCGTAAGAATCGTATGGAAGAATTTTTAGATCTGGATAACGCTCCCCTTTTCCAGGATGAGAATTGATAACTGTGTGTAGAAATAGGTTTGAGTTACTGTGCAGTCGTGACAAGGATAGTATTTGAGTCCGATGCTACGATTGGCCGGTCGTGTCCTTATTCGGAGATCTAGCTGCTAATTTTTCTGTTGAAATCTGTGAACGATGAGGGGCAAGAATATCTTTTTACTCCAAAATAACAAATCTCTCCACTCACAAACATTGAATTTTTTTAAGAAAAACTATAATTGGGATTGTTATTTGTTGGAACAAAATTTACTGTTATATATTGGGATCAGAGTTCGAAACTTGATCTAGGGCATGTAATATCATAACTTTTGCTAGAATTTAGATATAATCCTCTCAAAGGGCAGTTAGGTTTCTAATTCCTGCAACCGTAATCAAATGCCAAGTTTGCCTCTCTTTTTTTTTCTTTATGATCGACAGATTTGCTTATGAACCCTGGCTCATACAACACGGCATTGGAGTGAGATCCGAGAAGGAGCAGGTTAAGTTGGAAAGGACTGTCAAAGTAATGGATGAAGCAAATATGAGCAACGAGATCAAGGATATGAGTGGTAATGTTCTCAGGATGGCTAGTGGTATATGGCATGCGGACATCCTTGAAAGTAGCAGCCATCATGATGGTTCTATATACAAGAGAAACTGGAACAATTTATACTGTATGGATATGTCTGACCGTACCGAGAGTAAGTGATCCAAATCTCTTTTCCTGTTCTTAGGACTATATCCTACAATAGTTCAAATATGCATTATTTGAACAGACATCCTTGAAAGTAGCAGCCATCATGATGGTTCTATATACAAGAGAAACTGGAACAATTTATATTGTATGGATATGTCTGACCGTACCGAGAGTAAGTGATCCAAATCTCTTTTCCTGTTCTTAGGACTATATCCTACAATAGTTCAAATATGCATTATTTCCTTTATCCTCAGTTGAGTTGAATTACAGTTGGACCTACCTCTAGTTGCCCAAGTTGCGAAAAATGTCATGTATCAGAACAACTTTTACAAGACAAGTCGGTTCAACATATGAGTTTTTTTTTGGGTGTGTGTGTGTGTGTGTGTGTGTGTGTGTGTGTGTGTGTGTGTGTGTGTGTGTGTGTGTGTGTGTGGTTCTAGCATTTGCTTTGATCTAGCTGGGCGCCCTGCCCGTATAGGATTGTGACTGGTGTTTTGCATGCACCCACTTGAATTTGGATGAAACCTGCTTCAATTCTTAGTGGTTTGAATGGGCGTCGACTAATATTTTTGAGGGGGAATTACCCTAACCATACCCAAATTTAAATTGGTGTTGTTCTGCACAAACAATGTGTGTAGGGGTTTCAATATGTTCATTGGATACGCTACACCCATCTGCAGCCCAACAAATACGTGGGGAAAGCATAGTTTCCTTTATAATATTTGCTTCCCTAGTTTATTTACTAACAATTTTGATATAACCTATGGTCTTAGTTGTAGCTGTGTTGGAACTAAAAAAGCTTTCGATGGTCTACCCGTGCCATCCTGACCATGAGAATTGTGTTAGACATGGGCCATCTGAATTGATACAGGTTTTCTCACTAAGTTTGGCAAAAACTCCTATCAACAGTGTCTCAGTACAGTTGTATGGATACATGGCAGCACGGGATGATATGGACGGAAAGCTTAATTATGTTTTCAATCGCAGCAGGGATGATCCTCTAATCCTGCATCAGGTGCGCATCTGAACTTGTCTACATTCATTGTAGTTTATGATCAATAGTAGAGTGAGATGAACCTACATACTTCTTATGGCTACAATGACTTAATTCTCCTTTAAATCAAGCTGGGATAGATGGTTGACTACATGGGATAGAGAATGAATATGTTGTAATAAGTGTGCCTTTGTTTTAGGTTTTGTATTAGAGTTATAGTAGACAACATCCTGATAAACCAGTGTCGGATATAGAGAACTGTTTAAATCTTTCATTTTTCTCTTTACAATTAGCAAGCATTTTGGAACCTGACTGGGTCTATACATCAGCCATTCAGCCCTTAAAAATCAATAGAGGACAGATGACCAGCGTCGCAAAGTTGGGCTGTCTAGGCAGTGAAGGGAGATCACTTTACTAGCTTGTGTTTGAGGACAACTATTCTTATCTTTTGTTTTTGTTTTTGTTTTTGTTTTTGAGAGTTTAGAATTTGTGCAATCACATTACAAGTTACTTGAGATTATTAGCATATGGCTTATAAGGAAACTGGTTACCTTTTGATATTTTCTATTTTGCTATGCTGGTTTACTAAACAGTTAAAATTTCACAGGGTTCTCTCACTGAGATGACTGGCCCTAAGAGAGGCATTGTGATGATTTCTGATGTTCTATTTGAGTTTGACATGAGGATCAGGACTGGAGAGAAAGAGCAAGATGACATACAGCTGATTGACGGAGTAATACTCCGCACTATACACATGGCAACTCATCCAGTCACACTTCGCATTAGTGGCAATTGTGGTGGAGCAGTTGATATGTCTTTAGCGCTTGTTGAGTCAGGAGTAGAGGCCATAATTGAAGTTGTCATATCGCAAGTCCAGAGCGCTTTCGATTTATCTATCAGTTCCTTTCTTTCCGAATGGGAGCACAAAGAATTCCAGCTTTTTCATGGCACAGTTGGTGAGATGTGCGTGAAACGTTTCGTGGTTGCTGCCCTGATGGATGCTATGATGCATTTGAAGTTCAAGGTAGATGAAAAAGGTTCTGACAATGATGCCGTACACCATTGTTCCTTCAATGCTAAAGTGCATGGATGTACCAATCGACAGATTAAGCTAGAGATGGCTTGCATATTAGTGAAGGCGAATTGGTCGCCTCCTATGGATTGAGTTCATCTGCCTTAGTTAGCTGTGCTTTAATCTGGAAGTGTACTAGACTAAACTTTTCAGGGACTTTTTTAGGCCTACGGCCTTGTACCATGTAAATATCCTTTTTTATTAAAATTAATAGAAAAAACTAGTAGGGGGCCTCCCCTGCTATTCGCTAAAAAAACATTTAAACTTTTCAGTTGTGCTGGAACCTAGTACTGTTATGCATAAATCCTATTTTTAAAGACATGTGTTTCATACAATTTGACATGCAAATCCAACTGTCATTAACTGCATGGGAAGGTGTGAGGTGTTTTATATATGAAGAAATTCCATGTATGGCCTCAAAAGAAATGACTTTGCCTTCTATGACTCTGTGAATCGAACTTTCTTTCGAGGCCCAACTCCATTTTTCTGTTATGTGGCCTTCCGTGACATCCACCGCTAAAAATCCCATGGAACCAACACGAAAGGTCGTTTATACCCCCAGCCTCCTCTCTTTCTCATCTGAATCAATCGTACGAAATAACAATTGAAAAAAAAGAAGGAAAGACGCGCCCGCGACTTGATGGAAGACGGCACCGGCATCGGGCCGCCAGGCTCGCCCGTGCCACCTCGACGGCGTTCGCCCGGCTTCGCCTCCCCGCCTCGACGGATCTCACCGCGGGTGCGGTCGCCGCCCGCCTCGCTGCGGACTTCAGATGGGGCGCACAGGGTTCAGATGTGGCGCCGGGCTACTGCTGCAGGCTCACCTACCTCGTCACGGCCGCGGGCTGCTGCGGCAGGCGCGGTCACCTCGTCGCGGCTTTGGGCTGGGTCGCCAGGGGTGGGTCTTGGCTTGGCCGAGCCACTTCCTCGCACATCCTCGCCTCTCCCTCGGTTGCAACAGAGCTCGCCAGCGCATCGTCGCCATGCCAAGTGTGCTTAGATCGCCTCATTTTGGTGATGGGAATGGAAAAGGGCATCACCAGCCATGCTGCTGCCTCGCAGGGCGTCCAGAACGGCAACAACAATCTTTTTATTGGCAGGAAGGGTGAGGGCAACAATTGAACGTCACATTCACACATGGTTTAGATTGGACTGGAGCATTAGTTCTGAAATGCAACAACTAAATAGAACTTGTATTGATAGGTTGGATGATACATGTGTTTCTTGTGAAAATAATTGTTGTGTGCATATAGAGAACTATGTTTCCAATTATGAAATGAATAATGCTCATTCGAAGTTATACAATTTTGAAACAAATTACACCTGAAATTTAATATTCAGATTCTCACAACTTTTTAAACATAAATGAAGTCTATTTTGAGTGAGAGGCAAAATGGTATTTTTACTCTCTAGTTAACACCGGTAAGTCCCAAAACTAATGGAAGGGCCATGAAGGAAAATCAAAACTGATTTTGGTCCTCAGAAGGAAGTTCAATCCCGGGAAGGCCATAGAAGGCAACATTATTTCTTTTAAGGCTATACAGGGAATTTTCTCTTTATATATAATGCCTGCATTCGCCGAGGCATATCACACAGAAATGTGCTACCTGTTGCGTTTGAACACCAGACTTGTGCTAGCAAAACGAGCTGATTTGCTTGCTGCCAGCTCCATGGCTTTCGCATCCTCGCTCAAATTCAGGAATGATGTGAAAAAATAGGCGTGCTACGCCCGCGTCATTCAAGTCGTCATCATCTGTTTCATGATTTGTTTGCGATTTGTCAGGCCGGTAAAATAGTTTGTGCTGATGTCAGTCAGGGCTCCTTTGAAAAGCAGGATAGGAAAAACGCAGGAATAGGAAAAATGCAGGAATGGAAGTGACATGCTTTTTCAATCCTACAGGAAATCAAAACATAGGATTTGAGAGAAGAAGTCCTTTGGTAGCATCATAGGAAAAACAAAGGAACCTGCACGTTGCTAGTTTCTTCACTTTGAATTTGAACAAGCATGCGGTGATTAAGAAAATGTTCATCACTCCATCATCTAGTAAGACCAAAATTTACAGATAATAAAAGGATCAAAATTATCACCATTAAAGGCATGAACAAGTGCCTTACTTTGTATAACTAACATCACATAATGTACTAATATATTATTTTTCTCAACAAAGAACGCCACCTACAAGTGGGCCAGCTAAGCTTAATCTTATCCCCTCCGGCCTCCAGTACCAAGAGCAGCTATTGTTCGAACTCGACCTCAATCACTTATCCATCCACTTAGAGCTCCATCCGCATCTCAATCTCTCTCTCGTGGTGAAAGCAAGAGCAGCATCGGCCGCGAGGCTGCATGCTGGGCGATGCGAGCTCCAGCGGAGGTGCCAGGGCAGTGGGGCGAGCTTGAGGGATGGCACCATGGCGGCAGGGCGAGCTCGAGCTCGAGCTCTTGTCGGCGACGGCCTCGCGTGGCCAGCGTTGAGGAGATGGCACGCGTGGCTGTGGAAGGCTTGGCCTCCATGAATCCTTTTGATTGAGGTGCCACTGCTACTTTGTGAGGGTGAGGATTTGCTTCCGTTTCTGATCCACCAGAGCAAAGCGGGCACCAAAATTAGCGTGAACGGGAGGAGCAGCCAGCGCAAGCGCTTCACTTTCGCGCCAGGAAAATTTCCAAAGAGGTCAGACCTCTTGCTAGTTTTTATGTGAAATCCAACGAAGGAAAGCAAACCCTTTGGAATTTTTCCTGTCTTTCCTATGAACCAAAGGGCGTTCCTAGAAAAACTTCCATAGGAAACGAATACTACAAAAATCCTGTGTTTTTCCTTCATTCCAAAAGACCCCTAAGAAAATAACTGCCCCATCACACGTGGAAGGCCTTGTCCATTCACTCTGTTCTTCCGCTGGCAACGGAGCAGGACGACGCGGCAGTGCATGTACCCGCACCATGGCAGCTAAAGCTGGCCTCTGCTCGGGCTAATTAGATTTTAAAATCCACCTAAGACGAGGGCTCTATCTAGACTTTCTCCTCGAGGGTTCACTGTCGGGCGCCATGCGCGGCGACGTTCGCGCCTGGGACAGGTTCGAGGACCTCGCCCGGGTGTTGCTCGCCGTCGTCGACGCCGAGATCGCCCGCGCCGTCTTGAAAGACGTCGCCGGAGTGGTGGTCCGCGCGCCCGTGGCCGAGTGCCCCGGCGCCGCCATGCCGCTGCACCAGGACGCGCTGCTCCGCCCCAGCGCGGTCCGCGTGGCCAGCTAACGTAGCGTAGTGTAATGACTTCATCAGAGTTTCTACGGAATGGTGAGAGTTTGGATCTCTAGTGGTGGTGCTGTTATAGCCTACAACAATATACGTGTGCCATTGAGCGCATGCTAGCTCCACGTATGCAAAGAGTGCGAGCTGCTAGTCCTGGCCAACGGACCCGGCGGAAGAGGCACGGCACAGCCCTTATAATAAACGGACCGGGCCGGGTCGGCACACGGGCCTTCACTTCAAGCCCAAGCACGGCACGGTCTGTTTTAAACGGGTTAAACGGGCCACGGGCTAAACGGATCGGGCCGTGCCGGGCCGGCCCTCTAGATAAAAAATATTTTTACACTGTTTTTTATTTTTTAAAAATATAAACGGGCTAAACGGACCGTGCCGGCCCATTTAGCACGGCCCGAATGACGGGCTAACGGGCCACCGCTAAACGGACCGTGCTCGACCAGCCCGACGGGCCTACGCCCAGGCCCAAGCACGGCCCGTAACTGGCTACAGACCGGCACGACCAGTTGACCACCGGGCCCGGGCCGTGCTCGGACCGGGTTAAAAGGACCGGGCCGTTAGCGGCCCTTTTAGCCCGGCCCACCTGGCCAGCTATACGAGCTGCTAAGCCAGTCAATGTTTTCAGTTTTTTTTTTTTTTTTTGAGATGTCAATGTTTTCAGTTTGTTGTATCACAGTCAGAGATAACTACTCCTACTTTTTTTTTTGAGTAAAAGATAACTACTCCTACTGCATTGTCTGTCTTCTCAAGTTGCTTGCTCTTGAATTGTGGGCTTTTCTAAGTCTTCAGGCCCAGAAATGCACTAGATACTATTACTGGACGGAAAACAACTCGTCGCACTTGATGGCATTATAAATGGGTTGAAAAATTATGTGTATCGCCTATATAATCTGTGCAACGAATGGTAGGATACCGATTAGCAAGACAGGAAGGCCCCTGCGTCGCTCCAGGCCGGGGCGACACGGGCGGCGACACACCAGCGCCGCCACCTACCTCACTCCCTCCCTCCTCATGCCTTGCCGCCGCCTGAGCGGGCAGCCGGAAGCCCGGGTGGTCGCGAGGACGGCGGCGGCGGGGCCTTTGCATCTGGCCACCCCGTGGAGGAGGGCCCCCTCATATCGTCGCGGCCGGCGACGGAGCGGGCAGCCGGCGAGCTGAGGCCAGATCCACACTCGGGGAGGACGAATCCGGTGTGCGGGCTCCCGGATCTGGCTACCTCGGCAGCAATGGAGAAGTTGGCCGGCCTGCGGCGGCGGCGTTTGAAGACCGACGAATGCAGCTCGCGGGCGGCGCGCGGGCCTGTGTCGGCGGCCCCTGTGGCTGCTGCTTGCGGGTAGCGTGCGTGAGCGACGGCCTGCGCCATCGTCCTTCTCGGCGGGGGCTCGCGAGCGATGCGCGTGGGCTCCGGCCTGTGTTCAGGGCCCGCTACGGCTGCAACGCGCAGCCGAGGAGTCGGTGCTCAGGCCAGGCGAGATGCTGCAGCAAGAGGGCTCTCTGCTTGCTTGCTCCGGTGGTGGGCAGGCACCGGCGAAAGCCATGCCGGAATTGCCGGCAAGACGACGGCGACGTCCTCGGACGTCGTTTACCTCCTTGGAGGCGTTGTCACGAAAGTCTTCCCACTCCGGCCAGCTGCAGAGTGCGCGGGCTGCGTCGTGGTGGCGCGGCCGGCAGCAGTTTCCTTTGGTGAATGCCGGCGATGCCATGGTGGTTTGGCCGGCAGTAACCAAGTAGGTGCGTCAGTAGCGCCATGGTGGTGTGGCTGGAGGTTCCTGGCTGCTCCATATGCTGCAGGTCCTTGAGCTGGAGGCGAGGACCGTGATAGGAATGCTCGTGTCGATGACCCAATCCGACCCAGCGGAGTTGAGGCTCGTGTCGATGACCCAATCCGACCGAGCGGAGTTTGAGGCTCGTGTCGATGTCCCAATCTGACCGAGCATGTTTGAGGCTCGTGTCGATGTCCCAATCCGACCAAGTGGTGGTAACCAATGCCGAGCGCAGAGATCGCAAGAGTATGAGCTGTGTCTCTAGAAGCTTTAGACCCTGGCATACAGTGCAGCTGGGATTCCGGCAGCGGCAAGACGACGGTGAAGTCAATGGAGTGGCTCGGTTGTACCTTATCACCCATGATGAAGGCCGGATCCTCGGAGTGTCCAGCGGCGGGAGAGGCGAGGCCCCCGTGCGCTTTAAGGTGGTGTGTCCGAGGAGTGGTGTGCGACGGTGGATGTGGTGAGGCCCCTACGCGTCTGAGTTACCTCGGAGGTCCAGGATCCGGTGGGGTGTTTTGGGGTGTAAGGTGCAACGGCGGTTCTTCGGCGAGGGGTCCTGCATGGCGGTGGCCTCTTCGGTGTGGTGCGGTGGGCTCCTCTTCAGACTTCGGCCAACGAGAGGCCGTGGTTGGGAAACCGACGATCGTGTGTTTTGCGACTGAAGACGATGGCGGCATGGTGGAGGAGTCGTCATAGCTACATGGCTTGCAGCGGACTTCGGCGGTCAGCCCTGCATGGCAGCGGCTGGTTGGCGAGGGACATCGTCGGTGACGACGGCGCTTGTGATGAGGTTGATTGTCGGCTTTCTCCTGGGTTTGATGGTGGTGTGGTGTTGGTGATTTGAGCGTTCAGCTGAGTTGTGCGGCCATGTTGATGTCCCAATCCAACTCGCCGGTGTTGGGTTTTTTTTCTTTTTCTGTATGTAGTCTGCCAGGACTACTTACTTGTATTTATTACTTCTTTAATTAATGAAATTGGCACTGTCTTGTGCCGGTTCGCTTCAAAAAAAAAAAAAAAAACTGTGAAATGCTTTTGACCTAAGCTTCATCCGAGGAGGTAAAGAAACGCTTCTCTAAAATGCTAGTTTTGCTGTATGCCAACAACTATTGGACGTCTCCAAAAAAACAAAAAAAACTATTGGAGGTCCTTTTGAAAAAAAAAAAAACTATTGGAGGATGGTCAGCTAATGGAGGAAGCCACAAGAATACTAAGAAAAATAGTTTCACTTGAAAATAAAGTGTCCTATCCTGTATGCACTCACACCTCATGCTACAAGCAGAGTTCATGCCTCGCTTCTTGCTTGTTCGCGTACGCACGCAGCTCCTATTTAACATACTAATATAAGCGCCAAGCTATCCAATTTGACTTTGTCATCAAACAAGACAATATAAACACAATTACCTAATCGGAACTTGTGCGTACAATCGAGTCCTCCGACCCAGCCGTATAACCGATGCTTACACTTTAATTTTGAGTAGTGCTCTGATAATTACGAACATTCCCCTCTCAAGTTTCTCTCCAACACTATTTCAAATAAAAAGTTGTACGTGAACTCTGAGCCGTGCATGGAATTGTTAGAAAGAATGATCACGGCTAATTGTTGATGAAGAATAAACAATTCCAAAGCCGTACGTGCGCAACGGCCGCTTCGCGCCCACCAACTACCACCGAGCCGCAAACAAACATCCGCCACGGCTGACCCCCTTCCCGTTCCGTTCTGCTTCCTCTCGCTTTCTGCCATCACACCTCCACGCGGTCCCACTACGGACACTTCCATGTGGTCCCCACCGCTGGGAACAGCCAGGCCGTTTTATTTCTCTCTCCGCCTTGGCGTGGCGGCTTCCCGTCTCCCCTTCCAACGAATTCGCGTCGCTTCTCCCTCTCGCTCTCCTCCCGCCGCCGCGCGCGCGAGAGGAGGCGGGGGAGGCAGTCGGGGCGAGGCATGGGCGGGCGGTCCCAGGAGGTCGCGGAGAGCAGCGGCAGCGGCGGGGGCGCCGGGCTGCCGCTCGCCGTGCGGGAGCTCCTCGCCGGAGGGGTCGCGGGCGGCGTCGCCAAGTCCGCCGTCGCGCCTCTCGAGCGCGTCAAAATCCTATTCCAGGCACGTAGCGTCACTCCGGTCCATTAGTTTGGATCCTCTATTCTCTCTGATGATGGCGATGTGAGAGTCTTGACGAATTGGGCTATGTCGGCTTCTAGTTGAATGTTCCCGTGGCATACTTTTTACCTTTTATTTTGTGCGACGCTGAGATGAGGTGCGATTTTGTTAGGCTGGGGTTGCCCGGAATCTTGTCTTTTGTGCATAAAGGCGTTTTTGTCTCTTTGATTGTTAAAAGATCGAAATTCCGAGAAATCGTGGAAAGGTTTTGCGGTAACATTGTAATCTTCCTTGACCCCTTGGCTACGCAAAAGCAGCGTCAACTTGTAGAAATCCAGGATGCTTAGTAATGTAATGATCGGGCCACTGGGGAAGTTTTCCTCGGCCATTTAAAATTTTGGTTGGAACTTTGCTAGTGCTAGTGGTTCTAGTTTATGGCTAGTCCTAAGTAATCATTCTTTGTCCAATTGTTTGAAGTAGTACGATGGTTAATTAATGACGTGAAGGATAGTACATGAAAAGAAAAGAAGTTTGATGTCAGTGGTTGATTTACCGGAGTACACCCCTGCTTCTTTGGGAAATTAGGATGCCAACTTAGTTGAACTGTGAGTTTAGTTTGCTCAGGTATCTCAAGGCCATTAACTGGGGATTTCTGTTAAAATGCGAAGTTAAGAATAATAAAATGAATTTTCTTGATTGATTTATTGAAACCAAGGTTACAAGCTTAGAACTTGGAAGAGCTGGGATCCTCACTTGGAATTCTCACCTAGGTGGATTACCATTTGGAAAGTAGTTTGTATTTCCAATCTCCCATATATATGCTAACATTTTTCTTTCTTGCGTGTCTTAATGAATGTTTGGATCGTAGTATTAGAAACTGCTCTGGTGCAGAGTTCAAAATTCATTTGGTAATGCTGGGAAACTCATTTTCTCTGGATTATATTTGAGTAATTAGAAGGAAACTCCTGAGATGTGAGCATAACAGACTGCTAGTTTGGCCGATGGTTGGAACCATGCTCTTAAAAAAGTACCTTTTGTGTACACGATTGATGTAAAGTGGAACGTCAGTATTATACCTTTTTTTTAGTGGAAAACACATCAACACTACACCAATGTCCAATGGTACAAGGTTATAACCCCGGTGTTGTCGGTTTGTTGCACAAAAGGAGATGGTGCCAAGTGTCAACCTTACAAACTTGCTCTGCATAAACATTGCCATTATACTTTTGCTTTTTATTAATAAAATGTGTAACTAAAGGATATTACGTCCATGGAACATTTTTTTCATTCATATTGCTCCAGTACACAAAATTGGATATTATGTTTTCTTATGTGTTTTTTTTAATTGTAAACCATAAACTGATCACCATGGAACTTATTTTGTTCTCACTGCTTTGAAAGCGGTGTAGTCCCAATCACATAGTTCATTGTCACTATTTGAAATTCTTACCTGTACAGAATCCCCTTTGTAATCATGATACTTTAAGTAATCACCTTACATTTGAAATTCTATTGTAACTTTCAGACTAGAAGAGCAGAGTTTCATGGTTCTGGGTTGATGGGATCCTTCCGAACAATCTATCGTACAGAAGGTCTTTTAGGGTTCTACAGGTTGGTCTCTTTGTAGTTTACATTGCAAATATAGAGTATGAATGCATATTTCATCACTAGAGCTTGACTTTTGATTTGCCATTCCGTAGGGGAAATGGTGCCAATGTCGCTCGAATTGTTCCTTATGCAGCTTTGCATTATATGGCCTATGAAGAATACCGCCGATGGATCATTCTTGGTTTTCCTAATGTTGAGCAAGGGCCTATTCTTGATCTCGTAGCCGGATCGATAGCTGGAGGAACGGCAGTCATATGCACATATCCTCTTGATCTAGTTCGCACAAAGTTGTCGTACCAGGTTAGTCCGAGCCTTCTTACTTCTTTATTGAAGTGGGGCATTACATTCTTCAGTTTGGTATTAACTCTTACTGATGCATTAAAAATTTACAAAGCAACATATTGAGAACAATGACTTCTTATCATAAACTACTGATGTTGCTTGTTTGAGAGAATCTGTCCAGAATCTGTACTCTTATCTGAATATGTGGTTCATTTTTGTCAGCTTTCAATACCTTCTTTATCAGTGATCTTCTCTGCAGGTTAAAAGTGCTGTTAACATCAACTTCAGAGAATCTAAACCCTCTGAACAGGTTTACAAAGGGATCCTTCATTGTGTCAAAACAATATACAGACAACATGGATTGAAAGGTCTATATCGTGGCATGGGTACGTATATTTTGCTTTCCACTTTGCTTGAGAGTAGTTTCTAAACACTCCCTCACTAACTGTAATTATGGGTCTTCAGCTCCATCACTATATGGAATTTTCCCTTATTCTGGTCTTAAGTTCTACTTTTATGAGAAGATGAAGACACATGTTCCTGAAGAGCGTAGAAAAGATATTACAGCAAAACTTGGTTGTGGATCAGTTGCTGGTTTGATAGGACAGACAATAACATATCCTCTTGATGTTGTAAGGCGGCAAATGCAGGTACAATTTTCTATGTTGATTGTGGTTATTAGGTATTTTTCAAATGTTCTAAAGACAGGATTGTGATTCACCATATTCAGGCTGAGGCCCTTTCGTCATCCAGTCATGGAACGGGTAAAGGAACATTTGGAAGCCTTGTTATGATAGCAAAGCAGCAAGGTTGGCGACAGCTATTCGCAGGGTTATCTATCAACTATTTGAAGGTGAGGAATTACCTTTGTTATACAACCGTGGTTTATTTAGTTATATTTTTTTTTATCAAAAATCCATAATTAACTGCCGACAGGTGCAATAGGCAAGCATCAGGGATTGAAACACTGCAATTCCCATTTGTCTTGACTGTAGAATTTGACTTTCAGCAGGCTACAGTTTTGTGATACGCATCGTCTCGTCACTCGAAACGTCCAAAATCTTTGGTTTATTTGAGCACTTGTGCTGTTATGTCAATTAATTGATTTGATGGAACTATTGAGTGAAACTATTTTAGTAATGATTAAACCTTTGCTAGCATGAATATGCTCAACGACTTAAGTAATAATCCCTCCATCCTTTAAATGATGGCATTAGGACAAAAGTTTTAGTTCAAATTTGCACTAAAAAAGCTGTCCTAACGCCATCATTTAAAGAATGGAGGGAGTACGTTATTTAGGCACCGTGTATGGCAGTTTTCCTTCCATTTCTGTGTTTTAGGAATAATATGTGCCTTGAGAAATATGTATTCGCTGATATCGTCAGGGTTACTACATGTGCAGTGTTCTCCTCCTGTTTTAAGTTACGAACATACGGTCTGTGTTTAATTTCAAAACATATATCTTGATAAATTTTCTCTTTCACAGGTTGTACCATCAGTAGCGATTGGATTTACCGTGTATGACTCAATGAAGGTTTGGCTTAAAGTACCATCAAGGGAAGAAGCTGTTACTGTGTTGACAGAAGAAAGAAGTAATACGGCCCCTATTCACTCCAGTTAGAATTGAGTTTTGCTTTTGGAGGTTCGATTCTCTTTACTGCATTAACATTCGTAGGCATGTAGTATAGCATTCTTTCTTGGAGCTACACCGTTCGCTTCTCCAACACAACGGTGATAATAATTTGATGGTCAATAAGCCCGTCGGCAAGTCTTGACAAGTCGTGATGCCAAGAAAAATCTTGGCATTTAACAAGAGCGATAGAATTCCTTGCACATTACCGATTCTTGCGGAATTTCATCCTGTACAGATTCTGTATATAACTGAATAGTGTAGCCTGTATCAAACTGATAAGTTCTTGATAAGGTCAGAATCCAGAGCCTTTCGCAGCAAGTATACTATCTTTCTCCAACGGTTTGTTACAGAAGTGATTGAGTTCATATACTTGGATTTCATGTTTCCATAGGTAATATACCTTATTTTTCTTATTTGTTTGCGTCTAGTCCCTTTTGCAAGAAGAACAGGAATCTATGATGCCTTGCTTTTCTCACCTTGTTGGATCCTTGCTGTATTTGTGTTGGATATTGTTGTCAGGTTCTTGCGAGACTCGTACTCCTTGCTTGTATGGGCCCTTTTGTGTGTTACTACTAGTTCTAGAGATGCTCCGATTGGAATTGAGCTCATTGGAATTTACAGTTCAGTTCTCTTGAAAAGGGAAAATGATGTGGAAATTTGTTTTGGCGAAAAGAGACTTGAGTGGTTTATAAGAACCCTGTTTATGTCCATCGCCTGTGACTTGTTTAATTGACTGCAGCAGTGCATGAAAAAAAAGGTCTGATCACACTGCATCTTGTTGATGACTCGAGTTATTGACTGCACAATGACTCTTGTGCTGCCCCACATAATGGTGTCTATACCTGAATCTCGCAGTTACTAAAGCACATTACTAAAGCTAATCACCTTCTGGAAGCAGGAATGTGTTGTGACAAAACAAAATAAACAACACGGAAGGCACACAACCTAGGCTCAGGGGGCCTGCTGCTCTGCAGAACTAGCTATAGGACAGCCTAAAGATTCATAGGCTACTGCAACTGAGGTCATATGCCTTCTTGCAGTGGATTACCTCCATGTGCAGCCTGAAAATGCCATGCCCACACACCATCACCAACCTGCTCGTACTGTGTTTGACACTGCCCCAAGATCTTGAATTCATAAGATTTAAACATGTCCATTTTTAGTTTAAAATACTAGTTTAGTAATCAGAGACCATTATAGGTCAAGGCTTTGAGAAATCGTCACGACAAACGAGTGTTTAATACTTGATATACTTGTATTTAAGATTTATTATTTTTGAAAAGAATTTACTATGTTGTTTCATTGTTTCAGCAATGGATGGATGAATATCCATATCCCAGCTTACTCTAGCCATCAAATTACTGCATATAATTAGCGGTACATCTTTTAATCTTTAAAATAGCTGGTTGTATGCTTAACCTGATTGTTAGGGGTCGATACAATGCGTTAAGGGCAGGTACAATGGTGTTGTCTCATAGGTCGTCTCATGCATGACACGTAACCATAAGACGATTTACGAGACAATACATATAATAGATGATTGTTTTAGTTGTCTCAGTAATTGCATCTTTTCTTAATTTATAGATAAGAAAAGGAATGTTTATGAGTTGTATGGCAACTACAATTCGTACAATGGTGTGTAAGCCGTCTCATACTCCTAAATTTTAACGCTTGAGGTGTGGTTGCCTCGCGAAACAACCGCATATTTCTTTTTGGAACAAGTCCATTTGACCCCCTTGAACTCTTGTCAAAGTCTAATTCACACCCCTGAACTTCAAAACCAGACATATGAGGACCTTCAACTAACAAAACCGGACAAAATACCCCTTGCCTGAAACCAGAACTGGTTTTCATAGTCAGGCCCACATGTCAGTCTCATGTGTCCGCGTCGCACCGCTCCCGGTCTCCTCCCAATTAACAGCCGTCGCTTCGCTGCCCCGGCAGCGTTCGTCGTGGTCCGTCGCCGTCGAAATCCCATGTGGCACGAAGCCAGCTTGCTCGCCCAGTGCGCCGCGCTGCCAGCTGCCTGCTGCGCCGTGCCGCTAGCTCCCTCGTCGCCGCGCCGCTAGCTCCCCCGCCAGGCCGCGCCGCACCCGCAGCCCTTCTTCCTCTTCTGCACAACGAGAGGTGAGAGCTCGTCGTCGAGTATCGTGTCCATTGGTGGCTGAACCCCGAATCTAGCGAGTTGTGGCGGGTGATAGCGAGATGGATTCCTTGGAGCGACCAGAATGCGAGGAGCATTTGGCTGTGCAATTTGTTCAATTTTTTTTGGCTACTTGCGGTGCTTGATTTGGTTGGGATTGTATAGGCAGGCATCTTCAATCCGGCGCGGTTGCATGCCATGAGCCTGGCGCAGTTGCGCCGATGGAGCGCCACGGTTCTGCTAGGCTGCGTCGTGGGAGCCGATGGCGTGGGGCTCGATGGCCAAGCGTGGTTGCCCACCCCGAGCCCTGCTCTCTTGAGCATGAGCTCGCAGACCACGTTCTCCGTAGCTGCCTGTCTCGAGCCTGCGCGGCGTCATCGCCATGCTCAGAATCTTCGGGCACGCAGGTCCTTCAACAGCGCCAAGCTCCAGTGACGACGCCATCCGTCGGCCGCTTCCATGCCCTGCGTGATGCTGCCCCCTTCCGCGAGAGGCTGACGGCGCACAGGTCCGCCGGCTGTTGCTCCTCTTTTTTTTTTTTCCTTAAACTGACAAGGACCAAAACCACTCGCGGGGGTGTCAATTAACCGGTTTCCAAACTTCAGGGTTGTATGTTAGACGGTTTGGTAGTTGAGGGTTGAATCTTAGACTTTGACAATAGTTTAGGGGGGTAATATGGACTTATCTCTTTCTTTTTCCTCCCTCTCTTTCTTCCACCTCATCAAAAATCGTATGTGGCGTTACATGAGACGGGCTACGAGACTGCCTACGTGTAGCGTTGTACCTGCCCTAAGGGGATCATTTCATTACGGCCTAAGTTGTTAAAGTTTAAACTTACACAGTAGCCAAATGCCATAGTTTTCACAATTAGAGTACTGGAGTACTTTTTATGTGCTTAGGAGTTGTTGCTAAAGTATGTCATTGCTAATTTTGTTAGTCAAGTTGAGAATGTTTGTCTTTGATTAAACCAAAAATGTTTACGTGGACGGAGTATATTTTTGCGATTAATCTCTGGTAATTGTGTGCTGTGAAAGAGATGCAAGAACCACCAGAGACAATGAAAGAAAGGAGACGGAAAAACAAACAGGCTTCATTGATGTTGGCGCTCACACAGACATCATTGATGTTGGAGCTCACACAGACATGCAGATGCATCCATCCATAGCAGCAGTAGCCTTCTTCAAAGCCTCTTTTCGCTCGCCCTACCCCATCCTGCTACAGTGACGTGCCAATGATTATACCAGCCACATAGCTTCCTAACTAACCGTCGGGCAATAGCGCAAAGCCCTCTGAGAACTTCACATCGAAAGCACTAGCTTAAACACACGCTGTAATAACGTTTTGCTCATTGTAACATTTGATTACCCTGAAATGGATGCTCACTGTAACATTTGTTACTCCTCCTTTGAAGTACCTGAGGGTGTGTTCGTTGCACCTGTTTAGACCATTCTAAAATTTAGCTCTAAAGAGAATTTTATTATTTAGGAGTATTAAATAAAGTTTAATGACAAAACCTTTTTACAGATGGGTACATCTTTACGAGACGAATCTAATGAGCCTAATTAATCTATGTTTTGCTACAGTGATGCTACAGTAAATATCGTCTAATCACGGCTTAACTACCCTCGTTAAATTCGTCTCGCGATTTAGAGGGGATTCTGCAGTTAGTTTTGTAATTAAACTTTATTTAAGATAAGATTCTTTTTGTTTAAACTCCTCTAAATTTTAGACTCTAAAACGCCGCACACGCCCTGATTCTCCCTATCGATATCTGTACCTAGCCTGGGTAGGATTACTGTGCATGAGGTCAGTGAGCCCCTGTGTAAAATACTGCAAACTCTCTGTTGCTTCTTTGGTCCCATTGATGGCGCGTCAGAGATCCATCCACTAGATTTCGCTGACATCATCGATCGTGTCCATGCTGCTTGCAGTTGAATTATTTAAAGGGGCAATTTGCTCTAGAGCACTCTTCAATAGTATATTTTGCTAGGGAGCACTCTTCATTTGTGTCTTTGCTCATTGCCACTACTCAAGTATGCAAATTTGCTGTTGAGCACTAAGGCCATTAAAATATTTGTTGCCTTGTATTGAGGAGAGGGAGTGGACCAAATTGCCCTTGCGCTAGTTCACATCATTTCTAGCACCAGGATTAGGCAAGTCGACATCATTTTTAGCTCCAGGACATTTTCCAACGACTCCAACTGAGTTTTTTTTTCCCTAGACAAAATTTGTTGAACACATGAATTGAGCCACGAGCATAAGCTTTCACAGGAATAACAAAGGATAACAAAAGACTTGTATAGACATTATGCATTTACGTTAATATATCTGAGCATGTTCCGTCATCATGTTCAACAAAATATAAGTGCCAGCCGTCATACAGGCTCTACAAAATATGTGCCACCCGCCACAGGCTCTACAAAATATGTGCCACCCGCCATACAGGTTCATCCATCAAAACAAAATAGTGATTCTAGTTTAAAAAAAATAAAAAGCAGAGCACTTCTACTCGTTGGCGCTCTCTGGTTCCTTCCCTAGCTCGCTGTTGTTCCCATCCAAAATAGGTCCTTGGTGTGGTGGCGTCGACCTGTTGCAATACAAATTTTAAAAACTGTTCATGGTACAGGAGGAAGTGTAAGAAAAAAAACCATACTAAAAAAACAGTACTTACGTAGATGCCTCTTGTCCAGTAGTGACTACAATCACCTTGTTCTTCTTTCTTGCACGCTTTGGCTTCGGTGATGCTGGAGGTGGGGCATCTGGATCAGCTACAGTTTCATTGCAAGTTTTCATGATGTGTCCAAACCGTCCACATCTCTTGCACTTTGCAAGTTTTCATTGCCGGAAGGAAGGCGGTGTCCCTGCGCTCCGGCAACTGGTGGCGAGGGCAGTGGCGTCCCTGCAATCCGGCGGTTCGACGCGCCTAGGTCGGGCGAGGGCGGCGCACCTCGTTTGGTGAGGACTGGACGGCGGAAGCAGTCGCGCCGCGCGTCGGTCTTTTTTTCTGTTCGAAACAGAGCGCGCCTCGATGGATTTGGCTAGCGGGGCAGAGGAAGCGCGCGTCAGACCAAGCGTTTCGCGCGTCAGGCCAAAGCGTTTCGCGCGTCTCTGCACTTCACGTTTTGGTCTGGTTCGACCAATCTCACCAGGGGCACATGCGTCATTTGTAAATTGCTCTCTCCTATAAACACAAGGAAATCATTATTTTATTAGCATGAGTGCCCGTTAGCAAATAACTTCAGTTCAGTGGTGGCCATGAGCAAAGACACAAATGAAGAGTGCTCTCTAGCAAAATACACCATTGAAAAGTGCTCTAGAGCAAATTTTGCCTTATTTAAAAGCCTTCCCAATGCTGCCCTGCATTCCATCTCCTGTATCGGAGTATATAGACAGCATCAATGCAGCGACCAACCATCTGCTCTCCGACTACCTGCATTCCCCCCGGATCGACTTCGAGTCATACGATTACAACCTATTACTAATTTTTTTCTATCTTTTCTTCGAGAAGGGAACTGGTATAGTACCGTTTTCTTAAAAACATTGGGCCTCAATGTGAGCCATATCATGCGTTTCTCAAATGTTTGGTGCGCCAAGCTCGATGTATTACCCGTTTGGCTCAAGGTGTGTGCCTTTGATACACGTACTCAGTCACAGACTATCTGTGCCCACAGCTGCAGCTGCAAACCCTGCACAGGAGATTCCGGATCTTTTTGCCTGCAATCACTGAAACATGGATCAAAGTATCAAACGGAGAAGAAAATCTAATGGACTGGTGTGCAAGTGCACTCCAGGTAGAGAGAGGGAGAGGGAGAGAGAGTGTTCGTTCTTGAAAGGTCTGCACAAAGATCAGTGTAGTGCTCAAACGAGCCCACGGCTTTCACAAGACCTCTCTTCTCTTCCTGTTGTCTTGTTGTGTTAGCTCGACGAAACCTTTGCTTCATTGCTTGCATCTCTCTTTCTCTCTCTCTGGGGCCTTGTGGTTTGCTTCTGCCTCGCCCACGCCCTGCTCCAAATAGTCGTGCAGTATAAAGCAGCAGCAGGTTTGGACACACTTCCTTGGCCTACATCTGCCTTGTGAATTGTACGTGCTTGCCTGCATCTGCTCCAACTTGTTTTCCTCCTGCAGAATACTTTGAGTAGGCAGGTAAGGTTCATTGTTCTTGTCCTGCTGCTTGTTTTCCTTATGATACCTTAAAGCTTGTTCTTGGATTAGCCCACTTTGATGTGTGCTTTGTAGCAGTATTTTAGTATATTCATGATACGAATCTGCTTGTTGCATAGTACTCCTGTGGATGATTGACGTGCGGTGGCTATTTAGGCACATGCTTGATGCATCAGTATGCATTGATATTTTACAATGCAGCTGCCTCTGAAAACAGTTTTATAGTGAAGAACAGTGTGCATGCATCTGGATTCCCGTGAAATTAAACTGTTTTCTATGAAATTGTGCGATTCCTGTGAAATTACCCTGCTGATCAGGAGTGCCTCCTTCCTTTTCTTTTATGTTTTGCCTCACCGGTGGCCAATCATGAGGCGAGAAATCCCATAAAGCCCTTATCATGTTTCTTTCTCTGCATCTCCATTCACACTTTCAGATATACAGGGCTCAACTCTCATCCCATGCCCCTGTCATTTTGCCTTGCTACTGTATATAAGATGGGTGTGTATGCCTGTATGGGTGCCAACACCTCGCCATTGATGCTAGTACTAGTAGATCCTCTTCATTTTCTAATGGTTTGTGAGAGAGCCCAGGCAGAGTGAATCTCTCTGGCCCAGCGTCAAGCTTGATCAGGGAGAGCTGTTTGGTCCCTGGGGCTTCGATTTTTGTATGTTTTCTTGCCCCTTACTTTTAATAGTGAGATGTGATAGCAGTTCCCTCCCCCTAAATTGTTTCGTGGACCTTGTAGCCGTTCCATTTGGAAGTGTTCGTCTTTCCATTTTCAGGATGCACGTGAGGCGTTAAACCTTCCATTTGTTTTTGCGCTTTTTCCCCCTTTTTATTTGTTCTGTTACCACTCTGGTATCGATTTGTTCAGCTTGTTCTTGCCCAATACTCTATTTAGGTCTGTCAGTTTTATGGTGATGAACTGCATTCAGGACTTTGCGCATCTGTATACCGACAAGCGTTTCCAATTCTTTAGTTCATTTTTCAAAATAACTCGTTATGCTTTAATCCATTTAGGAACGTGTTTGGATTCAGTAGTCTAACCGGGGCCCATGTCAAGAGTGATAAGCAGTGGTGGCGTTTGAGAGGTTAATCAGTTGAGGAAATTAGCAGTGCCAGATTTTCATCAGTTAGAGCCATGCCCCCTTTGCCTGATAAGGAAACATGCTAGCAGAGGGGTTGTGACTCATACATTTCTTGATGAGTGTAGCAAGAATATACTCCTTACTTTTCTCTCCCTGTTTCTTCCCTGTGAATCATTTAGCAATCACTATGAATCCCTTTTTAGAGCTTGTACGGATGGTTCTTGCAGTACCGCAAGAAAAGTGGCCGTGAAAAGATCCTGATTTTGTTGTGCTCGACTGTTAATCATGCATCTTTTCAGCGAGGACATCTCGCATTGATCTGACCAAAAAAATTTGTGATGAACAATGTGCTCTATCCAGTGATCTGATTCATGCTGCTGCTTGCAGGTGTGCTGAAATCGGCAATTCTTGGAGAATTTTCTGAGGGTACCATGACGAGTAATCCATCGACGTTTTCGCACATCGGTGCGGAAGCCATGAACAATGGCTACTTTACGGCGGGCAGTTTCGGCGGCGGCATGATGATGAGCGCTGACGTCACACCCTTCCATCCGAGCATGCTTCTGGAGCATTTCGGCTTCGGCCTCGGCCTCGGCGGCGCCCCGACGGCGACGGACATGGCCGCGCAGATCGCGGCGAGCAACGTGACGCTCGCCTCCTTCGCCGGCCAGCCCTTCGCGGCTGCTCCGACCGTGCTGCCTCCGCAGAGCGACCGCCACGGCACGAGCAAGCCGCCGGAGGAGGAGATGGACGACGAGTACGGCGTCGCCGGCGCCGGCGACAGCTGCGGCGCGGCGAGCCTGCAGTGCCCTGGCCAGTCGGGCGCCATGGCGGTTTGGCCGTCGTCGTCCAAGACGCCGTACGGCAGCTGGAACAGCGCTGATCGATCAAGAACGGTCTCCGTCTGTGAACCGTACCTCGCCGGGATCCCCGACGCCGCAGGCTTCCACTACCCGCTCGCCGCCTGGGTCGGCGGCGGCGGCGTCCCCAACGCGCCGGCGAGGAGCGGGCTCTCCCTGACGCTGTGCTCCAAGTCGTCCTCGGACAGCGCGCTGAACGCCGCCGGCGACCAGCAGTCCTCTTCGGCGGCGAGCCGCTCTGCCCTGACGACCGAGCTGCCGTACGCCGTGCCGGCGCGCTTCGACGAGGTGGTGGCGCGGTCGCGGTACGCGGCGGTGGCGCAGGAGGTGCTCAACGACATCGTGTGCCGCCTGCTCGACGGCGTCGCGGACTCGGGCAGCGGCGGCGCGACGCCGTTGAGCTGGTCGGTCGACGCGTCGTCCGTGGTGAGCTCCAACCGGCTCATGGCCTCGTCCGAGGACG
This sequence comes from Eragrostis curvula, assembly GCA_007726485.1. Classification (NCBI taxonomy): domain Eukaryota; kingdom Viridiplantae; phylum Streptophyta; class Magnoliopsida; order Poales; family Poaceae; genus Eragrostis; species Eragrostis curvula. The sequence continues at coordinate 54,494,990 of CM017439.1, forward strand.
GCGCCGGCGCGCGGTGGGGGCAGGCCCGGCCAGCCAGGAGCGACCTCGTCAAGATGCTTCAGATGGTGAGTGTTGGATGACACAGTTTCGCAGGCATGCTTACTTACGAGTTAAGACGATTTGTTGATTTGTTTCAAATGCGATTTGCAGCTGGATGAGAAGTACAACCAATGCTTGGACGACGTCCAGAGCACGACGGCGAAGTTCAACGCCCTGATACAGCAAGGCAGCGTCGGCGTCGGCAACACCAGCATCTGCGCGCCGTTCGCGCACCGCGCCGTCTCGGCGATGTACCGCGGCCTGAGGCGCCGGATCGAGATCATGGCGGCGGCGGCGAGCAGGCCCACCTGCTGGGGCGAGTCGTCGTCGTCGGTGACGGCCGGCGAGCAGAACCGGAGCTGGGAGGCCGCGCTGATCCAGAAGCACTGGGCGGCGCAGCAGCTGCGGCGCGGCGAGCAGCAGTGCTGGCGGCCGCAGCGCGGCCTGCCGGAGCGGTCCGTCGCCGTGCTCAAGGCCTGGATGTTCGAGCACTTCCTCAAACCGTAAGTCCACTGGCATAAGCCATGGCTCGTCCCCGCATTATCACCGATTCATCGTTCAATCCGTTTACGACACCGGCATTGCTCGTCGTAATCAGGTTTATTCTTTGATCAGGTATCCGGATGACCATGACAAGGACATGCTGGCTGCAAGAAGTGGCCTCACCAGGAGCCAGGTAGGAGTACAAACAAACAAACAAACTTTTCATGCAACTTGAAATAAACTTCACCGAAATCATTTCGAAGCGACAACTTCCATGCTTGAACGAATGTGAGTGATTGATTCCAGGTGTCGAACTGGTTCATCAACGCGCGCGTTCGGATATGGAAGCCGATGATCGAGGAGATGTACAAGGATCTGAAGAGGGGCTCCACGGGAGAGCAGGGGATGGAAATGGAGCCCCAGCAAAGCAATATGCTGTCTGCTTGATGATGGACCCGTAAACTGCATGTCACAGCTGCACGGAGAGCTTCTGTAGCATTTAGCGTTTCGGTTCCAGCCATTGATCTTGTTCGAGCTCTTGTAGCACTTTACATATAATCGGCACTGGTTGCCTTCTCCAGTGAATTGAGGAAATGGTCGTCATGTTCGGTCTGCTCAATTCAGAGTCTCGAATTCAGAGTTCAGAGTGAGACTTGGTTGCTGTCAGACTCTTGTATAGGTAGCTAAAAAAAGTTACCGAGCTTTTGTTTCTTCTTGATGGTGGAGTTCTGAATCCCAACTATTCGTCATTTGAGAACCCACATTGTTTACCTTTTTCCTCATAAAAAATCCAAGATAATGCATAACACGCTAAAAGGCAAATTTCAGAACACACTGTAGAAAAAACTGAATTCAGAAGAATCGTGATGAGTTCCGGAGATGACAACATACACATGAAGCATATGATGAAGTGATGTTTAAAAGGCTTAGGTGCTCAAAAGTACAAAGCGCTAACTATTGTTGATTGGATTATTAGCGCTTGTGCTCTGCCACAGTATGCTACTTGCCGAGCCTAGGTAGTGCCCCGTTTCGTTCTTGTTACGGTGTTTCGTCCAAAGTTGGCCACATGAGGTGTTCGGCATGATTTATGGTCTCCTGACGCAAGTTGAAGTTTTATTGTTTCTGACTTGACATTTCAATGAAGCAAAATTCTATTTTTATTGAAAGCTTGCACTGACGGCAGCTTTTACATGAAATGTGATTCCCCTATTTTTTTTCTAAGAAAAAAATGATGTGACGGCATAATAATACTAGTAGTAAGTTCCATTCCGCGATCACCAGCCACCCTTCAACTGATCCACGGCTTCAAAAAGAGAAAATTAAATTCCCTGTATGGCCTAAAAAAAAATGAGGCTTCCTTGTATGGCCCACCTCAATTTGAAGTTCCCTGTGAGGCCCAAAACAAAATTTAGTTTCCTTCTGTGGCCTTCCGTCGATACTACCGTGAGAAATCACGTTGGAGCAATGCAAAACGACCAAATTACCCTCGTCCCTCTCTCTGTTTCTTCCTCTGTAACGCACGCACCTTCGATTGGAAAGGAAAACGAAAAAAAAAAGGCCGAAGCCGCGGCGAATGGAAGGCGGCAGCGCCGCCATCGGGCCTGCCTGGCGCGAGCCCTCCGCGGCCAGCCTCGATGGTCGCCATGGCTGCCCCGGCCGCGCCACCATGGCTTCCCGCGCTGCCGGCCCCTCCCCGCAGATGCGCTCGCGGCTGGACGACCCGGATCCCGCACCACGCGCCGCCGCCATGTGGCCTGCAGGCGCGGAGGCAGGGTCGCCTGCGCCACCAGCACGCGGTTCCCCGAGGCTGCGCTCGAATCCTGGGTCGCCCGCGCCGCCCCCTCGACGATTCTCGCCGCGGATGGCGCCGTCGCCCAAATCGGCGCGACATTTAGATGCGTCGGCCCCCGCGTCACCGGTGCTGCGGCCGTCGCCTCAACGTCCTGCTGCGGCCTGCAAGTCTCGAGGTGTTGTGGCCTGCTCGTCTCGTGGTGCCGCGCCTTGCTCGCCTCGACGTGGTGCTGCGCCTTGCTCGCCCGCGTCGCCCAGCTCGGCTTGACCTTCAGATGCGTCACCCGCGCCGCATCGGCGTGCTTCTGCAGCCTGCTCGCCTTGACGTGCTACAGCAGGCTTGCCTCGACGTGCTTCCAGAGCAGGCTCGCCTATGTCGCCCACCTCGCCTGTTGTTGCCTCGCATCGCGTCCAGAATGGCAACAGCAATCCTGACTGGCAGGAAGGGTGAGTTTACAACTGAATGTCTCATACGCAATGCATTAGTTCTGAAATGCAACAACTAAATGTCGGTACATGACATATGACAGGTTGGATGATACATCTTTCTTGCGAGAAATGGGACTGGATCCATATGTTTCAGTCACGGATGGGGAATTTGTTGTTGATGGGCAGCAGAACAACAACGCTGAGAATGAAGGGGATGAGTATCTTAGGAATCCATTACCGCTAAATGAACATGTAGGCGTTGATGAGGAGGGTATGTATTTGGAGATAGTGCCAAAGAATGCAGCTGCTGATGCTTTACAGGTGGTGCCTTGCACTGAAAAAGAAGGTCCCAGTGAGGATGACAGCGAGGATGAGGATGACGCCGAGGAGGTTAGTGGGGATTGGGATCAGTCAGAGGATGAAGAAGAAGTCCAGGAGGAGGATGTGCCATGTAACGAAGAAAATCATGCTCCTGTTGTAGAATATGATCCCGATGACCCGCCAATGGAGGTCGGCTCCACTTATCCTAGCATGAAGGTCTTCAAATTGATGTTGTCCCAACATGCAATAAAAAATCAATTTGAGTTCAACATTGTAAAAAGTGCACCAAAAAGATACATGGTATATTGTTCAAGGAAACGCCTCGACAAATGTCCATGGTGGTTATTTGCATCTACCACAGGAGATGGTTGCACTGTAAAGGTAAATGTTCAACATAACTTGTGTGTATATCCTTGTATGTTTATTTTCTTATTGAAATTACTAATGTGTAATTATTTTGTAGGTAAAGAAGAACCCTTATCCTCATGACTGCTCTAGTACCAGGAGGAAGAAGAGAGTGAAGAATGCTATAAAATTTTGGATAGCAGACAAAGTGAAGGACTTTCTTATAGAAGATGCAACTCTAGGGGCAGAAACACTGCAGAAGAAGATCAAGGAACACCATAAGGTGCACATCAACTACAAAAGAGTATATATGGGTAAGGAGCTAGCACTGAGAGAGCTTTATGGTGATTGGGACAGCAGCTTTGACAATCTATACAGGTTTAAAGCTCAAGTTGAGAGTTCTTGCCCTGGTAGCTTGGTAATTATTGATCATCACACAATTAATGGAAAGATCAGATTTAAACGGTTCTTTCTTGCATTTAAGCCTTCCATAGAAGGGTTCCTTAATGGCTGCAGACCATATCTAGCAATAGATAGCACATTCTTGACAGGCAAGTTCAAGGGGCAGCTGGCTAGTGCTTCGGCTGTTGATGGGCACAATTGGTTGTATCCTGTTTGTGTTGGAGTTTTTGACTCAGAAACTAACGATAATTGGATATGGTTTATGAGACAACTTAGAGAGGCCATTGGATCACCTAGGGGCTTAACCATATGCACTGATGCAGGACAAGCTGTTATGGCAGGGGTGACTGAAGTATTTTCATCGGCTGAACATCGGGAATGTATGTTTCACTTGGTCAATAACTTTAAGAAGAGGCATCATGGGAAGGTGTTTGATGACCATCTATGGGCAGCAGCTTACTCATGGAATCCGTATATGTTTGAGAAGCATTGGGCAGCTATGGAGGAGGCAAAGCCAGCAGCCACTAATTATCTAAGGAATTCGCACAAAAAATTGTGGACAAGGAGCCAATTCTCAACCATGTCTAAGGTGGACTATGTGACCAACAACCTTGCAGAGTGCTTCAACAATTGGATCAAGCAGTACAAGTCCTTAAACTTGGATGACTTCGTGGACAAGTTGAGACAGTTGCTTATGGTCAAGTGGAATCAACGGAGGAAAATATCAAAGAAACTCGATGGCCTGATTTTGCCCCACATAATCAAGCAACTGAATGAGAAAAGTAGAGAGTTGAACTTGGAAGTGGAAGAATGTTCTGAAGAAGTGGCTGAAGTGACAGCAATGGGAGGCAGTGGCTTTCGGTTTGTGGTCAACCTAAATGATAGGACATGTTCTTGTAGAGAATGGCAAGTTTCTGGTATTCCTTGCAGCCATGCACTAGCATTCATCACATCATTTAACAATGAGCCAATAGAGAAATGTGTTGACATGTATTACTTCATAGATAAATTTAGAGTTGCATATAGTCAACTTATTCCTGCTATGCCTGACAAGACCCAATGGCCCAAAGCTGAGCATGGATTTTTCATGAACCCACCTTTATTGAAAGCCGTAGCTGGTAGGCCTAAAACCGAAAGGTTTAAAGGCAGTGGTGACAATAAAAGGAGAAAAGGCCAGCACCAATGCCCTATTTGCTTGGGCTACGGACATCACTGGCATAATTGCAAGAAGGGAAGCCCGGAGGATATTGCTGCTATGAAAGCTATCAAGTAATAATCTTTCTAATTTTACTTTACTTTTTATGTTTGTTTAATGAAAACAACTAACTACTAACTTCCTCATTCTTATTTGTAGAGGAACACCAAAAAAGAAGGGAAAGAAAGCCAATTCTGCTCAAAGTTTCATTTTACCTTTGGAGGAAGATGCACCAGCAGCATCCATGTCTTTTCCACCAAGGTTTGCAGTTTCTAACTTCCTCATGTTTATTCACACTTGTGTTGGATTCTTAGTTCCTACTTTCTCATGTAGTCAAACATTGGAAATAACAACTAACAACAAGAGGAAACATGCCGAGTCTACTCCTGAACCATGTCAAAGGTAATTCAAATTAGTCCTATTTCTCTTGTTGTTTTGAGTAACCTTGCTGAGACTTTCGAATGAAAACTAATACACCACTTTCATTATTTACAGCCGGTCTTTGGAGGTTTCGAGTAAGAAAAAAGGACAACATACTAGCAGCAACTCTGGAGCATCGAAAAGGTCAAGAAGTGGCTCAAATCAGCCTGAGCCTCTTTCCATTGACCTTCCATTACGCATAGAGCAACCTGTGAAGGGCAAGCAACCAAAAAAGGCCAAACCAACAAAGAAGAAAGAGGTTCCCCTCAAGGCAGCAAACAATCCAAAAGTCCCACTTGACAACCCCTCAATGTGTACAAGAAGCAAAAGAGCTCCTACTAGCCCCGCAATGAGCACAAGAAGCAAAAGAAGACTCAGCATCTAAATTCTATCATGATTTAATCCTCCTATGTATGCGGCTATGCGTGTATCCCTCAATGTTGTATGTGGTTGTATGTGTGCGTACCGTACTTATTTGTGAACTTATGCACTTGTGCGCGTACCGTACTTATTTGTGAACTTATGCACTTGTGAAACTTTGTATGTGGCTGTATGCGGCTATGATGATTTTTTTTTTTTGTCCAAACAAGCCATGATATACAATTCTTTGTCCGATAACAAGCCATGATATACAATTTCGAAATAAAATACAGTTGTAAAATAATACATTTTTTCACACAATTTATTTGAATATAAATGAAGCCCATTTCAAATGAGGGGTAAAATGGTACTTTCAACCTCTATTTAACGCCGTTAAGTCTCAAAACTAACGGTAGGGCCATGGAAGGAACTCTAAAATGGTTTTGTGCTTCAGGAGGAAGTTCATTCCTAAGAGGACGATATAAGGCATGGTCATTTTTTTAAGGCCATACAGGGAATTCTTCCCTTCAAAAACGGGCACTCGAACTTGTTCCGACGCAAAAGGCTTCACCCTTGCAAAAACAGTTGAATTGCCGTAGGATTCGAGCGACATTCGACGCCGCTCCATAGGAGTACAGTACGGAGTATATTTGAGCATTGCGTTGATAGCTGACGGCTCATGGCAGGTATGCAGACAGCAGCGGCGTCGCAGCGTTTAAGCACGCGTCCAATCCAAATTGAAGACCAATGGGGATGAGGAGGGAATGGATCTGATTGTTTGCGTCAGTTACTTCGATGGACGTATCCTCAGCATCGCATAATATACTCCCTGTCTGCTTGCGAATCATCCAACGGAATGAACGTCTGTTTGGCCTGTGACCCGTGTGCGACATGCGTTTTCTTAAAACGGTTAAACTTCAGACTAGAAGTTTGCCACATTTAACCTTGTACCGGTTAACGATGACATACGAGCTCCCAAAGTAACCGAACGAGAAAGAACATCTTCAGTACTGCAGTGCATCCTCCATCCACTTGAATCATAAACGACTGAAGAGTCAGAGATGTAGACTACACACTGGACGATCCGTTTGATACACAGAGCCATGAGTACGAGAGATCCTCTGCCTCTTGCATCTGTTGGGACTGCAGGGCATCTGAATTCAGACGGCACAATCACATGCCAGGCCCGGTTTTCAGCTGCAGCAAAAAGCGGTTTACGACTGCCTCGTCGTCAGGGAGCTGCTGCTGCTTGCAGATTTGCGTCAGCGACGCAGACGCAGATGCTTGTCCCGCGTGCACTGTTATGCTGTGCTCGCTGAGTCCTTCCCCAGTTCGTCCTTCGACTTGTCACGTCGCCGGCAAAAGCCTAGCCGTTGCAAACGGGAGATGGGCCTTTAATTTCTTTTGAACTCTATGGGCCTTTTATTTTTTATTCAGTGAACGGAGACGGGCCCTTTAACGGGCTGAATGTGGGAGACGGGTCCTTTAACGCTATTGGGCCGAGCCCACGCCAGCTTCACGTGAGAATTAGTCACGAATTATGGCGTGTTCGTTTCGTTTAGCACTAAAGTTTAGTCCAAAATTCTTGCTATTTAAAGGTATTAAATAAAGTGTAATTACAAATTTTTTTACAGAAACCTGGGCTATTTTACGAGACGTATCTAATAAGGGTAATTAAGCCGTGATTAGACGATGGGTACTGTAGCATCACTGTAGTAAAACATAGTTTAATTAGACTCGTCTCGTAAATTAACACTCATCTGTAAAAAAGTTCTGTAATTAAACTTTATTTAATACCTTTAAATAACAAGATTATTATTGTGCCCTTAAATACCTGGGGGAATTAAGGCCGGACTACTCTCTCGCACATAGGTCGTGCACCGACTCCGCTCGTAGAGGCTGCGAGTTACGGTATCCATAGCCATTTTTGTGCCTTTGAAGAAGACTATTATTGATAATTTAATTTGTTGGCCGTACTGGTTAATAGTTGACCTGAATTGGTCCTCAAGTTAAGACGGCGAAAGTGGATTTGATTAAGCATATGTCAAACTGAACAGTGCTGCAGCGGCGAAATCAAAATATACACCTGCTGTGGCCTCGCCCTAGAGTTTTTTTTAGCCCTTTGACGAAGCTTAGCTTATTTTTTAGTTAAGCAGCGTCAATATCTTAAAAATACAGGTAACAGTCACCTCTCGTTTATAGAGGGTGTATCATAGTAATTTACTTTCCTTCTATCAATAATGCAAGATATTTGAAATGGCGGTTTTCTCCGAGGGACTGTGTTGATAGTGCGCGTATGTAAAATGCATGGTTCTCTCTGGAAATTTGATTCGTCTGGCATAATTAAAATAAAATTTGACAAAGTCAGACGATACTATAATTGAGCTGGCGGGACAAGTACTCCGCACCACACATCATGAACAAAAAAAGAGTAAAAACAACTCCCTGGTCAGCAGTGGCGGAGCTGATAGGGATCTTGGGTATGCATATGAATACTCAAATTTTTTGAAAATGAGCTAAATATGATTAAAAAATTCTCAAAAATATATATATTTGAGATAAAAATGAATACTTAGCTTAAAAAATACGGAAAAATGAATGCCCAACCGAGGCATCTCAGCTCCGCCACTGCTGGTCAGTCCCAACCACGGAAGTATATAGGTTCCGCGAACCTAATAAAATGCTCCAGATGAAGAAAACTACTAAAATATTCGTGCAACATTTCTCCTCCTACAGTATTCTTTTCCATCCCTTGTCTCGTTGCCATTAACTACGTTGCGTGATGTAAGGATAATTACTCACGTCATGATGAACAAAATTCATTATACGCAAGTTGCATGTTTCTAGATGCATCCTATTATTGTTTAATCCTACTAGTAATATGAAATCGACGCATCATTATTTTTCGAATTCTTTGAATTTTCCAACGGTATCAAATGGCGTTTATAGCTTAGGGACACACCTATGCACAAGCGGTTGTCGCCGTGAGGAGTTGACCATTTGATCATGGGCCCTACAAAAGTGCAAAGAGAGAAATAGTTGGATGGGGGTCTTTTCTTTGCCTCTTCCGTGTAGTAACACTGATACCAAGCAGAGCTGGCCACAGCTTTGCAACCTGGCCTTTTATTTTGCAATATATACATGATTTGGTAGGTCATAATTTGATTACGAAAGGCACTAAAAAAATATCTCAACGGATAGAGATATGAAAAATATATGACTTGGTTAGTGGAGGGAGGCGTTGCAGAGCTAGATTTGGATTCGTTGCATTTGTATATCATTTTGAGGTCTAGCACTCTGTCCACACAAACATTGCTAGTCAATACATCTGAGATAAGTAGGCGATCATAAATATTTTCTTGTGAAGGTGTTATATAAATAAAGTTGCATTATTCATCAGCTTACGAAAGCAATGAAATCATGCAATGATAACGCTCAACAACTCATCATGATTTTCAATTTTTTTTTAAAAAAAAACCCTCCATACTACGATTAACTCGCATACTTCATATGAATCTGCATATTCAAATTGCTTTGTTATAGTAGTAATATACATGGCTGTCTTTCTTTCGATAATGGAATAGAAATCATCCTGGCCTCTGCCTTTGCGACATATAGTCTCACATATATGCCTGTCTAATGCAAGAAAATAGCCAATGGAAACTACCATTATATTATGTGAAAGTGTTAACGACTTTGATTCTCCTTTTCATCAGCACCGGCAGGCTTGTGACTGTAGGTTTAACCTGTTAAGTATGGGGCTCTGGTTGCAGCCGCCGGTGATATCAGTCAACGGTTGAGGAACCACATCGTTGTCAGCAAACTGCTTTAGGTGACACTTTGCATGGAGAGATGTGAGAGGTGGTTGCAAGCCAAGCATAGAGAGCAAGGTGATGGGCAGGAGTTTCTTTTTTTCTTTTCGAAAGATCATGTATGTATGGGCAGGAGTTTCTGCCCCTAAAGTCCTTCATTATGTGCACATAGCAAATTTTGCTTGATGATTGAAATATCACATGATCCAGCTGAGACAAGATAAGAAAGGTAGTAAAGCGTTCGGCTGAAGCACATGAACGTACACTCTGTACATTGGTCCCAAAACCCTGAAATTTTTATTCTGGCAACGGCCAATTAATGTACTACCTGCCTTCTAGATAGTTTGTTCTTTCTTTGTCAAATAAAATTTGTTGAAGTCCAAAAGAACCGAACGAACAAGAAAACGGATGCCTTGCAAGTATGGGTACCAACTACCCGGTCTTGATTGACAAAACAGAGTAGAGTGATGGCATGATGGCATTGCCAGGATAAGGATAGAATAGATATACAAGAAAACCCGAAAATAAACAATACACCAACTTGCATCCAACTTCGATGTCGCCAACCCATCATCAGAATTGCAATAGATAGAAGAAACTAAACTACTACTACTAAGATGACAGGGGAAAAAAGAAGAGAGAAAATAAAAAATGTAATGCTACTACTAATCATGTTTCTAGTGGGAAAACAAATTGACAACATTTTCTCTTCCTTTTTTTTTGCAAGGAAAAAAAGAAACGAAAATGGAAAACAAGAAGCTGGTGGCATCGCCATGGAATGGTATGGAACCATGCAAGCATGTGTGTGGATCAGTGACCGGAGGATGGTTGTTAACGCTGCGAGGATGAGGAGGAGGAGGAGGTGGCGATGGCGGCGAGCTTCTGGAGATTGAGCTTGACGACGGTGTCAGTGAACATGCGCGTGTCCTCCTCCGTGTTCCCCTCGGGCACGTCGACGACGTACGACTCGACGACGATGCAGTATGGCCCCGCCGGCTGCTGGAACTCGGTGACGGACGTGACGGATCGGTAGTTCCGGAGGCGGTGGTCGCCGCCGACGACGCGGAAGCTGAGGATGTGGCGGTCGTCGTCGAGGATCTCGAGGCGCTCGGTGCTGGTGGACGCCGGGAGGCCCGAGACGACGGTGACCTCGCGGACGCTGCCCACGGTGGCGCCGTCGCCGGCCTTGAGGTCGCACGACTTGATGAAGTGCTTGTAGCGCTGCGGGTTGGCGAAGCCGCGCACGATGGGCCACACGGCGGCGAGCGGCGCGTCCACGCGCTGAGTCACCAGCGACGTGCACGTCCCCGGCGCGCGGCCCGGGAACGTGTGGTGCGCGCGCACCACGTCCTCCAGCTCGCGCCGCTCCGGATCCGACAGTGCCTGACGCAGAGCGCTCTCCATGTGAGCCTCCATGCCTCCTTGCTTGCTTGCCTTGCTTCTTGCTTGCCTGCTGCTTACCTGCTGCTGCTGCTGCTCTCTCCCTCTTCCCTTGTGTGTGTACAGTAGTATTATACTAGGGGCGCGTTCGGCAGAGCGGTTTAGAGCCTATAAATTTTAGCTCTAAAGAGAATCTTATTATTTAAGAGTATTAAATAAAATTTAATGACAAAATTTTTTTACAGATGGGTACATCTTTACGAGACGAATCTAATGAGCCTAATCAATCTATGTTTGGCTACAGTGATGCTACAGTAATGCTACAGTAAATATCGTCTAATCACGGCTTAACTACCCTCGTTAAATTCGTCTCGCAATTTAGAGGGAGGTTCTGCAGTTAATTTTGTAATTAAAGTTTATTTAAGACAAGATTCTTTTTGTTTAGATCCTCTAAATTTTAACCTCTAAAACGCCGAACACGCCCTAGTGCCTTCCCTTCTCTCTCTTCTTCTCTAGCTGTGGGCAGCAAGCAGTCTGAACTCTGAAGCCAAGATGGATGGGCCTCTCTCTAGCTGGGGGCAGTCTGAAACCAAGGATGCCTTTTTCGGTCGGGTTTAAATGATTGCAGGGAGGCGTCTCACCTTTTATGGTTGGCTTCTTGAGTTGTTGGTGCGCCTTGTTTGGGTTTGGTTCAGCTGCACAGACTCTTTGGCCCGGCTCTGAAGCCTTCAGACGGCCACAAATCAAGTCAACTAGTACTTCAGGTTCTGAAGCTTATTCGCTCGAATCATCTTTAGCACAAAATCAACTAGAAGTATGAAAAAGAGGTGCAAGTTATTCTTGAGACTTTGATAATTTGATTCGAATCTAGCCAAACGGCTCTAATTTTGAAACCTATTTGGTTTCCAATGGAGCCAGTTTAAACCTGCCGCCTTTTTGTTTGTTTGCTTAAACTTCCCTGATTAATGGTCAACCAATGTTTGATGTTGATTTTTGTTTTCCCTGTTTCCTCGATATATTTGTGGGGCTTTTGATGGCATTCATGCAAAGCTTCTTCAAGTGTGGGTTAGGAATTTGAAATAAACTAACATATCTTTTGTAGATAATGTTGGTTGAGGCGCTTTCTTTCCCCCTCCGTAAGCTTAAGCATCTTATCTTCTTCCCATTATTTTCCATGAATATTTCCTTTAAAAAGGATTACACGAGAGTGAGATTGTGAGATATGCATAAAAGAGCACCTATTTCAACTGCCCGAAGTACGCTGGAAACAGTACTGAACTCGAACGTTTCTTTGAAACTCCAGCAGATTTTCAGCCAAAATTCATGGTTCCAAACTTGTCCCAAAGATTCTGAGGTCTTCGTCTGGACAGTACCATGGCACACATAAACATCACTACAGTACACTATAAACGTGAGGCTGGAAATAGCAGGGGAAGGGTTCGATGGAGACGCGGTGCACGGGCGGGAAGATAGGGGAAAGTCAACCCGTTTCACGGAATCCTACAAGCTTGGCACATTGTTCATGCATGTGACGGGCAGAGGAGACCCTTCACTCGACCGTTCCTTTCTGGTGTATAAGATCGTTGACCGTGACTGTTCACTGCATGTACTACTCCCTCCAGCTGATCACTGGTTCCTAAGATAACCATTCTTAGGAGGTGTTCGTTGCATGAGATTTAAAATTTAGAGGGAAGAATCTTGTCATTTAAAAGTATTAAATAAAGTTTAATTACAAAACTAACTGCAGAACCCCTGGTCTAAATCGCGAGACGAATCTAACGAGGGTAGATAAGCCGTGATTAGACGCTGGTTACTGTAGCATCACTGTAGCACAACTGTAACAAAATATAGATTAATTAGGCTCGTTAGATTCGTCTCGTAAAGATGTACCTATCTGTAAAATGGTTTTGTCATTAAATTTTATTTAGTACTCTTAAATAATAAAATTCTCTTTGATGTGACAGGTCTAAATGCTAAATGCTAAAGTAACGAACACCCTCTAGACCAGCTGGCAAACTTATATTAACAGTAAGTACTGTCCAAGTATATTGATATGTGTAACTATACATCGTAGCTTGTCAAGACTGCTGCACAAAAGAGCAGTTCAGTCAGTCGTAATCGTACGGTTTTGCTGTGGTTAGCGTGTGCGCTTTGCTGATGAGAAAAAGGCAAGTGGATGCACGGGTGCTTTGGGTGCTGTAGTGAATCTAGTGATGCGCTTACGAAAACGGCGCGCACGCATGCATGACAGGCAGTCAAAAAGGGAGGTTTGGAGGGCATGTGAGCCTGATAGCGACAAGGCGAAGGCACCCTGGTTGTCCGCTGACCAACTGCTAATACTCAATCTTCGCCAATTATATTGAAATGTGCACTTGTTTAAGGCTTGACATTTCTTTAATCTGTTCATCATCAGATGGATTAGCATGAGCCAAAGCGTGGACTACTAAAAATTATCACAAGTCTAGCAAAAAATTAAAAATAAACACTATAAAATGATTGGAAGTCCCAAATACCTGCCCATCACCTTTTCTAAAAGGAAAAACCAGCCCATCTGATGAATAACTAGAGCAAATTAATAAGCAATCTTTTGTTGAACCAACTGAACTAGATTTCCAACATTTTGATCATCAAATGCAACATGATTGTTGCATAAATCATATACTTGTTCCATTCTTGTTGCTAATGCGAAGCATGGCTCTACTTGCTACATGTATGAGTCTTGCAGGCACACTTGATTAATTTAGTTTGGTATACTGTTTCTAAAAAAGATGGTACGAATGGGATATAGAAATTGAAAGACGAATCCAATTTTTAGAAAGAAAGGAATTGAAAGACGAGCCATTAGTTTTTGGCCTACGTACCATAGTTTAGCTTAGCAGGAAAAGGATTTTTCATGGCAAAAAGGTGTCGCATTTCATAGCCTAGGCGCGACCATGCACTAGCTTTCCATGTTCCGCTGACCAAGGACGATCGTCCGTTATACTCCAAGTTTTCAAAATGGAAACTTCTCAGTGAGATCCATGTATAGAGCCATAACACTGACACAAGCCTTGCCCTTCACAATGGATATTTGGAAAATCAAAGTTCCACTCAAAATAAAGGTGTTTATGTGGTACGCTTATAAAGGTGTAACCTTAACAAAAGATAATCAAGCTAGACGGAATTGGAGCGGGAATCTGAAATGTTGTTTCTGTAATCTAAGTGAAAGTATCCAACATTTGTTTTTTAGTTGTCCGCTAGCAAAATATATATGGCGCACTATTTATGTTTCTTTTAATATCACCCCTCCTGTTGACTTTCAGCATATGTTTTCTGATTGGGTGAGGGGAACTGATAAAAAATTAAAAAGGTTAATTTGGAGTGGAATATCTGCTTTATGCTGGGCTATATGGCTATGTCGCAATGATGTGGTTTTTGATAAAAGGATAGTCCATTCATATGTGCAGGTGCTGTTCAGAGGAACGTTTTGGGCGCGTTTCTGGTCCCTGCTGCAGAAGGAGGTGGATCGCCCGTTGTTGAAGATGGCATGCAGCCAGCTTGAAGCTGCATCGTTGGAAATCTTCGCAAATAATATGTGGTGGTCCAACAATAGAATCACCTTTTGATTTATTTTAGTACCTGAACATTTGTGATCATGGATCAACACTTTGTTTTTATGATACCGTGGACCTTTTTGTGGGAGATGTTGTAATAATGGAACAGCTATATGTATCAATTGATACTGAGGCTGGGATATGCAATATATTCCCTTTTCTAAAAAATACACGAGGTCAGCACTGGAAACTCGCTAAATTATACCTGGAGGTAATTAAGGGAGAAAAAAAACCTTTTCTCTGGAAACTTTTAATGAAATACATCAAGACTTAACCAAAATCACCATAATAAAATCATTTGGAAAACCTGAAAACATAACAGGAAATTATGATCATTTGAAACCCTGGAAGTATGGTAATAAATTGGTGATCAGCCTGGCTGTAATTTATTCCTTTTCATGTCGTTTGTCAAAATTGGTGATCAGCCTGTCTCTCTCGCTCTCTATATAAGATACATATGCATAGTTCACAAGCATTGGGCATTACATCGTTCCCTTCCATCAGAATCAAGAACACAACAAGAAGGAGCAAGAGGCGTTGCGCTGCCTTCAGAGATGGAGAAGCAGATCCATGCGCTTGCCTTCCTATCACTGCTATTGCTTTGTTCTTTTGTGAACCAAGTGCAATGTAAGTGATACTATGTATCGAAATATTTTCATCTTTCATTCTGAGCTGGTTACAGAGCGTGCAAAGTTATGCTCGCGTAGATTTTCATTCATTGATGTTTTGTTTTTATTTTTTGATAATCTTTGACAAAACAGCCCGAGCCTTGTCTGAACAAGATGCAGAAAAGGTCGTTTTTCCTCCACTGGGAAATTGCTTCAAGGGTGATATTCTAAATTGCCGTACGAGGCTTCATTGCTGGTGCTGCGATGGCCATGTGATTGAGTGTGCTCCGACAAAGGAGGAGTGCCTAAAAAATTGTCATTAGTTAATAAGATTGTTGTAAGAGTAATAATAATAAGTGGCTGAATGTGACGATGAATGATGAGAATGAGAAACAAATGTTGTGCACACTGCTTGAACTGTTGATTCAGTTTCCTTCACATCGGTTAACTTTCGATTGTTTGTTTGGTTTACATCTGGGGTTAACAGTGGTAGATGCAATCGGTGAGCACTGGGCATGGAGTGAACTAGTTTTTCAAAATTAATAAATGACAAATACAAATCTGAAAAGAAAGAAAGAAAAAAAAGAGAGCTTATATCTGTCAGTGGACCGTGGTGCTCGCAAAAGACGGATGCTGGAGAACACTATGAAAACAAGGTGCCCACGCTGTGCGATCTCATCGTCCACTTGACTTGAATTACCGAAGGTGTGTGCTTGCGCTCGGCCCATCAATCAGAGGTCAACTGAAGATATCCCACATCTTACTGCAGGTCAGAAGACCATGTTGCTCAACGGCCAATATTGAGCAGTGGGCAGTCATAAGAATTCTCTGCAACGATCAGTCAGATCAGAACACGCACGATGCAGTCAGTAAGGTGTTTGTTCCTCCACGAGTATAGCAGTACTTCTAACACACATATATACGAGCAATCATGAATCAAATATGGTCCATTCCAGGGTTTCAGACTTTCAGTTTTCTGGTAAGGTTGCCATGACAGCACCTAAGAACATACCTTGATACTGGTCGGTACAATAGCCACCACAATTACAAAATCCAGAAGGTGGTACAAAGAGGTTCATGCTACTAAAGACAGCAAATAGACATGTACCAAAGTGCAAATCCAGGCCTCCAATCCATCCCGATAAAAATATAAAAATCGAAGAAACTACCGGCGATTGATCACAACCGGCATCAGAAGCAGTAGTCACAAAAGCTATAGGACTGCAAGTGAACCATGGATCCGAAGGCTACCTTGTACCTCAGAAGCTCGGGTAGCAATCAACCGGAGACAACTCTAGCAGGACATTTGGATTAGCCCTTGGCCAGAGCTGGACTTCGTTTCTGATGGCTTCAGCCATGGCTACCTGCTCAGGCTTGACCTCCAAGCGACGGTAATGGATGCTCATTCTTTTGAGGACCCTTGCATTCATCACCAGGAACTGATAAAGACCCAGGCAAGGGTAGCTTTCGAAGAGTGAATCGTAATAATAGATGTCGATACTTGACAGGTGATTCAGAACACAGTCTCCATTTATCTGCTCCTCCCAAAACTCTGCAGCTAAGGGCACAGGGTTCTTCCAATGATCATGAAAACCACCCTATCGAATACCACAACAGAGAACCACTTTAGGAGCAGCTACTGGCAGGAAAGAATTGAAAGACATGAGTTGTTTGGGGCTTACAATGATTCTGAGATTCCTGAGGTTGGGAGAGCTGTTCAGCAAGCATGAAATTAAGGTGGCAAGCACTTCATGATTGTGATCAAGACTGAGGGTAAGCATTTCCAGTCCGAGCAAATAGCTTTTCTTGGGCAATCTCTTAGGCATTGATACCTTGGCCATGCTCAGGACCTAATGAAAACGCATGTCATAAAACATTAAACTTTTATATAAACTAGTTTGCACTACCACAAATCTAAAGATTATCTAAACATTTGACCTGTGTTACGATTATGATATACCACCGACAAAAGAAAACAAATAAGCAATTCAAATTTTACAAGGTGAAAGAACAATAGCAAACATAATCATTTCCTGCATTTACTACTTCACATGATAAATTTCATCAATTTAACCTACTGGATTCACATCAAGGGCAATCAACAAGGCCAATCCATTGGCCTTGCATGATGAAATTAAAATGGGAGTTCTTTTGCGCAACATTTATTGAAAAATTGTGAATTTTATGCCAAACTAGTTAATACAAGGTAAGGGAATTCTGTATAAATAAAAAATCCATAGACTTTCCCATTTTAATTTTCAAATTTCTATTAATATACAAGTAACAAATGCAATTATAGTGAGCCCACGATCAACTAAAAGATTTTTACTTGTAGTCAATAGCAATCCGCTAATGCGAGCGTACCTGCTCCAGCCATTCAGGATTCACACTTGTTAGACTGGTAGCACTATAACCCATATATTATCTTCTATTTCAAAATATATATGCTGTAAGCATAGGTGATTTGAGACAGTAAAAAAAAGATTTTATGCCATCACTCTGAACTGTACTCCTATGACTGTCCTAGGCAATCAACTAGCATTTCTACGAAGATGGCCTAAATGTGAACCCCCAGCACTAATAGGATCAGATACACCCACAGTAAAATGATGTGTAACATGCCACCATTCAAATAAATTGAGAAATTATGAGCGTTAATGGAGTATGGTGGAACAAAGGAATATTATTTGGATCACATCATGGACTGCAATTTACCAGCACCTCAAACTTCTAATTTTCATGCTGCAATGTAACATAACGACACAAAATGCAAGTATTTGAGGAGCATAAATTAAAAAATGGGCATCGATCAAACACAAACTGACCTTGGAATATTCAGTACACATGTTCAATTTTAGCTTCTTGGTGCAGCCAAGTCCACCAAGAAATGTGACCAAATTCCCGATCTCATCCGTCTGTTTCTGCTCCCTCCCTGCCATCTTCTTGATTTCGGACAATGAGTAGTCTTGATCTGAGTTCATGGTGTCATGGACGCTCCAACAGTCGTAATAGTAGAAGAGACTCAATTCCACAATGTCCAGCCGTGGCGCCCTCTTCACCGAGATGCACAGTGGGCGGTACGAGCAGATGTCCAGCTTCTTGAGACACGGCGCGCGTATGACGATGTTCCGCGCCCTGTGGATGATACCGATCTCCAAATGCTCCATGGCGCTGCACCGTGAGATCAAGCGACGGACGTCGGCGTCCGTGGCGACCACGCGGCGGAGCCGGAGCGACCGCACGGCCCGCAGGCCGGTGAGTTTTGCGGGCACCCGGAGCCGCCAGTTGTAGAGGTCCAGCGAGGTGAGCGTCGTGCAGCTGTAAACAGGGTTGGGCAGCGCGTAGCACTCGGAGAGCTTGGTGTTGTCGATGCTGAGCTCCAGGAGGCCGCCGCTCTCGCAGAGCTCGCGGAACACGCCGCGGAACCACTCGCGGTGCTGGTAAATGAACCTGGCGTGGACCTCGAACGCGGCGACCGGCGCGGCGCGGCCGTCGAAGACGGAGTCGAGGGCGTCGATCCAGCGGCTGGAGTCCTCGCAGAAGTCCTCGTCGCCCTCGTCGGGGAACCCGCGGCGGTTGAAGGTGGCGGGGTGGAGGAGCAGGCGCGGGAGCGTGGCGAAGACGCGCGGCCAGCGGCGGGAGAGCACGGTCGTTGCCGCCGCGTCGCGGAGCGGCAGGTGGACGAGGATGGCGTGGAGGGTGGCATCGTCGAGCGCGCTGAGCCGGTCCTCCGCACAGACGGCGGCGTCTTCTTGGGCTCGCGGAGGTGAGGGCCTTGCCCTCTTCGTCGCCGGCGGGGGGGGGGGGTGGGTCGGGCGCGGGCGCTCCTGCTCCATGCGACATGCGAGGGGGACGAATCGATCTGAGGCTGACTCCAACAAGGAGCTGCAAACCCAAATATGCATCTAAATGAGTACTGTGCATCATCACAATAGCCTCCAACAGAGTATGCAAAACGGTATGCACTTTGCCCATTGAAGAGAGAGAAGATTCAAAAGTGCACACCCTCTCTCCTGGAAGCGCATCTGCTCGCCGCACTTGCTCGCCCTGCCCCGGCTGCGCCCGCTCCGCAGTGTCCGCCTGGCTAGCCGCACCAGCCGCTTCGCCTCCGCCGCGGCGCCGCCACTGCCTGCTCTCCGTTCATCGGCGTCCATGGCGCAGGAGCGAGCCGAGCTCGACGCGACGAGGAAGAAAGGGAGAACGGCGGTGGGGAAGATGGAGTTACCAGCGAGCTCGGCTGAGGAAAAGAGGCGCGACCACATCAGGGAGATGCACTAGCGAGTGTGAAGCTCCGTGCGCAGGGAATCGAAGAAATTCTCACCAGTTAGGGAGAAAACGATGGCGAGGCGGCTGATGAGTGTTTCGGTGCCTGAAGAAGAAGAGAAGAAATTGAAGCACCTCAAGGCGATATACAGCGATGGTGAGCTCACAGAAATGCGGAGGCATCGTTGGAAGGCTTGGCGGCCGATTCGGAGGCTTGGTTGGAAGGCTTGACGGCGGCACGGGGTGACGCGCGGCGACGCGCGCGGATGTGCGGGTCCTCTCGCCGTCGTCTTAGCCGTGCGCGGCGGGAGGAGCGCAGGCACGCGCACGTACGCAGCGGAGGCAGCGCGGGCAGGCGCGTTGGCCAGCGTAGGCGCGGCGCGCGGCGGGCGTGTGCTGCGCGTTCTCGGCGAGGGCGCGGCAGTGGCGCGGCGCGACCGCGTGCGCGTGTACGCGGGGCTACGACGACGTGAGCGGGCGCGCGGGCGTTCGCGCGCGGAGCGACAATGGCCCGTGCGCAGGGCGAGCGCGAGCGCTGGTGCGTGGGGCGCGCGGAGGCGACGAGCTGCTGCTGGAACGCGGGCAGCTGCGCGCTGGCGGGCGACGGCTGCGGCTGCGGTGCTTCGGATGCATACGCTGTTGGAGATGGTGTCGTTTGATGGAGAGGGAAAATACTGTAGACCCAATGCAAAGGGCCATATGCGTCTCAAAAATGCAGATTGTTGTTGGAGTCAGTCTGAGAAGTGTGAGGGAATAGTTTGGGGGATGCAATGGATGGATGGTAGTCATGTTTTCCCGCCAGACTCTGTAAAGCGCGTCATTTTTTCCCTCCTGTTTGGGAGAGGATAAGGAGGGGCCTTGGCCCGTGTGTCTAGGCTGAGCTAGGCTGCTTGGCCCATTCCATTCCAGTCCGTAGTCGAGAGCAAGAGAGCAAGTAGTCTTTACTGTTTTCTTTATACCAGATATAAAGGTTCCTCAAAAAAAAAAAGAAAAGATATAAGCACCGAGTGAAAAATAAAAGTCAGAACCTTCAACAAATTTAGTGCCGTGGCTTTGCAATGCAATATGTTATTGTTAGTTACATCCATTATCGTCCTCACCGCCAAGGTGAGAGACCGATATATGTGATGTGCACGTGTGCGTGCTTGTGTGTGTGCCGTGGCCTCACAATGTTTTTTTTCCCCTTTTGGGAGAAATCACGCAAGGCTGCCTGTGAGGGGCGCTCATCGTACTCGCCCGCGCGAGAGGACGCGCACCTCTCGCGCACCTCGGACGCGGCTGTGGCAGTGCAGGACGTGGGCGTAGTGGGCCCACTTTTTTCCCGACTCGCGCGTTCTGTGCTCGCTCGCGTTTTAGTTTTTTCCGGATTGTGGCGTTGTTCTTCTTTTCTTTTGCCGTGCATTTTTTCTATTTTGCTGGACTCTTTTTCTTGGCGCGGGCACAATTGTCAGATTAAACATGCCGAACCAAGAAGTAATATAATAAATTTGAATACAAATCTCACTCGCAAAAAAAATGTATGTGTCTAGAACAAGAGTGCAACCGTGTTAGAACATACTAGAAAACAGTGAAATGAAACAAATTATTTTTTATTATAAAATACATATCTCACTTTAGAATTAGTGTGGAACACAGCTTCACACTCCTTAAAACATGATCATCAGTGATCTAGAACATGGAAAACAATGAGATGGGACAAATTTAGAGACATGAAACGACAAGTTTGGAACAAATTGTTTGGAAGGACGGAACAAATAAATCGTGTATATGGAACAAACCATTTAAAGACATGAAACAAATCATCTACATGCTCGGAACAAATTGTTTTAAAAGATGGAACAAATAAGTCATATTAGTGGAACATATAAATCGTATTAGTGGAACAAACTATTTAGGGTCATGAAACAAATTATTTTCATGCCTGAACGAATGACTCGTATACATAAAACAAACTATTTAGAGACATGAAACAAACAAATAATCTTCACCTGAATGAATGACTCGTATATATTTAGAGACATGAAACATATCATCTACATGCTTGGAACAAATTGAAAAGCATAAACGAAATAACTCGTATACATGGAACTAGCTATTTAGAGACATAAAACATATCATCGACATGGTTGGAAAAAATATTTGGGAAGCCAAAACAAATAAGTCGTATTAGTGGAACAAATTATTTAGAAATATGAAACATTTCATCATTGGAACAAATTGTTTGGAAAGCAAGAACAAACAAGTCGTATACATAGAACAAACTATTTAGAGACACGAAACAAATGATTTAAATGTTTGGAACAAATTGTATGAGAAACCGGAACAAATAAACTTATATGCATAGAACAAAATATTTGAGGATGTGGAACAAAGTATTTGGAGACGTGGACCAAAATGACGTGGAACAAGCCTGAAACAAACTCGTGTGTTTGTGGAACCTACGCGAGTGTTGGCAGCGCACTTTCAAAGAAAATGTAACCAAATGAAAAAAAAGAGAGAAAAGAGAGATAAAAGAATCCGGTGGGAAAAGAGGTCGTAAGAAAGAAGTCACGCGGCATCGTAAATTCGTAAAACAGGGCTCGCAGTTAATTCGTAAAACAGGGCTCGCGTAAGTGGGCCGACACACAGAGGTCCAACTGCCAGACCGGAGTGGTGGGTGCGCGAGACGCGCCTTCACCTCGCGTATGCGAGTGCGATGGATTCCGGCCTGTGAGACTCGAAGCCTGTGAAACAGGAAAGAGAGTGTTTCAGCACTTGCTCACCACTGTGGGTAGTCTTAATACCTCCTTCGGGTCTTCGGATATTCTTCCTAGGAGAACGAGTGGCATGCAGCAGCAGGCGCCTTTGCGTCCCTCGGTCCCTGACGTAAAAATGTTTACTACCTCCTGGTTGTCTAAACCTTTTCGAAAGGTTCAATGGGTCTCGTCAGAGGTCAACTGCAGGTCAGACCATGTTGCTCAACGGCCAATATTTATCAGTGAGCAGTCATAAGAATTATGTGCAACGGTCAGTCAGATTAGAACACGCATGATGCAACCTGATCAGGCAGTCATAAGAATTTTGTGCTACGATCAGTCATAAGAATTCCGTGCAATGATCAGTCAGTTAGGGCTACCTGGTCAGGCTTAACCTGCAAGCGGTAGTAAGAGCAAGCCCAATAAAAAACGTATGGACCGTTGTCTTAGTTAAAATACTATTGTGAAGGAGAGAGAAATCAGAAGATTCTTTCCCTTGTCGCTGGCAGCCACGACCGTCGATTGATGCTCTTTCACAGTTCATTGGACCCACACACGGCACACACGAAGGACGAGTGGAACCTAGGTTAGATAAACAATATTTCTTTTGCAGACCTCGCGCGTCGCGTTTGTTGAACGAGTTCGTCGCGTGCGCTGGCTGAAGACTGACATGTTTGGTCAAATCGACAAACTTGTTGGCTTTGCTCTAATGGATGCTCATGCTTTTGAGGACCCTTGCATTCATCACCAGGAACTGACATAGTGACAGATTAACTGCGACAATCACACATATCCATGCATCCTCAACAATTTAACTGTGAAGATCATTGCTACCACTGTTGCCGGGTATGTGCGTTGCTTCTGTCGTCCCCGAGCATGCCATGAAGAAGCACAAAGAACTACATCACATTCAAGGTTTATCATCTCTGCACCATGTTTCTTGATGCAAGATTCAATGGAGAACTAGGTCGATTAGGATCAAGAGGGAAACCGAAGCTTGGATCACGAGAGCAGCCAAACCAGTGCAGGTCTCAACAGGAATAAGTACCCACTATCTTTTCACAAGAACATGGAATTTTTTTAGGCGGCTGCTTTGGCGCTAAAATTGTTTAGTCAGTTGATATTTCCTGGCTGCGGAACTAAATGAACCATAATTTTTTGGTCTCATATTACAAGGAACCACAACTTTTGCAATAAGTTTCACAAAACCACAACTTTTGGTTCAGGCTCACATGTCAGCCACACAAAAGTGCATAGGACCAATAGAGGATGACAAGTGAGCCCAAGACTAAAACTTGTGATTTTGTGCAACAAGTGATACAAATAGTTATGGTTTTGTGAAACTGGTTTCAAAAGTTGTGGTTCGTCGCAACAAAGAACCAATAGTTATGGTTTTGTGAAATTAACTCTTAAGAGAAAGATTATTTTGTGTAGGAGGTAAATCAGAGCCCAACCCAACACAAGGGGCGAAGCAGGCTCATGCCGCCATGCGACTGGGTGCATGGAGGAAGGCAGATGAGGTGCACGAAGGCACGTTACGCACTTCAGCGTGGCAGTGGAGCCGGTTCCAATTGATATGGACTAACGAGGAAAAGAGAGAGGGGGGGGGGGGGGGCATTGACCCCCTTGTAGCTTCTTCTCACATTTCCGTTACTAAATGTTTTGTACACATAATTTGAAAATCGTGCCTCCGTAGGGAGTGTACAATGGCCAGTGTAATGATCCACAAATCATCACTCAAGGGGATGGCAGGAATGTCACTATCCACAAACTATTAAGTGCCAAAAAACTGAACACAAATAGCGTCACCACAAGAAAACAACTCAAAAGAGAAATCATAATTACGATCCAGAAATTATCACAAGGGTACCCTGGACATTTGTTCATATCCCATTCCACATACATTAGCACCCCGGATGACATGCTAGCTGAAAATAACACCAGGGAGCCTGCCACTTGCAATGAAAATATTGCACACGTTAATAAAACAAAACTAAAATAAAGAAAACAAACCATACATATGAGAGATAAAATGTTGAACATACAAGCTTTCTGAAAACCAAAAGCAACAACACGTCATAATTCATCTGTGAACACCCAATGAGAAGAGCATACACGTCAATGAATATCACGAGCGTGCTCCAAGCAACCTGTACTGTTATTGCTCCAAGCAACCTGCCCCATCATTGCTCCAAGCAACCTGCACCATCACTCAATGGCGGAGGCAAAATTTCCAAATTAGATGTGCAAAGCAGCTAGTAACGAAATTGTGCGGAGGAGCTACAAAGGGGTCAATGCCCCCCCCTCCCCCCCTCCCCTTCCTCCCCAGTCCATAAACAAAGCATAAAGTAGAAATCAATTGTCAGTTATTTGAATGAGTTCAATCCAAATTTTACTTAATATAATACGATCAAATACCAATTAGCATATGTTATACAATTATTTTCTTTTTGCAAAGTTATTATTGGGTGTGCATGTGCACACCCATGGCCATGCTAGCTCAGCCCCTGCTCCCTCCGGACTGTTGTTTGTCACTCTAGCTATGAACCATGGTATTGTTTGTCGTGGACATAATTCTGTAGGCGGGTTTAATCTGTTCTGTAACCTAGCACTCTGGTATCTTTATTACTACTGTTAAGAATAAAGTTATATTTGACCACCAGTATTGGCTTCAAAGGTTGTTCCTTGTTGTCTATATGTTGGTACCCTCCAAAGCTTCGTATCGTGACAAACATTTTGAATTGGTTTTACCGTTGAAACCCGCCGCTCATTTTGTTGTCTGCTATTGTCTTCATAATAATGAAAATTTGATGGTTAAGGGAAGCAAAAACATTTGTCGTGATACCGCTATGTGATGTTACTCCGTTCATGCATAGACTTCAAGGTGTTCCACTTGGCCGTGGCCGGAATCTTCTTACTTATGTCATCGGAGGCCGAAACAGAGTTTACTTTTCAGAACTACTCAAACTCCCTCCACCAAGATCACCAGGTCTGGTTCTAAAAAAAAAAAAAGATCACCAGGTCCCGCTTGAGCATCGGTTGGTGCCCGCCTTGAGGCATTCTCCTGCAAACACTGTTAGTTCTCCAAGTATGGCGGCTCGTTGTCGACAAGTCCTCTGCATCACACTCTGTTCTCAGCATCTTCCGCAAAACTGTTTTTCGCTTGCTACGCGCACGCTGAGGCCATGCCATGCACGAGCACGGCGCTAAGGCTATCCCCACCGGCTCCCTCTACCGCTCACTGCAGGAGCGTTTACCGGACTCATGTGCTGCACCGGCTCCCTCTACGGCTCCCACTATCCAAAAGGAAAGCCTCCGTTCCTCTATTCCAAGCGAAGCAACGGAGTCTCTCTATACACGCCCGCGGGCTCCACTCGCGTGAGAGAGGAGAGCGCCGCCTCGCCGCGCGCCTGGGAGATAGTGAGCAGTGGCGGGCCCCACCGATTCAACAAACTAAAAAAAGTTTTAACTCACAAACCAAAAACCCAAATCAAATTCCGATTTCACCATTAAATTCGTTTCAATAAATCCTTCGAAACAAGATGTCACATGGATATATTTCGATAAAATTACAAATAGGCCTCATTGATGGTAGTTGGAGATGGTTGAATAAAATATTGGATAGTTGGGATAGAGGAAGAATATAGAGGAATGATGGGTGCAGGAGAAATTGGTATAGAGGAAAGAATCTTGATGACCAAGACGGAATATTCTTTTTAAAGGAAGGATATAGAGGAATATGAGTGCGGATAACCTAATGCGGTGCACTTTTCCGTACGCCGCGCCTGAGAGATGGTCCGCGGATCCTCATTCCTGCAGCGTCAATGCCGCAGTCAATAACGTCCCCAGGAATGTTACTATAAGAGCAGGCCCAATAGTGGGCGCGTCGACCGGTATGTCAGGCTTTTGGTCAGAGAAATCAGGAAAGAGAGCGTGGCTTGTCGCGGCAGGCCGAGCCGGTCGCGTGGGTTCTTTGTCTGATGAATGGTGGATCCAAAAGTGAATAGTTGAGACAAATTAGTTGTATGCTTGTCTATTTGTTTGTCTACAAGACAAATACTTGTCTCAACTATTGGGCTTGCTATAAGGGCAGGACAGAACACGCCATGCCGCAGTCAGTCTTCCCTGCGACGTGTACCTACCTTGGGTCGATCGCTGCGTTCCGGCCGTCAACTTGCGCTGACGAAGGAAACAAAACGTGAGCAGTGCGAAATGGTTCAGAACCTGAACAGGGAAATAATTTGACTACAGAATGTCAACAATGCACTCGATTATAACTTTCATCATGCGGCAACTCCAGAAGCAACAGAAAACCTCCTTCTCAGATCATCAATCTACACTGCAATGTAATTACCGTGTCCGGAATCACTTCTTTTCTGTATAGGGTCGCGCGCAAATTCCTGGGATGCATCTTTTGCTCAAGAGCATCACTAGTAGATATTGAAACTTCTGTATTCCTGTGATAGAGTTCTCTGCTTTTATAGTCCTGAATCATTACAACTATAATTACATGTGCAGGTTGAAGGGGCCTGCCGCCTGTTAAATTTGAACAATTACGATGGAATGGTCATGAATCTTCCTTCTTTTTGTTACTAGTTGTTACACTAATGTCAATAAATTTCATCACAAGAAATGGTTGCAACTTGCTAGAACCAAATTGAAGTAATTTCCATGCTGTCTGAGGGAATCACTTTGGGATGAAAGATGCCTAATATGTCTCGAATGACGCTCAAACTAACGCTGGCCGAGCCGCGGCAGGCATGCAGCACCCGGATACAGAATACGCCAGAATTAGAAAAAGAAACAGAACCGAGTTCGAGAGTGACCGAGACATCATTGTGTGGTCAATCAAAGTGACAATCAAAGTTACCTATGAGTTGAGGAATAGTGACAATCAAAGTTAGGTTGCGCCACGTAGAAAAGGTTGAAACATATAGCTCAACAATCTTCTTTTATTTCTTTATTTTAATCGTCGATCATCATCATGTTACTTATTGTTACATTGTTTCCCCTTCATTAGTTCTCAATTATTGCATTTGGAGTTTTGCTTGCATTGACCCTGATCACGGAAGCATTTCTCGTCAAGCTCACAACACCAGCACTGATATCCGAACAGTGCTCTGCAACCTGTACGGTTATACCAGCAGTTTGAAACATAACCGAAAGCTTTGATGTCGCCTAGACCGTCCATGGCTCGGCCTGTTTGTCAAACATGCGAAATTAAACAACCAATATATTGGATAACTCATGCCGGCATATTGATGTCATACGCATGGATAAAAGATAACTATGAAAGCTATGGCATTAGACTATTATATGTGCATATTATTAGCACGCTCAAATTATTTAACTCATAGTAGATCGTACATCAAAGTATGAGCAGACAGATGGATTCATACTCGAGCGTAAAACATTGCAAATACTGTAACACAATTGGAACGAAACATAGGAAATATTTTGACCATTTTCACTTACAAAGGGCTGGATTTGCAAAGCATCCAAGAAGAAACAAGGAAAGCAGCGCTACTGCAACCGTGTGCTTGGTGTATTTCTCCATGTAGAAAGGCACGGAAGTTCTTGGAAGCGGTGGTGTTCTGGCGGAAGAATTCAATGTGTGCCCCGTCGACATATGGGGGTGATACTCTATATATATATAGGTGAAAATAAATCTAAAGTTAGAAACCGCAATTGAATTAATTGATCACATACAGGCTGCCATCGATCTATACAATCTTGCCATAGGAATTGTAGTAATTAATTTCCAGCTAATTTTGTGAATGAAAGTATTTTAGCTGTCAATGATCAATACAGTATCATGCTCTAGTCCGTAGGAGTACTTATTTACAAGCTTCCAAATCATTTTGGTAGCCGTTTATTTCCTGCCAAGCTTCCAAGTGGATCATTTTCAATTCAATCATGGTTCGCTATGACATTCAAATGGGTGCTCTTTGGTACAGCACTTATAGAAAAAAAATGCGGATTTTATACCAAACTAGTTAACATAAGGCGAGGGGATTCTGTATAAATAAAAAACTTCAAAGACGTTTCCATTTTAATTTTTAAATTTATATTAATATACAAGTAAAAAAAAAATGAAATTATAGCAAGCCCACAATCAACCAAAAGAATTTTACTTGTAGTGAATAGTGATCCACTAATGCGAGAACCGTATCTGCTCCAGTCATTCAGGACTCACACGGTCACACCTTTTAGTAGCACAGTTAAAAAAAAAAAAAAAGACTTCGGCCATCACTCTGAAGTGTATTCCAAGTTTCCAACGACTGTCCTATTTCCAACGACTGTTCTTGGTGCAGCCGAGTCCACCAAGAGATGTAACCAAAGTCCCGACCTCATCTGCCCGCTTGTGCTCCCTCTTTGCCATCTCCTTATAGTCACACATCTCCTGGATATCTGACAATGAGTAGTCTTGATCGGAGTTCATGGTGTCGTGGATACTCCGACAATAGGATTCGTATAAGAGACTCAGCTTCCGATATGGGACAATTGTGTTCTTACCCTCATTCTGAACTCTATTGATAGTTATTGTCAGCGCCCAGGTGAGGTGAGAGACCGATACATGTCATTTTTTTTTTTCTGGCAAGAGCTGATACATGTCATGTTTGTTACCTGATACAGAGCTGATTACTATTTCTGCCTGAAAATGCATGTGTCCATGCTCACAGTTGAATACTCTTCTTCTGAATTCAGTTCCACACAGTTCCAGTCGCTTTATTGGTATCTCCAAAGCAAAGATAAGAAACGTCCATGTCGACCAAAGAACCCTTTGATATTTGCTTCTGATGTTTCGCAATGCACACATCAATTATGATCCTCCTGATGGAAAGGTTGCCTCAGTCTTCCAGATGCGTGAACAGTGCAACAGACATTTCCTTCCTTTTAAAACAAGCACCTAAATCAGAAAGAAAAACAACATATGTTACACAACATTTCTTTTCCCAACCGAGTATTATATAATAAATATAATCTTAGTGTACCAAAGTAACAAGTTAGCTACTTTTTAGAATTCAAAATCTAGATATTGCATTTAAATAAGCATTTATATGGAAAACAAATTCTAACAAAATAAGATATAGTTCTGATAGGCCATTTAACTTGTGCAGGAGTGGCAGCTTACATATATCCCTAAAGGGTGGCCATTTGTTTAAGTTTAATAGCTGTGATTCTTGCAAGTTGCAACCTAGCCCTAGCTGGACCAAAGTTAGATAATTCGTGACCCAAAATAGAAATTGATCAACTTGAAACAATGCAATGGATGCAGAATCAAAATATGTTCTGTTATATCATGTATCCAAAAAATTGAAGCCTCAGCATGTCAGCTTATTCCCAGATACTGCTTCTATGCTCTTGAGGGCTTAATATTGAAACAATTTGAGGGCTTAACATGAGATCATCCAGTATTCTAGAGGATTTGTATTTACTGGTTTTTGGAAGAACATAGAAACACGACTATCTGTTATGACATGTTTTCAGTAGTCACTTTCTGGTACAGCACTGAGATTCAACAAATTTCTTCAAGGTAACGCCCTTGAAATATGCATATCTTCACAGATTCTAGCAATAGTTATTCTTCCTTTTGTCAAAAGAAAAATCACAACTTCATTGAATTACATAGACTCATTTCAAGATCAGATTAGTACTGATAGGAAGAAGGAATGAATTGACACATGAAAAGTATAACAGGATTTGCTCCTAGAGACATGCCACAGAGATCAACCAAGACCATGAAGAGTAATATGGGGGAAAAGGGAGAGACTCCAGGACATTTATGTAGCGATTGGATTCTTTTTTCTTTCCATGTGGAAATCAAGAGCATTTCTTGTAAGGAATATTTTCATATTTGCATTTTTGCAATAAATACATACTAAAATTAGCGTGCATGTTACTGAATCCCTCAATTAAAATCTACAACACCCATGTAACGGAATGCGTAATATTTTAAAATAGACATACTACTGAAGTACTGATGCATGGCTACCACTCGTTTTCAACATTGAAAAATAATAATGTGCAGTCTCCCTGATAACTAAGGGATCGCATCAGGAATCAGCAGACTTACTATTTTTATCCTTTGGCAAGGAAATAGAAGGCTTATCATTATGTTACTATTAAAACTTGTACTAGCTACTACATTTAAATCTCAGCAATCATTGGAACTGACAAACAAGAGCTAATGTACCAAGAAAATGATTCAGCAAAGTTGACAAACCGTCCCAACTGAAAACAAATATTTAAATTTCGAGGTGTGAGGAACTACTATTCTTTCTTTGAGGTACTGAAATTTACTGCTTCTCACCAAAGTATGTCAGAATAGGCGTTGATTTAAATAGTAGGAAAATTTTACGCTTCAGAAGACGTCAGGTTTCCAGCAATTTGAGCAAATTCTTATGTTCCTCCAAAATGATGACAACAACAAATCATGTCCACCAAACACTCATCCGTATCTCATCCTGTTCAAATTGTTCCAAAGTGAGATATAATGCAGCTATACCATACAGTAGGCTCTCAATGTACCCTTCAGAAGAGAACATTTTTGAGCAATCATTTGGTGACATTGTTGCATTGCAATACACATGCAACACTGTACATGAACTGGTGTCCTTACTCTACCTCACAGGAGGTATGTAACAGAAAAAACCAGAGCAGATCATCACACTGGACGCACAACCCAACCTGTAACCCGATTTGGCTTACGTATTCTTACTGTTTGCTGAGATCTACGTTCCAATCGCTCAAGTATTGAGTAAGTTATTGAGTCAGGAGTCAACCCCTGTTGCTTCAGAGTTTCATAAAGTTCATGAGTTTCAGCTGTTCTCCCACACCTCTCCAAACAATCCAGTAAAATGTTGTAGGTCACAATATTAGGAACACATCCCTCGGCAATCATCTCATCAAACAACCTGCATGCCATATCAATCTTATTGAATTTTCCAAAGCATTCGATTAAAATGCTGTAAGTAAAGACATCAGGATTATATCCTTTCTCTTGCATCTCTTTGAAAAGCATGTGGGCTTCATCGAGATCTCCATTTTTTCCAAGACAGTTAATCAAAGAATTGTAGGTAATGACATCAGGCTTACAACTTCTAGCCTTCATTTCTTCAAAAATTTCAAGAGCCTTATCAATTAAGTTGACTTTGCCAAAACTTGCAATCATAATATTGTAGGTAAAAACATCAGGAATAACCCCTTTGACTTTCATTTTATCATAGAGATTGCTTATGGATGACACTTGCTTCAGCTTTCCAAGAGCAGAAAAGACCATATTGTACATTCCGACATCTGTAGCAATCCCCTTTTCAGGCATCATATGCAGTAGATCAATAGCCTCTGATGTTTTTTCTGCATTGCATAGCACCTCAAGCATTGATACGTAAGCATCCCTGTCTCCTTTTTCATGGGAATTCCACATACGGCAGAACACATTATGCGCCTCACTTGCATGTCCAGATTTGCAAAGTGATTTGACCAAGAAAGAATAGATTGACCTGTTCAGATACGCACTACAGATAACTAGAACTTCATCCAGCCTGTGCAGTTGCTTTTCTGCTCCCAAAACATCCAGAATAATGCTATATGTGAATTGATTGGGTTGGCAACCACTCTCAATCATTTTAGATAGCATAAAAAATACCTTGTCAACCATCTGGTTCTTACCAAGAGCCTCAATGACAGTGTTATAAGCAATCAAGTTAAGAGCACACCCTTTGGACACCATTTCCTCCAACAATGAGAGAAATTTAGAGGTGTTCCCAGCCTTTCCAGACATTCTAATTAGTATAGTGTATGTGTATGCATCTGGCTCACAGTGCTTTTGTTTCATATCTTCAAATACTTGGTAAACTTGGTCAACCTGCTTGAAACAAAACTCCACTTGTCAATGGATGATATATGTTTATGTTCAAACAAAGTTTTACTGCTAACTAAATTGATGACTAATAATACACCATCCCTCACACCACCCTAATATCTCTTAAAGAAGCACCCACTCAGTTAACTAGCTTTCAGCAATCTTTGTTCTAATCAAAATAAAATCTCTTCCATTCCTCTCATCCGTTCAGCTATTTTAGCAGTACTTCCTCTTCATCAACAGTTAGTCACTGAGTGAGGCCACCTCACCAAGTCCAGAGAGGAACCAATTTAGTTAGGAGAAGCAATGGAATATGGATGGCAGTGCGGGTCATAGCAGTCACAGCAACGAGGATGCAGTGCATGCCAGGCATAGCAGCAAAGGCACATGAAAAAAGGTGCATAAGAGCTTGGGCTGAGCGGTAGAATCCTATGGAGGCATGATGTTGGTTGTGGCAGAACATCGCTGAATGCTGCATGGAAACAAGGAAATGGCCAGAGTCAAGCCCCCGAACTAGTGGCTCAACATATTAGTTTCATCTGATTCATTTATATGTAGCAACACACTGGCAAACAGTAATTCCTGGAGAGTTTCAGCAACTGCAGTAATAACAACAAGCTTTCAAGTAGAGGTTCCAGTTTTTCTCAATGTGTGGCACCCAACACCCTAACTCCAATATTATAAATGGTGTCACCCAGCACGAGAATGGCTAGCTAAATCTGAGAGCTGAGCCTTTTTTATTTACAAGAAATAAGCCCAGCTAATTTATTCATATAACATCAACTAATCAACTAATGTATCAATCAACAATGAATCGTAGGCATTACAAACTCATCTTTACCCACTCCCTAAGCTGCGCCAAATTTTATGTTCTGCAAATACTTTGGGTACTGTCAACTGTATCTCTCATATTTGTGAGTCCTAAATGCCATGGCCAAATGATCTGGGCAAAATTCTACCAAAAACGTTTCATAAAGCCATTCCTATCTTTTAAGCTAGCACAATATTGCAAACAACATGAAGCGTGCTCGTTATCATACCATTCCAGCCTTAGCAAGCGCATCAAGCAGCATGTTATAGGCAAAGATGTCCAGCTTGTAGCCCTTCCTCCGCATCTCCTCGTACACATCAAAACCCTTCCGGACCTCCCTGCTCCTCAAATGCGCCTGCACAATGCACTTGTAGGTGTAACCATTCAGCCTCAGCCCCCATTTCCTCGCCAGCTCCAGGCACTTGTCCACTTCCACCCCCATCCCGATCAGCAAATTCACCGTGGAGATGTTGCCAGCCACGCCATCGCGCTCCATCTCGGCGATGAGCCGCATCGCCTCGGAGGGGTCGGTCCGGGTGCGGAAGAGGAGGACCAGTATGCGGTTGTAGGAGAAGGCGTCGTGGCGGAATCCCGGGAGGGAGGCGGCGAAGCGGAAGAAGGCGAGCGCGAGGGCGGGGTCAGGGGAGAGCACCTTGACGACCTCGGAGGCCTCGGCGGCGGTAAGAGTGAGGTGGTTGGTGCTGAGGTAGTCCGCGAGGTCGATCAGCGGGGAGGGGGAGGCCGGGGAGCGGAGGATGCGGGCGGCGGCGCAGATGAGGTGCCGGCGCGGAAGCGGGTAGCCCCGCGTGTCGAACTGGGGGGGTGGTAGCGCAGGGGTGACAGTGACGGTGAGGGACGGGCCAGAGGGGGACGGCTTCGCGGCGGCGATGCGGCCGGAGTAGGTCGTCGCAAGGCGGCGGGGCATTTTGGCCGGCGTGGATGGGGGCACTAGCGCACGGAGTGACGGAGTTGGAGGTTTCGGGCTTAAACCCGGAGGCCCATAGCTTAGAGATGTCGCTGACATAGTGGGCCAGTTTGTATGGGACCACATGTCACTGATGCTCTTTAGGCATATCACTGCAATCCAGGGGAGCTCGATTTACGGTTAAACCCTTATCTTCCTCGCCGCTCCCGCGCCTCCCTCCCTCGCCGTCGCCGGCGGCTAAAACTTCCGCAACCCTCTAGACGCCTCGCCTGCCCCCCGATGGCGCGCCTCCACTACCTCGTCTCCCGCGCGCTCGCTTCTCACCACCTGCAGCTCCCATCTCCGACCATGTCCAGCCTCCGCTCCTCTCAGCGGCTGCCTATTCCCCTCCTCTCGCCGCCACCTTCCTCACCCCTCCATGGCCGTACCCTCCTCCCCTTCGTAGTCACCGCGTCGCGGAGATATGCGTCGTCAGCTTTTGGACGGCGACGGCGCTCGTTGTCGCCGCCAATGTTGCTGGGGCGGAGGAGGGCGATGAGACCGACGCGGAAGGGCCCCAGCGAGCTGAGCGTGCAAATTGGCATCGAGGAGGGCCTTCCCGAAGGCCCCGAAATCCTTGTAATAACTTCCGTACCCCTGTTCCGCAATTTGCCAGCTTATATGCGAACAGATTTTCAAATTTTCCCCACATTTGTATGCAGTTCGTGCGATTCATTATATTTCCTTTTGCATTTGTATCAAATGTCAAATTGGCTCTATGTTTTGCGTCACTCATTGTGAATGGCTGTGCAGAGTATCGCGGAAACGCTCCGGACGGATGCTGGGAAGGCAGTGAAGTTGGCCTTCCACAACCTTGAGGTCTCAGAGTACAAGACCAGAGATACTAGTATAAGCAATGTCAACAAGTACGATAGCATGGAGGTGTCACTGCTGCTTTGTGATGATAACTTCATCAGGAAGCTGAACAAGGAATGGAGGGATGAGGATCATGCTACTGATGTTCTATCAATGTCACAGCATATCCCAGGGCTTGATATTCCCGTTGTATGATCGTCTACTGAATCGTCTGTCTGCCTTGATGCTTGTTTTTTTACCTGATGTATTTTATTTTTCACCAACAGCTTCAGTTGGGTGATATAGTGATTTCTGTTGATACAGCCAGACGGCAAGCAGAAGAAAGAGGTCACACGCTTCTTGATGAGATAAGAATTCTGATGGTTAGTATGTTACTCTCGTTACTAGCATGTCTCTTCAGTGTTGCAGTAGTACTTTGTCGCAGTACCCTAGTGCGTGTCCATCGTCCCTGTATATTTTGCATTGTCTTGTTGCAAATTCTCTTGTAGCACAATCAATCAATAGATCATATTTGCGTTGTTCCTGTCAGATGTATCAATATAGTGATGTTCATCTCATATCAAACATGAACCTACAAAAGGCAAATACAGCAGGAATATATTGTTTCAACAATAACAGAAGGCAGTTAAATAGCTAAATAGGGTGTGAGAGGATCTTCTCCTCTCCAATAGAAAGTCTGGGGGCCGTCATACCCCCCGCAGGTCCAGTTTTTTTTTTTTTTTAAAAATAGCTAAATAGGTGTATGTATGCCTCATAGGGCTCTATTTGAAGGAATGCTGATTGCAAATTTAAAGCAGCTCGTGATATACCATGATATAGTGACTGCAGTTTGTGGTGAGTTGAACCGTGCTTAGTAGGCATGCTCACTGCCGGTTTGATTAAACTGTAGTCGAAACCGGTGGCTCCCAGGTGAGCTACGGATGGACGGTAAAATAACTAGATGAACAGTAACTCGGAAGTCTAAAGGGGGTTACCGGTAACCAGTTTTGATCAAACCGGCAATGAACACCCCTAGTACTGCTTAGCTCAGTACCATCAAATCTT
The DNA here is from genome assembly GCA_007726485.1 of Eragrostis curvula. Lineage (NCBI taxonomy): Eukaryota > Viridiplantae > Streptophyta > Magnoliopsida > Poales > Poaceae > Eragrostis > Eragrostis curvula. The sequence goes on from CM017439.1 coordinate 54,530,669, forward strand.
TGCTTATCAGTAGCTTGAATGTCTCTATGGTTAAGGAATTACTTCTATGCTATTACTTCTATGCTTACATATGTCAGTTTAATTTTGAAATAGGTTGGACGCTATTCTTGTTAATGAGCTTAAACTTTTAACAGGTGCATGGATTATTGCATTTATTAGGATTTGATCATGAACTTGGCCAAGAGGCTGAAGAAGAGATGGAGAAGGAAGAAGAACATATATTATCTACTCTTGAGTGGAAAGGAAAGGGATTAATCAGGAGTGCATATGATGCTGCTACAAATGCGGAACGTTTACGAAATTCTGTCGGTTTGTTACTTTTACAGATTTAATATTTTTGTTTGCAGACAAGGAATGCATCTTTATTTTCACTGGATTACCTATGGACTCAACCTTTTGTATACAGATGCCTATAACAATATAGAGAAAGTGAGGTTGCAACACGAACATCAGCCAAAACTAAGCCATATCATATGTGACATAGATGGTGAGCAGATCGAGCTCTTAGAGGCATTCGGGTTTTGTTAATATCGTGCCAAGTTCGAGCATTAAATTTCTTTCATTTTTTTTGTTTAGGTACTATTGTGGATCATGACGGATGCCTGCATGAAGAATCAATTGAATCGTTGAGAGAGGCGATTGCAGCAGGAGTAAATGTTATCATGGTTACTGGAAAGGTGGGTTTCATATATTCATGCATGTAATGTTATTATGTTAATGATGGTGATCTGAAGTAGAGGCTATCCTTAGACCATTTCATTCTTTGCTCTGTTATCAGTCTATGCACTTCCTCATAACAGAATAGAGTATTTAGAAGACAGTGTATTCGGGAACGTCCTGATGAAGTCTTAGACTTGACAGTTGACACAAGAGAATGTTTAGTGTTTCACTGAAGCTTCTTATCTTGATTGCAGATGCAGTATCTATGTTGATCGGCTAGCTGTGAGCATTGTCGTGACTTAACTAAATTATTATGATAGAAATACTTTGGGAAACTTCTACTTTTTTTGTAAAAGCGACTTTTTCGGTAGGTCACTCTGCGAGTCCAGCAAAGGAAAGTTTATGATACCATAATTAATTAGTTACAATTTGCGAAGTAAAAAACAATGAATAAAATATCTTCTTGCGATGTATTATAGCATGCCCACCTTCACTGTTTTCAAATTAAGCTCATTCAGAAGGTCGTTGAGGAACCTAGAAGCAAAGCATAATTTAGTCCATTGATTATACTTTTTTAATGTATCCTTGGGTTTTCTTGTTCTTGACTAGAGTCGAGCTTCTACTATTAGAACTTTCAAGCTTCTTAAATTCCAAGGAAAAGATGAGTTGGTAACGGAGACTTCACCTGGTGTGTTTCTACAGGTACGTCCCTGTTTTCACAGATAATAATTCTAGAAAGATGAACCTGGTTATTCGAAGTTCAATCATCCAATGTTATGTGGTTGATGTTGCAGTGATGATTTGTAACACAACTATTTGCTTTCATTGACATTAGGACCAAAAGTTTACACGGCATCTCGTTAGTCACTACTCTAATACATATGTATGTGTGATTCAATGTTGTGGTAAACAAATGTCCTGAACCAATTTTAAGCTACTTGAATGACATGCAACGCTCCTTGAACAAAAATAATGTCTTGGCTACAAAAAAGATAGCATATGTTTGGTCTTTTTCTGGAATCAACCTTGCCAAAATTTAGCTATCAAATTATTTGGCATTCATTTGAAATATTATTTAAAACTTACTTCCTGGATTATGTAATATGCATTTGCTGCCAACCCATTTGAGTTGTTTATGAAACAATGTAGTATGTATTACACCTGTTGTTTGCTAATGATAAAGGATTAGCTTAAAAGTATTCAGTAAGCCCATATTGTTAAGGTTATAAGAGCCTTATATGAGTCGTATATGAGTCTTATTCCCTTAACACATATAAGGGTAACGGAACTGAAAGTTCGTATTCGTAATCGTATCAACTTTCTAGTTCGCCTCTGAGCTCTGATCATCATTCTTTTGCATTTTTTGAGTATGTATTCGTATATATCATGGTATATAACCTTTTCCTGTGTGTCTTTGGACCATTGAAATGGTTGTGTTTTCTGCTCTCTTTGATCAGGGTTCACTTGTTTATGCGAGGCGTGGCCAAGAAATATACAGAGCAAATTTGGATGTCAACGTCTGCAAGGAGGTGGTGCCTTAACACCATATCAGCTTATTATTTTCAATAGCAGGCATGCTTTTGTGTATTGTAGTACTTTTATATTCTGCTGTCAGAACAGCCTTTTACCATTGAAATTTTATGCTTTACTTACTATTCATTTGTTAGGGAGATGTACTGTGAATTTTTCGAGACTTACTGGGCATCTTGCAGTTTGTCTGTTATTAATATTTGATTTTGGTCATAGGAATGAAATATCTCTGGTTATGAGCCTTTTCTTCATACCAATGTTTTTTCTGCCCTGTTAAAATTTAGAGTAAAGTGCATCCCAAGTCCTTCAACTATTTCAGGATTCTCATCTAGGTCCATGAACTCTTAAAACGAAGAATTGGGTCCCTAAACTATTTCGGGGTTCTCATATAGGTCCATACACTCTTAAAATGACAATTTAGGTCCCAAAACTATTTAAAGATTTTCATTTGGATCCATAAACACTCAAAACAAAATTTGGTTCCCTAATCTTGTTCGGTACTTAAACAACCATTCAAAATATGGCTTGCGTTTGAATCATAATGACATCGTGTGCAATGTTCGAATTTCCGTTGCTATTGGTAATTTCGGAACAACCAAAATGTCTGGTTTTCCGGAAAACCGGCCGGAAACAGAACAAAATTTGAATTCCAAATTTTGAATCTGACAATCGAAACCGGTCAAAATGTGGGAAGCCGGACCAAATTTTGAAAAACCAGTTCAGAAAGGAAAAATAGAAAAAAGTGCAATAAATAAAAAAATCATTTTTTTTCAAATTTAAAAACGAAAACTGAGGAACAGTGTAAACCTGACCTGACCGGTTTTTTCCAAAAACCGTCTGGTTTACTGCGGTGAAAACGGAGCTATCAAGCACCTGACCAAAATCTTCATTTTGAGAGTTTTTTATCCCAGATAAGAACACAAAAAATTGTTTAGGGGTCTTAATCTTCATTTTGAAAGTTTTTCAATCCAGATAAGAACACCAAAATTGTTTGGAGACCTAAAATGTCATTTTAAGAGTTTATGGACCTAGATGAGAATCTTGAAATAGTTTAGGGACCCAAATCTTCATTTTAAGAGTTCATGGACCCAGATGAGAATCCTGAAATAGTTTAAGGACCTATGATGCATTTTACTCTAAAATTTATGGATCTATCCTTCAAAATTTTTTTTTATGGATCTCTTTTATTCAGGGGATAATCAACTACCTATATGTTTCTTTATTCTATTTGCAGGCATTCTTGTACTCCTTGAAGCACAAAATTCCGCTTGTTGCGTACAGTGATGATCAATGTTTGACTTTGTTTGAACATCCATTTGTTGACCTACTGCAGTCTGTGCATCACGAGACCAAGGTGTGATCAATATATATTTGCTGGATCAAACTTTCTGTCGTTCCTACAAGTTATAGTTGCAATAGGCAGCTGAACTAATTGTGAAATTTCATTACAGATAAAGGTGATGCCTTCAGTTGAGAACCTTTTGGAATACTCATCAATTCAGGTTTGTCCTTGTATAACTTGTGCAAGCAGAAATTGATGTATACTAGCTTACAAGCTTGATACAAAATAATACAGAAATTGATGTATATGTTAGTTGAAAGTGCATTAACCATTTTTCAAATATCATAATGTGCCGACTATTGTGAAATAGCCCAAACTATAGCTGAAGTTTCTGTTTTTTTTTTTCAGTCAAGGTACTAGCAGGAACTGGGAAACTGCCCTTTGTTTTTGTTTTTGTTTTTTTTTAAAATCCCTCATCTAGCATTGAGGGACGCTGAGAAAGTCTGCATCCAAGATACTCGGCTTGGTACCATGTATGATGTAGAATTATTATCCTCCTGTCCTGACTGCTTGAACTACAAATGTTTGAATATCTGAAAGAACGGAACACTGATGCACATAACACACAAATATTTAATGAATCGTATAGGTAACTATTAGATCAGTTTGAGCTCAAGTGCTAACAAAATTTATTTATCTTTACTTTCAGAAGTTGCTTTTCTTTGACAATACCGAGAAGGATTCATCTGTCTTGATGCATCATTGTTCTGAACTGACCGAAGGGAAAGCTCGTGTCATCCAAATGCAGCCACATTCAATTGAGATTGTGCCCCTTAATGCTTCAAAGGGTCATGGTTTAAGAATTCTCCTTGATCATCTTGGAATAACAGAAGATGTATGAATTCATTCTCATCAAATACATTGCATTTTTTTCTTTGTATTCTTTCACCTTTGTGTCACTGTCATGCTCTCTTAGAAGTTGTGAAGTTCTGATGGTAAAGTTTCTTTATTATCTTTTATCTTGCATGTACAGTCTGATATTGATGCTGCTGGAGACTATACCAGATGGTTGAGCGATAAGAGATTCGACTGACATCATTACAAGACCATTCTTAGAAAAATCATGGTGGTCGACAGCTTTTTATGTTAGAAGAAATGGCATGCATATATATCTGTTAAGGAATTGTTGCATTGGACTTAAAAAATAGATGGGGTGGTGAATGTCAACTTTTATGTTTCAGGGTAATACAGGTTTAAAAATAAACCATGTACTACAGTTGTTGCATTATATTCCGTGAGAACTTGTTGGTGTAACATAAATTTCTTTGCCTCTTAGCAGATCCTTTTGTTGGAGTTCTTGAAAAGGAAATTGGATGAGCCCAGCCATGCAAATACGTACTCAATCTGGTGCTCCTGAGAAAAGTCAACTCTATGAAATTTTTTACTATAGAATTTTGGATAATTGCATTTTGTATAGCATTGCCACGTGCTACGTGTTGCTCAGTAAATGTGTACATGGCTACTCCACCTTGTGTACATGTATTTTTGTAATTAACGAATGGCTAAGTTCAGATTCAGGGGCATGAATTTAACAGAGGCAGCATGATACAAGTTGAATAATGGTATTGCTCATTGAATTTTGTTGGTTATGATTCACCTATCCTCTTTACATCCATTTTCTTAATTGGTCTTCTTGTGGATCATGAAATGATGCATAAAAGAAACGGCTAATCCCATCAAAAGGAATAATAGTTTTAATTTCCATTTGTAAAGCGCACAAGAAGAACGTCTTGTAAATGGAAAGTCAATGCTTCCAGGTTCTCTTTGTTACAAAGCAATATGCATTTGCACTTATCTCTTGTTCTGGTGAGCATATGATTTGGCACTACACTAGCAGATGAAGTTTTTGAGGGCTTCTTCGCTATATTCTGCAAGGCCCATGTAAGTTGTTCGACAACTGGCTCCTGTCTAATCCTGCTGCATGGCTTTTACATGTCTTCATCCTCTTATTGTATGAAACTTTCTTTGCAAGATCTTGAACGCATGTAGTATTGGAAATTGATTTGAATGATTGGGACTTCCCTGGTAGTACTTGGACATCCCTTTTCTGTGTAACAGATTTACGTGTAAGTGATGAGTTATACTTCAATGCTTTATTTCTGAAGTGAATTTTTCAAAGTGATATTGAAAATGTGTTCTTATGTATTCGAGGAAAAGATGCTGTGGACCTCTATCCTAGTCAATGCCTCGCGCTCGACGATCAAGATGCCGTGAACGCGTTGGACAGTAGTGTGTGCACAACGTCACAGGTAGCACGATAGCACGAGAAGGGGGTGGTAGCACCATATCCCTTTTCAAGATATCAAACTTTTAGACTGTGCTACAGCTAAATACGAAAGTTGGAGGGTGTTGTGTCTAAAACCACACCTTTTTGTTGTGCTGTAGCAAATTGCGTCTTCCTTTTTTCTCCTTGCGCCCCCCGTCCGCATGGGCCTTCCTATATATCGGGTTAGGCCTGGTACAGGTGCCATTCCTTCTTTCCTTTTGATCTGCTAATTATGGTCATGAACATGTATAAAGTATACCCCCTTCTGGCATCTGTCAAGAACATAGCTGCCAAATAAATGGATCTTAACAAATTCCCATGAACATTACGATGTGATCGTGAGCAAGCAAATGCCGCTCTCTGTAATGTGTTGATGTATGAGATGTCGACACCAAATCTGTACTCCAAGAAAGATAGATTGTCCGGTTCCGTGTAACTTAGAAAGCCACAACGAGTAACAATATACAATTGTCAGACAGCAAATCTGTACTCCAAGACTACGCTTCATATGAAAATATACAATTGTAACAATAGACATCAGGGCGCTTCAGGATCAACCGCACACTGTCATAGCTTCGAGCAAAACATTCAGAACGTATTGTTCATGTTGACGCATTCCTCCTTCACCTGCGCAAAGAGTTCCGAGTTCAGGTACCTCTCCCCGCCACTGGAAAACATCGTCACGATCATCTTGCCCCTGCTCTCCTCTCTTGCTGCCACCTATCAGCAAGAACACACATCATAGGACCAAAAAACAGGCAGGTAAAGATCACTGTAGAATTTGCACCCAAAGAAAAAAAGGAAACTTTCTATTGCTGTCACCAAAGTGCTATGCACGCACCATGTAACAAACTTCGTTTGCAATGAGAAAAATTCAGGTGGGGGTCTTCCCCACCGTAGTTTCCTCAAAAAAAAAAAAAAAGGAAAGAAGGTTAAGAGCTTGCCTTTAGACAGGCAGCAGCATTTGCCCCTGAAGATATGCCGACAAGCAGTCCTTCCTCCCTTGCCAACCTTCTCGCCATATCCATAGCTTCTTGAGTGGTCACTGTTATGATTTCATCTATCTGTGATGTGTCCAGCGTTTCTGGAACAAAACCTGGGCCTATTCCTTGTATGTTATGGAATGCTGCCTCGCCACCACCTACAAACAACAGTAGACAAGTAACCTCAAGGAAACGGACCAATGAACAACAGTAAATCTTCATATCAGAAAGTTTTCAGCATCTGCCATTTGACTTTTTTTCGCAGGGGACTGGAATTAACATCAGTAGTTGCCAGATGTCTCACCTGAAATAACCGCACTTTCAGCTGGTTCAACGCAGATTAACTTTACAGATGGATTCTTCATTTTGAGAAACCTCCCCGTGCCTGTTAATGTGCCACCAGAGCCAGACCCAGCGACAAATATATCCACTTTGCCTTCTGTATCCTTCCATATCTCAGGTCCTATTGACAAATTTCAGTCCCAAAAAGGTTTTAATAACAGAGTAATTTATTAGTGAAGAGTCGATAGCACTACTTGGTACAGCCACTTTCATGGAAACGTGTCTTCATATAAAATGTCAGCACTATCTCAATATTAAGCTAAATTCAACAATTGAGTTGCATGGGTCAGTTCTCTCGCAACACATAAGGTTCAGTTGATTACTGGCCAAAAAATATTAATAGCATGGTTCCAGGAATAATCGCACATACATCTAACACCACTCCAACGAAAACAGCCAAACAGCAGATGTACATGTTAAACAGAGACGATAGGGAGCTAGTGTTACAATGGTTAACTACATACTGTCATTGTGGTCCCACACCTTTTCTGCATGTTTTTTCCTTCAGTTTTGGTCTTCCTTTCAGCAATTGTACATAAAAGGATCAGGCCCAGGTTATCTCTTTTCCTTTCTTTTTAGTTCTGGCTGGGGTAAGACAGCCTAGTATAGGATGGCGTTTGCCTTGTACTTGTTCTTTGGCTTTCTTCGTTTAATATATAATTACCGCAGTAGGGGTTTCCCCTACTGTATTTCCCTCAACCCAAAAAAAAAACAAAACCCATCACTCCAACGAAAATACCCGTATCACATCCATTTTACTTTCACGAAAACATGTTACCTGTCCATCGGAAGTGCGCATCAGGATTTGCTGGATTAGTGAACTGGTCTACAACATATACATTTTCTATTTCCTTCTTCAGCTGTTCTACTCTATCAAGTAGCCCCTTGAATCCATTAATAGAAGCATCTGCAAGATACAAGTAGTAGGCTCTTATCTGAGAGTTGCTCAATAGGCATCATAGGCATGGACCTAAGTTTCTTACCAACTAGTATCACTTCAACGCCCAAGTATCTCAACAGTATCTGCTTATCTATTGCGACTTTAGCCGGCATGACAGCAACAAACTTGTAGCCTTTCTGAGCAGCAACAAATGCCACACCAATACCGAGATTACCACTTGTGACAGCCACTAGTGTTGTGATGCCAGGTGAGATCAGGCCTTTCTCCTCTGCATCTTCGATCAACCTGCAAATGTAGCATCCGCAAAATGTTAAGAAATGAAATAACATTTTGATTCTCTGTGTTGTGCGTCTGCAGCGTCTTGTAACTTATCGTACATTATATTCGAATAAAATAAATATGCAATGTGAAATCAGCAAACATTTACTGGCAGTTAAATTATACAAAAAATCATTCTTGCTTGAATCAAAACCGTAATTCATAGCCATGACACAAGAGAAGAGACATGCTCAACATGCAGATCTGACTCTTATATCTTGATTAACCTTTAAACCATCTGTTATATCAAACCATTATCAAGAATAACAATCACCTGAGAGCACTTCGATCTTTGACAGAGGAAAGGGGCTGGTACGGCTCAATCTTCCCAATCAGCCTAGCATCTATTCCATCCTTCGTGGCAATATTTTTCAGCTCTAAAAGTGGCGTCCAACCAATCAGCTGAAAGGCATAAACTTTACTAAAAAAAAATGCAACGCAACAGCAAAAACATCAAAACTTTGCAGAAGTGCCTGGTATCCCATGTGTCCTAAGGAAGAAGGAACCAAGTAAGCAAGTTTAGATATAGCCACCTGTGTGATGTTGGATGCAATGCACTCGCCTTGGGAGGAGAGCAAATATGGTATCCCTTTTCTCCCTTTCTGCACCTCCATTTGATCGCCACTTACAATTCACAGCAACGCAAATTAGAACCAAACAACCCTGAAACTCATGAACAAATGAATGAGTTTCAGCAGAGGGTGCTCCAGTGGTGCTATATATATACATATCCATGAGAGATTGTCATCAAGGATACGGACAAAGACCAGGGAAGTATCCAAGAACCTTCCCCTTTCAGAGTTTATTGACAAGATATATGTTTTTCAAATACAAAAATTGAAAGCATGTTGACACAGACTAGATCCATGTGCAGTATGTCATGAAAGGGAACACGATCAAATAGAGAAGCTACTAGTTGACTGACACTTTTGACCGCATCAAATTCTGAAATATTTGCTACTTGGAGTGCAAGTCACTCAAACGGTCGTAGGCAGAAGAAACACTGACAGGTTGTCGCAAAGCTACTAGTTGACTGACACTTTTGACCGCATCAAATTCTGAAATATTTGCTACTTGGAGTGCAAGTCACTCAAACGGTCGTAGGCAGAAGAAACACTGACAGGTTGTCGCAACCTGCAACAAGCCACCAATACTCCAGAGCTACAGCAAGTGCTGTGAAAAATCCAGAGATAAATGCGCGCAATTCTATATCATCGGTTTGTAATTAAATGACATATGACACTATGTAGTTGCTGAATTAAGCAGGCAGGCATCATATGGTGGTATCCAAGAATTTCAACAGTTGTATGCATGAGGAAAGAATGTATTTCCCCTAACTTTGCTGAAAATCAAGAGTCACATTTGAGATCACATGATGCGTACCTCAAGCCTGACTGCCACAATCGAACATCAGAGCAGAGGCTGCAGAGTAGGAGACCAGTAATGGGCGGCACGGGGACGGACTGCAACGGGGACAACGCCGTGAAGCGTTGTTCAGACCACACAGGCTTCCGGTGCCGTTGCTGAGTGCCCCCCTCTCTGTCACTAGCGCCGTCAGCATCTTGCCGCAGCTTCGAGGCCGTACGGCAACGCCGAACCCCGACTCGGCGAGTGCGGAGGCGAGGCGCCGACACGGCGACGAGGATGCCGAATGGGGCTAGCGATGGGCGGAGTACAGATGGAGCAGGAGGAGGGATCCGCCGAGCAAAGGGGGCGGGAGATCGGAAGGAGGCATCTGCGACGGTGAGGTGGCCGTCGCCGGCGAGAAAATTAGAATTTTACCCATCAAAGGAGCGTGGAGGGACCCCTCTGAAAACTAAGTATCTCATAAAGGTCCTTTCTGCAAATATTTGGATCGCGACTATTAATCGCGATCCATTTTAGGGGGGTTTTCATAAATATCTTTCAGGGGGTTATATGTAAATATTTGGATCGCGACTATTAATTGCGATCCAGTTGAGGGGGGTTCCTGCAAAATGCCGCCGCCGCGGCACGCAGCCACCACAGCGGCGCCGAGCGCCCCGAAACCGCCGGCCTTGGTGCTCAGACCGCCTGGACTGCACGCCCAGAGAGATTTGGTTTCTCTATCGCCTAATCCCAGCCCGCACCGATTGAGAGGAAGGGAGGAGAGATGGAAATCATGGACGTTTCTGTGGCCGGGGACATCGGACACTGCGAGCTTCGCCGATTCAGGCGGCGCACGCCGCATCAGCAACCGTGCCAACAAGCCAAGGCCCTCCGGTCCATTCCATTCCCTCACCTAGGTGATGATTCGATGATTCATGCTTGGTTCGGTTCGGGGTTGAATCCGGCAAGGCGCTACGCCGCCAAGGTATGCACTATGCATGCGCACTCTGCTCCGTCCTCCGTTCTACCCGTTCAACCTGTAAATTGTTGTGTACTTGTTGCGGCTCGTGTAGGTGTAGTGGGTGTTGTATGGGGTGTATGACCTGTATTGGGCCATAGCAAAAATGCACTGCCTGGACAAATCCTCCTCTGTTTATGTTTATGGTAGAAGCTGCAATCACAATGCCAGAAACTAGGAAATAGAACATAGACTCTCTAAAATTAGGGTATCTTTCTACCGTGGACCTCAGTTTTTCACCTAATATTGAAATTATCTACTTGGTAATTTTTATCCTGCTGCAATTGTTTAGCTCTCAGCTGATTTTGGGGTTTGTCATGCCTCAATGTTCATGCATTGACCAGTTCTGTGGCCGAAAATGTGAATTGAAAGTCTGAGTTCCTTTATTCAAAGCTGCTGTCTGCTTCCTGATATATGTAAATATTAACGGGTTCCATCACCAAAAGTTGTTGACTGAATATTTAGTTTCTATTCTGATATGTTGATTGTTTATTGATATGCAAGTCCTCCTGCAAGTGTACAGGGCTGTGGGTTCAATTTGTTCTTGGCAGTTGCTACTGCTGGCCTTCTCTGAAGGAGGTTGGTATAGGGAAAGGACCCCGATTTCTTAATAGCATGCTCCATCACAACTGAGCCGTGGCGGTGCCGCCGGAGTGGCAGAGGCGGGTGGGGAGGTTTGTGTCGTGCCGAAGAAGAAGAAGAGGCGAGGGTAAATTTATCCAAGAAAAGATATGTGTTCATTTTAGAGGAATGGCAACGGTTTCGTGGTCATTTTAGTGGAGCCAACGGTTTCGCGGTCATTTGAGTGAAGCAAACTCTATCCGTGGTCAAAATAGCAAATCTCTCGCACTCACTACATGCATTCTGTCCTGCGTATTGTTTTTCCAGACCCTGTAACGTGTGTCTCCACCGCTTCATACTAACAAATGCAAGTGTTCAAGTCTTTTCCAATTTGTTCATAGTAACCGTGGATTGATTTCCAAGTTTCTGTTATGAGAGTAGAGATACAAAAAATGGATTTTAGCTTCTACAATAGTGTCAGCCATATTTTCTTAGGAGATCAAACTCTATCAATTGACCCGGCAAAACAATTTCTTTACTTATCCTAGCATTTGGTTCTGATCAATAAACATTTTATCATTTTTAATCTGGAAAGAAGGCTCTGTTGGAACAGGGCTCCAGTTGTAGTATTGCCGAGAGGATGAAGGAATACAATGCACTTAAAATGTTGGTATTACTAGGGTGACCTCAGACACTTGTTTTATCCTAATTTTGTCTCGATATAAAGAGGAAAAAGGTAATGACATGAATGAGATCAGATGCTGCACTGATGAATTTTCATATGCCCCGTTCAGTCTAGAAGCCAGTATTTGTTTTCCAGTTACCATTGTAATCTTACGCAAATTTATCTGTATCACATTCTATAGCCTATAGTTGCTTATTTCACGTCCAGACCAATATCTCAAATCTCAACTGCTAACTCGCTTCTTGATTCACTGTTTTCAGGCAAGGGGCTAGTCTAGGATCTCGAGGAAAATTTGATATTGGCACAAATCAGGACACATATCTGAGTACCATGTGCCTAGTGAATATCGGACTGCCAGGAGTTGAACTATGCTATTGATCATGATTCATAGTGCACTTTCCTTTGAAGGCCAAAGCTGAATCATTTACAAGATCAAATGCAAGACAAAGTAAGAAACCTGATGTGGTCATTTGTGCCCACATCCGGTGACTATTGGAAGTCACTGTGCTCTGAGATCACAACTACCACAACATCCCTCCACTCATCTTCTCTTGCAGTCCACTTGGTCACACGGTTCACTGTTGCTCTAGCTTCCTGAATCCCCAACATCTTATTTCTTGGTGTAGCTTGTAATGGTTGTGGTGAGCACTGAGTTCTCTTGAGACATCATTTTGCTGACTTGAACCCTTCCGTGGTGCTCCCCTTACTCTGCATCATGAAGTGACAGGCTGATGCTGCTTATGTTCAGCTAATGGTTGAAGTGCAGCTTGCTCGAAGAATGAAAGCTGTTCGATGTCGGTCCTACTGGTGTTGTTCGGGTCTTCATCCCAAAGTGGTCGACTTGTTTGATCTTAATGTTGATTGTAGACTCTCTGCTCAGTGTTGCTGATTGCAATGACAGTTTGATATGTTGGAACACGTTGGGGTGAAGTTCAAATTCTGTTAGCTGAACCTGATACATTGTAAAGCTCAAATCTCGCCTCTCTAATGTGCCCTCTTTGCTTTTCATGTTCCACAGCATCAAAACCAGAAAAGAAACAAAAGTAGAAATTTCACAACATTTTTCATAATGCTGTTGACCTTCAGAATCCTGAATTTCAAGTAGAGCAAAGATCTTATTTGTTTACAGGTTTTCTCTTTGTTACAAAGCAATATGCATTTGTGCATATCTCTTGTTCTGGTGAGCATATGATTTGGCACTGTTGTACAAGAGCAGATGAAGTTTTTGAGGGCTTCTTCGCTATTATCTTGCAAGGCCTTGGTAAGTTGTTCGACAACTGGCTCGTGTCTAATCCTGTTGCATAGCTTTTACATGTCTTCATCCTCTTACTGTATGAAACTTTCTTTGCAAGGTCTTGAACGCATGTAGCATTGGAAATTGATTTGAATGATTGGGACTTCCCCTGGTAGTACTTGGACAGCCCTTTTCTGTGGAAGAAAATTACGTGTAAGTGATGGGGTATAATTCAATGCTTTGCTACTAAAGTGAATTTTCTGAAAGTAACATTGAAAATGTGTTCTGATGTATTCGAGGAAAAGAATTGTTCTTACAGAATCATGACATTGTGTTATGCTGGTATTCAATAATTTTTCCTTTTACCAAATGTACAGATTGAAGTTGAACTCAATCATATGCTTGTCGTAGATATTGTGCAACGGGGACTCTCTACTAGTTAGTACATAGGAATTTCAGCTTTTGTTGAACTCATGAGGTGATTTAACAAAACTGTTTATGACAAATATCAAACCATTTCATTGTCTGCAAGGGATGGAAACTAGCCAGTATTAACTTCAGATAATATATCGTGCAAAGAAATCACATGTTTTATTCATGATGTTATCAGTTTACATTACTTGCAGTGTATTGCACAATATAATAAGCAAATTTTTGAACCCAAAGATAAATTTATGGTTGTTTACAGAAACTTAAGCAACACATTTCATGCTGCTAAAATAATCCTCCAAAATGATTTGAAAACCTGTGTTGCAAAGTAGCATTGTGTTATTTTCACAAAAACATTAGTTGTGTAGGGTGGGCAGTATACACACCTGATCGGAAGCTGGACTAGCAGCGACGATAACTCGTACAGTGGACCCTCGGCATCCAGCTCCAACATGCTCGAAGATGCTGAGGATGTCTCAGAAGGATTATGGTGTGGGGATGATGTTGCATCGTCAGACAAATTTGAAGCTGATGAGCAAAGTGACCCATTGGATGCATCCGAGAAGGAAGCATTCTCAGAATTATTGGCGGCTCGTTTATTGCAGATCTCGTCATGGCCCAAGGGTGCCCCGTGGGATGCTGAATTGCAAGACATTGACATTTTAGGAGATGAACGTGCTCCTCTCAAAAGGTTGGAAGGAAGGAGAGCAGTTTATGTGGATATATAGAGGCGCAGGAAGAGAGAACGGTTCTCGTGGGTTAGGTATCTTGTTTATTTAGAGAGGCTTAATCAACTTGGCGCCGCAGAGTAAGTGATAGTTACCCTTACTCCATGTGATCTTGATAATCTCGCATTTGGATTGATAATTTTCATGGTATATTAATACTTTTATGAATTACGTCTCTTCGCTGCCAATAGGAGAAATAGACATCACTTTGCTCACCAGGTCTGATACAGGAGCATGCGAAAACGACGTGGATAATCCTCTGGTTTCAGATAAGCATCTTATCTTAGGAGACCCTGTCCATCTGTCAGGTTAATAAAAAGTGTTTCATCCCCGAGGATTAGGAAGGATAAGATAGATTATGGCAGCATGAAGGTGCTTTCTGTTAGCTAGGAAGTTATAATTATGGTAACTAAGTTTGAGATTAGCTTTTTATTGGTGTTGTCTGGTAGACTGGTACAGCCGGTCGGCTGGATCTCAGTCAAGTCATGTTCAATAGAGTAATGAAAGCAACGCTTGTTCCCTTTACCCTGCACATGTTTTCACGATTGAATGGTTCCTGCTAAGTGCAAACTATGGCTACGAATGGAGAACTCGTAGCTCATTATGTTTGCTACAAGATATTTACTGTATCCGAGAGAGCAATATGTTTGTTTCTCATAAAGGATTTCCAAGTGTTACTTTGTTAATTAACTTACTAACAATTCAGCTTCGTGTTCATTCACAAAGCTGTAGTTAGCTGGTTCCCACAGAAACCTCTAACAAGAGTGAACGCTCACGCGCAACGAAGTGATTCGCACGCTATGTAACAGCCACGTCAAATTCTTGAATTTTCTCGGTCGACCGTTTTGTCAAGCAGGCGGCATTTAAAAATGGGAACCTTTATGCACCTTTTCATGTCAAGCCAGGGAAGTATACAAAATATCTGACGCGACCAAAAAGATACCCTTACTACACTTGCACAGTTACGTGCAAGCTTGCAGCGAAGGAGCCAGACAGAAATGGATAACGCTGATATATATACGGAGAACCCTTTGCGCCAGTCTCAAACTATTAGTCTTAACACGCTGACCTGTCTGTTGCTCAACAAATGCGTTCAGCAACAATGAGATAATCGCCGTGTTTGCGTAACAACGAATGGTTGATTTCCTTGGCAAATCAACAAAGAACTCCCGGTTTCGCTGGGGAGGCGAGTGTTTTCCATGGCAAAACACCAAAGAGAAACGAAACAGAATAATAGATGCAAAAAATAAATAAAAAATGAACGAATGTATTGACTGAATTTCGGGGGTCCTTCTCTAGGCAACAGGCTGCCACTTATATAAAAGTTTAACGATCCTAACTGAATACGGGATTTATTCTAAACTGATTCCTAAACTGCAATATCTTTATCTCCGGCTCTGTTTCTGTTTCTTGCTGCGCACTGCACCAGGCCAAGCTTCACGCCCAGAAAATCAGCATCAGGCCAAACTTCAAGTCCAGAAGATCAGCACACCAACTGCCAATCGCCACGGCCTTTTGTTTCCTACAAAACAAGGCAAGTCTCCAATTTTGATATCCAACACTGTCATGAGTGGCATTAGATGCTAGAACTAATAATGATTGGAGCAGCTTATTCCAACGAGAGCATAGTGCTGATTTATTTATGACTGTAGTAACTATTATACGTTTGAACAAGGCACCATTGTAGCGATTAGCGAACCAGATTTACATTTTACAGGATATACATCTGGACAATAGCTCAAAAGCACGTATTAAACGACAAACTCTCGTATGTGATATCGCTCAAATTTCCTCTCAAACCAACCCAGTCGTGTTTTTCACATGTTGCTTTGCCAATGTTTTGAATTTTTTTAATTGGCTCAGTTAGTTAGCTCAATCTGTGAGTACTATACGTATCTAGCTAATCTGCGCAGTCTCAATTTTTCTGTTCAATCTACACTAAGAAGTAGTGACGAAGCTTCAATAATGGAGATGTGGACATAGCATGTAATATTTCAACTGTAATTAGCAAGGTATAGTAGAGTAGCAGTATTTCTATTTATTTGTAGAATGTTATTGTTTCTTCTCCTAATTATTACTCAATTATCTTCAAATCATTATTGAAACATGTCCCTAATATATGACTTCATTTATGCCGCCATAACAAGTTGAGTGACCCAATCGAGCAATTTTCAAGTTGTGTGACTAAATTGCACCCACCACACACTCATCTTGCAATGTAAAAACTCTGCCTTCTTATTAATATAATAAAATGCCGGCAATTACCTGGGGTATTTAAAAAATCAGGACAAAAATGATGTCGATTATTGATGTTAGTATTTGTCCGTGTTTCCTCTGGATGAAAGGAAGTGAGATGAAGTAGTACAAATAAAAAAATAATGCTAGGTAGGAACTTGACATCCACTAATCCCATAAAAATGTTTAATTTCATCGAGTGTTATGATGTAAGCAGGTGATACAACGCTGGGCTGGAATGCCTTAGTAGTGTAATCGCAAAAAAAATGGACCTTAGTAGTGGGCTGGGCTACATTGATGTCATCAGTTACACTACTAAGGTCCATGATATAGCACGCAAAACAATGAATGCTACTTGGCAAAGGTCAGAGCATATTATCAATTACACTAATCAACGCAAACGAAAATCACATCAATCAGAATCCATGATATAGCACGCAAAACAATAAAGTCCATCACAAAATGATGATTGGACTATAATGTGGAATGGGACCATAGTGTTTAATGCAAAGAATTCTTAAAACTAGTGTAAGGTAAGAGTATGGTCCCAAAACCTAGTGTTTTGTGCAATTCACTTTTTTATTTCTATTGAACATTGTAACAGGGAAGGGAAGAACCACGTGGCTCATGAATTATCTAGGTTTGCTTTTTCAGTCAAGCAATCCCAATCCTGGGAAGCTGAGCCCCCTAAATTTATTTGTGATCTGCTGGTAAATGATGTAACCATATTTTCCAATCTATAAAGTGGGTCAGATGACTTCTCTAAAAAATAGAGTCCATCACAATATACTACTAATTTTTCTAATCTATAAAGTGCCTCAAATGGCTTCCCTAAAAAAAAGAAAAACAGAGTCCATCACAATATACTACTACTAAGTACGTGTATCTGATGCATATAGCTAGGAAGATGGCTAGGCCCTAAGATGGATGCGAGCAAACTGGCTAGCTAGTAGTAGTCCACTTGCCTAATCCACCTAAAGGAGCGGCCCGCGAGGAGGGCGTCCAAGAAAGACCGAACATCACGCTGGCAGACTATCCAACCACCTACCCTAGAGCAACGTGGACCT
Organism: Eragrostis curvula; assembly: GCA_007726485.1. NCBI lineage: Eukaryota > Viridiplantae > Streptophyta > Magnoliopsida > Poales > Poaceae > Eragrostis > Eragrostis curvula. The sequence continues at coordinate 54,548,315 of CM017439.1, forward strand.
TGACGCGTGTAGCTACGTTCGAAACATGCACACAACAAATTGTTGGCGAGTAAGTATGTACTTGGTTACCTACCCAGTCCCAGTCCAGGAAAAGAGCAGCCCCCGGCATGACAGAAGCAGCTAGGGCAGGGATGCCCCCCCACCCCCTCCAGTCCAGCAGATATTATATACAAAAAGTCTGGACATGGCATGGTCTTATCACCACATACTAATTAAATATTTTCTAGTAAGCGTTTCTTTTTACAAATCTCACAAAACACTTTAGAGGCGCATGCATCTCATATTGCTTTTGGTACCCTCACCTTTGTCTCCCTGAACCAAATTTGACACGTGGGTGTGGGGCCAATCATGACAGGTGGGCCATGTATGTTTGCAGGGTTGGTATATAAAATAAAAAAAATATCTAATGACAATTCATATTTGTCATAAGTTTTGTGACGTTTATTAATTTAGCTACTATGACGTTTCTATTCGTCACGATATATTTGTCTGTTTATTTATGACGATTTCATTGTCGGATTTAGTGACGAATATTTGGTTTTCGTCATAAAACAAGCTATTTCTTATAAAACGTCATAAATGATAGTGACTTTGTGACGAAACTGTACTTTATCACGAGAAATTCGTCATAGAAGACCATATTTGTTGTAGTGAAGATTGCTGCATTAAAAAATTAATTCAAATCATATACAACAAAGTGCCTAATTTCATAATGAACACATGTTGACAAATTCTACCACACTTGATTATTGTTGAAACAAACTACAACGCTTGACAAAAAAATAATTGAAACGAAGGAAATGAATTTGAAATCCTCAATTGTTATTTTTATGTAGTTTCTAGACCTTTACTCGAAGAACCAGTCTTGGTTTAACATGCGATCATAGGAGGAAAATAGGGCGCATCTCATCCCATAGGCATCTCACCCGCCCACCATAGCGCTGCATCTTTCCGAGTGTGTGAGTAGTTACCAGCAGCAGCGTGTGTGTGTGTGTGTGTGTGTGTGTGACGAAAACAGCAAGCTAGGTATGGTAAGGTCTCTTTGGACGTTTTGGTAGCTGCCAACCACAGCCCCAGCCCTACCGGTGGCCCTTTGCTATCACGCGCTGCGCGACGTGTCCATTGCGAGCATGAGCTCTTTCCACAGCTACTGACACGAGGATCACCGCACAGAGTCGAGTCGATCCAGCAAGCACTAGCAAGCCTTCACCATCACAACGGATAACCACGGAATCCAATCGCCTCGCCAGCCAGCAGAGGGCAGGGCCTCCCAGCAGGCCCGTCCCCAAGCGCTTCCGGCTGGACCAACTCGGGGGCTTGCCGTCGTCCTCCGCTCGGAAAACGAGCTACCTGGTGCGTGAACCTCAGTTCATTTTAATCTAGAGATCCAACTTTACGAGTAATTTCGTAGTAGTAGTACCGACTGATTAAAAAGAGAGGAGATTCGGGAACACTAGTAAAATGGTCAAGTCATTTGCAAAAGAAATCAATGAAATCGTTTTTGCACAGTTAATTTGGTGCTTGTGTTTACTTTGGCTGTCGTCTCGTGACCACAGCTTCGGTTCTACAGTGCCTGTGGAGCCTCGCGGCAGACGGCAGTAGCTGCTGCGAGCTCTGCTCAGCTTCGACGGTGAAGTCCACCTGCCTGCATTTCTTTTTCCATGTCCGCTCGGCAAAGCCTCGGAGTGCATGGACTGGAGCGGCAATGCCTCGGAGTGCATCGACATCAGCAGGTTTGTTCGAATAGTTTTATTTTGTAGACAGATAGGAGTATTTGTTAGGTATCATTATGCCATTATGTCTCTATCAGCGCAGTTATTTCATCTTTCTAAGCGTTTTTATTATGCTATTTCAACACCAGACAGGGACAACGTTACATTGTACCCATGGAAGATACTCCTAAGTACTTGGCTGATGATTTCACAGTGGTGATGCCTCCTGCCATCTATGGTTCCAACCAGATTTATATTACGTTCCTGCCTAAAAGCACTTGCACCAAAAGAGATACATGGAACTACTTCAGGTATTGATGTCCAACTTTTGTGTTTGGTGCATTTGACATGATGCCTCCACCTGTTATATCTTTTTTTATTCTACCTCTTTGTCTTTAACATTTTCCTGATATTTCTGGCAGCCGGTATGGTACTGTCAATGATGTGCGGATTATACATGGGGAGAAATACACGTTTGGTTTTGTGAGCTTTCTGTGCTCGGAGACAGTAAAACGAATCTTACAGTTAATAGTGGGGAAAGCACATCCATTTGTGTCTCCTTAACTGTTGGCAAATATGGAAAAATTCTGCCGTGGTGTAGTGGCAGCCGGGCGCGTACGTGGTCGGGAACAGTTGGGTTCCTTAGGGCAGCAGCCAAAAATGTCTGCGAGTGCGGAGGCTGCGTCGCTGCAGCGAGGATGCTGTACAGGACGATGACTGGTGGTTGTTGTGTGAGTGTGCTGGGATAAAACGGGAATCATCCCTTCCGCTCCCTTCCGCCCACTGCAACGTAACCACGCGCTCCGCCCACTGCAACGTAACCACGCACTCCGCCAACCGAAACATAACCATGCACGCGCTCCGTGCCAACCACAAGGTAAGACCACGCGCTCCGCCCACCCTCTTGAGAGCAGCCTCCATCACACATGTTGGCTCAGTTACCATACAATCTAGGCACATATAGCATGCGAGCCACTCAGCCTCATTTCTCTTTTTACTTTTTGCCGCCCAATACTTTTTTCTTTATTTTAATTTACTTGATTCCTTTTTTATTTATCTATTTGCTTTCTTTGTTAGGGATTTTTTTGTGAACATTAAAGTAGATGCCTTTGACCGACTGTAGCAAGTGTAGGGAAAAGTATGCCGTGGTGTGGCAGCCATCCTCCACCTCCCTTTCCTTGGCGACGAGCGAGCTCAAACTTCAAGCTTGGTCGGCAATTTAGGTGGCAGTGGGATTGGGTTAGGAAGAAGAATTGCAAGGACAAATTTGTCTAAAAAATGTCCGTGGGCATAGAATCAGTGTATACAACATAGTGGTGGGCATATGTTACCCAAGCATAATGTTAGGTGGGGCACCTGGCCAGTTTTGCTAGAAACTCACGGCGTTAGTTGCGTTGCCACACTCCAAAATTAAGAGATGAATCAATCCATCTAGGCTGTTGCACAAATGTCTGCAAGCGCGGAGGCTGCGGCGAGGATGCTGTACAAGACGATGACCAGTGGTTGTTGTGTGAGTGTGGCGGGATAAAACGGGAATCATCCCTTCCGCCCACCGCAACGTAACCACGCTCGCCGCCCCACCGCAACATGACCACACGCTCCGCCAACCGCAACGTAACCACGCGTTCCGCCCACCACAACGTGACCATGTGCTCCGCCAACAGCAAGGTGAGACCACGCGCTCCGCCCACCCTCTTGAGAGCAGCCTGCCTCACACATGTCGGCCCAGTTACCATACAATCTAGGTCCATATGGCATGTGTGAGCCACCCAGCCTCATTTCTCTTTTTACTTTTTGCCGCCCAATACTATTTTTTCTTTATTTTAATTTACTTGATTCCTTTTTAATACTATTTTTTCTTTATTTTAATTTACTTGATTCCTTTTTTATTTATCTATTTGCTTTCTTTGTTAGGGATTTTTTTGAACGTTAAAGTAGATGCCTTTGTCTGACTGTAGCAAGTGTAGGGAAAAGTCTGCCGTGGTGTAGTGTAGCAGCCTGCCTCCTCCTCCCTTTCCTTGGCGACGAGCGAGCTCAAGCTTCAAGCTTGGTCGACAATTTAGGTGGCGGTGGGATTAGGTTAGGAAGAAGAAGAGCGAGGACAAATTTGTCTAAAAAATGTCCGTGGGTATAGAACCAGTGTGTACAACGTAGTGGTGGGCATGTTACCCAAGCACAATGTTAGGTGGGCATTCTAACAATGCCCAACGAAGACAAAGGCAAAATAAAAAAAAGTCTTTTTTTGTGTGTGTGTGTGTGTGTGTGTGTGTGTGTGTGTTGCAGGATGCATGGCACCTGGCCAGTTCTGCTAGAATCTCGATGAAGATCAGCTTGCGGTCCATGGAGTCGCCAATGATCAGGCAACGCTTGATGATGTTGGATGCAAAGATATTGTACCTCATGTTATAGATGCGTTCGCTGGATTTGTTCACGATCATGGATCGCGCACCAGGCCCTTCGTGCTCCACGACGTGCTGCAATGTTACCAATATTTGGATCCCACGGAGCTTATAATGCTAGAATCATGCATGATGTTCCTTTTGTAAAACTAAATGAGTAAATGGATCATTAATCATAGAGAGATCGGTTACCTGCAAAACGTAGTTCCCATAAAGGGTCTGATGCTAGCTCGACAGCAGCTTCTAAGATCTCTATCACCAGTGTGTGGGAGATTTCCAAGTGGGGACATCATCACGCATAGATGATAAACAAGTCGCCGTCAATGATGAATTAACAAATAAATAACGCGAATATATAAAAAGGTGATGCCAACCTGAATAACATGGCAGCCGTAAGGATGGATTGAGAATTCCTTGGCCTTTTCGCAGAAACTACTGAAGATAAATTCGATATGCTGTGGAGGCACACACTCCATGCACTTCTGGATGACATGGTTCGCATATTTGTCACGAGCGCATTCCAGCACATTGCTGCCAAATTCATTGGCCATATATACCTTGAGATCGAGGTCACCTACTTCCAAAGCCTAAAAGATATATAGAAATAATAAATAATAGTCAGGTAATTGACTTGTGGTAATGATCATTATATGTAAGTACTAATTGGGGACAAAATTTAAGAGTTTGGTTTATCTTTATATATTTCTAATTCCAGAAATGTAATAGCAGAATCTATCTAATAATATTATTCAGCTAGGTGACGAGTTTATGCATTTAAGTTTATATGCAAAAAATAAAGATGGTAAAATAAAATGTGCTCCAACTAGTTTTACCTTCTGGATGACGTGACAACCATACATACGAAGGCTTAAGGGTAGCACATGCCCAATCAGATGATTGATGAATTTCCTTTTGTAAGTTGTGGTCCATGCTCCAGAAGCTGATGTAAAACAAAGGTTCGTATACAAGATAGGTCAAAAAAATATATATATGTCTTACTCTTAGTTCTTCAAATATGTGTATTGGTACAAACCTTTTGGACCACGTGATTGGCAAAAGCATCGGTGGTCAGTTTAGGAGCAAAAGGAATAGCCTCCCCGTAGAACATTATGATTTCTTCAGGTGTTGCCGTCTCTAGCGCATGTTGGATAAGACGGCTCTCATATGGATTTATGCTGCATGCAAATTTAGTAAAGAATAATGGTCAGTTCTTAAGCATCACATGTTTCATTTGATTCAAAGAAATCTCAAGATGAAGCTGTATTAATGAAGACAAAAGGGTTTATTCTCTCACCATAAGCCTACAATTTTCCCTTTGAAGAAAATTATCCTAAATGTGTTGTCCTCCAGAGACCTTGTATGCTGTTGTACAATGCGAGAATGAGCGATGTTATCTCGTCTAGAACTAATTTGCATTAGTGAAGAGCTAGAAATCACCTGAGTAATTGCGTTTGTTGAACTTTCTCCAGAATGTGACATTAGAGGAATATAGCTGGCATAATGATTCTTCAAAGCATTTGGAGACTGATGAAGGAGTTTCACCGAGGTGAGTTGGTCTGGATCATGTGATGCATAAAGATATGCTTGCTGCACAGCCATTACATTTGCAAAGTCGGCTAAGTCACCCTCCTCTGCTTTAGATACATGATTAGCAGACCGCCTTCCATCATGATTCGCAAGTGTCACTTGGGAGGCTTGCTCCACCATTGTGGGAGCACTTGAAAACAGCAAGTCTAAGGTGCAAGAAGAAACAGGCATATTGTTTCCAGGATTGTCCATTTCTATTTGAACATTCAAGTCATCAATTTCATTTAAACCGTTGTCTTGCAAGTTAGTTAATTGATTATGAACTGCATGATTTTATGCCTTAGCACATACAAAGAAAAAATGGGTAAAATTGTACCTCTCCCTGCGGAAGATCCTGACAAGTTGGTAGTTTCATTGCTCAAATAGAGAATTGTTGGAACCTTTGGGAACACCTTGAGTCAAAACTTTACTCCCTGAATTATCTTAACATGGAAACAACCATATTTACAATAACTCAATGAAAGAATGAAAATGGTGCTGGATAATGTGCAAGTACTAGCAAGCAGCACGGTCATATGGTCAACAATAAAAGAATGAAATCAAGATCATATGGTAGTTTCATCATACATAAGGTAAATAGAACTATGGACAATATTTTAAAGGAAGCATATAAAAGTGTGTATCACACAGTTCACACTGCACAAGTAACCACTCAACACTACTCACTAATGTACCAAACACAGCACTCTCAAAAAAGAAAAACACAGTAGGTTGAAGCTAGTATTAGAAGAAGGAATTTTACTTACATCTTTAACACCCAGGAAATATGAGTACTCACCAATGTAACATAACAGAATAAAGGAGGTAAAACAACTATAAAAAGGATTTTTTTACATACTTATTAACACTTTCGACAACGTGCGCTACTGCTGCACAGGCCAATACGGCACGTTAGCAACGTGCGGGCCCATCGACTTGACTATAGCTTCGCAATGACAACCTTGATCGAATGCGTAGGATATGTGGGAGGTGGTGACACAAACGACCAATCTTGAAAGACCACACTTTCGCCTAAGGATGCCTACTCGCAGGTGTGTTCAAGGGCCCGTGCCTCTCCGCATACTTCTATGCCGACGACGTCAACAAACGCCAGCAGCACCTTCACCGTGGTTCGTGTTTAGGTTATACAGCTAGTCCACAAGGATTTATTTCATAACAATTCAACAACCTACCTCGACATCTAACAAAATAAGCAATGTATCAGGACCCACAGCTTTCGGGTGCCCCGAGCTGCTGGGGCACCCAGCCTAGCAGCGACCTATGAAGCCGTAGCATAATTTGACATCAAGGCTAGAACAATTTTACATCAAGATTGAAACAAATTGACATCAAAGCTAGAACGCAAACCAGAGGCGCGAATGGCGTCATCGAAGCTCGGTTCAGGGATGGCCGGGGCGGTGTCCTTGAGCTCGGATGTGGCAGCGGCGCTCCGGGTGCGGTGCAGGGGCAGAGCAGTTCGGGTGGTGCGGGTGCCTAGGAAGGAAGCTCGCGCAGCGGCGGCGGCGGCTGGGGGAAATGGTAGGATCTGCGGGCACGAGCGCGATCTCGACTAGAGGAGGAAAGAGGAATAAGGCAACATGCGACCATGCGATTTCTCTTTGCACTAATCTCCAACATCGGGCGCTCCAACGGCTCCGGGCACCCAAGGGTTATCTAGGGTTTCCGGCAATGTTTCCCTTTTTTTTTTAGCATATTCTGACAATGTTTCCTATAGATGGCCAACATGCTCTGATGAGCTGGCCTGGCCCAAACATGGCATGGCCCAATTATCTCGAGTCTTGTGTCGTGCCCGTCGATGGGCCATTGCCTCGACCTAGGAAAGAACCTGCTTATTTTACACGGGCCAAGCCATGCCGACCACACAAGGCCAGATTGACAGCTCCCTCAGCCCAAGCACGACCCGTGTTGTGCTTCATATACCAGCGCAGGCCTGTCTAACATCGTGGCGGGCGTGCTCGTGTCAGCCAAAAAAAAAAAATCTTGTTTCGTGCCAGTCCATTTAGGTTGGCCTAGGTGGTCAGCTATATTCGTCACCTCGTGTCATGTGGTATTGTTTCTTTTAAAGAATATAATTTCAAAAGCAGAGAATGAAAATAAAAATGAATAAGCGTAAGGCCAGTCTCAATGCATCATTACGTTGCACTCTTTCCAAGACTATTTTTAAGAAAGGGAGCCAGTTTCCTTTAATTTGGATGAAAGACCTCTCACAAAATATGAAAGTTTCCTATCTCTCTCATAAGGCCAGTCTCAGTGGATACTTTCATTTCACACTTTTCAAAGGTGCCACATCAGATTTAGAGTTTTCACATGATAAATGAAATGGTCTCTCTTAATGCATAATTTCATCTCACGGTTTCATAAGCAAAGTATAATATTAAATTCTTGCATTGAGATTGGTCAAAACATGTTAGGATGAAAGTTTTTGCTCTCAATGGGTCTTTCAATAAGCTTTCATATATATGAAACCGTGCCAACTTCCTTTCATTAGAATGAAAGGAACTTCTCCTCTTTCATCTTAATTGATGTGCCATGTCATCTATTTTGTTGATGTGGCACCTTATTTAATGTTGATGAAAGACCCATAAGCAAAGTATAATATTAAATTCTTGCATTAAGACTGGCTTAATGCTGCACGCACGATTGGACGAGTCCGATCACATTCAGCAACCAATCATAGCAATTAACAGCTCTTCACCGGGCCCAAGGATTCATGAAATGTGAGGGCGTACCTCTCCATGTACTACCTACGGCAGTGTGATGTGTCTTTTTGATTCTGATCGACTTCCCTAGAGCTCTGGGGAGAGTTTTCTTTGGGTTCTGATACGGTAATGCCTGCTAGATCTACACATGCCTCATGTGAGTTGTGGACTTCTGAATTTCTTGGATCAATATGAATGCTCCGCCTCTGATAAATACTACTCTCAATTTTGTGTATTAATATGCTTTAAAGATACTGAATGTCGTGTGGATTAATTAGTTGCCTCAAAGTACAAGCATACGGTCTGATTCATCTGTTTCGTTACAACTTACAAGGACTAATGTGTTTGTATGTTTATATATCATGTTGGCGACTAAACAATTTAATTGCAAGCAATATAGCTCCAGTGGTTCTTCGGTATCATCAAATTTTGGAGTATTGTGCGCCTCAATATAGCTCAAACGGTGTGGTGGCGTCCCCTTCCCTATGACCAATGCTTGTGAGGTCCGTTGCAAGCATATCTCGACCCAGGGAGCTGGGTATTGACACCTCCTGCCTTTTTGGAGGAATGTCTATAGTGTGTAAAGCTTCATCCCCTCTGCTACGACCTGTGAAACCATGCAAGCTGCCAGTCATCAAGGTACATGCCTTTCTCTTTCCTTATGATGAACTGTTCTATTCTCGTGGTGATGGATTGTCATCAGGCTTTTCATTTGTTCCCTTTTTAGAGTTCTGCATATTCATGGAGGCCTTATTTTACTTATTATTGAAGCGTTTTGATTGGGTCCCTTTTGAATTTGTCATGGAATGCTAGGAAGAACAGGTTATCATGAATAAGCATATTAAACATCATGGTCTATTTGTCGGACCTTCATCGAAGGTACTAAAAGGGAGATGGATGAACCGGTCACCATTGCAGTGCACAAGTCTTTCAACGTCTTTGTGGCGCTATCTCATAGGAATTGGGCACTGCAATGGGATCCAGAGGGGAAAATTTTAGTGCAAATAGAAATTGAGTGCAATGATGTAAACATGTAATTTCATACGTCTGATCATGATCTAAGGGCTCTTGTTCCTTCCATAATCCCCCTGTGATCTTTTGAAAACACCTTCCCGATTGTCTATCTTAATTTTGGAAATATTTGGAGGCCCAACAAATTTGACAACTTCGTCGTCTCCCAAACCGCCACCTCGTCTTCCCCCTTTCCTTCCTGCCTAACGGATCCGGTTGTTCGTCTTCGCAAATCTCGGACAACACGACCGCGAAATCGTTCCTCTTCTTCCCCAAACCAATCCCCATCCTCCTCCAGGGTTCGCAAGTCCTGCTTATGTCAGGGTTTGGTTGTTGTGCTTAGATCAAGGCCGGCGGTGGGTGCGACGGCAGATGAGGAATCATCACTCTTATCCCGACCACAGCTCCCAAGGATCCCGGGAAGCCTTTCCTGGTGCTGCTTAGGCCATTCTCAATGGCTCTTTCATTTGCATTTAATTAGATGCCACATCAACAAAAATAGTGACATGGCAAAAAATTTATTATGAAAGAAGGGAGATCCTTTCATCCCCATGAAAGGATGCCGGCGTTGTTTCCAACACGATGAAAGGAAAAAGAAAGTGGATTGAGAGTCTTTCATTTCATCCCTAAAGACTCCAACCTACAAATGAGTGCCACCTAGCAATGATTTAATGTTTTGGCAAATCTATGAAACTGTGAAATGAAACTGTGCACTGAGAGATGCAATTTCACATTTCACTGAATAAGACCACAAAGCTGATGTGTTATTTTGGAAAGTGTGAAATGAAAGATGCCACTGAGACTGAAATAGCAGGCTGGCAGCAGATAGGAAGAGGAATCACGAGAAGATGAAGAAGGACCGCTCGTCCTGTCCAGTTTCTGGTAGCGATGGGCCAGATGTTGACGACGCAGCGACACCAGGCACCTGGACTGGTGAAAAGAAGACGAAGATCCAAAGCGGGGATCCCGAAAGGATTGCACGGGACGGTGATGTACAGCCTGACGAGATTGTCGAGGATTGGCAGAAGCAAATAGAAGGCTTTGATTGAGATGACGATCGTCTGAGAAGGGAGACCGATCGGTATGTCACTCAGTTGGACAATGGCCCTCCTGATTATGATAATATGGAGATTTGGGATGAGAAAATCGAGAAGCAGCTCACGGAGTTGATGACACAGATCGCCCTCTATCGCATAAGAGCTTACAAGGGAGACGGGCTCCAGGGCCTGGATGAAAACCAGCTGACAGATCCAATCACTCTTGAAGCGGAGGGGTACTACAAGTGGTGCGAGCGCGAGTACTTCGATGAAGGATGGCCCTATTATGTTGGCTCGGAGGACTACCAGCGGCTAATGCTCCGTAATGATGGTGAGTATGGAGACGAGGATTTGGAGTCTTTCTGCAAACTTCGTTGTACTCTCGAGGGTGACAAACAATATGTTCAGTTCTGGGAGAAGTTATCAAGTGAGACTAGGTGGATTGAAAAGGCCTTCCGTTGCAGCCGGCCTGTTTGGGAAAAACTTGAGTGCCTGCTCTATTATCAAGCAGTGAAGATCGCAGCAGACCTCCCAAAGATATATTCGACTTTAATTTTCTCTGGCTTCAGAGAATACATATGCAGAGCTCAACACGATGCTATTTTCTATCAAGCTTATGCATGGCTCTATTTTGAGATTTGGAAGCGGGTTGCTAAGAAAGAGATGAATCTCAAAGAGGCTCTGCGACAAGTGTCTCTCTCGGAGATGTGCCTGTTGGATGCTCTGCTCATGTCGAATGGGAGCTTAATAACAGGATTCCTGGTATTCCTGGTCCTGTGACATACAATTATGAAAGGTACGTGGCTCACTTCAGTGGAGATCTTGAAGAAAGTGATGTTCGTCCCTTGTTCATGGACGCTGTTAAAACATTTGTCCGGAGGCCCAAGATCTATTACAACTTTGCTAAAAAGAAGTTGGATATTGCAGAAAAACTCTGTCTGGTCCCCTGCTAAACCCCACAGAAGGTCTACGTGACAGAGCAGTTTAGTCCTTTCCTGATAACAAATGCAAAAGCTATCACCATAGTATCACGCAAGCTGATGATACTATTGAGTGGACACTGTTGCTAAACTGATGTGGAACATGATGAGGAAAATTTGCGATAGAGCTCATATATTCAGTTAATCGTTTTTTCTCTTCAACTGAAATGTGGATGTTATATGTCACTCTGTTATACCAGTTTCTGTTCATATGAAAATGATTTGTAGGCACCTTACGTCAAAAGGATCATGAAAGTTTTCCAGCGATATGAAGTTCGTTACAATGTATATTTTTTTTTACCCCGTCTCTGAGCTAGAGTTAAACTTTCTTGGACAATGTATCCTGAGAGTAAAATCATACCTTTGTTCAAAAGAAGATACACAACTTGCAATAGATTTGTAGAAAACATGGTTTTGTATAGTATTGATGTAATACTTAGTGGAAACAACGTCTTATTTTTTTCACTCTAACATGTATTTTTTTTCAAATGCTTAAAAAGATACATATCCTAAATCAGTAAGGTATAATAAAATTTATTGGAATCTATCAAACTATAAAAAGCCTAGCCGCGCAAATGCGGGGGCGCTATGCTTGTTCATGTTCATCGATCTCTAAATTGATAGACGTGCAAGTACGTGTAGCACGGCCGGGCTTAAAATAAAGACGGCCACAGGATCAAAGAAGGTTGACAATCAAGTACTATTGTACTGGTCATAAGCTGTTATAGAGAGATTTTCCCGCCAAAGGGATTCCGGGGTGGCCTCAGTAATTGAGCTGCAAAACTTGTAAAATATGGGTGATTTGGGAGCTACTTAGTGGTGTTTTAGTTGTTGCAAGGGAGCATGCCCCCCTCCCGGTGTCTGCAAGCAAAGGGGTCGTACATGTAGGCAGGTGGCATGGCATGGGGGGTGAGGAGAGGAGGGTAATGGAAAGGGGAGCACATTTATTGTTTGGGGGGGGGGGGGGGGGGGGGGGGGGGGGAGGGCTATTTCGCCAAATGTAGATAAATATTGTGCTCGGTGTTAAACAGAGCCCGACATCCACGTCAGTGAAACAAAGAAGAAATAGGACAAAAGAAAGAAAATGTGAAAATCCAATGCCATAATGCACAGCTAAATACAGTAGCTGGTTTCCTTTCCCAAAACAAGCTCTGCTGATGATGTGCCTTGAGTTGCCAGCATAAGTTGATGTGGGGCTGTGTTTGGGCTCGATTGGCAGTCGGCAACAAATGTGGCAGTGCCCAGCTGCCGTGCTGTCAACAGTGGCGGAGCCAGGATTTGAGAGTTGGGTATTCCCATCTCACAAAAAAAAAAAATTCAAGTGCAATAGCAGTGGCGAGCCAAGGATGGTAAAGCTAGAGTCCACTGGAAAAAATGATCCAAGTGAAACCAAATAACCACGGCCGAATGGGGAGGCATCGGGTGCGTGAGTGTAGAGGCGGGTGACGGTTGACAATTTCACAGCATAAGGTGCGGGAGCAGGAGGGATGGGCTGGAGGTGAGACGAACGCCTCGATTACAGCTCGAATACTCGAAGTTTTTGCCCCAATATAGAGCTGTATATGTGTGCAACATGTATACTTAATTTTGTGCAAAAAAAAGTTGGGTATTCCTAGGAATACCCATGCATCAATGTGGCTCCGCCACTGGCTGTCAAGCTTGGTGGGGATTTAGAGCTGTAGATTCTAGAACCTTAGGGGCACCTGCCCCTAAGGGTCAACAATTTACACCTCTACACAGATTTATCGCTTCGTGTTTACTTCTAGTGTAAACGACTATCTTTTGGCGGAGTTGTTAGCAAAAGAGAGTGCCTAAAATATTTCCATCTTGGTTATGAACAGTACACAACTCAATCTAACAGTGCTAGTACGACCAGAAAAATGTGGTTTTGGAAGCATGCATGCCACCGACCTTGGTGGGATCACTTTGCTATGAGCCAAACAGGCGGGTGCTGATTACTAAAATTGTTATGAACATATATAGTACCATGCATATACCATAGCTTAACAAATTTTGGTTGCTCTTTTTACGAAGGGAGCCACCCACGGAGCGATAACACATGCATCCCATCTTCTTAATTCATCATGATCCATTCATTACTCATTATTGTTTACACGCATTGTTTTAACTACGAACGATGGCACATCTTTTGGCAGTCCTCCATTGTAGAACGACAGCCACCGGGGTTCCCCCAACAGCAATAGCAGGGCGTTCCTGGGAGCGTACCCAGACCGCATACTAAGAAGTTCGCTTTGTGGCATGTACCGTCCGGTTCATCACCGTTAAGTTTCACATCACCCAGTTCATCCAAGGGTCGGCCTGTGTGCCAAAGATAAAATAGAAGATCAATAAATAGATGTATGTACGTATGGTTTTCAGATTATAACTGTTAAAAAGGATATGACGATAATATGTATTCTACAATAGATGTTCGAATTATTTAACTCAAAATATATCACACAAGAGAAACAAACTTAGACATCGGATTAGTGTCGAACGTGTACTATTTCAAGGGAGATACGAAAATACTATCTAATAATCGAGCAGAACAAGTATATATCGCACACAATGAAACAGATTCCGATCGAGTCAGAACTAATCCTTACATTGCACATAATTTGCGAAAGATCCGAGGAGGAGCGAAAGCAGCACTAGTGCATCCATTTGCTTGGTGGTGTACTTGTCCATGTATGACGGCAGCGTAATGCGTCTTGTCGATCCAACTGGGGAGAGTTTTCTATTCGGATTCTGATGCCTGCTAGGTCTACATGTCACATATATATAGGAGAAAATGGGCATTGTAAATGGCAAGTAGCAATCACGGTCATGAATATAATGCCTTTTCAGTTTTCGGTAGTTGATATTCTCGTGATAAGTTTCTAAATTAAATGAACCTTTTTGGGGCAAGTCTTCCAGATGATTTGGTTGGATGCTTGCTATTAAGGAATGGTTCCTTACATTGAGGAAACTTTTGAGGTTTCCATGTGAGCTCCTTACATTAAGGAACGTTTCACGTATGATGATGAAGATACGGAAATAGACAATCCACCATATCTGTCAAGATGAGGAGGAGCGAGACACGTTCGCCTGTACGTTGGTGCTCTTGGCAAGCCGGCCTGACGATGATGGATCGATGCCGGCCATCTTCCTCGCAAGCCCGAACGGACCAGAGCGAGCGAGCGAGCAGTTGTTGAAGGAAGCAACCAACGACGAGCGTATCGCCTCGGCCGCCTGCCCGGTGGGTGCGGTCGCTTTAACTATTCCCCATGGGCCGAACCGAATGCGACGTACGGCACCCTCTGCTCTGCGCTGCGCTGCCGCGTTCCATAGTACGCCGCCTTCGTCTTCCTCCGGCCCGCGCGTCATGCTCTCCATCGTTGTTCATGCCAGAAGAGTTGCCCTGGTAGCTCGCCATGCACGTACGTCCGAGGCATGATGGATGTGCTTTCGTCCCTGTGCCCGCCGGCCGATCGAGGTAACTCTATCTCGTCCTGTCCGCCGGTGATCCACTTGCTCGCGGCCTGAATCGTCAGTGGCTTTTACCCATGACGTCAGACGCTGAAGCCGACGCACGCACGTACGGCTTGAGGATTTGAAACGTGGCGGAGAAGGTGGTGCCGGCGTCGATATATCTCAGAGAGAGAGAACCCACGAGTGACGACGAGGCTACCCTACCAGCGTCATATATAGGCCGGCGAGCTCGATCTGCTGCTGCGTCAGGCTCGGCCTGTCCTCATCCTTCACCAGCCACATACAAGGACGGAGGCGGGGGTGAGTCGACGGAGGGGAGCGAGGTAGGTGAGGCGCTGGCATAGTTGAGGAGGTGCTCCGATTACCAGCATGCGGGGAGCGGATCGCTGGAAAGGTTGCGGCGTGATTTGGGAGTGCGGAAGGAAAGAAGAAACCAACGTGCAGATTAATGGGTCACTCGGAGCTTGAATGCCCAACACGGTCTTCCACTTAACAGCGTCAACTTGTTCTATACTCTTGATTCTTTACTTCAATCTGTGGCAAATTGATGGTTTTTGCATGGCAGGATTGTGATAATTTTACAGTGTTGATCATCGAATTTCATGATAGCTGTAGCAGTAACAAAGTGTAGTGCTTCGGTGCCTTCTTTCTTCAACGTGCATGTCAAGCATTTCCAGGCTCAGGAAATTGTTTCATTGGTTTCTCTTGCACAATTGCAAGTTGGCATTTTCAATTGCAATGGCGGAGAAGGCCCCCTCACCATTAGCCTCCGCATGCGCACTCCGCAGGAGCACACGCCGTCCTTGAAATGTTTGAGCGTCTTGTTGTCCCTGACCACGATCTGCCGGCCGGTGACCTTGGCGATGAGCCGTCCCAGATGCGCAGGTCCGCAAAGACCTGGAGCGATGTCCTTGGCGGCGAGCTCACTAGCCCAAACGCGATGGCCAGACACTCACTGTGGTAGATGAGCGTGCAGGCCTTGGAGCCCTCGTCCACGTCGTGCAGGTGCGTGCGCTCGCCTTCTGCGCCCCCGATGTTTCCTCGCCGACGACGGGGAGGCGGGCCCGGCAACGACATCTGAAGACTTGTTTTTCTCTCGATTTGATTTGCTCTGAGCCCCGGGGATCGCATTGAGCCTTTGTCGAGCTGAGCCGAGGCAAGCCGAGAAGTCAGGGAGGAGATACTGCTAGGTGTCTATTTACAATTTGATTTGTGCTATGCTCATTTTTTATGGATTTTTATTGTTAAAATATATTCTTTTGTTGTCGGAATAGAAAACGACTTTAGAAAGAGAATGGAAATGGGGGAGGCGGCACTGGCCTCTCCCAGTGCTCCACGTCGTCATCGTACAATCTCTCCTCTTGCTCCACATCTCTATCACCACCCTCCGTTCACGTCGGTGCCGACGAGTAAGGGGAGGAAAAATCTCAAGATCAACAAAGCCGAGAGGGGAGGAACTTACCAGAGGGGATGCAGGGTCGTGAGCTCGCCGACTGAGTTGAGGACGGCGAGCGCCACCGCCTGCCCCTCGGATCGATAGGCCGAGAGCGTGCCAACGAATTTTGCAAAAACTATCAAATTTTTTGCTATGATTTTTTTATCATTAAAGAAAGTTGAGATATACCTTATAATTTTGCATGTTTGAACTAATATTTTGAATAAGACTAATGGTCAAATGTAATGAAAAAAGTCAACGGTGTAAACAATTTAAAACCGGAGGGAGTACGTGCAAACTTTGACGACAGCGAGACCTGATCGTGCGGGAATAGCAGTACGGTGCCGAGCGGCGCAGACATGGCGGCGGCGTGCAACACAGGAAACACAAGTCTAATAGAGGGGAGCCGAGATGTGTTGCGCAGCTTACCAAGGAAAAGTCATCGACGATCGAGTTGTCGGCAATCAGAGGGTCGAGGTAGAGGAAGAAGAACGGTGACGCGGATGGTCGGCGTTCACGGACAAGAGGATCGAAGGCGCGGGTGGTCGACGTTCACTCACAGGAGGATCGGACGGGTGTGGAAGGCGTCGGACGGACGGCTGGCGGAGGTCCACCTTCTTCCCTCAGTTGTCCTGCATCACCAATTCATCATACCGCTCGCGACATGAGTGTATGGAGAGCGCGCGAGAACTGAATTAATTAAGAGGCATCGGGTGGATCACGATCTCACCTGCGGTGGTCGCGCTTTCCCGTCTGACACCGGCGCGTAAGAAAGAGACACGCTGCACTGCGGTTTTTGTAGCGTGATGAGGCGCAACTACTTTGCGCTTGCTCCATTTGCTTGGCGCGGAAACTGATACGTCACACACACTAGGGCCTTTCCCGAGCGTACGTGCATGCTACTGCAAAACGGCATCTCCTCTTGATTGATCTTCCTGTCAGTGAAAGGAAGTGGGACCACTTAAACTCGATGGATCCCCTCTCAATCAGCAGTGGAAGGGGCCAATGCCCCCCCCCCCCCCCCCAAACCCCCACCACAACACACACACACACACACACACACACACACACACATTTCCATTCTCTTTCTAAAGTACTTCGAGTCTATTCATGACCCGTGTTTCAAAATTTCAAAAATCTAGCTCCATCATTGCACAAGTCACAAAGCGAAGCAAGTCAAACTCGAGTTTATGTTTGCTGGGGCTAACAACCCGTGCGGTTGTTGACACACTATGGACATGCTTCGACGGAAGGGGTTGGTGGATGAGAAGAGGTTTCTGACGAGTGACAGGAAGAGAACGCCATGGAAAAGGGCGGCAGAGGAGGCCAAGGTCTTGCCGGAGGGGTACCAACTACAAAGGTGTGTAACAGAGGGGTTCAATGTTGCGTACGCCTTCCATGAGTTTGCCGGCACAGTGACATCTTTGGGTGGTTTGCTGAACTTCAGTAAATTTTGGATCATTTGCCTTTGTCCCTGCAAGACTTACAACTTTGCCCCATGGTTTTTAAATAAGTAGCTAAACTTATTTGGAAAGTAAATGCTTGCCTGCTCATAGTTTCAATCGATAGAGTGTATAGAAATATTTGTGTAGGACAATAATCATATACAGAACAATTACCATAAGTAGCCATTGACCGGTTCATGTATGTGAGTATTCTTATGTGAAGTTGCGATTTCATAAAAGTGACTCCTGCATAAGCCACTGTGGTTTTAAGAAGGAAGTTAAGATAATAATGAAATTGATTATTGAGCTCGAGGAAATTAAGATAAGCCACTGTGGTTTTCATATATAAGATCAGGAGCCCAGCAACAGGGATCAATCAAGTTTCTAATTTTCTGGTATTTAGAAGGGCCAGCGTATTCTCTTAGAGCACCAATGTTCAGACATCCATAAAAATTGCCGACGGAGTCGATGTATCTGTACGCTGAACACCAATGTTCAGCTTATTTGTACGTACTGACGGAGTGGATGCGGTTCATTGCAGGCCATCTTCCTCGCAAAGCCCGAACGGACCAGAGCGAGCGAGTTGTCGTTGAAGCAACCAACGACGAGCGTATCGCCTCGGTCTCTTGTACGTCTTCGGCCTAGCCGAACAGACTTGATAGTTGATAGAGACCCGGTGGGTGCGGTCGCTTTTTCCACTGGCGTCCACCCCCATGGGCGGAACCCAACGCGACGGCACCTCTGCGCTGCGCTGCCGCGTTCCATCGTCCTCCTCCGGCCCGCGCGTCTCTCCGCGAATGCCGTCGTTGTTCATGCCAGAAGAGTTGCCCTGGTCCGCGACGCCGAGGCATGGATGTGCTTTCGTCGGCCGATCGAGGTAATTATATATCGTCCCGTCCGCCGGTGTTCCACTTGCTCGCGGCCGGAATCGTCTTTTTTTTTTTTTTTTTTTTTTGCTCTCGGCCTGGATCGTTAGTGGCTTTTACCCATGACGTCAGACGCTGAAGCCGACGCACGCACGTACGGCTTGAGGATTTGAAACGGGCCGTACGTGGCGGAGAAGGTGGTGTGCCGGCGTCGACAGCAGCAGATCGAGCTCGCCGGCCTATGACGCTCGTCAGGCTCGGCCTGTCTCCCTCGCCTTTCCCGGATCCGCCCACCTGCTCTTGCCACGACGACCAAGTCAACGCACTCCATCTAAACCACAAAAGGTTGATCGGACGAAAGACCACCCACGTGCAGGGTCGGTAGCTATTTCAAATAGCGACCACCACCCGGGGCTTCCTCTGCTGCTGCGCAATGCCCCGCTCCCCGGAGCGAGGCCGCGCGCGTTACGCACACAATACGTCTCCGTCGTCCTGCTGCTGCGCCATGGCTCGCCGCGCGTCATGCTTTCTGTTCTGTGGACGTACGTCGTCTTCCGCCATGCGACAATTAAGATTCTATTTCTCCCTGCTGGTGGGCTCGCCAGTCGCCATGCATGCGTACGCTTTGGCCGCCGTGTAACCTCCAGGATACGTCTGCCGACGATCCGTTTGTATGTAAATTTTAGTAAAAAGATATGTAATATTTCGTTAGTATAAAGTTCTCATGTAAATCAGTGTGCTTGAAGGATTATGAAAATCTGGAACTAGGGCTGCTTGATCATGCATCCTCGTTTTTTGATTTTTCGAGAAAGTGGGATGTATGTATGCATGTGCTTCTCTATGTACGATGCGAAACCTATACAGAGTTGATCGTGCCCTTATGGCCTTATCTCCTAGCTACTCCTACATGTTTTCGAACCACAGAGTTAGATATCGGGCTTCCCTTTGCAGCCACAGATTCTCCTTTTCGGTTTGGACAGCAGCTGATCCCGAAGAGTGAGCAGTGGAGTGTGACTAGTGAGAATGATCAGTCAACCATCCTGGGGCCCGCGTGTGAGCCAGTAGTACCAACCGGAGCTAGCACACCGCACAGGCGACACGTACGTCCACACGATCGATTCCCACCCAGCTCTTCTTCTCTCCTCTTTTTTGCTCCGATCGATCGAGTTTCGCCATTCCTCAAGCTAGTAGGAGATCACGCGCGCACGCGATGGACTGCATCTTGTGCGTCGTGGTGGCGTGCATCCTGCTCCCGGGCTGGCTCGTCTACCTGATCGTCCGGATCGCCTCGCGGCCCTCGCCCCTGCAGGTCCAGGACGTCCTCGCCGCCGTCGCGTTGTCCGTCATCCTCGTGCTCCACGTCAGCTTCATCGCCCTGCACTACTTCCTCGTCTGCTTCGACCTCAGCAACGGGTCCCTGGCTCCCTGCTGGGATGGTGCCTCCCATGCCGCCGCCGGGGACGGCGCCCCAGCGCCTTGCACGGCGGCGGCCGCACCGTGGACGCGCTCCCCCGGGCGCCGCCGGCGCACCGGGGTGGAGGAACGCGGGTTAGAGACGACGACATCGTGCCGGCGTACGAGCAGCCGGACGGCGAGTCCACTACGTGCTGCGCGATTTGCCTCGGCGTGCCTAGCTGCACGTGTTCCACGAGCAGTGCATCGACCTCTGGTTCCACCGGCACGGCCGCTCCACCTGCCCGGTCTGCCGGTGCAAGTGCAACAACGCCTTCGCCGCGCCGCTGCCGGCGCAAATGGTGTGAGTACGTGACCACTCTCTGTTTTCGTTCTTGTGAGGAACAAATCATTCAGGACGTACAATGGATCAAAAAAGATCGGATGCAAGCAGCAGTGGAGGTTGATGGTTCAGTTAGCTGGTGGTACATACCCACATATATTCTAGTTTCGGTGGTATACACAGACAGCTTAATTTGTTCTTCCATTTTCTTAGCTTGCCTGCTGCCACATCTAGGTCTATAGTCTTCCTCTTAAGACTGTGTCGTTTCATCCTTGAAACTAGAGGTAATGATAATAGAAACTAAAGAGTTTTAACTGCAGATATTGATGAACATATCTGCCCAGTAGTTCAACGAGCATACCTGGCATCGATCGATGATTTGCAGTCCATCGATTTAGCTCACCTCAGCGCCTTCATTTCACACAGAGTGAGAAAGTGACCACTGCTGCTTAATTAGGTCTCGACACCCGCACGTCTTCGTGGCTCTCGGTACGGTCCTTTTGTTCAATCATTTCTGGGAGCTCTCGAAACATGTAGAGTAAAAGCGATTGCTACTGGCGTGCGTGCGTGTGAAGTTGAACAGAGAGGAATCCAAGATGCATGCCAGGGGGTGGCATGCATGGCCTTCCCGTCCATGATCGGCCTCAACGCCCGCTAGCTTCTCACTCTGCTTTCTGAAAAACGGCAGGCAGGATTCGCCTTGGACGCCAGATGAGAAGCAGCGAGACTACACGTTCGCCATCGCCTGTGCCACACGCGTCGCGCAGTCATTGAGCTCGCGTGGTCTTGGCAAGCCTGACGATCAATGGACGATGGTGGATGCCGGCCATGCATATTCCTCGCAAGCCCGAACGTGCGCTGTGGTTGAAGCAACCAACGACGACGAGCTAGGTTCACTACGGGAAACCGGCTTATTGCCGAGTGCCAGACATTTTGCCGAGTGCATTATGTCAGGCACTCGGCATATAGCCGTTTGCCGAGTGCCGGCTGGCCGGGCACTCGGCAAAGGCACAACACCCGGCACCCAGCTGGTTTGCCGAGTGCCAGCTGGCCGGGCACTCGGCAAACACATGACGACTCTCGGCAAAAGAGCACATGCCATGCACGTGTAACGGCACCCAGGACGGAGTCGGGTCCGTCAATAATTTGCCGAGTATACGTAACAAGGGCACTCGGTAAACTCCTAGTTTGCCGAGTGCCTAACTAGGGCACTCGGCAGGCAAGGATGCAGGAGGAGGTGCAGCGGCAAATTCAGTCGATGTTTGTGGCACAATAGTGGGATGCAACCGCCGCCACTACCTCTTCCTCCTCCTGTTGGCACTTCGAGCCCGAGTCAAGGCACTCCGGTGAGTCTATCTAAATCCTTGCAGTTTCATTCCTCTTCCTGTCGGCACTTCTATCTGAAATCTTATGTTAATCATGTAATATCTTCTTCTTGCAGAATATATCCGCTGGATCCAACAATCAGCCGGTTTCCCCTCCCAATGCTTGGTCACCGTTCCATCCTTATCATCCTCGCCCTACGATGTAGCTTGTAGTTGTATTTGTACTTCAATTTCATGAACCAACTAGTTGTGCTTGCTTACATTTCATGAACTTGTGCTTGTGGACGTCAATTTGAACCATTTCTATGTGTACTTGGAGACAAATATGTGTTTGTGATGGATTTCTATGTGTTTGTGGTGATATATATGTGTTTATGATGATATATATGTGTTTGTGATGATATATATGTGTCTATGATGATGGTGAGCATATATGTATGATTTGGTGTGATTTTGGTCCAGGTTGCAGTGGTTTTAAACAATTTAGTGCCAGACCTGAGGCACTCGGCAAATGGGACATTTTTTGCCGAGTGCTACTGCCTGGCACTTGTTTGCCGAGTGCTAGAGCCAGGGCACTCGGCAAACAGCTGGACTTTGCCGAGTGCCAGGATGGGTGGCACTCGGCAAATTTTTTTTGTTTGCCGAGTGCCTGACATGATGGCACTCGGCAAACAATTGTGACGGTCGTTTCCCGCCGTCACTTTACTTTATTTTGCCGAGTGCCTTCTTGACACTCGGCAAAATCTTTGCCGAGTGCCCGATAAAAAACACTCGGCAAACACGTCATTGCTGAGAGCTGTTTGCCGTCCGGGCTTTGCCGAGTGTAATACTGGCTTTGCCGAGGGCACTTTGCCTTGTCGCGATGATCCACCTGGCCTTAACTAAGAAGACGACCAACCGGGAGTCAAGTCAACCCACACGATCTTCAACGAACAGATCGAGTTGATCGGACGGCTGACAGAGCCCCCGGGCGGTCGCTGTTTCAAACAGGGTCCACCCCAGGGGCCAAGACGAACGCGACGGCACCTCCGCGTTCCATAGTACGCCTTCGTCGTCCTGCTTCTGCGCTCCGACCCACGCGTTGCCGTCGTTGTTCATGCCAGAGGATCGAGTTGCCCTGGTACGTCGCCATGCATGCACGGGCGCCACGCCGAGGCATTCATGCACGGTCGTACCTGTGCGCGCCGGGCGATCGAGGTAACTAACGTCCGCCGGTGTTCCACTTGCTCGCGCCGGTGGCCAGAATCGTCCGGGTGGCTGTCCTTGCAACCGCACTTTACCCATGCAATGCAGACGCTGAAGGCGACGCACGTTGAGGCCGAGTCCACTTTGAGGCCTGAGTGACATGTCTTGAGTGACACTCGGGACTAGTAGGTTGTAACGCTGGCTGGCCGAGCCCTGCAGACAGTAATACTCCCGTGTTCCAACTCAAATGACGAATCGCATGCCAGACTAGTAGTGTTCTGTTTCGGATGCTGTGAGTACGCGTCATGCGACTCTCAAACCGAGTTGCAACAACGTCAGGCAATCATCGCTGTGCGCCTGTGCCGGCCGGCCGTGTTAGCCACCAGACCAGGACACGTCTGCCGGTGTGCGGCTTCGTTCGCGTGCTCGCGTCCATCGCCAGAATCGGCCCGGTGGCTACCCATGCACGGGCGTCGCCGCATTGCGTTCGCGCACATGTCCAATAATGCAGATGCCAAAGCCGATGCACGGCTTTGACTTTGAGGACGTCAAACAGGCCGTCCGTCCGTCTCCTCATCATTTCTCGCCATGGTAAATGATAATCGTGGTTCCGCACTTCACCACATTGCAGTTGCCGATCGATTTGCTTCGCAGCTGAAAACTGAAACCAGGCCTGCCTTTTCTGACTCCTCTATGATAGGCGGAGTAGTATACTATAGCTGTACGAGTATGTTCCGCAACAACACAAAGTCTGATCCCGACGAGCCCATGCTAGAGCAGTAGAGTGAGTGAGGAGCAAAAGTTTTGGGACCCGCGCGTGTGAGCCAGTACCACCAACTGGCCGGCCGGAGCACTGCCCGCCGAGGCGACACGTCCACACGCTTTCCACCTCTGCACTTCCTTCCTCTCTCTTTGCCCTGATCGATCGAGTTTCACCATTTCCACAAGGAAGGAGGAGGTCCTACACGCGATCGGATCGATGGACTGCTTCTCCCGCGCGATGGCGCTGGCCATCACCCACGCGGCGTGCGTCGCGCTCCCGGTCGCGCTCGTCTACGCGATCGTCCGGGTGGCCTCCTCGGCGCCCCAGCAGCACGTCCTCGCCACCGCCGCGCTCTCCGTCGTCCTCGTGCTCTGGGTCAGCACCTGCTCCGTGTACTACGTCCGAGTCTGCGCCAAGCTGGTCCCGTGGTCCGCGCTGGGGCGCTGCTTCCTGTGCCGCCGCCGGGGACGGCAGCTCCCGGGCGCTGGCGCCGGCGCCATGCCACAGTACGCATTGGGGAGGCAAGGACTAGGCCTGAAAAGGGATCGGGTCGACCCGCCGAACCGCAGGAACCTAACCTTAAATTTGCGCTCAAATCGGTTCGGCTCGACCCTCTTCGGAAGAGGACTAAATAGGGGCGCGGCCCGTTCGACCCCAAGGGGCGGCGAATCGATCCTTTTAGACAGCGGCAACCCAGCTCATCGCCGCCGCCGTCCTGCTCCCCGGAGCCGCCGCCTTGTGGTATCCATCTCCATGGCTGAAACCTGCTTTCCCTTCACAAATGGATCCCGATTGCTAAGGTTTGGTGGCCGAGCTCTAACGGCGCTACTGTCCGTGACGACGATGCCCGGCGCAGACGACGCAGATAGTACGGGTAGCAGCGGCATTGCCGGCATCTTCGTGAGCAAGATGGACGCAGTTGCCTGGAGATGGCAGGAAGCCAATGAACTCGCCGTCGGCCATGACGAACTCAGGAGTAGTAGAAGCCTCTAGCTAGCAGGATTTGAAGGGGCGGTTCTGACTCGGGGATCAGCGGTTCACACCAAGTATTAGGGGCGGGTTGACCCTTAACCACCTGTTTCGCATAAGGGATCGCAGGGTCACGAAAAGGTTCGCCCCGATCCGCTCCCTTTGCAGGCCTAGCAAGGACGCCACGGCGGCGGCGGCGTCGTTCAAGATGCGCTGACGCGGGTTCACCTGGTGGTACTACATGGGATCAAAGAAGATCTTTTTTTTTTCTTCGAAAGACGGGATCAAAGAAGATCGATTGGATGCAAGAAGCAGTGGATCGATGGTTGCATTGGGTTCATCCATGGTTGATCAGTTAGCCAGTACTACTACCTATATATATAGATCCTTGTTTTGGCGGTGTACAGTTCTATTCTTCCATTTTCTTAGGTTGCCTGCTAGCACATCCAGATCTTCCTCTTCAGATTGTCAAGGCAATCTTCCACATGAGAAACACCTAACAAGCCTTAAGGAAAATTGTTGCAATCCTCACTGAAATTCTTAACAATCATATCGCTGCAGCAACAGTCCCATGGATTGCCACAGAAAACAAAGAAAATAGCCTCAATAGGGGCAGTCTTTCACAAAGGATTCTTTAGACCAATCAAATGATGTTATTACAATAAATTCGAGAATAATGGTGACTAATCTAATATGCATTTGATTCTCACATGTTTAGCACCAAAAAGAATAGGCAACAGCTGAGATTTCAGCAATGAAGGTCCTAACTATTTCCCAAAAAAAAAAACAGAAGTTTTCTATGCAAAGGATGATATCAAACACCATGGTTCGCTATAACCACGGGTTTCTTAAGTATTTGGGAAACTGTGGTTTACAAAACTTGATAAACAAGACTTGATTGTGAAATTGTGGTTTACTAAACTTTCACATTTTGAACACACTAGTTCAACATTTTAAAAACATTATTTCAACAATTTATCTAATTTGATGAAGTATGTTTTACAAATGTTGAACAGAAGTGTTGAACGCATTTTTTAAAAAAAGCATGAAATCTGAAAATAATATATTTAAATCAGTATATTACAGATCAGAACATAAAAAAAAGGGAGCGTTAAAAAGACGTATGTGCTGTGGTGTATGGCTAATGGGCGCATTGATGGGCTGTTTGTGTTTCAGAATTTCTTGTTGTCATGTGGCCGGCACAGCTCGGGAAGCCGCCTTGCGTGCCTTCCAGATGTGTGCTTTCAGGTCTTCACTGCAAAAGACTTTCTTAAGACCCACAACTCGGCCCCTAGTGTTGAGGCCCCGCAAAAGGAACGGCGAGGCTCCTGCCCCTCCGTTGTCCGCCTACTTCCTTTTGTTGACCTTGAAGCTGACAGGGGCAAATGCCCCCCCCCACCCCTTTCCCAGAGTTGACATGCTCACTTGAATCAGAAGGGAATAACGTTGAAACAAGGTTGGTCAGCATTATGATCAGTAGGCACCAGTAATATTTTAATTTCTCCACTTCTAAAATGGCTGACCAACTTCGTCAGATCGTATTTTCACCATCGGTCTGCACGCCCGTAATTTCTTCCCTCTGAGCCTTTCGTGATGAAAACAGAATCGCATCAAAAACAGAGTTCAGTTGTATTCTCATATGTGATGAAACTTCATCCCCTGGTTAAGTTTCGTTAAGATAAGAAAGAACGTCCCCAAGCAGTTGGTGCCAACGAATCGGATCACAACTACTCCAGGTTGTAGTCTCCAAGTTCGGCGTGAAGGGCTCGACGTTGTGCACAAGCGCGCAGCCCTAGCCCGACGTTGAATTACCTTGATTACCTTGGTTTCCGTCAGATCAACCAAATTGGCCTTGTTGACCATGATGACCCGGCAGCTTTCATGTTCCAGGATGCAGTGATTGAGGGGCTCAAACGCCGAGGAGGCGGTCTGCTAGGAGAACGCGTGAATTTTTTACGGCAAGAGTTAGCGGAGGCACGATA
The DNA here is from genome assembly GCA_007726485.1 of Eragrostis curvula. NCBI lineage: Eukaryota > Viridiplantae > Streptophyta > Magnoliopsida > Poales > Poaceae > Eragrostis > Eragrostis curvula. Next base: position 54,574,916 of record CM017439.1, read on the forward strand.
TGCGGGCGTTGTGGACCTACGAGGTCGACGAGGGAAAGCCGGGTGCGGATCGCGCATTCGGCGGCGGCCATGTGGTCACTTCGCAGAGACCTCACACGGCTGCGCTCAGGCAGCGCGACAGGGCCTCCTACGCCGACGCGGATGCAGCCAATGGCGATCGAGGCGGGACTCGTGGTTCAAAAGGAAACAACGTTGAAGCCTTGGACGAGAGGGTGACAAATAAGCAATCTAAACTAAAAGCTGGGCAGTGACCAACCTAGCAACAAAGCCATGAAGGTGAGAGGAATGAAGGCGAGCAAGTGATGCGTGAAGGTAGGAGCCTTTGCACGAGGGGACGAGAGCGCCACTTTTGTCTACGATACTAGTACTTGGTTGGAAAACGATTCGAGAAGTGAGAACTAGAGACGAAGGGTGCTCATGTGCTTATTTTCATGCCAACAGCCTTCTATCTATCTGGAGAGACTTTGAACAAAGGGAAATGTGAGAACTTGAAATTCTTTATTCAAAGGCTTGACTTTTTACGCCAACAGCCTAAAAAACCACTCTTCAATGGATTGTATACTTTTTTATTTTACAAAATTTCTCTAAGTTCGTGGTTGAACTTAACTGAAAATTCAACCTACTATTAATGTGGGTATTTCTGTTTCCAAAGTAAGATCCGGAACGGATAACAAGCTGGCACCACAACCAGTTGAGCAACGTGATGAACAACTGAACCGGGCAACGGGCTAGGATGACAACCAGCTGGGCGTCGTGATGAGTAGGTGAGGGATTTGACTGTGGGAGAAAGTATATATACATTTATTACAAGTTTACAAATTGAGCAATGTGACGAACAAGTCAGCCGGGCAACGGGCTGGGATGACAACCAGCTGAGCGTCGTGATGAGCAGGTGAGGGACATGACTGTGGAAGAAAGTATATATTTATTACAAGTTGACAAATCGCATACAATTGTTGTTATATGCGAAAACAATCAACTGAAACTAATAATGATAAAAAATAATGATGATAAAAGTTAACAATAATTGATAAGACATTCAATATAACACAATACTAACCGCGCAAATGTGGGGGGCGTCATACTAGTTAGTTACAAAAGAACTTGGGATATCTAGCTGCAAGCAGTCGAGGTAATAGTGCAACACGATGAAATGCGCTCAGAGTCAACAACCCCCGCCTTAATATAAGAACCAGAATCGAGATTTGTGTCCAACAACACTAGGTTACCAACCAACATAATCTGCAATAAAACGGAGTAGGAGCACCAATATTGTATGTTCAAGCCGACCTTTTCTATAATCTCACGACGAAATCATTAAAGCACAAAGGGATAGAGATCACTCTATGAATTTGATAACACACTGCTAATCAAAGGGGGTTCAATTTTATTATAAAAGTTTTGAGAATATAATAGCTTAGATATAACAGGTATCTATACTAGGAACACTCTCCAAACTAGGAGTGAAATGGCACTTAAGTTCCGCTATGATAAGCTGGCTAGGTGAAAGGAACACCCTCCAAAAACTGCTTCAATCTCCCTAGCTCTTCAACCATTATTTCATAAGGGAAAAAAAATGAAGAGCTGTCGTTTGTTGGAGGTAAAAATCTGACTTGATCATATTTTCGAACATATGCATTTTTTTTTTGAAGCAAGAACATATGCATTATGCTTGTTGAATCTTTTTGACTGTCTGCTGCGTGTAACCCCTTAGAACTTTGCTCTGACTGTACTGTCAGTTTGTAATGAACCAGCCGTTGCCTATTCCATGTAGCCCGTCTCCCTTTCGTCCAGTGGCATGTTGTGAACTCCGTTGTGAGTAAATTTTAGTAAAAATATGTAGCATTTCGTTAGTATAAAGTTGGCATCTAAATCAGTGTGTCGATGGATAATGAAAATCTGAGGGACTGCTTGATCATCCTCGTTTTTTGATTTTTCGGGATAGTGGGATGTACGTATGTATGCTCTCCTCTACGATGCGAAACCTATACAGAGTCGTGCCTTTATCTCCTAGCTACTCCTACATGTTTTCCAACCACAGAGTTATAGTGGAGTGACTACTGAGAGTGATCAGTCAACCATCCTGGGGCCCGCGTGTGAGCCAGTAGTACCAACCGCGGGGCCGGACGGAGCTAGCTAGCACCGCACAGGCGACACGTCCACACGATCGATCCCCACCCAGCTCTTCTTCTCGATCTCCTCTTTGCCCCAGTCGTGTTTCGCCATTCCTCAAGGAGACCACGCACGCGATCGATGGACTGCATCTTCTGCGTGGTGGCGTGCATCGTGCTCCCGGGCGTTGTCGTCTACCTGATCGTGATTTGCCTCGGCGACGTGGAGAAGGGGGAGACGGTGAAGCGGCTTCCGGCGTGCCTGCACGTGTTCCACGAGCAGTGCATCGACCTCTGGTTCCACCGGCACGGCCGCTCCACCTGCCCGGTCTGCCGGTGCAAGTGCAACAACGCCTTCGCCGCGCCGCTGCCGGCGCAAATGGTGTGAGTGACCCCTCTCTGTTTTCGTTCTTGTGAGGAACAAATCATTCAGGACGGACGTACAAGGGATAAAAGAAGGTCGGATGCAAGCAGCAGTGGAGGTTGATGGTTCAGTTAGCTGGTGGTACATATATACTAGATGCTAGTTTTGGCGGTATACAGACAGCTTAATTTGTTCTTCCATTTTCTTAGCTTGCCTGCTGCCACATCTAGATCTATAGTCTTCCTCTTAAGACTGTCGTCGTTTCATTCATGAAACTAGCTAGAGGTAATGATAATAGTAACTAAAGAGTTAAACTGCACGGATTGATGAACATATCTGCCTAGTAGTTCAACGAGCATACTTATGTACTAGTAGTAAGGCATCGAACGATGATTTGCAGTCCATCGATTTAGCTCACCTCAGCGCCTTCATTTCACAGAGTGAGAAAATGACCACTGCAGAGAGTTGACAACGAGTACACGGACGAGACGCGTCCGCCGTAGCAGTGCCAGACATTTCACTGCATGCCATGTGGCCCACGGATCTGCATACAACGGACTGACAAAGGGGCGACGAGCCGATTCACAAGTAGAGAAGCTGGAGCGGTTAAAAACCAAGCGAGCGACAACATGTCACGACTCATGATTCCAACGTTAGTGGCGCTCCGTGTCCATCGTTTCTTCTTGATACATGGATGGAAAGATAACTGTACTGTATCCATTTTTCCTTGATGAGTGTCGATTGATCTCGCGTCTGTACTGTACCGTGCTAGCAGCAGCGCAGCGTGGAGCCGGTGCTCTGACGATGGATAATGCCGGTCGTCTTGAGTCTCGTCGTGAACAGCTAGCTAGCGACCTGGTTTGACGTACGGACAACCTTTCCCATTTGTTCGCGGGGTCATCATTTGTGCCACGTTGGGCACCGTCTGGTGTTTTGTGCAGTAGCATGCACGTGTAGGGAAGGGGCGGAAGGCCCTACCTACGTGCGTGTGATGTACCAAAGACGTGCTTGCTTGGAACCGGATGTCTTGAGTGACCGCGTCCACTCTGAGGCCTAAGTGATATGTCTTGAATGACACTCGGCACTAGTAGTAACGCTGGCTGGCTGGCTGGCCGAGCCCTGCAGACAGTACTACGTACGTGGGACGCACTATCGCGGCGAACGCCTTGGGCCTTGGCGCCGCGCCTCACCTGAACCTCAGGTGGCATGCAAGCGCACATGACGCTCCCTGACCGCGCCCTGGACCGGCTGGAACCGCCCGTATATATGCTTGCCTGCCCCTACGACGGGGCCTTGGCATGCGCCTCATGCCGCAGCCGGCGGGGTACACGGAGCGCCCGTACAAGCTGGTCCCGACTCGAGGCAGCAAAACGACGCCATGCATGGGCGCGACGCCGAGGCATATGCATATGCGTGCCAATCATCGCTGTGTGCCTGTGCCGGCCGGCCGTGGTAGACACCAGGACACGTCTGCCGGTGTGCTCGCGCCCATCGCCATAATCCGCCCGGTGGCTACCCATGCACGGGCGTGGTCGCAATGCGTTCGCGCGCACTAGTCCGAAGCAGACGCACATCTTGAGGACGTCAAACACCCCGTACGTCCGCAGTCGGTTCCGGCGTCTAAGGTAATCATAGACGATGGTCCGTCGCCTCGTCGTCATTCCTCGCCACGGTAAATGGTAATCGTGCACGTGCTCCGCTCTTCACACCACATTGCCGTAGTTGCCGATCGACTTGCTTCACAGCTGAAAACTGAAACCAGGCCCGCTCGATCGACTTTCTCTATGACGCGGAACCTACGTACAGAGTTTTTCTCCTTATCTGCTAGCATAGCTGTACAAGTATGTTCAGTAACCACACAGAGTTATTGAGCCTCCCTGTGCAGATTCCCCCTATTTGTTGATTCGTTTTGGCATCGTCTGATCCCGACGAGCCCATGCTGGAGCAGTACATGGAGTGAGAGTGAGGAGCAAAAGTTCCGGGACCCGCGCGTGTGAGGCAGTACCACCAACTGGCCGGCCGGAGCACCGCCAAGAGGCGACACGTCCACACGGTTTCCAGACTTTCCACCGCAGCTCTTCCTCTCTCTCTAGCCTCCCTCGATCGAGAGTTGCGCCGGCCATTTACTCAAGGAGATCGATCTCGCACGCAACACCAACATGGGCAGCTTCTTCCGCGCGATCGCTCTGGCCGTCGCCCACGCGGCGTGCGTCGCGCTCCCGGGCGCGCTCGTCTACGCGATCGTCCGGATGGCCTCCTCGTCGCCGCAGCAGCACGTCCTCGCCACCGCCGCGCTCTCCGTCGCCCTCGTGTTCTGGGTCGGCACCTGCTCCGTGTACTACGTCCGCGTCTGCGCCGAGCTGGTCCCGTGGTCCGCGCTGGGGCGCTGCCTCCCGTGCCGTCGCCGGGGACGGCAGCTCCCGGGCGCCGGCGCCATGCCGCAGTACGCGGTGCGGAGGCCAGGAGGCCACAGCGGCGGCGGCGACGTGGACGCGCTCCCCCGGGAGCCGCCGGCGCGCCTCGTCGGAGCGCGGGTTAGAGACAACGACGACGACGACGACGGCATCGTCCCGGCGCACGAGCAGCAGCGGGGGCCGGACGACGACGGCGGCGGCGAGTCCACGTGCTGCGCGATTTGCCTCGGCGAGCTGGAGAACGGGAAGCGGCTGCCAGCTTGCCAGCACGAGTTCCACGCGCCGTGCATCGACCTCTGGCTCCACCGGCACGGCCACTCCACCTGCCCGGTCTGCCGCTGCAACGCCATGGCCTCGCCGCGCCGCTGCCGGAGCAAGTGGGCGCGTCTTTTTGCCTGTTTCTCTTTCCGTTGCTGTACGTGACTGCTCGAGGAACAAATCGTTCAAGACGCACGGACGCGGGTTCATCTGGTCGTACTACAAGGGATCAAAGAAGATCGATCGGATGCAAGAAGCAGTGGATCGATGGTTGCATTGGGCTCATCCGTGGCTCAGTTCAGTTAGCAGTACTACTACCTACAGATTCTTGTCTTGGCGGCCGGTGTACAGTTTTTTCTTCTTCCATTTTCTTAGCTTGCCTGTTGGCTGCTGCCACATCCAGATCTTTCCCTTCAGAATGTTGTTTCATCCATGAAATTAGAGGTAATGGTAATCGAAGCTAAAGACTTTTAACACTGCACAGCTGATTGATGAACATGCCTGTGTAGTTCAGCCATCTCCCAAACGAGTTATCTTCAAACAATGAACAGACCAGTGTACTCCTACAGTAGCCAGTAGGCATCAATGACTTGCATGCAGTCCATCGATTGTCACCGGCCGATTTCTGCGTCCAGGGGAGGAGCACGTACGACGCGAGCATCAGACAGAAACCTCCGCGACAAAGGCGTTGCCTGTCTCTGTGTCGTCGTTCGCGTCTTTCTTGCTTCTGCAGCTGAGGGCTTCAATTGATTAGCCGCTGCTGATGATGTTTATTGATGGTACGGCCAGGTAATAGAGGAGACTCTGATTCCATCAGGCACGGTCTCCGAAGAACAGCAACAGGTTGCGGGTGCGGGATAGCTTGTCTTCACGATTGTACCTATCCACGCTGGCTGCTATCTGGCCTTGTGTGCAGTAGCATGCACGTGCAGGGAAGGCCCATCCCTAGTTGTGATGCTCGGTCCACACACAAGGGTGAGGCAGGCAGGGCCGGCCCCGAGATTTCGGAGGCCCGGTGCAAGATCGTCGTTGGTGGGCCCCCTTTTTTATCGTATGCAATTTTTACTTAAAACAATTTATGTTGCACCGTTAATATTTTACCCCGTCAAAGAAAATTAGACACATAAGTATTTGTATCACTTTAAACAAAAACCTAAGGTGTAGCCAGATTCTAGAGGAAAAATGATACAAAATTCAAGTTGTCTATATGCATGCCGCATGAACCTAGCTTTCAGCTTGGCCTTGCACTTCATTTCTATCCATCTTGATATTTCTTCATGACCCAGTTATGTAATATGAGAATGAGATTTTTTTAGCACAATATGAGAATGAGATCCACCGAAAAAAATATGAGAAAAATGGGATGAAAAAGAAACAAAGAAAATGTATGACGCAGCCCTCGTCATTAAAAGAAAAAAATTGACGCAATTGGGTGATGGCCAAAAACTACACTCTTACCTCTGCCTGATGGGCCAGAAGGCCACCGGATTCCTCCACGCGCTAGCAGGCCACGAATAAAATGATTATGAAATAACAGCAGCCCGGTAGCCCAAAAAACTGTTCGCTTTATCTTCTTCCTTCAGTTCAGTTACCATCGAGCTCCATCCATGGCGACGCAGCCAGGCGAGCAGCTGAATAGCCTACGTTGCTGCATCTCCGCAGGGGCCCCCTGGCTTTCGGAGGCCCGGTGCGTCCGCACAGCACCGCCTCAGGGCCGGGCCTGGAGGCAGGGCCGGTGCTATGTGTGGGGGCAAGTGGAGCACTCACATGGCATAAGTAATGTAGACACACATGAGTCCATTGTCGGTCAGCCCATCACGGTCATTGCCTAGCAGCCGCAATACGTGCATACAGATAGACGCATACGTCGATCAATTCGTCATGCACAGCCGCCAACTAAGCCGCTGTCGCAATACCTCTGCAATTGCTGATCGGTGATCCTTTGCGGCTCTGCGACTGCGCTCGCTGTCGAGGAACGTCTCCCGCACCCATTTTTACTATGGATATTTAGGACCCAAGAAATTTTTTATATAAGAGGGACTGTCATGTGGGGTTGCAAGGACACTTCTGCAAGACACGTGAGGCTGCTTACGTGTCACATAACATGTGAGCCCATAGTCTCACGTGGCCAAAATCGATACGCATAGTTGATGGAGTTTGCGCATCTAGTTTCTTAATCAGGACGTATCCGGTTTTACAATCCGCGAACCTGGTTTGTATCATAGCGTACCTGGTTTTATAATCGGGTACAAAAACAAGTAACACACACTTTGTTTTGAACTCAGAGGCGTAACAAGCACTTTGTTTTGTAATCAAGACACCCGGTTTTGTAATCGGGATAGAAAAACAAGTAACCCTTGATATATAGACGATGGGTGCAAAATGTGATTTACTCTTTCTCGAGCCCATCATCACTCCGTTCCGTTTCCATTTCGCCGTTGACCCAGCATCTACCTCAAAACCTATATTCCACTCGCCAGCGGGCTGCTCGCTGGCGATGGCACCAGTCCTACCTGACCCTGATGCCACGGCACCACTGGGCTTGACGGACCACCTCCTGGAGAAGGTCTTCGTCCAGATCGGTACCCACGCCGACCTCATTCGCGCCTTCGCCGAGTGCACGACCTTCCACCGCCTCATTACCAACCCCACATTCCTACGCCGCAACTACCGCACCCTCCACCCGCCGTTGTTCCTTAGCTTCATCGGCGGAGTGGATTTGGGGGGTCCGGGTGCCTGGGAAGAAAGTTGTCTATCTCTGTCGTCCGCGTCTTTCTTGCTTCTGCAGCTGAGGGCTTCAAATGATTAGCCGCTGCTGATGATGTTTGTTGATAGAGGAGACTCTGGTTCCAACAGCCACGGTCTGCCAAGATTGAACAACGACAGGTTGCGGGCGCGGGGTCGCTTGTCTTCACGATTGTACCTACCCACGCTGGCTGCTATCTGGTCTTGTGTGTAGTAGCATGCACGTGCAGGGAAGGCCCATCCCTAGTTGTGATGCTCGGTCCACACACAAGGGTGAGGCAGGGCCGGTGCTATGTGTGGGGGCAAGTGGAGCACTCACGTGGCATAAGTAATGTATTTGATGGCCCAGGTTCAATGTTCATTCAGCAAGCTAGCAATCATTAGCCGTCAGCCATCACGGTCATTGCCTAGCAGCCACAATACATGCATACAGATAGACGCATACGTTGATAAATTCGTCGCGCACAACCGCCAAAGAAGCCGTCGTCGCCATACCTCCGCAATTGCTGATCGGTGATTCTTTGCGGCTTTGCGCTCTCCGTCGAGGAACGTCTCCGGCACCCATTTTTACTACGGATATTTATAACACCCAAGAATTGTTTTTTATATAAGAGGGACTCACATGTGGGGTTGCGAGAACACCTCTGCGAGACGCGTGGGGCTGCCTACGTGTCACCTAACATGTGAGTCCGTAGGCTCACGTGGCCAAAACCGCTCGAAGGGGAAACAAAATCGGTAGGCATAGTCTATGGAGTTTGCGCACCTGGTTTCTTAATCAGGACGTACCCGGTTTTGGTTTTGTATCAGAGGGTACCCGGTTTTATAATCGGGGTACAAAAACAAGTAACACACACACACACCTTGTTTTGTACTCAGAGCGCATAACCAGCACCTTGTTTTGTACTCAGGGCACCCGGTTTTGTAATCGGGATAGAAAAACAAGTAACTCGTGATAGATGATGGGTGCAAGATGTGCTTTACTCTTTCTCGAGTCCATCATCACTCCATTCCGTTTCCATTTCGCCGCTGACCCAGCATCTACCTCAAAACCTCTATATCCCTCTCGCCAGACAGGTTGCTCGCCGGCAATGGCGCCGGTCCTACCCGACCTCGACGCCACAGCGCCACTGGGGCTCACGGACCACCTCCTGGAGAAGGTCTTCGTCCAAATCGGTATCCACGCCGACCTCATTCGCACCTCCGCCGCGTGCACGACCTTCCGCCGCCTCATTACAACCCCCGCATTCCTACACCGCTACTACCGCACTCTCCACCCGTCACTGGTCCTTTGGCTTCATCGACGGAGCAGATTTGGGGGGTGCGTGTGCCTGGGAAGGAAGTTCGTGCGGCGGCTGGGGAAAAAGGCAAGCACAGCGAGCACAAGCGTGATGTCGACTGCAGGAGGAAAGAGGAACGAGGCAAGGTGCAACCATGCGATTTCTCTTCTGTAATAGAAAACAAAAATAAGGTGGAACAACTAGACAGAGGATTTTCTACATATATTTCTTAACACGTGAAAAATATGAGTACTCAATGTACCATAATACAAAAATATATATAGTTTAAGCCAGAAGGAGGAATATAGTGCATGGCAGGGCGCCACAGTGCATCGTAACCTAGGTTGGTCCCTGACTAAAGATACAATACATCTCTGTTTCCTTATTTTTGTGTGTGTGTGTGTGTGTGGGGGGGGGGGGGGGGGGGGGGGGGGGACCTATGTTCCTAAAAACTGACGACGCCAGCTGCATTGCCACAATAAAGAATTCAGAGAATCCTTCTTTAAAATTGTGGAAATCAGGATCATGATATTGATAAATATTGGTGGCGAGGTTTTCTGGTTCAAAGTCATTATCAGATTCATTGCTCCCAGACATATTGTTGCCTAACTTCTTACTGAGGGAAATGTAAGTGTCCAGAGTAACTGAGCAAATTTGCCTCATCGAGGTCAGCAGGCAGACATAAGGAGTCGAGTTGCATAATCCTCCTAGGACATGTTCTTTGGTGCCTGATGAAGAAATTTATGTTCTTGGATTATCCTTTTCATTTCAACTTGTCCAATAAAATGGTATTATGTGTGAAAATCGAAGTAACTCCGTTGAAGGTATATCAAATGGGGATTTGTCCTTAGCTGCCGTAAATAAGCCAAAAAACCGAAAATCCTAACCAGAGGTGTAACAGTGGCACCGCCCTAAGCTGACATGTTTGACAAGAGTTCCAACTTTGAAAACATGACAAGAATAGCGTCTGGAGCTGGAACACGAACCGAAGGCGGGAATGGTCGCTGCTGGAGCTCGGGTCAGGGATGGCCAAGGAAGCATCTTCGAGCTCGGGTGCAGCGTCGGCACTCGGCGTATGGGGCGAGGGCGGAGCGGATTTGGAGGGTACATGTGCCTGAGAAGGAAGTTCGTGCGGCGGCGGCTGGGGAAAAAGGCAAGCAGCCAAGCACAGCGAGCGCGAGCGTGATGTCGATTGGAGGAGGAAAGAGGAACGAGGCAAGGTGCAAACGTGCGATTCCTCCTGTGCAATAGAAACAAAAAGGAGATGGAACAACTATAAAAAAAAGATTTTCAACATACTTCTTAACAACTGAGAAATATGAGTACTGACTAATGTAACATAATAGAAAAATTATATAGTTAAAGCAGGAGGAATTTATTGCATTTTTCTTCTTTGTGTGTGTGTGTGTTTGTGTGTGTGTGTGTGTGTGTGTGTGGGTCATGGCCGGGTACTACCCAGTTTTCCTAGAAACCGACGACGTTGCGTTGTCACAATCAAGAATTCAGATAATCTTTCTTCAAAATTGCAAAATAATCAGGATCAGGATATTCATAAATATTGGTGGTGTCGTGGTGAGGCTTTCTGGTTTAAACTCACCATCAGATTCATTGCTCTTAGACATATTGCTGCCTAACTTCTTACTAAGAGAAATGTAAGTGTCCAGAGTAACTGAGCAAATTGCTTCATCGAGGTCAGCAGGCAGACATAAGGTGTCGAGTTGCAAAATCCTCGTGGGACATGTTCTTTGGTGCTCGATGAAGAAATTTCTCTTCTTGAAATATTCTTTTCATTTCAAGTTGTCCAATAAAATGGTATTCTGTGATAAAATTGAAGTAACTCTGTTGGAGGTATATTAAATGGGGATTTGTCCTTATTAGCTGCTGCAAATAAGCTAACAAAACCTGTAATCCTGACCAGAGGTATAACAGTTGCACCACCCTTAGCTGACATATTTGACAAGAGTTCCAACTTTGAAAACGTGGCAAGAATGGCGTCCTGAGCTAGATCACTAACCGGAGGTGAAAATGGTCGCTGGAGCTCGGGTCAGGGTCGGCCAGGGCAGCATCCTCGAGCTCGGGTGTGTCGTCGGCACTCGGCGTACGGAGCGGGGGCGGAGCAGATTTGGGGGGTGCGGGTGCCTGAGAAGGAAGTTCGTGTGGCGGCAGCTGGGGAAAAGGCATGCGCATCGAGCGTGAGCGTGATGTTGACTAGAGAAGAAAAGACGAACGAGGCGAGGTGCAACCGTGTGATTTCTCTTTCGTGTCGTGCCGTGCTGTGACGTCGCAAACGGTAGAGGCGGAGGCCGGAATGCTGCTGCTCTCGACCTTGATGCCTTGATGGTGACATGTCGGCATTGTAGTTCTTCACGAGCGGTCACCATGAGGTGAGGCAGGAAAGAAGAGGTTCGTCGGCTGTGTAGCAAATAAAACAAGAAGAAAAAAGAAAGAAAATCGAGCAAAAAGAGGATCGTAAACCAAACAAAAAAATTAAAATCAAATCAGGACGAAATTTAAAAGCAAACAGAGCGTTTTTTTCGGCGCTCTCTCGTTTCTTACTGTCACGATTCGCACGACACCCCCCGTGCACACCCCTCCCACTTCTCCATATTTGTTGTGGTGATCGCATATCGCGCACTGACTCCCAATTCTCCCTGTCACGTTGTGCAAAGGCCCTCTTCCCTGCTGGACGTCGCGTGTTGTCTTGCCCTCTCGACTCGTGTCGCGCGTGCCCTCTCGCTTTTCCTTGTTGCACATCGCCTCCCCTTCTCCCTACCACGCCGCCCTACCATGCCGCCGCGTCTTCACACGATCAAGGTCTCTCTCTCTCTCTCTCTCTCTCTCTCTCTACCACGGCTGCAGGTAGAACGCGTCCTGCCCCCATGACCGGTCGTCCGGTCACCGTGCCGTGCTGCAATGTCGCCGAATCTACGGGCGAAAGGTAGAGACTGAGGCCGGATTGCTGCTGCTCTCGACTTTTGGTGATGACGCGGCGAGACACGTGGAGGGCGGTGCACTTGGTGCCCGCGATCATATATTCGGCAAGAGGCGCCACGCGACGATGCACACACGGATTCGGTTTCCTGCTTGGGCGCCAGCAAGGCGCAGCGGCATAGCATTGAACAACTGGCGTGGCGGCAGGGATCCGTGAGGACCGCTGCCTAAGGGCACACGACGCGTAGCCACGCAAGTGGACGACACGTTCACGATGCTCACGCACGCTAGCGGCGCTTGGCCAAACTCATCCTGCGCCTGTTCGGCCGTGACACCGGTCGTGGCCAAGAATGCGGCGCTGCTGGAGACCTACGAGATCACTACCACTCTCTGGAGCTACGCGGAAAGGAGAGCTGACGATTGACGAAAATAGGCTAAAGGAGCACAGGCTCCAGGCTGCAGCCAAGCAGAAAACCGTAGTAGATGCGTTACGTGTCACTGTATTACACTCTTTTGGAAATTAATAAAGGAAGAAAATGAGAGTTCACTCAATTTTTGCAGGAATCAATACAGTCTCTGTAATTGGGTGATATTCCAAACAACGCCAACACTGGGATGCAGATCGATCGAATCCTCTTGTGCACAATGACACAGTGCATGATCAGAACGGCGATGTTTTGACGGGCGGCTGGGTATAGTGCAACGATGATTTGATGAGCTAGGCAGTACAAATCCAAGTTATCTAGTAGGTGCGTAGGAAGAGTGAACTGCATCGGAGACCAACAACTGCCGGTGACGAGTTCATCACGTGATATGGCTGCGTCTTCCAGATCGACTGCACCGCCAAGAGTATCGACATGCAGCAGCGGCCAGCCGACACCGTCGCAGTTAGATCATTGTCACAACGTGCCCCGCTTCAAAGCAACCAAATTACATAAAGGGAAAACAAAGTTCTAGGAAACCGATACACAAGAAATTCTAAGTACAGAATAGGAATCCAGCAGATAGAAAGGTACGCATATGAGTTTCACAAGATCAGCCATCAGGAAAGTCCAGCAACAGGGATCAATCAAGTTTCTAATTTTTCTGGTATATACAGAAGGGCCATCATATTCTTTTAGAACACCAATGCTAATTCAGACATCCATCAATGTTAGAATACCTCATCATAGTGACATAATGCCCAGATGATGCTCGAATCTACTAATAAAAAGCCAGCATCAGCTTTGAACCACCTGGCATGGTTTAGAGAAACTAAAAATAATAATTTCACAGTGGGATCATGTACTTAATTCCTAAAAAGGAACAGTTCTTCCATATAGCAAACACATCTATTCCAATACCTACGCCTTTGATAAATTCAATGTAAATGTACTAAATTTTGCCGTTAGCATTCTAGAGTGTCACATAGACTTTAAAGTTTACTGAAACAAATTTTGTTTACCAGGTGTTTGATACTATGCCCACAACATAACTTTTCCTGTATGTCCGGCCTTCATACTACTAGTTAGTCAAGTCGAGGCCGTGCTGCAGAACAGTGAGGCCCGTGCCTCTCGGTCAGCCGCCCGCGTCAACGGATTTCCCGTTGTTGTCGGCACGGCATGAGGAGCGGCGCTGCAAGGCTTTCAGATCGCGGTGGAGGCGGGCTTTCAGATCCTCACTGCAAAAGAGTTTCTAGAGATACCCTGTTGTTGGAGATTGAACCTGAAAAGGGCCAATGCCCCCCCCCCCCCCCCCCCCCCCCCCCAAACACCCCCCCCCCCCCCCCCCCTAGAGTTGACATGCTCACTTGGATCAGAAGGGAATGACGTGGGCAATAAGAATGTGTGGCCGACGTTGAGGAGAGAGCTCACACGCTCGTACGGCATTCGAGAAAAACGATGTTGCATTGTTTTCCTTTGTGGCCAACGGTAGGAGATGCGGACACGGTCTCAACGGACCCCAAACGTCAGTGAGATACTTGTTGAACGAGGAAAGAGAAGTGCTAAGAAGCTGTTCTCAAGAGTTGGGCCGAAGCCCTACGACGCCGCAACTACTTTCGGTCATCAAAAGAGGAGTGCCAAGATGCACTATTTGTTAGTGCCTCTGCTTTATTTTGTACAATATGGCTAAGCATGAATGATATCGTCTTTGACGACATTCCACTTAAAACTCCTCCAAAATTGTGATCAAGACAAGGAATTGATAAAGTTGGAGTGTCGTAGATTGGAGACTTAGTAATAGGATGGAGATTTAGTAATAGGATTATCTCTTAAACATGTTTGTCATCCAAACTATCAGTGTTTTATTCTTCTATCATGTTGTGTGTGGAAGATAGAAGAGCTGCAAAGTTTGTAATGATTGGCTCTAGCTTCTTCATGAGGTAAAGGCCGGGACATCTTTTTTTCCCAACATCTAAAAAAAAGCCGGGTAAACCACATTTCCATGCCTTGCAAACGCATTTCTGCTCACCATTTTCAGTTCTTGGTTTCTCCATTCCATGATGTTCATCCTAATGCTGCGTGTGCAGGAGGACCCCTTTGAGTCATAGTCGGATCATTGAGAGAATACCTGCGCTAATTTCCATTGTACATGTAGGATCTGGCAGCATCTGTGCATGGTGAATTGGCATATGTAATCTCTTATTCATCCACTTATGTCCTGCAAAAGAATAATCATCACTTTTTAGAAATAGTTTGTACATGCCAATGCAAATGTCCTTGTTTTCTATAACGAGAAATCCTTTTTTCTTACTTCGCCGCGTGTTCAGTTGATCCAATACACAAGCCAAGCGAAAACGTTCAACTTGTGCACACTTTGAATTCTAGATCCTATTGAGCGATTGTGGTGCATGTATGGTTTTTAGCACAAGATGGCATGGCCGTTATGCTCTGTAATCATTTCCCAGTACATCAGCTGCTTCTAACCTCTGCAGTGCGATGAATTCCTCATGCTCTTGTTGCGATAGGGAACGTAAGAAGAAAGATCGTGCAGAATCAGTTTGTTGCTTTTGACAATGCACAATACTCAGCACATATACTTTTTTAAAAACAAAAAGTTCAGCGCATATACTTGCAGCAACAAAGGAGTTATAGATGAGTGAGAATCCCAGTAACATCATAAATAACAAACTGGGTCATAACGAACAAGGCAGCAGTTTACAGAGTAGAAGCAGAGCAGAGCAGAGCCTACTGGATGTAAATATTACCGCTCCATATTACACACAGAACCAGAATAGTTCACACAGGCATATGAAATTGCCCGCCATCTTTTTATTAAATAAATGAACCTCAAACTGGGAGCAAACCAAATAACTGCTTGGGTTAATAAGGCAGCAACATTTCACAGTATGAGATCCTAGGCTCAGATAGCGTAAGGCCAAACATTTACTAGTTCACGAAAGGAAACGATGAGATCCATGGATGCAACAAGGGGCAATTTCCTGCACCTCCATCTATCTTGCCGCAGTTGGTGAGAAACATAGAGCTACATCTCTGCATCAAGTTGACTTATCAAGCTTCCCAATAGTGTTTTGCCTTGCATTCCGCAGAATCGTTTTGTCAGCAGTGATGAAGAAGCCAGCAATACAGGCTGTCAAATAAACCAACAAAACGTTTAGAACGCCCATATCAGTTCAACTTTTTTCCATTGACTATGCATCACCAGGTATGACTTTGGGCTATTAAGATAATTTGTTAAAACATGCTCCCAAATACTGTGAACCCCATTTGGCTAATTTATCAATCACAGCTATATTGCCAAGCCAACTAAAACATTTCTTTTTAAATCAAAGATAATAAACAGTCAAAGATAATTACTTCCACTTGTTTATCACCACCTTGAAATTGTTAATATAAACTGCAATAATCCTACTTATTGAATGCTGACAAGCTCTCTGTTGTGGATGTGCACATCAATAGTAATGAAAGAACAAACTGATTGGAAATATGTGAACAAGCTACGAACTTGTTCAAACACTTGACTAATCTAACACACTTTGAATCCATTAAAAGAGAACCAGTCTATGATAAACTAACATAACAAAGATCTGTTTTCCAGCTTGGCCATGCCTCTGGACCAGCACTGTGCCTTTGGTACTAAAATCTGATAAGCTTGTTTGAAAGCTGACAATTTATGAACCCCCCCCCCCCCCCCCCCCAAAATCTCATTACACATGCACGATTTTCCAAGTACCGGTATCTCATCATCAATCATAGTATCCAAACGAGACAAGGTGTCAGTATTTTATCACCGTTCCTGTTTCTCTCTTTTCCCTCTACAACATCACCAGGAAAACTGACGACAATAATCCAGCCCTTTTGGGGCAATACTATGAGCATTGAAGATTCCAAAGAAATATGCAATGGATGCATATTTTCCTTGTCATGAATGCCATGTCTCATGCATATATGTAAAGTTCTACTTCTTAATCTATATTATATGAAAATCATAAGAAACTGGAGAGAATCAGATATTGCAAGTGATAAGAGGGAGGTAGAACATGACCAAATGATGAGTCTCATGGAGAAAGATCTGAAGGACTTGAAATGAAGGGGTACAGATTCATCAGCGACATTTTCATTCATTCTTTATCTAAATCTTATCCAAGATCTAACATTATTTGTGACAGGGCGGCTCACTTTGTGAAGAGTTCTATTTAACAAGAAAATTTAAGTTGGTGTATAATCCTAGAATAAGAATGCAGGATAGTACAGTGTGTTGTATACTTGTTAAAGTTGCATTTCTTATGCATATAACAAGAAATAAGCTCTACTTATATGATTTCGTTATCTACATATTTCTACATTGTACCTCCATCGTACAACAATATATACACTGTCCATCAAATAGGCGATATAACCCACTGATTCAGTGAATGAGTAACACAGGTCCACTATTTAATCCACACTCAAGCAAACAGCAATACAAGATTAGTATGGTAATAGTCTTCAGTCATAACATAACAGCTACATTAATTAGCTCTGCAAGAATAGTTTACGGTAGCACGGTACCTGCCGATATGATGAGTGCTTGTGCGGTGTAGTTCAGATTAGCCTTAGCCCAAGGGAGGACGCGGCAACCAACCAACTGCAGGAAAAAAGGAGTTCTGTTCAATATAAATAAGAAATATATTCGAGCAAATGATTCTTATAATTCCATAATCTGATATATTGGAGAAGTTGTTAATAGGTTATCAGATGTTATTAAATGTGGACATAATTGATTGTTCGAACAAGTGAGGATACAGGAAAATGACACAATGTCTTATGTGAAACAATGGGCATAATTTCCTTGTAAGAAACTTCACATAAACTTGTGTACTGCTAGTAACAGAAAAATAACTACGCACCGTGGGAACCGCAACCACTGTACCGGCAATTGCAGCGTTCTTCGCTCCTAGTAGAACAGCCTCTGCAACAGGAACACTCAAGCAATTAGCATCAGAGACAGAAAGTGCATAACCAGGAATCGTCCTCAATTCCATCGGGCCAATACAAACAAACATGTCACTGCCAAAAAAAAATTGGCACCAAAATAACAAGAAGTAAACAAACTATCTATAAGTCATGATTAAGGAGAAACTGGGAATCCAGATTCGAGAGACCTAACAAAGCCTTTGCAGCTTCTCTACACGACCCCAAGCTTACATACACCAGTACAGAGAGGGACGGAAATCACATCTGTGGCTGATCCCGGGGGCCTCGCACCGCCCATCCACCCTAGAATGCCGAAGCATCACAGCATCTAGGTCCCCATTGCCACTTTCCCTGCGCAAGCACGGGAAATCTAATCTAGCATCACTTTGTCTAGTTGGACAGGATAATTCGCGTCGATTTCTGGGACCGAAGGGGGAATAGAGCGGGTGATGACTGATGAGGGTTTAAAGGGATGCTACCTCTGACGGCGGCGTTGGACTCCTCCTTGGGGGAGCGGATCAGGAAGCTCCTTGAGGCCATGGCTTTCTTCTTGCTCTTGGGATTCTGGTCGTCTTCCCGGCGTCGGCGGTGGTGGGCTGGTTAAAATGGCGATCGAGACTCGAGAGAGAGCAGCAGAGTTGATTTCCGCTGGGGGAGAAGTTGGAAGGAAGAAAGATCGGACACGACACGGGATCCATCCAGCACGTGGGTCATCAATCACATAGCAGCCCTGGACTACTTTTCCCAGTCACCGGCCATCCAAAGAACTGGGCTGGTCCAAACAGATCTTAACGGGCTGGGCCGAGGCAAGCTGAGAATAAAGAAGCCGCTTCTCTGTCACACGGATGTCCTTTTTTTTTTCTTTTCTTTTTTAGGCGATGTCGCACGGATGTCTTGGAATGGAAATGGTTGCAATTGCAAGTTCACCTCATGGCATGCGTAACAAAGCCAGCTGAATGTTGATCTTTTCTCGTAGGAGTACCTTGTTCTCCTTCTCGAGTCACCGTACAAGGATGTACCTAGCATCGTGTATCTCAAATCGAATCACCCCCTCATTTGTCATTTCTCTTTCCTACCTAGTCCCAACTCGTACCTGGTTGCCTCAAACAATATGTTGGGCTCAAATTTCATTGATCATTGGGATAGAAAAAGGTAGGAATTCGTACAGACTAGAGACTAAGATGGACGTGGCTTGATCATTAGGGCCCAATTTGCAATATGGCAACATAGAACCATACTACTTCCCGACTTTGGTATCCTTAGTTTGTCCCGAAATTAGATGGGAAAACCTTACGCAAAGTTTACGGCTGTATCCAAATCTGGACATTGGCAATTGCCAATTGGCACGAGGAGTGAGGACCAATACGCGGAAAAATGTTCATCGCCAAAAAAAAAAAAAGGAGTGGAAAATATGTTTGTAAACACCTTGGCCCAGCTGTCAGCCGGCGCTATCCTCGCGCCGTCCACGCGCCGCCGCAACTAGGAAGAAGCTTCCCACTCCTGCACGTTCTTGCTCGTGCTTCCTCTTCCCCCCTTCCGCCGCCTCCTCCCCCCTCCTCTTCCCCCATTTCCAGAGTGTCTCCTGAGCCGGCGCCGCCGTTGCCCGAGCAGTGTGGCTCTGCTGTTCGGAGAGGTGTGACTTCGCCTTGTCTGGACCGCGGTGACTTGGCGGCGGGATTCGGTCGGCTCAGGGTTCCTTATTGGATCGGCGTCGCGTGATTTCGAGTAGTTCCATTGAATCTAGGAGGCAGGAGTCGGTTTCGTGAGAGGGGGTTCCTTGATTTAGCCGCGGCTTGGGCACGAAATTGCGGGATTTTTGTGGGGTGAAGGCGCGGATTGGCTGCATTCCGGGCTGCTGGCTAGCTGCTTGGGTCGTAGTTGCTTGCCCACTGCCCGCGCGTGTCTAGCTAGGATTTCGGCTGGAGCGAGTCGATGGCGGGACCTGTCGCCGTGAGCAGGGCGGCGTCGCGGGCGTCCCCGAAGCGGAGCATCGGCTCGGACCCGCCGCTGTCGTTGGCCAGGCCGACCGTGGCAGATCTCCAGAGGACGGCTGAGCTGGAGAAGGTGGTTCGATGTTAATTTCTTATTTTGTTCTGCAGCCTTTGCCGGCCTACTTATTTTGATTTTGTTCCCAAACTTGAAACTTGGTTTCAGTTCTTGGTTGACGAGGGCCTTTATGAGGGGAAAGAGGAGTCTGCGAAGCGGGAGGAGGTGCTATGCGAGCTTGGTCAGGTGATTCTTTAATTTCTCGCGCTACAGGTTTTTATACATGTTGCTTGTTTACCCTGCTGATCTTGACAAGGTGACTTCTTAGACATGAATCTGATAGAACTTGAGTACCGTGCATTTTTACAAGCAGCTTGTTTACCCTGCTGAAAATGTTGCTTGTTTATTGCCCTACTTTCGAATTGAATTTTGTATGGTTGGTGTACTGTCTTGTTGGGTTTTTCTATTTCTAAGCTAGCATCGCATAAATGCGATTGTGTGGTTTTTATTTCAGTTTTTTGGGAGTTGAAAATGCATTTCTGTTGTATAACCAGCATGATTAATGCCAATCGAAAACGCATATCCTTTATTATTTTTTTTTTCTTGCATGCACCACGTCACTGCTTGTACGCTACTCTTCCATCTTTTTTTTTGGATGATGTTAGGACAACACTTTTAATTGATTTTTGAGCTAAAAACGTTGACGTAACATCAATTAGAAACCCGAGGGAGTACAATGTACTCTGGTTTTTAATTGACGGCGTGTCGACAACATTTTAGTTAATTGCTGAGCTCAAAAAGTTGTCCTAATGTCATTGATTAAAAATAGGAGGGAGTAGATTAACCGAATCCAGTATTCCTTTTATGGCTTCATGGTATGACTAGACCTTTTTCTTTGCATGCAGTGTTACTTATTAGTTGCATAAAATATTTTCTGCGTAATTCATTAATGCAAGTACATTCTATTGAATTTACAGATAGTCAAGGAATGGGTGAAGCAGTTGACTAGTAAGAAAGGATATGCTGAGCAATTGGTTGAACAAGCAAATGCAGTCCTCTTCACTTTTGGGTCTTATAGATTGGGGGTATCTGCATCTCTTTTATTCGTTTAGTCTCTTATCAGCAGCAACTTTTCCTGCCATTTAGTACTTGAAAATCAGAGCTAAATGATCATTCAGTTGTCGTATTATCAGAATGGAAGTAACTCAATATTACCTTTAATTGCTAGTCTTTACTTTTACAAATATGTACTTTTGCTCCTCCATTTCTCCTTTTATTCTAGTAGAATTGATGTTGTTGGTTAGGATTTAATGGCCACTAAATTATCAGAACTTCAGACATAGTTTTATGTCTTTTTCAAGCACAACTACACCACCGAGCTACGACTTAAGAACTAGTAGCTATGTTCAAGTTCAGTTGTACATCTAATTGAATTTGCATACCAGTGTTAAGCGACTGTGTTAACATAATATTGCGTAGGAGGAATTTGGAGGAATGCGAATGTCAGTGTACTTAAGAACTAGTAGCTATGTTCATGTTCAGTTGTACTTCTAATTGAATTTGCATACCAGTGTTAAGCAATTGCGTTGACATAATATTGCGTAAGAGGAATTTGGAGGAATGCGAATGTCAGTGTAGATTCTTTTAATATGGATTACGATGCTGGAGCCTGGAGCATGACATACAGTTTGTTTTAAGGTTGACTTCTTGCTAGTAACCACAGAGAATTCAAAATTTGTGCCTTCATCTTGTAGGTACGATCAGTGTAGTTGACGGGGTGTTTTTCTTTCTTCAAAATGTATTTCTATTTATTAGCAAAAAACTGTTAGGAACAAGGGTTCTAGAATGTGGAGCTTCATTTGCTAGCTATAGTAAAGGCAGTTTGCCTCTTCGCCTCACAAAGTAACTAGGTGAACATTTTATGGAAGGCAACAAATACTTGCCCCGTAGGTTTTATGTCCCATTTGACCTGATTTTGTTAAGTGCTATCACAGTATGATCTGCTGTTGTTGTGATTCCATTTTTAATACACCCTGCCCCCCTGCTTATATCCTTTTTGTTAGGTTCATGGACCTGGAGCTGACATTGATACCCTTTGTGTTGGGCCTTCATATGTGAACAGAGAGGTGAGTTCATCTATGTTATTTTATGATTTATTGTTCAAAGTGTACAAGGAATCTTGATGGATGCTAACAGGACCATTCTGCAGGATGATTTCTTTGTCACACTGCATGGCATACTAGCAGAAAAGGAAGAAGTGACGGAGTTGCAGCCTGTTCCTGATGCTCACGTACCTGTTTTGAAATTTAAATTTCGTGGGATATCAATTGACCTTCTCTATGCTAGTCTCTCTCGTCAAGTAATACCAGCAGTAAGCCACTATACTGAATATTTGATCTCATTGACATCTTAAATTATTCTGTTACGCCTGCTAAATCATTCCTGCATATGGGGTATACCCTTCTGCACAAGATATATTTTCACCGCTTAGGTTATCTTCTATTAGTTCCTTTGGCCTCATTTTACCAGAGCAGGATGTGATATATACTGACATATGTGCTCTTTTATTGTTTATAGTCTCCTAAATCGGCATATACATTTTTGAATGTGTTGTATTGCTGCAGGATTTTGATCTCTCTCAAGGATCTGTGCTCTGTGATGTTGATGAAGCAACTGTTCGAAGTCTTAATGGGTGCAGAGTGGCAGACCAGATTCTTAGGCTTGTTCCAAATGTTGAGGTTATTTACATAAACCACCTTCTCATCTCTCTTTTATCCTGTACTGTACTATGTCAGTGTACCAAATTTTATGCTTTGTAGAATTTCCGGACAGCACTCAGATGCTTGAAGTATTGGGCCAAGAGAAGGGGTGTTTATTCTAATGTAAGCCTGAGTTTATGTTCAGTCATATGCTTAAAGTTCTATTGGGCCCAAACATCCGCTACCTGGGAAAAGGAGCTTATCCTTGCAAACAAACTTTTTTGATATTCTAGTATTTTCCCTGTCAGATCACTGGTTTCCTTGGGGGTGTCAACTGGGCTCTACTGGTTGCTCGTGTCTGCCAACTCTATCCGAATGCGGTGCCAAGTATGCTGGTTTCTAGATTCTTTAGAGTTTTTACCCAGTGGCAATGGCCTAATCCAGTGATGCTATGTCCGATTGAGGATGATGATCTTGGTTTTTCCATATGGGATCCCCGCAAAAATCCTCGTGACAGAAACCATGTTATGCCCATCATCACTCCAGCGTACCCATGTATGAACTCTAGTTACAATGTTTCAACAAGCACGCTGAGGGTTATTATGGAGCAATTTGAGTTTGGCAATAAAATGTGTCAGGTACACGTTTTATTTGTAACTGAAAAGCTTTGCTTCTGAGAATTAATGCTCGTGGTTCGTTCTCACTATCTATCTTCGATGCAGGAAATTGAACTTAATAAGGCCAATTGGGCTGCTTTATTTGAGCCTTTCCGCTTTTTTGAGGCATATAGGAAGTTTCTTGTGGTTGATATAGTTGCTGAGGATGATGATGATCTTCGGCTTTGGAAGGGATGGGTTGAATCTCGATTAAGACAACTTACCTTAAAGGTATTATAGCATGAATTTACCCCCTTTTTTTCTGAACATATCTGGAGTGCAGTATGGTTATGGTAGATATTTATTGCAAAGAAAATAATTTGACTTTCTAAAATGCAGATTGAACGGGATACCAAAGGAATACTGCAATGCCATCCTTACCCATACGAGTATGCAGATCCTGCAATAAAGTGTGCACACTGTGCCTTCTACATGGGCTTGTCAAGAAAAGAGGGGATGAAAAGACGTGGCCAACAGTTTGATATCCGTGGAACAGTGGAGGAATTCATGCTTGAAATTGGCATGTATACATCGTGGAAGCCTGGGATGGATCTAACTGTCACCCATGTGCGTAGGGAGCAGGTGCCATCTTATGTATTTGAACAAGGATACAAGAAACTCCATTCTCCAATGCATGCAAACCATGAAGAGCTGTCTGATAAAAATGATATTGAAGATTGCACATATCTGGAGGATCAGCTTAAGAGAAAGTACGACTCTGATGGAGATGGCAATGTAGAACTGTGCAGACCTGTTAAAAGGGCTTCCGTAAGCTCACCTTGCGAGGAAACCCCACTTCATCATGGAAACAGTGTCAGTCCGGCAAAACTAGTTTCCGGTATTGTTTGCAGTGGGGCTCAGACTTCTTTATTGCATGGTGATGATGTAAATTTGGAACAAACACATTTAACTGGTTCGCCACATGGATCTGAGGATACCTCAGCATCAGGCACAAGCTGTGCAGCAGTGGGGACTGTTGTTATGGTCGATGAATCTAGCAAGCTTGGTAGCTTGACACCCATTGCTGATATTGACACAACTCAGACAATGACAGTGCACACTGAGAAGGATGAAACGTTTGAAGGAATCAGAAGCTTGGGAAGCAGCAGTTGTGCCGAGTTTCTAGAGAGGGCAGAAGTTGTCACTGGGAAGGTTCTTGCTGAGAATGTACACTTAGTGGGGATGAAGTGATTTGAAGCGGCGTTTCAGATTGAGGTTTTTTTCCTAAGCATTCTCGCTTACCTTTTAAGATTATGTTTTTATATGATGAACTCAGTTCTTGTCCTTTCATTTTTCTTTGTCTAATTATTTTGTTCTGCAAAGTTGATAAGATATGTGACAGAGGTGGTATTGAAAGGTGATGCAGGTTTGAATTGGATGGCGCCGAGAGGTCAGAAAGCAGGGTTAAGGCATGTCTGATCAGAATCCTTATTCATTTAGCTCGGAAATGCTATATAATGTTTATGTTGTACTTTTGGTGCCTTTTCCCCCTCTTTTTGGCAGGACTCCCGGTATGGCATCTACTGGGCGGCAAAGTGGAGAGGGAAATGACTGCTGCCTGCTAGGATGGAATTCGAGTTTCTTGTCTGTGGTCGGTAAGTTGTCTTGCTCGGGAAGATTGCTTCTGCTCGTGGAAGAAGCTGGTGCAAATCTTTGAGCGGCCACATCCAGAGATGTGTTGCTTTAATTGCTTTTGAGAAGGATGAAGATAAGATGGCACTACGGAAGTCATACATGGGCGGATGTGCATCACGCGCAACAAAGTTTTGGGTCTGGGTGTCCTGCTTCTAGTTGAAACGGAGCAGGCATCTCTAGAGCCTTATTGGTCTGGAGCTTTAGGTTAATGTAGTCCAGTTACAATTGAGTGGTCATGCGTACACGACATTATCCGTGAGTCATGCACGGCGTCACTAAATGCATCAAGTTTTGGCCTACATCATTGTCACTGCGATTCCATGTTCTGGCCAGTTAGCTCTTTAGCCTCTCCGCACTCATATTCATCTATATCCTTCCTTCTAAAGGAATATTCTGTCATAGTCATCGAGATTCTTTCCTCTATACTAATTTCCTCTGCACCCATCATTCCTCTATATCCATTCTCTATATCAACTACCTAATATTTTATTCAACCATCTCCAACTACCATTAGTGGGGCCTATTTGTAATTTTATCAAAATATATCCATCTGAGATCTTGTTTTGAAGGATTTATTGAACCGAATTTAATGGTGCAATCAGAATTTGATTTGAGTTTTTGGTTTGTGAGTTATAACATTTTTTAGTTCGTTAAACAAGTGGGGTCCACCACTCTCTCACCTTTACCCCTCTCTCTCTTCCAACTGGCTTACGCCGTACCGAATGGAGCAGATAGCAGAGCCGATAGAGGACTTCCTGGCTTCCTCTCGCAGTAGCGGAACGGAGGGCTTCCTCTTGGATAGAGGGAGCCGTAGAGGACACCGCTGCAGCACCTCCGTCCGGTAAACGCTCCTGCAGGAACGCGTCAAGGATGCCGGTGCGGGCAGCCTTAGAGCAAGCTCAATAAACAAACAAGCACTTGTCTTACCGACAAAGTTGCAGACAAGGTCTACAACAAGTTGTCTCTATAAAAGGTTTTTAAGTTTCTATTGAGCCCATTAGTCTACCCATTCATACAACTTTTTCTCTCACATGTGCACACAATTGGGCCCCACCAGCAGCTCGGGGTGCGTGGCGCCGATCGCCGGCTGAAGCGACGAACTTCCCTCTCTCTCATTCTTTTCCTGTTTTTTATCAGAAAAGCACAGACATTGTCCGGCTACCAAGGTTAGCAATATCGTTGGAACCGAGGAAACCGTCGGACGCCGAGAACCCCGGTTTGGTCGATTTTCGCGGTAACCGACCGAAAATCGACGAAAACTTCAAATTTGAATTTCCGAATTGGAAATCGAAGAAACCGGTCGGTTTTGACCGGTTACTGACCGGTTTGTGTCGGTAACCGGTCGGTTTGCTCGATTTTGTACGCAGAATTGAAAATCAACAAAAAAATGGCTTAAAATGTTGGATTTTTTTGCATGATTTTTGGTGACATATTATAAAAATGATTAGCCACACATTGAGAACATAGAATTGATAAAAGATTGCACCAATCTACAACATACCACAATTCACACAAAGTTCAACATAAAATGTCCGATACATAGTTCTTGATGAAATTAA
This sequence comes from Eragrostis curvula, assembly GCA_007726485.1. Classification (NCBI taxonomy): domain Eukaryota; kingdom Viridiplantae; phylum Streptophyta; class Magnoliopsida; order Poales; family Poaceae; genus Eragrostis; species Eragrostis curvula. The sequence continues at coordinate 54,600,947 of CM017439.1, forward strand.
ACATAGAACATAGTTTTGAACATAATACACGTAGTTTTGTGCACATCAGCATTGAACAATGGATACATGTCAAGACCATATGACGTCGGATTGCGGATTGTTCATGGCGTTGTATTCATCAATTGACATGACCTGGATTCCTTGTGTAGCCAACCGTAGCCATGATGATGTTGCCTACTTGTGTCCCCCGATCCCGGCATTGTTGTCCTCTTCTCGGTAGGAGCTTCATTGACAACAGATACAATCATTGAAAAATGAAAAATCAGAAAAAAAAAAATTTGGAACCAGCTCACCTCTGGGCCGCGCGGCCGCCGACGAAACCGCGCCGGTCGCGTCGGTTACCGACGCCTAATCGTCGGTAACCGGTCGGTTACTGCCGCCGCCGCCGCCGCGCCGCCTCGGCCCGCGGCTTCGGAGCCACCGCAGCGGTCGGTTACCGAGCCGAACCGGTCGGTAACCGACGCTATGTCTTCGGTTTCCAGGAAACTCGAGCGGTTACGGCTCGCCGGCAACGTTTCGACGGCGGCGACCGGCGGATCGAGCGCGCCGGCGTGCGTCCGCGTCGGGGGCTGTGCGGGTGAGGCAGTGGGGGAAGAATAATGCGGACGAGGGAAGGATAAGGTGAGTTTTTTTTTTTTTTTTTCATTTTTCTCGCCCATAACACTTCGGCGATTTTTTTGCCCAACCAAATGAACGATTATTTGAGATTGGTTTCCACCAATATTCTCCAAATTCCTTCTAGTTTTTTTTACATATTTTTTGTTTCAATTTTTTTCAAATTTTCAAAAAATTTCAAATTCGAAATTAAAAAACCGGTGAACCGGACTTACCGGACCGGACCGGTAAGTCCGGTTTTCGCGAAAATCGCCCGGTTTCTGGCGGTTTTGTAAACCTTGCCGGCTACACGCCCCTTGTTGGGCTTGCTCTTATGTGCACGTATCTGAAATCAGTGCTTATACCATTAGCAAGTTTTACTCCGTACAATCACAGACAAGTGATATGTTCTGACTCTCATCGAACACTCAGCCTGTTCGGTTGGAGGCAGCATCAGCACTTACAGTGTTTACAGTTATTTCTTCAGCAACAGTTATAGTGTTCGCAGTTATTTTTTCTGCAACCGCAGATAGAAGCACCCAACCATGAACCGGCGGCGCCGGGTCCGCGACCCCGGCAGCTCGGCCATCTCGACGTACGCGTGGTGCGTCTGACGCCGTCCTGGCTCATGTACCCGCAGGGCCGCAGCAGCCAGCAGCTCGCGAAGCCCAGCATGCCCCCGTCCCCAGATCAAACACCAGGATGCGCTCCGTCGTCTGCTTCAAACCGATCATCTGCGGCGCCGACCGCGGGGAAGCTGCTTCATGCCCCCATCTCGACCACCCCGGCGCACACCACCGTCCCGCTCCACGGGCACCATCCCTTCATCAGACACCTCCCCGCGAAGAACATTGAGCCCACCCGGAAGCGCCATTCCTGGGTCGAGGTGCGGCCAAAATTTATGGACGTGTTGCCGAACATGGCCAAGCTGGTGAGGTCTGTGCGTGACGGGAACGTCGACTAGAGCGATGCACCGTTCTTGACGGACATGGTGAAGAGGGACGAACGACCAGTGGTTTGGTTGGTGACTGCTCGCTGGCGACAAGTGCACACGGAAGTAGAAGCAGCAAGGCTATCGGTGAGACCAACGTTTTGGTTTGGGCGGACCGGACGACATGTCGAGTACAAACAAGAGAGCGATTATTACAAGCTAGTACCGGTTTGCCCGGCCCGTCATTTCCTTTCCGAAAGGAACCTCCCCTCACACGTATCTGTGACGTCCACCCAATTCTGCTTCCTGCTATTAGAGCATCTCTAGTAACAGACCTTAAAATAAAACTTTTATTTTTATTTTCCAAACTAACCTGTAAAAATAAAAGCTCAAAATTTGGTGTCAACTTCAGCAGTAAAGTAGCATAAGACCCTATTTTGTGAAAAAAAAAGTGGTGGAACCCATAAATGACAGGGAGGATTGAAAGACCCTAAAAATAAGGGTTTGGAGGTGGAATTTGAAGGGACATGCAAAATGAAAGCCCAAGTAAAGTCCTTACTGAAGATGATATTTTGGCTCAAATAGGGGCCCAAATAGGATCCTTACTGGAGATGCTCTTAAGGGATCAATTAAATGCATTGGCGATCGATGGTGCGGTGGTGCGACGAGGCGTACGCCGGCCAAATGCTTCTCTCTCTCTCTTTTTTTTTTTGACGGTCAACGGGGGGGGGGGGGGGGCATCCCCACCTGAATTTTCTTTAAAACAGGCCGTCAGCAGGCCGAGCTTTTACATGGATGCCGATAATGGCAGAAATAAAAACAGTTTTACATGGGATGGAAAGAAGTACACCAAGCATCCATTTCCCGATAAGCCTAAACACTTTGAGGACAAAGCCACAAAGACAACTAAGAAATACAACTCTCACACAATCAACAAACAGGCAACGATTTGAGCACGAGCTGAAAGAGCAGCCACCAATCGCCAACAAGTAGCACCACCAAACAACATGCTTGCCAGTTTCGCCATGGCCATTGCATCTCCACACCGCCTCTCGTAGCTACGCCGCTCCATTGTCGCCCTCCACTATCCAACAAGGAGAGGAAGCCTCGGAGGACTGAGGGACCGCCCAACGAAACGAGGACTAAGAGTGGGAGAGTCACGCTAACCACAACTTGCTGAACACATCGACCTTCCTTGAAGCTAACAGCGGCACCTTTGACAGCACATCCGAGCTCCACTAACCGCCATCCAACGTCCTTCATGGGGAGGAACCCACAAATTCAGGGAGGACAGTCAACATGGACGCACTCGGCATTTGATTTGATGACTCCATTAGAAAGAAGTCCGATGACGAAGTAGAGGCGCCAGTGATGCACACCCGCCAATCCAAGATGAAAGCCAACAACAAGTGCACAACCATGGGCCAGTCCGAAGAAAGATAGGAGGAGGAACACTTACAGCCCCCCAACAGACCATGAAGAGGCTGAGTGCCGACGCAGCCAAGCACCTGCGACGTCAACCTGTGCGGAGGTGAAACACCTTCCTGTGCACCGGCGCGGCACTTTCGTTGCACAGGTTCGAACAGCTTCCAACATCGAAGAATTCCACCTAACAATGAAGAGCGGCAGAAGCATGACCACCACGGTCACGCCGACCACCCTCCATGAAGAGCAGAGAGCCCCCAACGCGACCAATGCGTCGGGTCATGTGTCTGGCCAGGCCAACGCAGCAGCACGAGCACAGCCGGCCGCACACCATCAGACGTCCGGAGGAGCGGCTGAAGCATGACGGCAGCCGGGCGCCCGCGCCCAGAGACACGAGCACCTGCTCCACCAGCAGCAAAACACACATCAATGAAGAGATGCACTGCGACAAGCCCTCGAGCACGCTGAAATCCAACCCACGAACAGCCACAGCAGCAAAATAGGCAGGCATGCCTTACAATGCCCGGAGCTCCTCGTGGGAGGGGCCAAAGTGTTGCAGCACCAAGCCCCCATTGTAGAGGAGCAAGATCCGGCCTCTGGATGACCGGATCTGGTGGGGAGGAGCGCGAAGGGCCGCCGGCTCGCCAGGGACAAGAGCAGTAAGATCTGCTAGGAGGAAGAGGGGAAAAACGGGGGGAAACAAAAGGAATGCTGCGAACGAACTCCGTTGTGGGTTTCCGCCGCTGGCCGCCGCTGCCGGGCGCTGTCTGGCAGTGGCGGTGGCGGCCGGGAAAGGCTGGTGGCCGGAGGTGGTTGGGTGGGTGCCGGTGGTCGCCCCTCCCGTCGCCCCGAGAGCGACGCGGAGGGGTACCGCTTCGTTTCAATTCGTCAGGTATCCCCCGATGTGGTCGGATCTTCTCTCTCTTTTTTCACTTTCTTTACTTGTGGTCGGTTTGCTTGCCGGCGGCAAGTTGCCGCTGCTCCTTGGTCCAGTTTCCAGAAGGTACCCTGCCTGACTACTGAGCCGCCAGTGATCGACAGGTGGCTCTACAGAAGGAACTTTTTGCCCGTGTTCAATCGATGCCCAAAGCATCACTCATGTCACCAAAAGGTTGGCTCTCCATCGATCACTTGTCTATCACACATTTCCGTCTTGCCTTCCTCTCTAGGTATGAGTGGAGCAAACCATAGTCGGATGTTAAAGATGGGGTGAGTCGAACGATGCGCAGATGTCTCAGTTTATTTGGATTTCTATTCAAGTGTCAGGAAAAAAAAAGGGCGATGTAAGAAAAAAGTTGTGTGTCGTACCTCTACTAATTTATTAGTTTGGACGGATATTTCTTAATCATCAAAATAATAACCGTGATAATTCATTTTTCCAAACTTGTTTACTCTGGAGGAGAGGAGAATACAAAACACCGGCCGAATGCTATTCATCATCTCTTTGCTTTACGCTGTTGCTGCTGCATGCTCCACCAGCGGGTGGTCGACACGTTGCAGCAGCAACAGTGCTGGTGCGCGTCCTCCGCAATCAGATCGGTCTCGCCTTCCTTTTCCCTTCACTCCCTGCCCTTTTCTTCCCCGGCTAATAAGAGCCAGTGCACTGCCACCACCACCCAGCTCGCTCCTGGCTTTTCAAGCAGCAGCAACCTCGATCCAGAGATCATCCACGACGACCCAAGCCAGCATGGAGTTGAACTCTGCTGCGCTGCTGACGAAGCCTGCTGCCGGCGAGGCGCCTCCGTACGACCACCTCCACCTCCTCCTCCTCCCTTCTCTTCTCCTCAGCAGTTTCTGCTCGCTCTCGGTCGAGTCGTTCTCGATCTCTAATTTCCAGAGACCCGTACGTGTCAGCGACAAATTGCTTACCTGCCTTGCAGGCCAAGATCCTGCCATGGCTGAAGCCCGTGGTGAGCCTCTTCGCCCGCGCGGTCGTGCTCCTCCTCGCCGCCGGCGTTCTGGCCGTGACGGCCACCATCCCCGGCGAGCTGAGGGCTCCGGGATCCGCGCTCCGGTTGGCCACCCTCCAGACGACCTCTGCCGCCATCCTTCAGCTGGCGTGGGTCCTGCCGCTGGCGGTCCTGGACGCCGCGGCCGCCCTCGGCAACCGTCCCCCCCGCCGATTCCGGGCCCGCGCCTACCTCGGCGTGGCCGGCGGAGACTTGGTGGCGGCCATCGCCAGCCTTACAGCGGCGTCGGGGTCCGTCGGGATGGCGGTGTTCGCGGCCTCCGTCGAGTTCGCCGGCTGGCCATGGGGCCCCAGGTACGTGTCCGTGGTGGCGGCCTCATTCTTGGGGTTCCCCGCCCTGCTAGCGACAATGATGCTCGACCGGCTCCACGCCGCCGCGTGCGAGCGCAACATGGAGTTCTGACCCGGTCAATCACTATCACCTTTTTTTTTTCCTTAAGGTCGACGGGGATCACTATTATCAGTTGCTGCTTATGATCAAAACCCAGTGTTATTCTTCAGTACTTGTGACCTGCTGCAGTCCAATGTGTTATATGTGTCTGAATAATCTGCATTCGTGTAACTGATCCATGCAGTGGATCCATAGTATCAAGCTAACACCGTGCTGCTGCGGCCCATTACCTGATCGATCTTATTGCATTGTTACGTATTCCGTGGTGTATATCAGCCACTGATTCACTCGTGTTCGTAATTAACCAAGCGTTGCTATTTGGTCAGAATGTATGCAATGTTTGATCATTGGTTGGTATATATTCACCTTATATGGGAAGGAAGATGCAAATTGCTGGACATCTATGGATGATTTGGTTTTGCGCGTTGCCTAGCTCAGTTTTCAAACTAAAAGATTAGGACACACATACGTTAATTGCACTTTGCATGCATTTTCCATAAGCCTCTGGCACTCGGCAAATATGCTGTTTCCCGTAGTGTTGCTTGTCCAGTATTTGCCTTTGCTGCTGCTCTTCGGTACTGATCGCCTGCACATGTGTTGTTTCATAGCCCTTTGTTTCGTTATTCGACATATGTTGTTGTTTGTTTAATACTCTGCGTATATGCCACAAGTTTCCATTGCACCGGTTATGCGCACCATGTTTCCATCTCGTCCTTGACTGTGTGTAGTCATAGGCCCCGGACCCCGGTTGTCGTAAGTTGATGTGGAATGTGGATGAAGAACAGAGCCAACAGCCGGCGCCATCAGCGGCGAACGTTTAGCACTACAGTTGTGCAAATTGAACAAATGTATGTGTATTAGAACAAAAGACTAAGGTACCAGACGACTATATCCTACTTCAACCTCAAACCACCAAGCAAAGTTTAAATAACCCGGAGCACAAACATAACAGAAGGCCATACTACAGAGCTCACCAAACTAAATGCGGGCCTGCGCATTCGCGGAAAATTAACGTCGTCAGATGCACAGCCCCAGGACTGACGAGGTTTCTTTTAGAACAAACTGCAATAGAGACTTTTAGCGTTGAGGAAAACAAAACTTTTAGAAGTGCAGAGTGTGTATTGTCCTCGAGTCATTTTTATCAGGTTTTCCTTGGGGCAAGTGTCATTCTTGATCCGATCAAAAAGAAAAAAAAGGTGTCATTCTTTGATGATCCGATGGAATGGAAGTGCAGAGTGTGTATTGTTGCCTAAATATAGCAGGAGCCATAATTTTTTTCTGTTCTTGTTTCTTTTCCTTCGGAGAGGAGAGAAGACAAAACACCGTATGGTTTTCATCTCCACCAGCAGGTGGTCGACACGTTGCAGCAGCATCAAATGCGGCTGCGCGTCCGCAACGACCAGATCCGTCTCGCCTTCCTTTCCCTTCACTGCACTTCACTCCCCGGCCAGTAGCCACCAGCTTCACCCAGCTCGCTCTCGCTCTCCTGGCGCGACCTCGACCCAGCTGAGATTATCCACGACGACCCAAGCCAGAATGGAGCTGGACTCCGCACTGCTGACGCCTGCAGCCGGCGAGGCGCCTCCGCGCCGCGTTCCCGAGGTAAGTACGGCCACGGGCCACCTCATCCCCTTCTCTTCTCTTCAGTTTCTTCCTCCTCTCCGCGCTAGCTTCTTGCTCTCTCTCGATCGAGTCGATCCCTGTCCATTGACCTGTCAGCAACAACTTGGTTTCGATCCCTTCCCTGCAGGCTGCGCTCCGGCGATGGCTGAATCCCATGGCGAGCCTCCTCCTCCGCGCGGTCGTGCTCCTCCTGGCGATCGTCGTGCTGGCCGTGACGGCCACCATCCCCGACGAGCTGATGGCCCCCAGATCCGCGCTCCGGGCGGCGACCATCAAGACGACCTACTCCGCCGTGCTTCAGCTGGCGTGGGTCCTCCCGCTGGCAGGCCTGGACGCCGCGGCGGCCGTCCTCGGGAACCGTCTCCCCCGCCGATTCCGGCGGGCGTGCACGTACTACTTCCTGGGCGGCGGAGACGTGGTGGTGGCCAACGCGGCCCTTGCGGCGGCGTCGGGGTCACTGGGCCTGGCTGTTACCGCGGCCGAAGATGGCGCCGACTGGCCCCGGACCCACTGGTACGCGTCCCTGGCGGCGGCATCGTTTATGGGGTTCGTCGCCATGAAAGCAACAGCGCTCGTCGGCCTGCTCCACGCCGAGTGGGCGCGCGCCACGGAATTTTCGATCCCTCGGTGATTTGGCATTGCAGTGTAGGAGGCTCTGGTGTGTTTCAGACTTTCAGTTACAAATTACGTTCTGCAGCTTGGCTTGGTTAATAGTCTGCAGTATTTGTGTAGCAACTAGTAGCAAGTTACCGTGCTGGATAGTGGTGCCAGTAACCAGAGATCGTTAATGAGTAGTACTAGTAGTTCATTAGTTTCCATAGCCCTGTGCTTCACTAATTGCTTGTCCAGTATTTCGTTTTGCTGCTGTTCTTCAGTAGTACAGTACTGAACTACTTACTGACCACCAGCATATGGGTTGTTTGAAAGCCCTTTGTTTCGTTGTGATTCGACATATGTTGTTGCTTGTTTGATACTCTGCATATGTGCAACAAGCTAGTTTCCATTGCGCCGGTTACGCGTGCCATATATGTTTCCATCTCGTCCTTGTCTGTGTAGTCTAGGCCGTATGTTGTTGTGGTATTTTGTGGTTGAAGAAGAAGAACACAGCCCCAGCTCTTGCGGCACGCCGGTGCGCCCGGTGCGTTTGGCCAAACGTAGCGAGCGTGACTGGGTGAGCCTCGTCGAGTACAGCTGATTATCCATTGAGTCGTCGTGTGCACACAGCATTTGCCTTGTCGAGTCTGTCTTGGACGGCAGCCTATAAAGTTCAAAGAAGTGCATACCAAGTTTTTGGCCTACATTGTTATTGTCACTGCAATTTCATGTTTTGTTCGTCTAGTTCTTTATGTGGTCGTACGAATATGCTTATACTACCATAAGTCTGCTAGTACCCTTCTGAATCTGCTGACGCCAAGGAAGGAATCAAACGCCCGTCGTCCTTGGTAGTGTTTCCGCCATGCCGCTCGCCATGTCCATCCTCCTCTCCGTCACAGCTAGCGCCGCTGCCTCCGAGGTGGGCGCTCTCCTCGCCTTCAAGCGCGCTCTCACCGTCGTACCGCCGCCCGCGGCCGATAGCTTCTTCGCCATGTGGACGTGGCACGCCGCGGCGGCCTCGCCTTGCAACTTCACCGGCGTCACCTGCGGCCCACACGGCCGCGTTACCGCCGTCTCCGCCGCGGGCCAGGGCGTCGCCGCGGAGTCGTTCCCTTCGCACACATCGCGGCGGGAACTCGCTCGCGGGCGGCATCAACGGGGTGGTCGCGTGCGTGCACGGCGCTCCAGAGCCTCAACCTCACGTACAACAAAGGGCTTCGCCGGCGGCGTGCCGGACCTCTCGCCGCTTCTCTCCTCGACTAGCCACGCCGGGCCCTTCCCCTGGACGGCGCTCGGCGACAACCCGTTCCTGGTGCCGACGGACAAGTTCCCCGACGAGGTCGCCAGGCTCTTCCAACCTCACCGTGCTGCACATGTCGCGGCCAACGTCGGCGCCGCGGCGACGACAAAGAGACCCTCGTGGTCATGCCCGCATCCGGTGGCGAAGGTCGAAGGACCCCGCGCTGATGGTGCTATCGCCGTAGGCGATCTGGTACTTGCAGGCGCGGCGGCCAGACTGCGGGGCACACACTTGAGCCGGACGACGTCGCTGCTCGTGCCGAGCAGCTGGGACGCGACATTGGGCGGAGCGAAGGCCTTGCGTTAGACCAGGAGTTAGCTACTCAACAGTGGTCAGTGGAGACGTTGGGCGGTGCGAACAAAGGCGAGGAGCAACTCGACAGTGGAGGCGCCGCGTAGGGCTGGCAAAAAAGCTTGAGGCTCGCAAGCCAGCTCGGCTCGATCTTAATTTTGGCTCGGCTTGGCTCGGTCCGGTCTACTTAACAAACCAAGCCGAGCCTCCATCATACACTACGGGAAACCGGGTCTATGCCGAGTGCTCTGAAGTTTGCCGAGTGCAATCTGTCGGGCACTCGGCAAACAGACTGTTTGCCGAGTGCCCGGCCCCAAACTCTCGGCAAAAATTCAACCCTCGGCAAACATCCCTGTTTGCCGAGAGCCTAAAAAAAAGCTCTCGACAAATAGCGCGCGGCACTTGGCAAAAGGGCTGGCCGTCGTCAAACTTGACCACGTGCCACGCACGCGCGTCGGCCGTTAGAACCGGTCCGTGACCGTCAGTGTTTGCCGAGTGCCGTGAAGAGGCACTCGGCAATATTTTTTTTTTTTGGTTTCTTGCAATAATTTTTGTCCTGATGTTTAAGTATGTATTAATCTTACTTCATGTCCAAATTTCGTATTTTTGTCGATCTGTTTGGTATATTTAAATTATTTATTTCTTTTTAAAGTATTTATTGAAGGAAATTCAAATTTGAACTGCAAGTGATTGAAATAATGAAATATAGTGACTTAAAAAATGATATTCATGTTTCCTAGTCTAATTTGAGGCCGTAACCATGAAATGAACGGAAAAATCAGGCATCATGCACATAAAATGTAAGGGCAATTGTTCGGTCAAAAAGTATTTTAATTTTATAAAATTCAAATCAATTCTGAAAATTACGAGACTCGCCCTGGTATCATGAAGTCATATGTGGAAGCCGTGGTAAATCATAGAAAAACTTTTACAAGAGTTGTCATGTACGTTGTTTACAAACCGGAGCTTCTTCGAAGAAGATGCATAGAGTTGAGAAGTGTTCGACTAGATTTCGAATCAAAATGACGGTGACATTATTTTTTCACTCTAAATCTTTTTTTATAGATATCATATGATATGAAATGTATGTTGACAAAATTTGGCTATTTTTTGAATTTTCTGGAATTTCTATTTTTTTTTTTAAACTTGAGATGGAATTTCTTTGCCGAGAGCCGTGGTGGGGTGCTTTTTGCTTTGCCGAGTGTCGCGGATCCGGCACTCGGCAAACGTTGCGGATAAGCCCACGAGAGCTGCCCGACGCCTTTCTTCTTTCTTCTACCTTATCTTCCTTCTTCCCACGCCGCCAGCCTCCAGGTGGCCGCTGCGCCACCCACGCCGCCGTCTCCCCCACTGCTGCGCCGCCCTCCGCGCCACCCCGCGCCACCGCGCCCCGCCCTCTGCCACCGCGCTCCGCCGCCGCCGCCCAGATCCAAGGTGCGCCGCCGCCGCCTAGATCCCGGCCGCCGCTGCCCCGGCCCTTCTCCACCGTCCCTGACCCCGGACCCGCCCCGCCTCGGCCGCGCCCCGCCCCGAGCCAGCGCCCCCAAGCCCGCGCCCTCGAGCCCGCGCCAACGAGACCGGCGGCGCCCTCGGCTCCGGCCGTCGCGCCGCCCCCGGTCCCTCCTTCCTCGGCCCCGACGACTCCGCCTCGGTCCACCTCCCCGCGCCCGACGACGCTCCCCCGCTCAGCATCCGCCCCGAGGCCACGCCTTCCCGCCCCTGCCCTTCTTCTCCAAGCCCGGCAAGCCACCGGAGGTGAGTCACGGTGCTTTGTTTTTTTTTCAGTCCAACTTCGAGCACGTGAATTGATTGATGGTCGAATTGCCGAGCATATTGAATGCAAATGAGAAATTCGAAAATGCTAATGTATGCTTGTATGCAAATGAGGAATTCAAAAATGCTATGTATGCAAAGAGAAATTCAAAATTGCTTGTATGCTTGTATCGAAATAAGAATTTCAAAAATGCTTGTAGTCTTGTATGCAAATGAGAAATTAAAAAAAATGCTTGTAGGCTTGTATGCAATGAGAAGTTCAAAAATGATTGGTTGTATGTCATCGCTAAATGCTTGTATGTTGATGCCTATTACGATTTAGGATTATGGATATCAATTCCTCTGAGTTGTGGTTGCCGGCCATCGCGCCGTTGTTTTCTTGCAGGTTTTGGGAACCTCACCATACAGGGGAGGTGCTGTCGAAATTTTGAATTGACAGCTTTATGTTTTGTTCTTTGCACGATAAGAGAGGCTTTTCCATAATCTTCCACTCGTCACTTTGCGGGACAGCAAGGTGAGACATAAAAGATCCCCCCGCTCTTTTTTCATTTCTGTTTGTAGGTAACGCGTAACTTAGGCGTCTCCCGTTCGAAATAGATACAGTTGGAGATATGCCCGAGGGTTGCATATCTATGACCGTATCTATTTCGAATTGTCCACGTTTCTTGGACAGCCCGAGGATGCGTAGATGGGGCTAGTTTCCATTGTCTATTCCGGTTTGAGACAGAGTTTCGGTCGCGCCTCCCTGTTGTTCTCCGGATACACAATCTCCCTTCCAGGACGTGTATTTGGAGAACAGCGGGGAGGTGCTGCCGAAATTCTGTCTCGGACCGGAGTAGACCTTGGAAACTAGCCCCATCTACGCATCATCGGGTGGGATTAGGACCTATCTTCACCTATTAGACATTGTAGGCATCGTGTAGATGCCAATGAATTTTAAATTGCTCCCTCATATGATAGAAGATGGATGACCGTAGGTGGATGTACACGGGTTGCCCAAGGAAGGGTTCTGAAACAAGTGAATGGGTTGACAAGACCCTTGCTTTCTTGAAACAAGCATTTGCCAATGTCAGCAAAGGTGGAAAGACTTGGTGTCCCTGCAGCCGTTGCGGCAACACAAGGGAGCAGACAGAGGAGGAGATGGGTTTGCATCTTGGTAACTATGGTTTTACGCCAGGCTATACCCGGTGGGTCCACCATGGTGAAGCCCATAGATTGAGGAAGGAGGTCGTGAGACAACGCGTCGATGATTGTGATGCTAATGGCGGGGTAGGGGACATGTTACAGGACTATCATGAAGCCCGGTTCCATGAACAACCTAGGGGGGAGGAGGAGCCAGATGAGTCCGCAAAGCGCTTCTATGACATGTTTGAAGCGTCACAGAAACCTCTTCATGGGCATACCAGGGTTTTAAAACTGGATGCCATTGCACGTCTAATGGCCGTGAAGTCCCAGTTTAGCTTGATTCAGAACGCTTTTGATGTTATATTGATAGTTATTGCCAGCTTGCTTCCGTAAGGTCACATTCTGCCAATGAGCATGTATGAGGCACAGAGACTGCTTAGTGCACTTAAGATGCCATATGAGCAGATACATGCGTGCCCGAAAGGATGCGTCTTATTCAGGAAAGAGCATGCAGAAGAAAAATACTGTCCAAAGTGTGGGTCCTCTAGGTTCATAGAGGTAGACGCGGGTGATGGGCAAAAAAGGCAACTCACGGTACCCGTGAAGATCCTAAGGTACCTTCCGTTCTTACCGAGGATCCAACGGCTGTACATGACCGAGGAATCCACGAAACAGATGACATGGCACAAACATGGAGTTTGATACAAGGCCGATAAGCTTGTACATCCATCCGATGGTAAAGCATGGCAACGATTCGATGAGATTCATGACATCAAAGCTCTAGAGGCTCGTAATGTACGTGTGGCCCTGGCAAAAGATGGGTTCAATCCATATGGCATGGGGGCTGCCCCGTACAGTTGTTGGCCCGTGTTCGTTATATCCCTCAATCTCCCTCTAGGCGTCATCTTTCAACGACAGAACATTTTCTTGTCGTTGATAATTTCTGAAAACCTGGGAAGTAATATGTCTGTTTATATGGAGCCTCTGATTGATGATTTGGAACGTGCTTGGGAGGAAGGGGTATGGACATACGATAAAGCTACAAAGACAAACTTCAGAATGTATGTTTGGTACTTCTACTCTCTGCATGACATGCCGGCGTATGGTTGTTTCTATGGCTGGGGCGTTCACTCAAAGTTTCCTTGCCCGGTATGCAAGCATCTTGTGAGGTGGATTTGGTTGAAGTAGGGTGGCAAGTTTTCTTCGTTTGACCAACACCGACAATTTCTCCCTCTTGACCATCCATTCAGAAGAGACAAAAAGAACTTTACGAAAGGTGTCCAAGTTCTCAACCCTCCACCGCAGTTCTTGATAGGTGCGCAGGTGAGTGCTATGTTAGATGGTCTCAAGGTCGATGAAAAAGACGGTGGTTTTGTGGGATATGGTGAGCTACATACCTCCACTCAGATCTGTGGCTTGTATAGGCTTTCGTATATGAAAGACCTCCTTCTTCCACATAACATTGACCTAATGCACGTTGAACATGGCATAGGCGTTCCACTTTTCGGAACAATCATGGAAATTCCTGATAAAACAAGGGACAAAATAAGGCAAGAGTCGATCAAGCTACTTTGTGCAATCGACCAATGCTAGACATGGCGCCTCCTGCATCCGGCAAGTCATGGAGAAAACCTAAGGCGGATTTCGTCCTGACGAGGCCCTAAAGGAAGGAAGTACTAGAATGGTTCAAAACGTTAATGTTCCCTGATGGGTTTGCAGCGAATCTGAGTAGGGGAGTGAACTTGGCTACTATGCGAATCAACGGGGTCAAGACTCATGACTACCACATGTGGCTTGAGCGGCTTCTTCCCGTGATGGTTCGAGGCTATCTTCCTGATCATGTGTGGCAAGTGCTCGCAGAGTTGAGCTATTTCTTCCGCCAGCTTTGTGCTAAGGAGATATCACCTTCCGTGATTGAAGACATGGAAAAAATGACGCCTGTGTTTCTCTGCAAGTTGGAGAAGATAATTCCACCAGACTTGTTCACTCCGATGGTGCATATGATTTTGCACCTCCCGTATGAGGCTCGAATGGGGGGGCCTGTGCAGAACCGTTGGTGTTACCCAATTGAGCGGTGTCAAAAGGTTCTTCGAACGAAATGTAAAAATAAATGCAAAATTGAAGCTTCAATTGCAGAGGCACACGTTCTGGAGGAGGTGTCAAACTTCACAACAAAATACTATTCTGACAACCTTCCGAGTGTGCATTTTCCACCCCCTCGTTACAACGTTGACGAAAATGAATCGACCCTCAGCCTTTTCCAAGGGCAATACGGGCGCGGAGGTGAAGTGACCAATAAGAACTTGACATATCCAGAGTGGCGCACTACCAAGCTGTATGTGCTGACCAACCTATAAGAAGTGGAAATGTACATCAAGTAAGTTATGAACAAATTTCATAATTACACATCTATCCCATTTGTTCCACATCCAACCCACTTGTTCCTCATTGCTACAGGGGATTTCTTGATGTATTCTGGCATGATGAAGTGCCTCCTACCGCACATGAAGTCGATACCCTTCTTTGCAACGGTGCAGGAAATGGATCGCCTGATTTCATTTCTTGGTTCAGACGGAAGGTATTTAGCATTTTCTTAGTATGACATTACAAGTTGCTCGTACGTGCGAATAATGTAGCTAACTATCCTGCTTGAACTCGCAGGCCCGAACCGAAGCGACAATGAATGCCGAGTTAAGACAGGTTGCCAGTGGCTGTCTTTATGCGGTCAAGTCATTTAAAAGCTATGATGTTAATGGGTACCGCTTTCACACAACAAGCTACGAGCAGAATCGGCCTAATCGTAGAACCACTAACACTGGAGTTTTTACTCCTGGTGACGATGAGGTCGAATATTATGGAAGAGTTGAAGAAATATACGAAATTTGTTTTGATGGTTGCAAGCCTCTCCCTCTTGTCGTATTCAAATGCCATTGGTTTGATCCTCAAGCAGTTAGACGGACCTCTAATCTTGGGCTAGTCGAAATTCGACAGTCATCCGTCTATCCAGGAGACGATGTATATATTGCTGCTCAACATGCCACACAAGTTTATTATCTCCCATACCCGTGCCAAATCGACGACCGTCTCAAGGGTTGGGATGTTGTGTACAAGGTATCGCCACACGGCAAACTACCGGTCCCAAACAATGAAGATTACAATGTAGACCCAAACACATATGTTGACGGAGAGGTCTTCCAAGAAGATGGGCTAGAAGGGGGTTTTGTGATAGACTTAACCGAAGAGATCGAAATGGAAGTAGACAATGAAACGGTTGTTGAGGACGATGCTGGAGATGAGGTTCATAATGCGAACGACTAGAAATTACTTGAGCGATTACATTTAGACGACGAGGACATTCCGCCTTCAGAACACGTGCAAGATGATATCGATTATAGTGATGATGAGGCAAACGATGCAGAAGATCCCGATCTTGATGATTATTTCTAATACATGTATGGCCCGTAGTAATTAATTTAATTTTTGCAATACTATGTTACTTTCTATTACATGTTATATTTATTTTGCATATATTTCGAAATGCTGATGGATTTAATCTTGTTAATTGCAGGTGATTGATCAAAGATGGTGGGCAAGGGTGGTGTGACATGGACGATCCAGTCGCTCTACCAAAAAGCGACTGGGAAGCGGTCCGCTGAGGGGTCTGGGAGCGGGAGGAGTCGAACGAAGGCTCGAGGCAGCAGAGGTGGTGGCAGGCGTCGTGGGAGGGTGTCGAGGGCACTGTCCCCTGCTCCTTCCGTGCACGAGTCGGAGGTGGAGGAGGAGCGGGAGTAGGAGGAGGAGGAGCAGCAGGAGCAGGAGGCCTCAGAGGAGTAGCAGGAGCAGGAGGCCTCAGAGGAGGACGGAGACGGGGAGGAGGAGGACGAGGAGGAGGAGGAGGACGGGGAGGAGGAGGAGGCGTCTGGGGACGTGCCGAGTGTGTGGGAGCGCGGTCCCGCACGACTCCCACCGCGACCGATCCCTGTTGAGAGACGCCCGTTGGTTTGACCCAAAGGGAAGAAGTAAGTAACTTTAACTGTTAAGTCATTTGCTATGTTTAAAATCTCAATAGAAACTAATCATTGTCTTGATCACTTGGGCAGGGGCTGGGAGACGATCGTTCCGGGTGACCACAAGCGTCTTCCTGCCGTCATCCTCGGCCTTTTGTGCAGAAGACACTTCCTGGCATGGTGCCACTCAGCGACGGGGGGGAGGAGCCGGCCTTGACGTGGGCCCACTACAAACGCGTCGCTGACGTCCCAGACGAGGATGGGAGAGAATTTCGCACCGTGGCGGACCGGGTGGTTGGAGAGCTATGGGTAAGTCTTGTTTGCATTGAATTGGTCAATACATCTCGTTCATTGGATATTCTTCAAATAATGAAAGTATACATCGCGTGTATGTGCAGGATTTCTTCAGGGTCGAGCCGGAATGGAGTGACCGGGCGGTGCGTCGGGCGTACAATGCATGTCCTAAACTCATTACTGACATGCATTACGAGGCGCGCGTCCATGCCGTGAGGAGCTACTACGCTAAAAAACTTGGTAGGAAGATTGACAAAAAGGAGGCTCGAACCATATGGCTGACCGCAGCACAATACATGATGGTAATTTGACATTCTCATGTTTTCTATACTTGATTAAGTGCGTTTAATTTGATCTTCTCATAGTTTCACAATAACTAACATCTAACTTGGTCTAATGACGTGTAGGTGATTCCGTGGTGGTGCGCCACTCATAAGGACTGCTGGGAGTACTTTGTTCGGAGGTGGTGCGACCCCGAGTGACAGAAGACGCACGAAGCTTGCCGGGTGCGGCGTTTGAAGATGCCTGGTCCAGCACACCATCAAGGCAACCGTACCCTTGACGACTACGCGGCTAGCTGGGTACGTGAATTCAATTCGTTGTTTGTAACGCTCAATTTTGCATAATTTCTAATCATCTTTCTGTTTTCTTTGCGGTCGCAGGTGCATGAGGGCCGAGAGTGCCCCCCATTGATGGCTTGGGCATTGGCCCACAAGGGCAAGGCGACGTCGATCGAGGTCGACTACAACCCGGAGGACCCGCCCGAGGCGTACAGCAACGCCACCGTCCACAGTCACCTCCATCAGTACTCCGAGATGGCTAGGGAGAAGCACGGGCCAGAGTGGAACCCGAGCACCAAGGACCTTGATGGAGAGATCATCATGAGGATCGGTGGAGGTAAGAAGCATGGCCGGTACTGGATTGGAGACAGCACACTGGACACGGCCTCTACTCCCACCCTCTCTGAGATCCGAGCGAGGAGCTCGTCCTCAGCCCCGCCCATACGCCCACAGCCAAGCGCTGCACAGATTCAGTTTGACCAAGCCCAGGTTATTTCTGTTCTATTCGTCGTTTCGTTGAATTTGACATATGTTTGCTTTGCATTGTAACATTGAGATGACATATTGTAGGCCCAGCTATGGGAGGAGATGGAGGCGAAGCTGCAGGCACAGGAGGCGAAGTACCAGGCACAGCTGCAGGAACAGCAGGTGAGGTACGATGCGAGGCTGCAGGAACAGCACGCAAGGATGCAGGAGGACCTGCAGCGGCAAATACAGATGATGTTTCACCAGTGGCACAGTAGTGGGATGCAACCGCCGCCACTACCTCTTCCTCCTCCTGTCGGCACTTCGAGTCCGAGTCAGGGCACTCCGGTGAGTCTATCTAAATTCTTGCAGTTTCATTTCTCACTTTCAAGTATAATATCGAATGTTTCAGCTTGTATGCTTCTATCTGAAATCTTGTGTTAATCATGTAATATCTTCTTCTTGCAGAATATATCCGCTGGATCCAACAATCAGCCGGTTTCCCCTCCCAATGCTTGGTCACCGTTCCATCCTTATCCTCGCCCTCCTCCGATGTAGCTTGTAGTCGTATTTGTACTTCAATTGCACGAACCAACTAGTTGTGCTTGCTTACATTTTATGAACTTGTGCTTGCAGACGTCAAGTTGAACCATGTGTACTTGGAGACAAATATGTGTTTGTGATGGATTTATATGTGTTTGTGGTGATTTCTATGTGTTTGTGATGATATATATGTGTTTCTAATGATATATATGTGTTTGTGATGATGGTGAGCATATATGTATGATTTGGTGTGATTTTGATCCAGGTTGCAGTGATTTTAAACATTTTATTGCATTCTGCCGAAATTTTTTGCCGAGTGCCTCAGATTTTTGCCGAGAGCCAAATCTGAGGCACTCGGCAAATGTGCCATAGTTTGCCGACTGCCAGTGGTCAGGCACTCGGCAAACATTGGAGGTTTGCCGAGTGCCAGGCATGTTGCACTCGGCAAACTATGGCACATTTGCCGAGTGCCTCAGATTTGGCACTCGGCAATTTTTTTTTGTTTGCCGAGTGCTTGACGTTAGGGCACTCAGCAAACCGTCTTGATGGCCGTTTCCTGCCGTCACGTTGCTTTATTTTGCTGAGTGTTTTTTTTACACTCGGCAAACTCGTTGCCGAGTGCCCGACAAAAAGCACTCGGCAAACCCGACTTTGCCGAGAGCTGTTTGCTGTCCGGTCTTTGCCGAGTGTTACACTCGGCAAGCTCTTTGCCGAGTGTAATACGGTCTTTGCCGAGTGCCTCTGGCACTCGGCAAATTAGGGGTTTCCCGTAGTGATAGCTCGTTTGTTAATGAGCCAGCTCGTGAGCTGCTCGCGAATAGTTCAATTAGCTCGATAGGCTCGATTATAGAGAAATGAACTCTACAATTCTCTAATTGGACGGTAGTTTTTATGTTGGTGAAGCTTAGTTTATCATCCAATAAATAAACCAAGTTTAATATAGATAAACATCATGTTCAATGTTGAATTATATTTTTTATTTCATTTATTTTTCATCTCTTTTGACTTAGATTGATATTTTTTCAGCAATATTGTTTTATATTATGATTTTTGTATTGTTGACACATGTCAATAATTAGAAAATGCTTCAAAACATTTATGTTTTTGTCATCAATGTTTTAATATACTTGGCTCGTGAGCCTAACGAGCCAGCTCGATCTTTCTAAATGAACCGAGCCGAGCCTCCATTTTAGCTCGTTAGTTTAATGAGCCGAGCCGAGCCAGCTCGTTATCAAAACGAGCTTTTGCGAGCCGAGCCTTAATGAGCCGAGCTGGCTCGTTATCCACCCCTAGCCCCGCGCGCGGTGGCCGTCTTCGGCAATCATTCGTAGCCGGCGAAATCACAAATGTCGTCGTATCGACCTCCGCCTTAGATCAAGCACGGTCGAGGTTGCCGTAACGCGAACGTAACAGCTTCGGGCTTCCTGAGCTCGCGTCAGAGGCCATGGCCGCTCGCCAGCTCCGGGGTGGTCGCTATTTCGAATAGCTACCGGACACGGTGCTAGCCACGTTGGACACGCATGCATGTAAGTGCCCTGGAAGACCAAAGCTAAACCATATCATGCAGCAACGGGGGAGCGCTTCAAACAATTTAGCAAACTGAGCGGAGCACGCGCATCACCCCATCTATCAATTTCTCGATTTAAAAAATATATAGTTAGAGGGTGCAACAGTGGCAGACTTTCTTACAAAAGTCAAATATGTAACAGCTATCTTTACAAACAAGGGTCAAATAGCGGTCTTTATTCATATTATCAAAAAAAATAGCAGTCTTTATTACAGTCATGAGTCAGATAGTCATAAATTAACACAAAGTTGGGTCCTAACTTCTGGATCTCTACATAACTCAATCTGCTACTAGTCTTGGGCAGTGGCGGAAGTGAGACATGAAAACAAGAGGGGCCAAGCATATTTGTTACATAAATGAGTGAGTAATTTAATTCAGTGGCAAGAACTAAGAAAATTTTAATCTATTTGTATGGTCTAATTATAGCTATTCATGCATCTAAAAGTTAAATTTGATATACATTTAACTTAAAACTTTCTTAATAATACAAGAGTTAACCACAAAAACTAACGAATACACAATACCTTGGGAGGGGGGGGGGGGGGGGGGGGGCATATGCGTCCCTCAGCTCCACCGCTATAGTGTCGACCTTTGCCATTTCAGGTTCGTTTTCGCTGCGAAACAAGAGCAAAGTCAATCCCTTCTTCCTGCTATATTAGTCCACAAGACTTCTTAGCCTCATACTAATATTTGTTCAGATCCAATACCATGTGCAGTATCGCTCCTGTGAACGAGCTCGCTGCAAATAGGAGGAGTGATACTGCGACCTGCAATGAAACACAATTGACAACGTTAATTAGTAAATAAAAGGAAAAAAGAGAAACTACACATATTAGAGATCAGAGATACATGCTGCCTACCAGGTGTCTCCAATCACGAGAACAATCAAGGCTGGCTTGTTGTGCAAGAAGAGCTTCCACGTCAGAGCATAGATGTCAGTGCATAACGTCCACAGGCTCCAAACGAACTGGAAACCAAGTCCTCCTGTTACGTACTAGCTGTTGTCACACACAAAATTTAAAAATACTAAGTATTATGGTAACAAAAACTACAGAACTAAGGCGGTGTTTGGCTGCAGAATTGTGTCAGGGTTCCCCGTCCGGAGACGAGACGACAGCCTTCATGGGCGTCGGAGCTCGTCGTCAAACATCAGTGAAGGGGAACACATGACGAGTGGTGGAGCTGCCGATCCTTCCCTTGGCGATTTGGCATTCTAGAGTGTAGGAGCCTGTGGTGTGTTTCAATTACAAGTAACGTTCTGCAGCTTGGCTTAGTCCACTCTGCAGTATTTGTGTAGCAACTAGCAAGCTACCGTGCTGTTCTTCAGTAGTACTGATCACGTGCACATGTGTTGTTTACATATGTTATTGCTTGTTTCATACTCTGCATATGTGCAACAAGTTTCCATTGTTAAGTTGCTGCAGACTTTTGTGGCTGAAGAACACAGCCTTGCACCACACCGGCGCCCGCTCAGCATGGAAGCCGTGCCGGGTGCGTTTGACAAACGAGTACAGCTGTGATTATCCGTTGTCGAGTCTTGGACGCGGCGCTTATAAAGTTCAAAGGAGTGTAAAAGTTTCGGCCTAAATCATTACGGATTTACTTCTCTTCAATCGACTAAGAATGAAGAAACTCTCGGTCGACGAAAGGTTAGGCGTAGAGGAGACTTAAGAGAGCGTGCGCTCGTTTTATGTGAGGTGCTGGAAAGGATGGGAGGTTGAAGACAACGTTTCCAGCGGCTGATAACGATCGACTGAACGAATCATTATTTTCAGCCGGCTGAATATTAGTCGCGCTCTCCTCGGCTTCAAGCGCGCTCTCACCGTCGTGCCGCTAGCTTCTTCGACACGTGGGACGCCGCGGCGGCCTCGCCCTGCGACTTCACCGGTGTCACCAGCTGCGGCCCACACGGCCGCGTCATCGCCGTCTCCGCGGCAGGCCAGGGCGTCGCCGCGGAGTCCGTTCCCTTCGCCCACATGTGCGGCTCGATCGCTGCCTTCCCTGACAACCCTGCACCTGCAGGAGAACTCGCTAGCGGGCGGCATCGATCGACGGGGTGGTCGCGTACGTGCACGGCGCTCCAGAGCCTCAACCTCGCGTTCAACGGCGGCTTCGCCAGTGGCGTGACGGACCTCTCGGCGCTGGCCAGGCTGCGCTAGCTCAACCTCTCCTCGGCCAGCCTCGCCGGGCCCGTTCCCCTGGACGGCGCTGCCGGACCTCACCGTGCTCGCGCTCGGCGACAACCCGTTCCTGGCGCCGATGGACAAGTTCCCCGACGAGGTCATGTCCGCATCCGGTGGCGATACCTGCGCCCCCTCGTGGGGAAAGATGGCCCTCTAGGTGGCGAAGGTCGAAGGATCCCCGCGCTGATGGTGCCATCGCCGTAGGCGATCTGGTACTTGCAGGCGCCGCGGCCAGCCTGCAGGGCGCGCACTTGAGCCGGACGACGACGCTGCTCGCGCCGACCTTGCCAGGCGGTTCGCGAGCATCTGGGACTCGGCGCTGGGCGGAGCGAAGGCCATGGCCGCGTGGTTCTTGGCCGCGACGCCGGCCCCGGGGTGGTCGCTGTTTCAAATAGCGACCGCCCCCTCGGTCTATTGTATCCGTTGGATGTCAAATGCGCGGCCGAGATCAACGCGGGACATTGAAGGTACGTAGCTAAGATCCTTTGCGGCCCCCTCATAGTCATCTCTCTGCCGCCGTACTCTCCGCGCCGACCGGACCGGGCCGAGCGCCGGTGACGGCGTGACGCAGGGATCGATCGGAGCAGCTCGCCGGCGGCCGCGCGGAGACGGCCGAGCAGGCTGAGGGCTGAGGCCGGTGGCCTGGCCACAGGAATCTCCCACTGCGGAGATGCGGAGATCAGAGGACGCCGTGCTTCGTCCTGTGCGCGCGACGCAGCGTTCTCGATCGCCGCGCGCCATCGGAGCTCGTTCGTTACGCCGGCGAGGGTTCCCGCCGGGAAACGGTGACCTTGTCAACCTCGAGCTCTCCGACAACAATCTCAACGGCGAGATACCCAAGGATATCGCCAAGCTCACGAACCTCCTGCAGCTTGAGCTGTACAACAATTCCCTCACGGGCGAGCTCCCCGCGGGGTTCGGCAAGCTGACGAAGCTGCAGTACTTGGACGCGTCCATGAACAACCTCACCGGTGAGCTGCCGCAGAGGCTCGGGAGCCGGTGCGGTTCGAAATCATCGATTTGTCCACGAACGCTCTGTCAGGGCCGATCCCACGGGACATGTGCAAGCAAGGCGCCATGTTCAAGCTTCTCATTGGCGAAAACAACTTCTCCGGCGGGATTCCGGCGACATACGCTGGCTGCAAGACGCTGCAGAGGTTCCGGTCGGCAGGAACGGGCTCTCCGGCAACGGCGCTGCCCAACGTGAATGTGATCGATCTTGATGGGAACCAATTCACCGGGGGCATCGGCGACGGCATTGGGAACGCCGCGGCGCTGACCAGTCTCCTCCTGGCTCGGAACGGGTTCTCCGGCCCCATACCGTTCTCCATAGGCAACGCGGCTAATCTTGAGATCATAGACTTGTCATCGAACCAGATCTCCCGCCAGATACCGGAAAGCATCGGGAGGCTGGCCCGTCTAAACAGACTTTACCTTTCAGAGAATCGGATCAGGGGGTCTGTCCCCTAGGCGCCACCACCTTGCTAACTGCACAGGCGATGCAACAAAAGGCGTACCATGTGCTATATAATGTTCCATCATACAAAGAATGTGCAGCAAAAGGCGTACATGTGCTAAAATGTTCATCATAGAAAGAATGCACAGGCAAGAGTATTTCAGTCTAACTTTTCATAATAAGTTGTCCAACTTTGATTCTCTACCATTTCCATTATGCTATTGTTCGGTCAACAAAGTCCAGTAAATAGTCAGCAGGTTGAGCACGCATACATGTTTGCGGTCAGCACGTCAAGTCACTTGTAGACTGCTTGGTAAGAGTTAAAATAAATTTGATTGAGATCGGAAATTTACCTGACAAATACAAGCTTCGAGACATGGAGCATCCGGTCAGGTCGCAATGTTCTCGCTGCTTGGTAAGAGTTCGCGCTTTGCTGCGTGGACAGAGACAGAACCAAGACCAGATGGGTTCCATGGCGATAGACCCGTCAGGCTCGAAAGTGCAGTCGCCGTCGACTCTGAAAGATAAAGAAAACGCAGTCACCGGGTATGAAGGTGCAGTCGCCTAATTCCCAGCACCTTCTTCTTCATCCTTCCAACCATGACGTATGCAGGTGCTCAGCCCCTACCGGCAAGGATGTTCGACTCCATATGCTTAACGACGGCAAAATGAAGGCCGGCAGTGCCAATCTTCTCATGAGCCCTTTCTTCATACAGGCCCTAGTGTTGAAAATTTTGAAATAAGATTTAGATTTTTTTTTTCAAATGTGCAAATAAATAATATTTTTAATGAACCCTTCAAATGTTTGAAATTTTTTGAGTCAGATTTTAATAATGATTTTTTAGATAAAGATTTTAATAATGGTTGAATCTCATATTTCATCATGTGAGCGCATATAGCGGGCCAGAATTTGTGTTGCAATTGCAAATGCCGCTTAAAGTATTGGGATACAAAGTCCGATCGATCTGGGTGCTCTCTGCCTTTTGGGCCTTATCGGCGCGGGCAAGGTGAGTCTCGTCATTCACGTGGCCTGCATGCGTGCGTTTTGATCTGAAAGCGGGCCCGTTAATCGTATTCATCCCCGAAAACCGGACGGTGGGCCGAAACGATTGTTCCGTGCCGCGTCCAGATGTATTATCCGTGCCGCGGCGCACGCAGCCGCGGACTCGATCGGCGCCGGTCTTGTTGAAGTGGACGCGCGTGAAGTTAGCCTCTCTGGCAACGGTTTCGACGATGACCGTCTCGGTTTCGTTAGGTCGGAACCCACGAGCGTCCGAATTTGTGCTTGTGCCACGCGCGGTTGGTGTACGGAGATGCGCAGCCAGGTATGAGGTACACACAAGGCATCGCGGAAACTGCAGTATCTCAGCGCCCGCGTGGCCCGCCTGCCACCACAGGGACGTCGGCGTTTTGAACCTACTAATAACAGACGACGAAGGCAGAGCATTCTTCTGGACTGGTAATGACTCATGTAAAGGGAAGGATTGCAAAGTAGCTTGGGAGGATGTATGCCAGCCAAAGGAAAATGGGGGACTGGGCATTGTCGACTTGTACAAGAAGAATGAGTGCTTGGTCCAGAAATTCTTGAATCGCCTGCACACCACCTCTAGGACGCCTTGGCAGCATTGGTTTCAATCACAATATGGGTGGGAATCCTCCCGGGATTTTGGTGATGTCAAGCAAAATGACACGGCGACATGGAAGACACTTATGGAGCAGCTTCCTTCTTACCGTGAGGCAACCATGGTAACTCTTGGAGATGGTCGCACAACTTCCTTTTGGCTCGACTTGTGGGATGGTAACCAGCCTTTAGCCCATGATTACCCTGCACTCTTCTCCCACTCGGTTCGCCCCAATATCTCTGTTGCCGCGGTGTTCCTTCCTGGTGTCAATCTTGCCTTGCGGAATAGGCTGACCACAGCTGCTCAGCTAGAACTGGACGCCCTTTCCCTCCGCCTATCTTCTGTTCTCTAGGATCCTCAAGTCTCGGACACTAGAACCCTCAGGCATTCTGCTGCACCTTTCATTGCACGCGGCGCATACCTTCTCCGGTTTGCTGGTTCTCCCATTGATCCTTTTGCACCCCACATCTGGGAAAATTTCGCCCCTTCGCGGTGTAAGATTTTCACTTGGCTTCTCCATCGAGACCGCATTCGCACTAAGGTTTTCCTGCATGACCATGGCTGGCACGATTCAAATGCCTGCCGACACTGTTCACTACCCGAAACTTCTCTCCACCGTACCTCATCATCCAGTGTTCAAAAGTGCAGCAGTTCTGGGCCTCGGTTGGCCTGCTCCATGGAGGTTCTGGTCAGGTGCATTATGTTCAACAGCTCTGGGAAATTCAAAGAATGCAAAATGCAGAAACACGGTGCTCACCGCCGCTCTATGGACCATATGGAAGACGAGAAATGCTAAAGCTTTCGAGAACCGGGAGCTTTCCATTGATCACATGAGGTGTCAGTGCGCAAGTGATTTAGGACTTTGGTCTAGTAGGTGTTCCAAGGCTGCTAACGCACAATCTCTGAAATGTTGGGGTGATGCCTTAGCTTTTAGCATGTAGTACATCATTTCTAATCTCTGTTTTTCTTTGCCTGGGGCTGCGTCCCTAGTTTCTCTCGTCTTCGCCTTCTCTCTGATGTAATCGTGTGACTTGAGCTTTAATATATGGTTCAGGTAGGCTTCTTGCCTACCGTAGTTGCCTGTAAAAAAAAATAATACTGAAACAGTATTTCAGCAAGTGGCGGAGCTAGCGTTGAACCTTGGGAGGGGCCGGCCAACTATATGTTGCTAAGATTCAAAGGATGACAGGGCCCAAATACTATAATCATTAACAAAATATTAAAGTTTATTAGTGTAAACTTTTGGATCATAAAGGGGGGGGGGGGGGGGGGGGCATGGCCCCTGGGAGCCCCCCACCCCCCTTGTCTCCACCACTGGTTACAGCGGCTTTAGAGATAGACGCCTCGTCTGTGGGCATTCTTCCCTTTCTTCTCCGTTCGTCTCCTCAACACCGTCAAGTCTGGGAACGTCCAAAGCATACATCGAACCAGCGTTTTCCTCATCACATGTAAAGATCAAAGACCACTACAATGTGCCAAGTCAAGCCGCACGATGGACTTGTGGTCATGTGCGCGCGCCTATGTGCGTGAGAGAAGGAGAGGGTTCCCAATCTCGATTTAAGAAGTATATACTCCGAGGATGCAACAGTGGCAGACTTTCGTACAGGAGTCAAATATGTAGTAGCCGGTGTTAGAAAAAGAAAAGTCAAATAGCAGTCGTTATTACAATTATGAATCAGAATCATAGAGTCCTAATTTACCGCAAAGGAGATTCTTAACTTTCTTCTGAATCTATAAATCACCCAGTCTGCTAAAATCATGGCAATGGCGTTACTGAGGCATGAAAATGAGTGTTTGTCACTTAATTATATGAGTAATTTAATTCAATGGCAAGGACAAAAGCTAGTCCAAATACACCATTTTGTGGCAGTACCCCCCCCCCCCCCCTCCCCCGGCCGAGCAAGTCTTCATTTATTTTCATAATTCTCCCTCATAGTCTACTAAAGCGCGCGTATTTATCATCTAATGTTAGGTTACACAACAAAAAATACCATGCTACAGTAAATCGCATTCAAATTTATCTGCAACACTATAAACAAAATAGTGAAATTAAACCTATAGGTTTGATATCTATGTTATTTATGCAATATCAAAGATTAGAGAGGTACGAAAGACCACCCGGAAGCACACCGGACGACATACAAGGGCTATTTCGCTCGGTCAAAACTATCAAGAGGGAATATGAAAATCCATGCACACTTAGAAGGGGAGACTGACACAATTTTTTGTAAGTGTGTACCCTCATGGGTTGCAATTGAGCTTTTGCAATTTTCCTTACGAAGAGGGAGTGGGGGTGGGGGGGGGGGGGGGGGGGGGGGCACATGACCCTTGCCATACCTCTCTCAACTCTACGACTATAGCCTTGGGCTTTGCCATTCTAGGTTCATTTTAATTGCAACATAACAACGAAGTCAAACATGTATAGTAGTAGTCTAATAAGATATTTCAAGAATAAAAATATAACCCAGTGTTGGTGTCATATATATAACAGCCTGCTACTCGTTAGTAAAACAAACGCAGAAAATATATGAGATGTTTTACGGTTTTTCGGAATAACATGGGTCACCCATCAAAAAAGTATACCAGTATTGATGAAGGTACTTAAGTATGGAGCACAAAAAAAAATCATTTTGAGTGGTGAATAAATATGGAATGATAGGGGGAAGGCGAAAACAAATCACAAGCCTTCTTATTTGTGCTGTTTTTTTTTTGTTATTTACTTGGTTTTTATTTTATTCAAATGAAAAAAGGGACATGGCGCAGATGAGATGTTATTGTTTTTCTGCTTGGGTTGCACCGTACAAGTAGACACATACAACACATGCACACATATCTTTATAAACGCATACACGCAAACGCTACCTTTAAGAGCATCTTCGAAAACTGAGTTTGCAAATCCTCAATATTGACCAAGTCACCACTGGAGCCTCACTATCGACGGCCATTATCATATTCTACGCATTTGGAGGCAACGATGTGCCCTTCAAAAATTGTCCGTGATCAGATATTTTGGGGGTGGGGGGGGGGGTCTATTGAATCTGTGGTCAAGCAGGACGCTACAACTTTCACAGTTTCAGTACGTTACATGAGTACTCTGTTTCTACGTGCTCGCAAGAGGAAACAAAAAATGAACACTCCATTTATGCTGTTTCCCTTTTTCTTGAGGAAAGCTTGATACTCCGTATCTCTTCTTGGATGGTACGCCACAGGTCGCAATATTTCCTGTTCACCATCTGCAGTTGGAGTTGAGCACAAACATACAGAAGGCATACTACAGAGTACAGAGCTCGTCAAACTTCTCCTGAGCCAGGTTGTCGTGTGGGATATATGAAATGCAGGCCTGCGTATGGCGGAAAATGAAGGTCGTCAGATGCATAACTCCCGTGCGACGAGGTTCTTTTAGGAAAAAACTGCAACAGTGACTTTCCTCGAGAGTCATTTTTTTCAGGTTTCCGTTGGGACGAGTGCCACATGCTACTGTCATTCTCGATGATCGAATGGTATGTAATAAGTGCAGAATAGTGTTCGCTGAGGAAATGTTGAAGCAGTTTTGCGAATTTTAACTAACAATGTACAGCGGCACGCCGGCGCCCGTTCAGCACGGAACAAATCCCACGCCGGCCGCGCTACCTCGAACGATTTCGGCAGCCGCTCGCCGGGTGCGTTTGGCCAAACGTCGCGACGCGAGCGTGACTGCGTGAGCCTCGTCGAGTACAGCTGCTGCGGCAGGCGCGGCTCCGGCGCTTGCACTTGCGAATCCATTCGTTGCGCGTGGTCACAAACTAAGCAGGCCGCGGTTGCAGAGCTCTCACTTTCCCAGCTCTCTGTAGCTGTCGCGTGTCAGCGACGCGCCGACGCCCAGATGGAAATGCAGCACTCCCCAACAATTTCGGAGACAAGGTCAACGCTGCCGCTGTGCGAGACCAAGGGTATGACTGACCCCCTCACTTCTACGACTAGTTGCTGGTCAATGCTGTGGTCCGCTGGCTTAACGCATTACATGCAGCAGGGATAAAGGAGCTCGTGTACTGCCAGGAAACATATGGTGTAGGTTGATCAGCAACGTTTGTGTCCTCGCCACAACAACATGCGCCACTGTCACCGTTCAGCCTGAGAATGGGCTGAAATCCGAACCAAAACCCGGACCCTATCAATTACTGTAGCACATATAATCTAGTCTAAACCAGCCCACTATCCTATGTTTTTGGACCGGACCGAACCAACTGATTGAAAACTCGATCCAAATTAAACCAGCCCAATGGCCAACCAAGGTTTGTAACCGGTTTCAGGCCATGGTTAAAAAACACGCGGTGGTGAGCTGCTGGCCTGCACATTGCTGACCACGTGGCGGGCTGCTGGCGTGGTGTTGTGTGCGCTGGAGAAATACATCGTGTATCAGCTCTGTGGGACCTATAAATTATAGATCTAAGCTTATAGTTTTGCATAAAGTAGCTGGCCGTCATACTAAGTGTGAACGCGCAGTTTTAATTTTAGGGTCCGGCTCTTGACGTGGATCCCACATGTAGATATAGCTATAATAATTTGCACATAGTAGCTAACCTTCATACTGAGTCATCTCTAAAAATTTCGATCGATTTCGATTAAATTTTTAAGTGTGAACACGAAGTTTTAGTTTTCGGGTCTGGCTCTTGGTGTGGGTCCCACCCCACATATAGATATAGTTGTACTAATTTGCACAGAGTAGCTAACCATCATACTGAGTAAGTTTAAAAAAATTCAATCGATTTCGAAGAAAAATTAAGATGTGAACACAAAGTTTTTAATTTTAGGATCCAACTTTTGACATGAGTCTCACATAAAGCTATAACCCACAACGGGAAACCGAGCTTCTAACCATAGATTGCAACCTTTTCCGTCCAAACCATTTGCATTCAAACCAAACTGAACCCAATTCGATATACGATGCCACCAAACTGAACCAATCTATTTATCTATGTTAGCCCATTTGAACCCAACCAAAATCAACTTAAAGAAAAACCGAACCGTTTTAACCGGTTGCACCAAACCATTCTCAGGCTTAGTCCCGGTCGCCAAAAAAACGGTTTGCAGCTCTTGCGTCCCAAAAATACGCTGGAGGTCACCAGATGAGTTTTGACTGATAAACGCCACAAATGAGCAGCTCAGCGGGCGCTGCATGCGAATTGCGAAACGAAAGAAGACGCGCGCAGCCGGCCGGCGGAACCAAATTCTCTGCCGAACGCTGGCTGCATCGAAAGGCCCTTCGATCGCTTCGTAGGTCGTTCCTGTCCTTGCGGCCCAACAACTAGAAACCTGGCCAAATATCCCGTTCGCGCGCGACAGAGGTCAGCACAGCAGACAAGACTCCACGCCGGCCGCTAGGGAGACCAGCCAGCCACGCTGCCCGACGAGGATGGCCCGTGCCCAACGAAGAGTCCGCTCGATCGATCCTACCTGCTAGTGGCGGCCTGGCCTTTGCCTCGTGGTCGTCGATGCAGACCTCTCGAGGTTAAAGAGACCCTGCGCCTGCGCCTGACGCTGACCAGAACATACACACAAATAGGAAGGAGAGGGTATTCGTTGCATGGGGTCTAAAATTTAGAGGGAAGAATCTTGTCATTTAAGAGTATTAAATAAAGTTTAATTACAAAACTAACTGCAAAACCCCTGATCTAAATCGCGAGACGAATCTAACGAGAGTAGGTAAGCCGTGATTAGATGCTGGTTACTGTAACATCACTGTAACAAAATATAGATTAATTAGGCTCGTTAGATTCGCCTCGTAAAGATGTACCTATCTGTAAAAAGGTTTTGTCATTAAATTTTATTTAGTACTCTTAAATAATAAGATTCTCTTTGATGTGACAGGTCTAAATGCTAAATGCTAAAGCAAGCAACACCCCCGGAGTATACTCATATCGCTACCTGCTGATCAGGGTTGGTGCGGTGCGGACGAGATGACGACGTAGCAGTGCGTGACCCTTCAGCCATCATGCCAAAGGAAGGGAAAGTAGGACCCACCCACACCGCTCGTGCAGCTTCTTTGATCGCTCCACGCTCCTCTCTATCCGTGACACAGAAACATGCGGCATTGGAATGAACTTTGCGAGGGATGCATGCCCAAAAGCAAAGCACGCATCACTTTTAATTTCCCTGTTTACTTCCGCTAGCTACTATAGGCAACAACCACCCGGCTGAAACCGTCACACGCGATCGAATCTCCATTGTGCATAGCACAGCTGTCTTCCATGCATCGGAGCGGAGATTAACCGTGCACGTCCCCTCACCAGTTCAAGCACGATGCGATTTCCCTCGATCCGTTGATTTCCTGGGCATCCCTGGCCCGCCTCCGTCAATTTCTCGGATAAATATCTTGTACCCTCCATGCGTGTGTAAGCGTCAATTTCCATTTCAGGTCATCGTGCTTGACGTGCCCGACACTTCAGACGCTGATCAACGGTACGGCGGACGCCGTGCGTGCGTGCATCATGCAAAAGGGGTAGGACCCACGCCGGTCGTGCGGCCTCTTGGCCTGAGCGCTTGCTCCTCTCCTCTCCTCTCCATCCCGTGACACAGCTCCAGTAAATTCGTGAATAAGAGCTGGGACACAATATCAACTCACCATAGGGATTATCAGACAAAGAAAACCTCGCTATATAGGGCAAAGAAAAAGGAACCTGAAGGAATAGCAAGTGTTTACTATTTGAAAATAAGAAAGTCATATTCTTAAACAATCTAAAAAGTGACTTATATCAACATAGTAATGAAAAATGAAAAAAAAAAGAAAACACACCGAGTTGAGAAAACTTATATGTAGAGCAGTCAATTCGCTTTGTAAATTTGACGTAGTGTTACTTCAAACACAATATGTTCCAGATACTAAAAATGACAAAATTATAAAGCATTTGACAATCATTGGGATCTCTTCAGTTGAGCCAGTAGTAAAATAAGAAAACTTTTTTGAGTAAAGGCAATGAAAAAAATAATTGAAAACACATGTTAACACAATTTCGGAGACAAGGTCACAACGCTGCCGCTGTGCGAGACCAAGGTATGACTACGACCCCCTCACTTCTACGACGGCTTCTACATATCGTGAAGGTTCATCAGCAACTTTTGTTTGTGTCTTTGCCACTATCGTGAAGGTTCATGCACGGTCGCCGAAAAAGGGGTTTGCAGCTCTTGCGTCGCCCAAAGAAAACGCTGGGGCTCACCAGATGAGTTTTGGGCTGATAAACGCCACAAACGAGTAGGTCAGCGGCAATTAACCGCTGCATGGGCGAAACGAAAGAAGACGCGCGGGGCGGAAGCAAATAATCCTCTGCCGAACGCCGCATCGAATCGAACGGCCCTTCCTTGGATTGCGGCCCAACAGCTAGAAACATGGCCGATTGGAGTATCCCGTTCTCGAATCCGCTGGCGCCGCCGTGAGTTTCTACTGCTGACACGTGGCTGCCGACGAGGATGGATGGGACCGGGTGGGACCGTGTCCGCTGACTAGTAGCCACGGGCAGCAGGCATGGACGTACGTCGTCGACGAGTCCGCTCGACTCGATCGATCCTGGTGGTTGGTACCTACCCTACGTGATCGACGAGTCCGCCGATCGAGTGGCCTTCGATGCAGACCTCTCGAGGTTAAAGAGAGCCTGCGCCAGCGCCTGACGCTGACCAGCACATACACACAAATAGGAGTATACAGTATACTCCTATCGCTGCCTGCTGATCAGGGATGGTGCGGTGCGGACGAGACGAGGACGCAGCAGTGCGTGTGACCCTTCTTCACCTTCAGCCATCATGTAAAAGGAAGGAGTGGTAGGACCCACCCATGCCGTGTTCGTGCAGCCTCTTGGTCGGATCGCTCCTCTCTGTCCGTGACGAAACATGCGGCACAGTATATTGGAATGAACTTTGCGATGGGTGCCTGCCCAAAAGCAAAGCACGCATCACCACCTTTCCTTGTTTAGTTCCGCTAGCTTACAGCCTGTTCGCTGCGCTGCAGCTGCGGCTGCAGCTGCAGAAAAATAACTGCGAACACTGTAGCTGCTGCTGAAAACACTGTAGCTGCTGCAGAAAAATAATTGTAAAATACTGTAGCTGCTGCAGCTGCTGCTGCAAAACCTCCTGCCGAACACGCTGTACTCTAGCCAGCAACCCGTTGGCCCAAACCGTCACACTCGATCGGTGCATAGCACAGCTGTCGTCCATGCATCGGAGCGGAGATAATTAACCGTGCACGTCCCCTCACCTCACCAGTTCAAGCACGGTGCGATTTTCCTCGATCCGTTAATTTCTTGGGTGTCCCTGGCCAGCCCTCGTCCGTCAATTTCTCGGATAAATATCATGTACCCTCCATGCATGTCAGCGTCAATTTACACTAATTTCAGTTCGTCGTGCTCGCGAGCCGGTTTCAACGAGACTAGAGCGGCCCGTCCTGTCACTTCAGATGCTGATCAAAGGTACGGGTGGACGCCGCAGTGCGTGCGTGCGTGCATCATGCAAAAGGGGTAGGACCCACGCCGATCGATCGTGCAGCCTCTTGGCCTGAGCGCTTGCTCCTCTCCTGTCTATCCCGTGACACTGAAACCTGCGGCATGGGAATGAATTTTGCGTACGTGCTCGATCGCGACGATGCCCAAAAGGCAAAAGGAAACCACGCGCAACATATACTACAGATCAATCCTCGATCACCTTTCCTTGTTTACTTCCGTTGACACCAGCCACTAGCAAGGCAGCACCCCAAGGCCACCACAGCTGCACTCGGTTGTGCACAGTGCAGAGCTTCAACCAGTTGGTACCAACGTTCGCTCGCGCGTCAGTTTCGAGAGTGACGAAGCGCGGCACCAATCCCGTCCGTCTACTAGGAGTCTAGGATCAATAAGCTGTCGATCGAGCGAGCAAGACACACCCATCTGACGAGGGAATCAAGCTAGGGAGCAAAACGTCAAGCAAGCAACTGAGCAAGTAGGCATAGGTATGCACCAAAGAGGAAAAAGGAAATCACACGCTGCTTCCACTTCCACGGTAAATCCAACCACTAGTCCTCATCTTCCCTTATTCGCAGCTGTCTTCCATGCCATTGGTAAGTATACACTGCCCAGATCGATCCGCTGCACCATGCAATTCCTCTCCTTTATTCTCCTGGATGCGCAGTGCCAATCCATCGGGTTCGTGTGTGCTTTTGTTGTTTCTACAACCAGCAGGCTAGCTACATGTGGAACGCCCCGTGGTGAGCTAGCAACAGCCAAAACAGAGGGAAGGCAAACTTTACGGTGTATATTTCAGTATATGTTTTTTTTTTGAACGGTCAGTATATGTTATTGGAGTTATACAATACTCTATCTCTTGGCTTCGAGAATATGTACTCGGAGCAACAGAGGCAGACTTTCTCACACGAGTTAAATACTGGTAGTCTTTATTTACAAACAAGAGTGACCACATGGTCCTAATTTAACACAAGGACGTTATCTGACTACTCTCTGAATCCGTAATGACTCAGCCAACTTCTAATCCTGGGCATGCCGCTCCAGGTTCATTTTCGCCGCCATGCTTAAGCCCAGCAACGTGGTGACCCCGCCGAGTGCACCAGCCAGCGACACCAAAAGTGAGAACACAAAGGAAATCTTGCAACCATAAAAGCAAACATGGCCGTGAGTTTTGAGTATGAACTCTCCAACTCCTCCAAGCCCTGTCACGGTCAGCAACAGGGCGGCAAGCTACAACATAAATATTCACACTTCAGCAAGTAAGCATGTGCATTGTGTTGAATGTGTGAAAAAAAAAAACAGGGGAGGCCAGGGCTAATAGCTTACGCTGTCCACCAGGATGACGCGCAGAGCCGATCTGAGAGTGTTGGGCAGTGGAACATCAACTCCGAAACATGCGATCCCAGACACGACCAGCTGGATTCCGAGCGCAATCAAGCTCAACCTGACAAATTCATTTCATTATCAGTTATTAAACTGCTAATACTTAAGCACATGCCATAAAAAGGGTAAATAAGCTACTTACAGCACATTAGTATCGTAAATTACATGCCCGCTGCCAAAGTACATCACCATCGTCAGCAAGGAGACGCTGGCGCAAGCCACTCTCGTTACAAACAGAGCGGTATCTAGCTTTTCCAATGCCATCTGTAAACATTTAAAAACATGAAAAACATCATATAAATGTATACGAATAATCGACAAATCTGAATGAATTTGAAATTTACATTTTAAACAAACGAAATTTGGAATTCTAACCTAACCAAACCGTAGGTTTCGAGAAGACAAAACTAACGCAACAAGGACCTATATTTTTCTGACCCAGATAGATTTTCTACAAACTATCTTATAAAGGAAAAAAGGGACAGAGGATTTGTGGAAAAAGAAGAGAATCTACCAGGGAGTATTTTAGGCAAACAGTTTTGAGGGCCTAGCTGTCATTGATACGACGGAGGATTTGCCTACGGTGGATCGGGTCCAGGAACTGTAGAAAAGGAGGGAGGGCGGCCTGCCACATTGGATTATTCTTCCTCCGTGGGGCCACCGCCACGTCGGCAAGGCGACGGGCGGGCGGCGCTCCCCCGCCTCCGCCGTGGGAAACGGAGGCGCTTCGCCGGCATGCCTTGCACCAATGCACGCCGGCGGCCGAAAATCTTTACGCTAAGAACACCCTGGGTCCTGGCATGACACGCCACCCCCGACGAACAGATCCCCATCGCCGGAAGAACGACGGTGCGCCGTCACGAGCTCGCCGGAGCAGGAATCGCGGCGGCGTGCGGCGACATCCATGAGGAAGCGTGCTAAACGCCAAGAAAAACAGACCAGTACGATACTCAGACGCCGCTGAAGCTAACGGGAAGGATAAAACAGAATTACTTGGCCCGGGGCTCCGCCGGCAATGATGGCGCACGGCGGCGAGCACGGAACCACGATGAATCGACCCAAATGCCCACTAAAACACGGCATCGTCAACTTCGCTAGAACCAGGGATTCCACTCGAAGCTCAAAAACTGATACTTGGGCAACGGAGAGGACTAGACGAGGAAAAACACTACATCGGCGGCAACTCCGGCCGGCGGCAGCAGACATATCACAGGAACGCAACTATGCTACGGCAAGACCTGGGAGGAGGAGAGGGATCTCGCAGATCACCTAAGTCTGGAGACGAAGAAGGCCACGGTGCTCTGGTCCGGAAAAGGACGGATGGCGGCGGAAGTCGATGAACGGCGGCACGGCACTCTGAGTCGTTCCCGGCGTCCTAGCTTGCGTTCCGGATGATCTGGGATGAGAGGAGCCGAGAGAAGTTGTCAACAAGCGATAAAACTAGGTGAATCATCCTGAATTGAGCACCATTAAGACATGTACTCACCAATATGTCTGGAACGGAGAGAACTCGTCGGCGGTGAACTTGGAGCGGCGGCGGACGCTGATCGCGAACCAGGCGTTCCCGCTAGTCTAGACAGAGAAAAGGTACTATGGCTAATCAACAGGATATAACAGAGAACGTAAGAAGCAAAACAGTCCGGTATCAGGAGG
The DNA here is from genome assembly GCA_007726485.1 of Eragrostis curvula. NCBI lineage: Eukaryota > Viridiplantae > Streptophyta > Magnoliopsida > Poales > Poaceae > Eragrostis > Eragrostis curvula. The sequence continues at coordinate 54,637,158 of CM017439.1, forward strand.
GGTTCTCACCGGCTAAGGCGGAACGTGGAAGGTTTGACGACGGCGACTTCCGGCAGTGATGTTCTTCCTCGCTCGCGCCCACCTTCTTGCTCAGCCTGAATCACCGCGACATAAGTGATGGACTGAAGATCAAGGTGAGGTATACCAGGATACCGGAGAACCCATGTCACCTTCGGCGGTCACCGCCTCGCGCCGGCGGCGAGCAGTGATGGTGGTCTTGCGGCACGAAGCAGAGTCGCACAGAAAGGCTTGGAAACGGGGAATTAGGTGAATGCGCAGCGCGAGGTCTAGTGATGGGTTTTATGTAGTGAACAGCTAGGATTTTTCGCCACGGTCGTCGACACGTCTCTGCGAGAGCGCGGCGCGTACTCGAGGCGGATGGTGTTCTCGCTACGCGGATTAGGCTCGGTTCGATCGGCTCGCGTGATCACGGCAGAGAGTGTGGTTTGCGGCAACGGAAGGAAAGCCTCTGCCTGGCGAGGTGGTATGCACTGTTCAGAGTGAGGCCTAGAGCGAGCCACGTTACTAGCTTCTAGAGGATTCCTGGCGCCGTAGATGCTTGGGCGCGAGCGCGGGCGCGGGACGGCGGTGCGGACGCGCGCGCGCGGTGGCGAAAACGGAAGAGCGGCGGGCGCGGCTGTACGGCGCCGGGAGGAAGAAAGTGGAATAGTTGCTGCGCTTGAGCTGGGCCTAGGTGGGCTGTTGTGATCTGGTTTGGCCGGTCCAGCGGGAAGAGAGAAGTGAAGGCTTAGTGGGCTGGACCTAGATCGGTTAAAAGAATTCGAGCCCAATGAATGATGCCAAAGGAATAATTCGTTTTGAATATTTTCAGGAATTCAACAAAGGGATTTTTAACTTGAGATTTGAATCTGAGTTGTTCCTGGCTTTAGATTTAGAAATCATAATACCGATTCCAAGACAAATTAAATTAACATTCCAGAAATGGGGTTTGTTGCAAGGATATTTGAGAGCCCTGGATTTGGTTTGGACTAAATAATTTCGAAATCGTCCAAGCTAGCTAATGATGTCTGGCATGATGTTACAGCCGGAGTGGCCCGATCTACTCCCTTGGTCGGGGAAAGTCGACCCAGAGGCTTGGCATGAAACGCCGCCCCTGCTAAAGAAGAGCTCCTCCTCGACGGCGTGCCAGTGCGGTGGGGGCTCGCTGGAATTATTCTCTATAGCGGCATCGACTCACGTACGGAAACCACAAAACAAGCAGATCTTGGAACGAGATTACAAGAAGGGAACAACGCGGCAGCGACGAGCAACACCGCGAGGCGGTGTACGGCAAGAAGCTCTACGCGACCAACCTATCGGAATGAATTACGCCAAAGGAACAATTCCTTTTCAATATTTTCAGGAATTCAACAAAGGGATATTTAAACTTGAGGTTTTGAATCTGAGTTGTTCCTGGCTTTAGATTTAGAAATCAGGGTACGTATTCCAAGAAAAAATAAAGTAACATTCCAGAAATGTGCGGGAACAACGCGGCAGCGACGAGCAACACGGTGTAGGGCAAGAAGCTCTACGCGACCAACCTATCGGAAAAGGGGACGTACGAGATGATGAGCAGGGAGGAGATGGGGAACGGCCGGAGATCAACAAACGTCGAACTAAGCGGGGATAAGGCCAATTAAGTTTCGGAGAATCTTGTTAACAGGACAGCGTGCGATCGAGCAGAAATGTTCGGCAAGCACGTACGGAATGGGCCAATGGGCAGAACTTGTGCGCGCGGGCGGGCGAATTCGTGCAGGCGTGCACGATGCACGGAGCGGTACGTGCCAGCGCACGCACGCACGCAACGCACCGATTTGCACGGGCTTGGGCAGTGCGGCTGTGTAGAGAAAATGAATAAGGTGGGAAACTTAGGTTAGGGTCGGTTTGAAAAAGAGATTAAAGCCCAAAGTGCGGGCCTCGCACAGCTTGATCGCGCAAACCTTCAAACACTGCTTTTTTTTTAATCTCAGATATAACACTGCTTAACACCGAAGAAATCGTGAGCTGCTGCTAGCTGTCGTACGTTGCTGCACAACGATGAATCATGCAAGATGCTGGCGATCGGAATTCCTCGCCGCCACGGTGACGCGATGTAATGGCGAAGGCAGAGAAAAGCCGGATGTGGATGGAGTCCAGCTACTGTGGAGCGGGGTGGAAAGATCAGCGCGTGCTGGCGATCGACACGTCGCGCAGGGCTTTTCGGTTGGCAGCTACCACAACGTCAAATGGTAGCACCTTTACCAGTTACCAGAGCTTTGCCATTTGCTGTTTTTAGTCACACAAACACTCTAGGAAAGGTTCTGCCAAAGTGACATGATGCTGCACGCCTACAACTCATGGCTCATGGATGGACGGCCCGTGCAATTGCCTTGAGACTTGCCGCCCAGAGATGATAGTATATGATGACTAATTAAGCTGATCCATCTCTGAGATATGCGGACGAGATGTTCGTGGCGACTACTTCAACGAACATGCAAATTTTCATGATGCATGTTTGCATGCAAAGACGGATATATTATCAAACAAATGTGTCTTCTCAGTTTCTTGTTAATTTCCTCCAAGAGTGAAAAAAGACTCCACCATGGAGCCATTGACACGTAGCAAAGCTTGCTCACCAACCAGCCTCTGGATCCTTACTTTTTCCCACTACTAGGTAGTAGCGCACTAACACAGATTACAAACGGCACGTAACTCTATTGACGGTCAATTTATCTTTATAGTACTTGAGATGAATGAAGTTTTAATAGCTTTACAATCTATATGTATCCGTTAAGTGCAGGGTCTTTACCTCTCGTGTGTTCGATGGAGGCAATGCAGCCCCTCACAATTTTGTGGCGCAGCTATCCTATTTTCTTTACTTTCCTTTTGATTTTTTTTTTTAGATAATGGGTATGGTCCCAGCCTTGGCCTCACAACGAGGTTACAGCCGTCTTTTATTACAGAGTTGCAGCACTTCCGTCTGCCAAATATAAGTGAAAAGTAACGCACACATTACAAATTGAATGATAAGAATTAATAACAAAGTCTATTAGTAAATCTCCATCCATAGTGTGCATAAAACTCCATCCCCACCACCTCCAGGCGCCGACATGCATCTACCATCATGTTTTTGTCGTCATTACTCCTTTGCAGTTGTGACCAGAACCGCAGCCAGTGAGTCCCTCTGAAGAGTACCTGCATATATGTCATCATAGGTGCTTTGTCAAAAACAATATCATTCCTACTTAACCAGATAGCCCAGCATAAAGCTGCAACCCCAACAAGTAGTTGTTTTTTTAACTTTGCACCTATACCATTCATCCATCCGCCAAACATATGTACTATATTATGGGGTGGTTTTAAATCAAAACAGAAGTAAACAAGTGTCATACCCCATTTCTGAAATATGTTGTGCATCCTGTATCAGTCCCTGGATCAGTAGCTGATACGCACAAGAACACCGATACGATAATCAAAAGCATACTTCGAATTGGTAACTGAGCATAATACCTGATATATAGGACCCTTAGTGGCGGTATGACAAGGAAATATCCAAGTCCAACCAACCAGCTAACGGTGAAGCAGACAGCGGAAACCTTGGCCCAAAGCCACAAGCACACTTGAGGAGCAGAACTGAAAACCCAATCGTCGTCGTCTTCTACGAAGTCTTCTCCTACTAAATCAACAATCGCAAACGCGTGAGTACATAAGGTACTCAGCAAGCCCTACACTACACAAGGGTATATATACATGCATACTTGGTCTTAGTAAGGAGGAGGCTATATGGTTTATTTGCAGCAAAGCAAGCTTTATGCAGGGTTCACTAAAGCAAGACAAGGATTCCTAGATAAAACAGGGAATTGATTGTCAATATTTTAGTTGGTTGGCCCTGGGGGAGTAAGTGCATTCCCGCCAGTTCCCAAGTTTTAGTTGGGTCTTCTGACCTCAAGGATCATACCGACCCGGCACACTTGCCATCACTTCCAAAACACGGGCTGACTACAACCCACTCACACGCCAAGGGAAGAGAGAGGTGGCTAATCCATACGTGCGTAACAATAATGTGTCATATGCCGTGACAACGTCCATCCGGATGAATTTTACACTCTGCAGAGGTTGTACATCTTTTCCCACGGGCTATGCACTCTTGTACGGAGAGTAACATAACGCCTAGTCCATCTCCTCCGAGTAGTCTCACAATTCCACCACGAAATCACACTCAGGGGCTTGTGACATGAAAGGTCACACACTGGCACTGTACACCTGTAAAAGGGTACATCATGCTCCTGTAACAAATAGCAGGATCCTGTAACACATACCAGGACGGGCGGCACTCCCGTAACCTATAGCGGGTTCCGCGAGCCGGATCATAGGTACGTTTTCTATATCCTTTTCCTGAGCTTTCGTTGCCTCGACTGGCCTCCAGATGGCATTTGCAAGAGTACCAAGAAGATAGGGTAGGTCCTTCCCATAGGGGTTCCGTGGTTGTACGAGAATCATTATGTTAACGGGCGTCAGAACCGATCCTTATATGGCCGGACAAGCACCAAATCCCACACTAGAGGCCTATCACACCATCAACAATTCACTAGTGGCCTTGCCCGCAATCCAACCCATTCCATCATCACCGTCACCATCAACATCATCACCTAACACAGTTGTGCTACTCCCAAACCCAATATATATCACACACACACCACCAAACTCATTTAACACAGTTGTAAAACATATATGTGTGTAAAGTGTAGCAATGTAGATACATTACAGGGGGTCCTAAGCATTCTAGTAGCAAGGTAAAAGTGCCATCATAGAAATGATGGAACTATCCTAGGGTTATCAAGGTGACAGGTAAACAAAGGGTAAACAAGGATTCAGATATTAACGCCTAAGTAACAGACATCAATATCAATAAGCAAGTAGGTCCATAGGTACACAAGCAGTAAAATAACAAGTGATGCATAATACTAGAGTAGGCTCTATAGGTGCATTGCGAAAACAGTAGGTTCAATCATGATCAAGGAGATGTAGAGCTTGCCTTCACTAATTAGTCTTCTTCTTCACGTCCTCGTACTCCGGGTCCTCAGATCCTTCCTAGAAGCTTGTATCTTCTGAATCTTTTGTTGAGGTCGGTGTCTTCAAGTCCTTCCTCGAAGCTCGTCCTTGAAGCTTGTATCTTCTGGATCTTCCTTGAAGTCTTCTAGTTCTTCCTCGAATCCCGCGTAGGCTAGCGTATAAAAAGATACCGTATAAACAAACTACCGCAAAATAAAATAAGATCGGGAAGAACCAGATAAGATCCAATTAACTCCAAAAGAATCGATAGAACACCGAGAAAAGACAAAGGACACAATTTATGCATGATGCATTAGGTTTTACTTTTGGAAGGTATTATTATCTTAAGAGAGGCTATTAGGGACGGTGCATCGAGCACTAGGGCTTTTGATGTGTATGAAAGATGTTAAACCATGATAAGTGCATGCTTGTGTGTGTAGGTGGAAAGGGCATGTGCATGTGTTCTCCGTACATTAGCGGCATTACGGCTTTATATAGGTCGTAACCTATATAAAAGTTCATGCAACAAGTGTACAAGTGCAAGGTGTGTCACTTATTTACCTACTTATATTAGGTTATCAACTAATGGTGATTAGCTATTAATTACTTACTATATTGATTAATTACTAAGATTATGTTGCTAAATATATGTCATGAGGTGAGCGCATGACAGGGGTATGTTCACGTGATTATGCATGACATGAGTGCACGGTTGCAATTAAATACGGCGATGAATCAATTACGAACAACTAGAAGACTAAGAATAGCAACCACTAATAAATCAAATAAATCACAAAGAGAGCTCACAATAAAGAGAATAACAATAAATCGATAAAGATTGGTATAGTTTGATGGACACACTAGGTTAAGATTGATTGAGCGATAAAGGATATTAGGTTTTGGTGTGAAACGATACAACAAGATTTGTTAGACCCACGCTAGGAGGTGAATGAGCATTGGTGACAAGCGATATCGACGCCACAGGATTTGCCGTCATGGTAAATAGGTACTAGATTTCGAAGCGATACATCACGAAAGATTGGGTAGGTTTATTGTTAGCGAGTGAGGGTGTACGTGTGACATACAAAGTTAAGGCGGAAAGATGTATTGCGATGAGGAGGGTACTAGGATGTGAGGCAAAGAGATATTGCATGATTGTTTAGGTTCAACACTAGACGATAAAGCGGGTAGCTATCATATGCAAGATTGACGTTGCATAAATTGGCGATATGGAAGAACATCAAAAGAGGGAAGATTATATGGTATTGACGGCTTGCTGGTCCATTCTAGAGCGCCAAGAGTAGCACCAAAGGGTACTACTCGTTTCTACGAACGCGTGGGCACAAGAATCGCCCAAAACGGAGCAACGGTGATGAAGTTATAGCTATTCGAAGGTTTTAGGGGCTTACTTGCAATTATAGAAATATACCGAGGGCATATCTATAATTACAGAAAGGTTTTGGGGACTGAAATGTAAATACAGAAAGGTTAGGGGCCTCGGTGTAAAAAGACAAGGGCTAAAAGATAATTACAGAAAAGTATAAGGTTGTTTCTGTAAAAAGACAGGACTTAAAAAGGAATACAGTAAAGACCGAGGGCTTAACTGTAAAAGTACAGAGGCTGGGATTTTTCTAGAATTTCTGGATTTATTTCGTATTGGAAAAGCATGGACCGTGTCCACGGTGTCGTGGACTGGGTTCATGGGAGCGGTCCACGAGACAGCACGGTGGACCGGATCAACGTGGAGCGTTGGATCTGAGACGGACGGCCAGGATTTTATGAAATCGAAGGGGTATGGATGGATCTAATCTCAGCCGGTGGTTCCAAAATGGATGGCCAGGGCTCGTCCGGCGAGCCTTGTGGCGTCCGGTGACCGCGGGGGCGGCGGCGCCATGGCTAGGGTTCGCCGTAGTTGGCTTCCCGGCGTTCCCGTGGGCCAAACTCGACGGGAAAAGGGCCGAGGGAGAGAGGAGGAAGCGGGGATCTCACCGCGGGGCGTGTCGACGTCGCGCAGGGCCGAGACGTGCGGTGACGACGTGAGGTGGCGGCGAGGTGGCGGTGCTCAACGGACCGGGGGCTCCGGTGCTCCTCGTCGAGTTCCTGCTGGACGAGGAGGTGCGCGGTCAACACGGTGAAGACGCGGCGCGTGTCTGCTTGGCCAGGCGCGTCGCAGGGAAGGCCGGCGGCGAGCAGGGACGGTGGTCCGCGGCGGCGCCTGGCGGGGGCCGTGCTCCCGTGCTTCCCGAGCTGCGTGGAAGGTCGCGGGCGATGCGGGGAGTGCACGCAAAGCTGACGCGCTAACGAGGAGGGCGAGGGAGAGCTGCTCGACGACGAATCGGGCGGTGGCCGGCGATGGAGGAGAATGGGGAAAAGCTCCGATTGGAGCTCGGTGGTGGTCGAGAAGGGCAGAGAGGAGCTGGGAAATGGAGAGGGGAGCGCGGCGCATCAGCTCTTATAGGAGGGAGGAAGCAAGGGAAGCCGAGAGGAGCAGTCAAGGTCGTCGGTCGTTGGTCGTTGGTCGTCGGGCGGCTGGCGACTCGTCAGCGTGGCAGGAGATGGGCGACCATGCTGGTGACGACGGTTCGGGATGGCTACAGCGGCGTCGATGGGATGGAACGGGGCGAGGCTCTCGTGGCGGTGACGTCGAGCCGACGAGTTTCACATGGCGACGGCATGGGCGCCCCTGCGCTGGCTGGAGGAGGGAGAAGAGGCTGACGGACGGGGCCCGCTCGTCAGTGAGACAAGGAGAGAGGAGGTGGGCTGGCAGGCTGGGCTGGTGATGGGCCAGAGGAAGAGGGGCTGCGGCCCATGGCCTTTTTCGGAGGGAGAGAGAAAGGAAAGTGGGGAGCGGGCTGGGCTGAAAGAGGGGAGAGTGGACTGGGCCGGGGATGGTTTCGGCCCGGATGGTTTTAGGGAAGGGAAAAAAAAGATTTATTCTTTTTCTAGGAATTTCAAATTTGAATGCATTTCAAATTTGAAAGAGGATAAGATTCGACCAACACTTTGAAAAACTAGAAATCTCAAAAATGCATATGATGGATTTTCATGCAGGTTTAAATCAAATTTTTTGAAAGTTGGCTTGGGATTTAATCTATTTTAATTATGTTTGTTGTAAATTTGAAAGCTCAAACTTTTAGTGAATTTTAAATGAGAAGAAAACACTTGAGCACAAGTTTAATTATTTAGGAAATTTCATATTCCAACTATATTTGAATTATTTTAGTGAATTTTGTTTTGAAAATTCATGGCAAGGTAAGAGTTGGACAAAAATTTAAATTTGGAGTGATTTTTATTCCATTTTAATTGCTTTGAAATTTTGGGGTGTTACAACAAGTCGCCATAAGAATTTAGCATAGTGGCAATCAATAAATAAGTGTTGAATAGTTTCTTCCTTAGAACAAAAACAACATTTCTTATTACCATGCCAGTTACGCCTAGCAAGATTGTCCTTTGTTAGGACTACTTGTTTATGCAAGTACCACATAAAAATCTTTATTTTTAGAGGTGCTTTCATTTTCCAAAGTTTCTTGTTATAGATCAGATTTCTGTTATTCAACATTGCTTTATACATGGATTGCACGTTAAAGACTCAAGTTGGTGTGAGACTCCACCGAAACAAGTCTTTAGTGTCTGAAAGTTGAACATGAGAAATACGGAGGACAAGGTTATGCCAATGGTTTAAATTCTCACCATGTAGTGTTCTTCTAAAAGATATGTTTAAAGGTACAGTACTAAACACATTAGCAACCGTTGAATGCTTATTCCTAACAATGTTGAACAAAGACGGATATTGCTCCCTTAAGGTTGCATTACCAATCCACTTATCTTCCCAAAATTTGATTTGTTGGCCATTGTTTAAAACAAAGCCTCCAAGATTTAAGAAGGTACTTTTGACTTTCATTAAGCCTGCCCAGAAATGCGAATCACCTGGTTTTCGCTCTACTTGTGTTATAGTTTGGTTTCGAAGATATTTCTTTCTTAGCATCTCTTGCCATAATCCATCCTCATTGATGAGTTTGAAGAGCCATTTACTTAGCAAGCATTGATTTTGAACATCAATGTTCTGAATTCCTAACCCCCCCAATTCTTTAGGTTGGCATAGGATGCTCCATCTAGCAAGTCTATATTTCTTTTTTTGTACCTCTCCTTGCCAAAAAAATCTTGATCTATAGTAATCCAATTTTTCAAGGACTCCCCTAGGGACCTCAAAAAAAGATAGCATAAACATGGCAAGGCTTGTTAGTACCGAATTAATTAAAACTAAACGGCCACCAACTGACATAAGTTTTCCTTTCCAACTACTCAGCTTTTTCTCAAATTTATCCTCTATGACTTTCCAATCTGAATTGCTTAACTTCCTAAAGTGCATTGGGATCCCTAGATATTTGAATGGGTAACTACCCATTTGGCATCCGAAAAGTTCAGAGTATTCTGTCTCATGATCTTTTGCTTGACCAAAACAAAATACCTCACTTTTATGGAAGTTTATTTTAAGACCCGATAATTGTTCAAAAGCACACAACAATATCTCTATGTCATGGTCCATAAAGATAATAGTGTCATCTGCATATTGTAAAATAGAAAGGCCACCATCAACAAGGTGAGGAACTAGGCCTTCAACCTGACCATCCTCTTTGGCCCTGTTAATAAGAATGGCTAACATATCTACTACAATATTAAACAGAATAGGAGAAAGGGGATCCCCTTGTCTCAAACCTTTGTAAGTTTGAAAATTTTTACCAACTTGGTCATTTATCTTAATACCGACATGACCTCCCTGAATGATAGTATTAATCCACTGAATCCATTTCGTTGAAAATCCTTTCATTCTTAACGTTTGCTGGACAAACGACCATTTGACCTTGTCATATGCTTTCTCAAAGTCGATCTTAAATACTACGCCACTCTGTTTCTTCCGATGAAGTTCATGAATTGTCTCATGTAAGACAATCACCCCTTCCATGATGTTTCTACCCGGAATAAAAGCTGTTTGTGTAGGGTTATGACTTTTTGGGCCACTGTCGATATTCTATTAGTAGCCACTTTTGTGAATATCTTGAAACTTACATTCAACAAGCAAATTGGACGATACTGTTGTATTTTCTCAGCATCTCTACATTTTGGTAGAAGAATGATAGTTCCAAAATTGAGACAATGTAATGGTAGGTTACCTTTATGGAATTCACCAAACAAAGCCATCAAGTCAAACTTAACTAAATCCCAGAAAGCCTGATAGAATTCAGCTGGGAAACCATCAGGCCCCGGGGCTTTGTTGTGCTTCATTTGGAAAATGGCTGCTTGTAATACCCTACCTTTCAGAGCCAAAAGAAAAAGGAAAAGAAGAAAAACAAATAAGAAAAAAAAAATACAGATCAAAAAGGGACAAAAATCACTCCAAATTTGAACCTTTTTCTAAACCCTTACCTTCCATGATTTCTCCAAAATAAAAATTTCACTAAATAAATTAACTCTAGTTCGAAATTGGAATTTTTGGAAAATAAAATATGTGCTCAAGTGCTTGTGTTCATTTAAAAGTTCACTAAAATTTGAACTTTTCGAATTTACAACAAATTAAATAAATTTGTTCTAGTTTGAGTTAATGCACATTCAATTTTTCAAAGATTTGAATTTTAAAACCTGCACAATCTTCACCATATGCATATTCATATTTTATTGGATTTGTTTTGAGTGTTGATCAAACCTTGTCTTTGTTTGAATTTGAAATTCCTTCAAATTCAAAACCCAGAAAAAGTTTAAGCATTTCCTTCTTTCGGGCCAGTTCTCCCCTCTTCTTCCCCCTGGCCCAGCCCACCTCTCCTCTTTTCTTTTCTCAACCGCACCTGGGCCGCTTCCTCCCTTCCGGCCCGCTCCGTCGGCCCAGCAGCCCAGCCCGTCGCCTTCCCTCCTCTCTTTCGCCGACAGGCGGGACCCGCCGGTCAGATCCGGCCCCTACCTCCACCTCCTTCCACGCGGCGCCGCGCGCCGCCGGCCCCTACCGCCGCGCCCGGGCCCCGGCGCCGACCCGCCTCCGCCGCTCCCGCCGCCCTGCCGGTGCCGTGGCCGCTACTCCACCCTCCTCCATAAAATTAACGGAGCCCCTCTTCCTTTACTCTCTCTCCCTTCTCCCTCTCTCTCCCTCTCACCGGCGCAACCTAGGGTTCCGGCGACCCTCCGAGCCGCGCGTCCCCGACTTCCTCCGGCCTCACCGATCCCACGGTGAGCTTCCGCAGGCTCTTCCCTCTCCCCTGCGCCTCTCCTTTCTCCTCCACTCCCCTCGCGCGAGCTTATCACCGAGCCGACCTCGCCGCCCATGGACCCCCTCGTCGTCGACCGTCCTTCCGGCCGCACCCGCCCGAGCCGAGGCGCGCGTTGCCTTCGCCACGCCCTCGCGCACCCTCACGACCGCGTGCACAGGTCCCACGCGCGTGAACTCCGATTTTCCCCCTCCTCGCCGGCGTACCCCCTTCTCCGGCGAGCCACTGTGGCCGCTCCGATGGCCGTTGTCGACAGCGTGTACCCCTCCCAGCTTCGCCATCACAACCTCACTCCCCGCGACGAGATCCCGACGACTCTCGTCCACTCTACGCGCCGCCGGCGAGGATTCCGGCAGCCCGCCGCCGCGCGCGACGCCCCGGTCCACCATGGACCGGTGGACCGCCGCCCATCCCCGGTCTACGGACCCGTGGACCCAGTCCACCGGACTTTCCGATTTATTTTAAATCGGTAATTCACTTTATTGCGTCAGCCATGCGCAATAAATAATTTCCAATACACAAATAATTCCCAAAAATTTTGAAAATCCCCGGGCCCTGTACATTTTGCAGATAAGCCCCTGACCTTTTCAATAATCTTGTTTAAGCCCTGCATTTTTACAGAAAAGTACCTAAACTTTTCTGTAATTATGTTTTAACCCCTGACTTTTTACACCCAGACCCCTAAACGTTTCCATAATTACAAATAAGTCCCTGGACATATTCTGTAATTACACTTAAGCCCTCAAAAACCTTTTTATAATTACAAATTAGCCCTCCAATCTTCAAATGTCCGTATCTTTTTAATCCGAACTCCGTTTTGAGTGATTCTCGCGCCCACGAGTTCGTGAAATCGCGAAGTACCTCATGGTACTGTTCTTGAAGCCCCATACCAAGTCTATAAATCATCAACACCCAAAACACCCTCACTTATTATATCGATTCCTAACAGATCATGCGATGATTGGTCTCGAATGTCTCGAGTACTTGTTCACCCTAACCTAACCCATCCGGTGATGCTATTCTGCCTAATATCTTCTTATCGCAACACACACCCCACTTCACCTCTGAATAACCTATTCATTCTTTTGCTCGCTAGCATTAAACCTAGCGATCATTCGTACCATTCCACTTCCAACCTAGTACCCTTATCTTATCACAAAAGTAATCTCGAACCTAACCTAAGTCAACCCTCGCTCAATCAAACCTGACCTAGCGTCCTCGCCCAACCCCTTTTGATTTATTGCTCTGCTCTCTTAATTGATCTTTTATTGGATCTTATTGGAGTTATCTGGTATTTTAGTTGCCAGCTGCCTTTATTTGAACTTGGCATTTCATTTGCAGCCATGCATTCATATCACGCATAATCACGTACACACGCTGCATACACCCTCGCCTGCATTCATGCATGTTCCTTTTATAGAAATAATGTAGAAGCTTGCATATTAGATATGCACGCAATCACCATCCATGAAGCACATGCATCTCCTCACCTTCACCCTAAGGTGTCCACCCAACGAAGACCATATGCATAACCACACGCCCATGTTCATATATTAGAGAAAATAGATAACTAATAACTTGTCTAGGTGAATATGGCCCTTACAAGGCCAGGTATATCACCTATGACATGTAACCTGCTTTGCATTAAATATGCTGCATCATGCATGGTTCTTGTCTCTCGTTCTTCACCAAAGTTTCTTTTGGATCTTATTTGGCTTACCTCGATCTTTATTTCTTTCGCTCTTTTATTTATTTTTGCGGTAGTTTATACGTACTGTTTTATGCGCTAGTTTACGCGAGAATCGAGGAAGAGCCGGAAGAATTCGAAGAGCTGCTAAGGACTCCAAGCTCGAAGACCAACTCGGAGAAACAAGCCTCGAGTCAGAGTTTAAAGTTTAGGAAAGCGATTTCCAGGCAAGCCCTAACTCCCATTGATCATGTTGATCCTATGTTTGCAAATAATCCTACTTAGAGCTTGATTTCAAATGAAGCATGCATGGTATTTTAAAGATGATTTAAATGCTTAGAACGACCTAAGTACTTGTTGATAGCCATGCCTTGATATTGCTTATCCTAATCTCCTTGATAAACCTAGGAACCACCATCATTAATTCTTAATGATGAGTGGATCAATATGCTGCTTAGGATTCATTCACCGTGTACTTAATAACTTGATACACATGCTTTTTGTGAAAATGTGTGCGTGTGCTTGGTGATGAGTGTGTAAAGTGAAAATGGGTGGGAATAGTAAGTGCAACCCATAGTGGGGGTATGCTTTTGACGGGAGCAAGCGAGGTAGTCCTCAGTGGGGAGGCTATCTCTGGGACGCTACTCCTCGCAGGAGGGTAGCTATTGAAGATGCTTGCTTCGGTCGTATAAGGACCGGTTCATGTGCCGTCTGGCCTAGCACCCTCGTGCAACCACAAGCCCCTGTTATGGGCAGGGTTTGGAACCACACCCTACTAGTGATCGCCCGGTACCACCAGGAGGCAGGGAGTTGCAATCGGAAGCCAGGAGACGATCTTGACGAGGTTGGCGTCGGATCCGGCAAGTGAATGTTATTGGCCTTATTATGGTTATGTGAAGCCCCTAGTCGTTGATTTTCCGAGGTGGTACCGAGGTGACACTGGGCAGGTACGGGACCATTAGTATCCAGTCGGAACCAGGGCACTGGGAAAGACTGGGTACCTTGTGGGGAATGTGTACAACCTCTGCAGAGGATAAGAATCTATCCGGATAGCCGTGTTCCACGGTATTGGACAACGCGAAAGCCATGACCACACAATGATTAGACTTTGGCGTGAGTTATCCTTGGCGTGTGTGTTTTTGGAAAACGCCGGTTTGGAGCCGTGTGCTGGTTTCCTGCCAGCATTAAAATTTGGGAACTGGCGGGATGGACGCATCTCCCCCAAGGCCAACCAACCCCACTATGTTTAATCTCTATACCTGACTTAGTTTGCGAACGGGTTTTGTTTTCAAAATCAACCCTTGCATAAAATTGGCTTTCCGCCGATATGATGAATCCCCAGCCTTATCCTTGTTATACCCTTGCATATAATTACCCCTTGTGTTAGGGTTTGCTGAGTACATTATGTACTCACGGTTTGCTCTTAACGTTTTTAGTGAGAGAAGCTTTCGTAAGAGACGACGGCGATTGGGTTTCGTTCTGCATCTCAAGTCTGCTTGTGGCTTGGGCCGTGTTTCCGCTGTTTGTCTGCTCAGCTATTAGATGGTCGGAAGGACTTGGATACTTCGGAATCCTTGTCGTACCGCCACTAAAGGCTGTTTATCAGGTACTATACTATTTACCTATACGAAGTATGCTTTCGATTACCATATCTGTGTTCTTGTGCGTATCAGCTACTGATCCAGGGACTGATACATGATGCACAACATGCTCCAGAAATTGGGGTATGACACTGCTCTTATTTCTTCCTCAGTAAACTCACCAGTTAATGTCTCATTTTCCAGATTTGTTACTTGTGGTATGTCATCCACTCTAGTCTCATCCAGACTAAAGTTATTAGATTCTGGTGGACCAAAGAGACCTTTATAATAGGAAGTAATAAATTTCTTCAATTCATTATCCCCATTAATAACATGGTCTCCATCTTTTAACTGAAAAATTCTGGTTTTTCTATGTTTTCCATTTGCAACAAGCTGAAAATACTTGGTGTTTGAGTCACCCTCAAGTAACTCGTTAACCTTAGCTCGTTGGTACCATTTTAATTCCTCTTCCCTCAACATATGTGCCAACCGACTCTGGAGACATTGCTTTATATCTAATTCTTATTGTGATAACACGTTAGTTTCTGCTTTTTTATCTAAGACATTTAATTTGTCTAAGATGTCCTTTTTCTCTTTTCTATTCATCCCACTAATATGTTTGGCCCAACCCCTAAGATATTGGCGTAAGGCACGTATTTTTGCCTGCCATTTTTCCATAGGAGTATTACCGCCATGCTCATTTAACCAAATGTCATTTACCATTTCAGTGAAGCCATCACGTAATAACCAGCCTAATTCGAATTTGAATAAAGGCTGTTGGTTATACATAGATGCATCGCCAGAATTTAAGAGCAAAGGTGTATGGTCAGATATATCTCTAGACAAAGCAATGACAGTTGATAAGGGATATTTCTGTTCCCATTCCGTACTGACTAATACTCTATCTAATTTCTCAAAAGTGGGATTTTGTAGAGAATTTGCCCACGTAAATTGTCTCCCTGACATCTCTATTTCTCGTAAATTTAAGCCATCGATTACAGCATTAAAAAGAAAAGGCCATCGATGGTCAAAATTATCATTATTCTTCTCTTTTGGGCTTCTCATGATATTAAAATCACCACCAATTAACATTGGAAGGTTCTCATGGCTACACATATGTACTAACTCAGTTAAGAATTGTTCCTTTAAGTCCTGCTGTGCAGGTCCATAGACAACCACTAATGCCCATTTGAAGTTATCAATTTTATTACACAAATGGAATTTAACATAGAAGTCGCCTTCATCAATTGCCCCAATATCATAGACATCAAGGCCTACACCCAAGAGGATTCCACCGGAGCGACCTCTAGGTTCCTTACAATGCCAAATAAAATTCCGACCCCCACACAAATTTTTGAGAAAGGGATCAGTAAAGTTTTTTCTTACAGTCTCAGAAATGGCAATAAAGCTAAGGTTATGCTGTCTATGGACCTGTCATATTCAACCACTTCCTTTTGATGGATAGTATCCTGTCATATTCATTCTGTGCCACCAGTGCCAAATAATGATCAAAGTATTGATCGTACAGTTCCTACGTTCCAGTAGTTTTTGTCTTCTTGATCCGGCCAAATGTCATGTGTTGAGTGTCAGAATCTCCTGGCAGTGAACTGCGCAGATACAAGAACGCATTTCTGTGAACTTGTGGAGGTTCAATGTGTCAGGTTACAAAGAGCTAGCCGAACCCTAATCTGAAGGCATACTAAATTTCAACCCTCCTCCAAAGCTAGAGAGAATCATCGGCCATCACCACTTCCAATGTGTAGACATTTACAAACAATGCTAAGCTTTACGAAGATTAACCTTGAAGGAATACTCTTGACCCAGAAGATATCGTTATATGCAATTCGAGTTAATTTTTATGTGCAACGTGTTGGTCAGGATCATGGGCGATTCATTGTACTGAACTTACCAGTAAGTCACAGAACTCTGCTATATGCTGCCGTTTACGTCTCCCACCTCCGCTCACGGTGTTTTACTGAGAAAATTAGTTCAGCACACATGCATAAAGTCACGGCTGTTTAGTCCCACATTGTGGTCGGATTACGGGGTCGTGTGTCATTTCCGTAAGTCAAAACATGAAAATGGAATAAAGTCCACGGGCTCAATAAATCTCCCCGGGCTCCATATCAGCTTTACATGAAGAACAAGACATATCCATTCGAAAGCTGTCACTGATCATTGTTGCCGAGGCAGAAACTGAACCACACGCAACGCAGAGGAAAACAAGTTGCTGCTGCACCCTGCACCTGAATAATTTGTGCGGGAGGGAAGATTTCTGAGGAAAACAAGTATTAATTCTATGAAAACTCTTTTGCCGTGCGTCATCCACGAATTTCGGCACTGGTGCGCTTCTGTGCAGTCGTCTCAACGCGTTCCGCTCCTTGCAGGGTTCAGTCTGGCACATTCAACGACAGCCAACGGGTTTCAACCAATCATCAAGACAAAAGCAGACAACAAACCAGGGGCTAACAATTCAAAAAGTTTGTCACAAACGAACATTTGGAAGATTCTAGGTACCAACATAGAAGAGATCAGTCAAATACAATTGGTTGCTATTACAGAAACCTGTCAACAACAATGTTCATTGCCACCGTGGCAGACAACATCCTTGAGGGGGTCGTGTATCATCACTCAAAGGGCCTGTGGCTGGTAGAACCTCGCTAACCATATGCTAATGAGCGCCCAGAAGGAGAAGACGAACGACGTCAGTACGAGAATACAGCTGCAGAATGAAATGATGATCACAATGCTGAACTGTCCACAGGGATTCTCTGAACATCTGTTCAGATTCGATACCATATACAGTATCGCCCCTGTGGACGTGCTGATTGCAAATAGGAGGAGTGCGACTGCGACCTGCAATGAAACAGAATTGTCAATGTCAGTAAATAAAAAAGAAAAAAAAGAATAACTATACATATATGAAAGAAAAACACAATTGACAACGCTAGTACTCTTACCATGTCTCCCATCACCAGAACCACCAAGGTTGGCTTGTTGTGCAAGGAGCGCTTCCACGTCAAAGCGTACACATCAGTGCCTAACGCGCACAAGCTCCAAACAAACAGAAAACCAACTCCAACTGCTACGTAGCTGTTGTCACACACAAATGTTAAAAATACTAAGTGTTATGTTAACAAAAACTACAGCGAAGAAGTAATTTCATTCAGAACATAATTTATGATTTCATTATGGGTGAAAGCGCATGAAAGAAGAGAGGCAAAACTGAATTAAGAAAAAAGAACAGCTGTACCTTGTGGGCTCGACGGCCAAGAGATCAGCGGCCATGAAGACCAGGAGCGCCCCCGCCACCGCCGCCGCAGCGAGCTGGACGATCCGCAGGGAGAGGCCGCGGGCCGTGCCAGCGATTGCCGGGAAGCCGTTGATCCGGGCGGCACCAGCCGGTGGGTCGCCGTTGCCCTGCCCCGCGGCCTCGACGCCGAGCGGGTGGATCGCGGGTCCTCCGAGACCCCTCATCTTGCTGCGGTCTCTGGCGCTGCTCGGAGGGGAGGAAGAAGAAGCGCGGGGTAGCTAGGAGTATCTGCTTGGTGGTGGCGGTGCTCTGCTCGGACGATTAAAAAACATGAAAAAAATTCATATAAATGTATGCGAATAATCGACAAATCTGAATGAATTTGAAATTTACATTTTAAACAAACGAAATTTGATATTCTAACCTCACCAAACCGTAGGTTTCCAGAAGACAAAACTAACGCAACAAGGACCTATATTTTTCTGACCCAGATAGATTTTCTACGAACTATCTTATAAAGGAAAAAAGGGACAAAGGATTTGTGGAAAAAGAAGAGAATCTACCAGGGAGTATTTTAGGCAAACGGTTTTGAGGGCCTAGCTGTCATTGATACGATGGAGGATTTGCCTACGGTGGATCGGGTCCAGGAACTGTAGAAAAGGAGGGAGGGCGGCCTGCCACATTGGATTATTCTTCCTCCGTGGGGCCACCGCCACGTCGGCAAGGCGACGGGCGGGCGGCGCTCCCCCGCCTCCGCCGTGGGAAACGGAGGCGCTTCGCCGGCATGCCTTGCACCAATGCACGCCGGCGGCCGAAAATCTTTACGCTAAGAACACCCTGGGTCCTGGCATGACACGCCACCCCCGACGAACGGATCCCCATCGCCGGAAGAACGACGGCGCGCCGGCACGAGCTCGCCGGAGCAGGAATCGCGGCGGCGTGCGGCGACATCCATGAGGAAACGTGCTAAACGCCAAGAAAAACAGACCAGTACGATACTCAGACGCCGTTGAAGCTAACGGGCAGGATAAAACAGAACGGATTACTTGGCCCGGGGCTCCGCCGGCGATGATGGCGCACGGCGGCGAGCACGGAACCACGATGAATCGACCCAAATGCCCACTAAAACACGGCATCGTCAACTTCGCTAGAACCAGGGATTCCACTCGAAGCTCAAAAACTGATACTTGGGCAACGGAGAGGACTAGACGAGGAAAAACACTACATCGGCGGCAACTCCGGCCGGCGGCAGCAGACATATCACAGGAACGCAACTACGCTACGGCAAGACCTGGGAGGAGGAGAGGGATCTCGCAGATCACCTAAGTCTGGAGACGAAGAAGGCCACGGTGCTCTGGTCCGGAAAAGGACGGATGGCGGCGGAAGTCGATGAACGGCGGCACGGCACTCTGAGTCGTTCCCGGCGTCCTAGCTTGCGTTCCGGATGATCTGGGATGAGAGGAGCCTAGAGAAGTTGTCAACAAGCGATAAAACTAGGTGAATCATCCTGAATTGAGCACCATTAAGACATGTACTCACCAATATGTCTGGAACGGAGAGAACTCGTCGGCGGTGAACTTGGAGCGGCGGCGGACGCTGATCGCGAACCAGGCGTTCCCGCTAGTCTAGACAGAGAAAAGGTACTATGGCTAATCAACAGGATATAACAGAGAACGTAAGAAGCAAAACAGTCCGGTATCAGGAGGGGTTCTCACCGGCTAAGGCGGAACGTGGAAGGTTTGACGACGGCGACTTCCGGCAGTGATGTTCTTCCTCGCTCGCGCCCACCTTCTTGCTCAGCCTGAATCACCGCGACATAAGTGATGGACTGAAGATCAAGGTGAGGTATACCAGGATACAGGAGAACCCATGTCACTTTCGGCGGTCACCGCCTCGCGCCGGCGGCGAGCAGTGATGGTGGTCTTGCGGCACGAAGCAGAGTCGCACAGAAAGGCTTGGAAACGGGGAATTAGGTGAATGCGCAGCGCGAGGTCTAGTGATGGGTTTATGTAGTGAACAGCTAGGATTTTTCGCGGTGGTGAATTTGATGGTGATCACCGACGTCCGAGCCTGACTTGGCGCCACGGGTCGTCGACACGTCTCTGCGAGGACGCGGCGCGTGCTCGAGGCGGATGGCGTTCTCGCTACGCGGATTAGGCACGGGACAGGAGCGGAACGCGCGGCACGTGCGTGGATACGCGGGCGTGGTGTAGCTCGGTCGGTGCACCGTTGCTTAGGCGCCAGTACGTTCGAATTTCAACTTGAAAAATGAATCCGAGGCGTTTTAACAGCATCCCGCACGGGTCGTCGACCTTGTTGTTGGAGCAGAGTCCAGAGCTTGGTCGCGCAAGCCTTCAAACCTGGAACAAATGACCCCTGCTATGCTTGGCCGTCTTAGCACTGAAGAAATCGTGATTTGCTGCAGTCGTTGCTGCACAAACATGAATCAAAATTACAACAAAGTAATTTGGCCATCGGAATTTCTCGCCGCCGCGGTGATGCGATGTGATAGTGAAGGCACAGGAGTGATGCGTCCAAGAGACAAGTGCTTGCTGGATGTGGACGGAGTCCAGCTGCGCAGCCTACTGTGGGCGGTGTAGCGGTGGAAATATCAGCGCATGCTGGCGAAGTGGTGATCGACACGTTGCGCAGGGCTTTGCGTTTGGCAGTTACAGCTTTGCAAATTTTTCTGTTTTTAGTCACACACTCTAGGAAAAGTTCTGCCAAAGTGCACACGATGCCGCACGCTTACAACTCATTGCTCGTCGATGGACGGCTCAGTGCCGTGTGCCGTGCAATTGCCTTGAGACTCGCCACCCAGAGATGATAGTATATGATGACTAATTAAGCAGATCCATCTCTGAGATATGCGGACGAGCTGTTCGTGTGGCCGCCACTTCAACGAACAAGCAAAATTTCATGATGCATGTTCCTTATTCGCATGCACGGACGGATATATTATCAAACAAATGTGCCTTCTCTGTTTGTTGTTAATTTCCTCAAAGAGTGAAAAAGAAAACAAAACACCTTAAGCTTTCATTCATCGGCTTAGGGTCAGTTTGGTAATCTTGCCCGACTAGCTTGCCTTGCCTCGCCTCTCCTTGCCAGCGACGGAGAGCGGGTGCAGCTCGCCTGGTCTGTGAAGGAATTTCCTTGATAGCTCAAGCCCCGAGGTGACAGCAAGCCAACCAAACGTTTTAAGTTTTTGCCCAGCCGAGCAAAGCAAGCCGCAGCAAGAGATCCAAACTGACCCTTAGCTTCTCCACCATGGAGCCATTGACACGTAGCAAAGCTTGCTCCCCAACCAGCCTCTGGATCCTTACTTTTTCCCACTACTAGGCAGTAGCGCACTAACACAGATTCTTACATTCCAAACGGCACCATAACTCTATTGACGGGTCAATTTATCTTTATAGTACTTGAGATGAATGAAGTTTTAATAGCTTTACAATCTATATGTATCCGTTAAGTGCAGGGTCTTTACCTCTCGTGTGATCGATGGAGGCAATGCACCCCCTCACAATTTCGTGGCGCAGCTATCCTATTTTCTTTACTTTTTTTTTTGGTGGTAGTATCCTGTCATATTCATTCTGTGTCACCAGAGCCAAATGATCAAAGTATTGACCGTACGGTTCCTATGTTCCAGTAGTTTTTGTCTTCTTGATCCGGCCAAATGTCATAAACTTTACTTCCAATGTGTAGACATGCATTGACAAACGATGCTAAGCTTTACGAAGATTAACCTTGATGGAATACTCTTGACCCAGAAGATATCGTTATATGCAATTCGAATTAATTTTTATGTGCAACGTGTTGGTCAGGATCATGGGCGATTACTGAACTTTACCAGTAAGTCACAGAACTCTGCTATATGCTGCCGTTTACGTCTCCCAGGTCGACTTGTGCATAAAGTCACGGCCAGCAGCTCACGGTGTTATACCAAGAAAATTAGCTCAGCACACATCCATAAAGTCACGGCTGTTTAGTCACAAATTGTGGTCGGATTACGGGGTCGTGTGTCATTTCCTTAAGTCAAAACATGAAAATGGCTGATTTGGGGGAAACTAATAAAGTCCAGGGGCTCAACAAATCTCCCCGGGCTCCATATCAGCTTTACATGAAGAACAAGACATTTCCATTCGAAAGCTGGCACTGATTGTTGCCGAGGCAGAAACTGAACCACACGCAACGCAGAGGAAAACAAGTTGTTGCTGCATCCTGCACCTTAATAATTTGTGCGGGAGGGAAGATTTCTGAGGAAAACAAGTATTAATTCTATGAAAACTCTTTTGCCGTGCGTCGTCCACGAATTTCGGCACTGGTGCGCTTCTGCGCAGTCGTCTCAACGCGTTCCGCTCCTTGCATGGTCCCACCCACATTGCAAACATCTCCTCGCACGATCGAAGTATCATTTCCATCTAGAGAAGGAGAAGAGACGCAACGATCACATGCGCATCGAGCGAGTCACCCCGCCTGGCCAACATCACAAATTCACAATCTAACTAATCCCCTTGTGCCAAAGGTGTGGATCGCCGGCCACCACCCATTTCCGGTTTCATAACAGAGGAGCCACAACGCGAGGACGATCTCGTTCGCATCTGCCTTTCATGAATGGAGTCTCTTTTTGACAAAAGTGTAAGGTTTAGATTTCTACCAGTTTCCAGGATTCATGCCAGCGAATTTTTCAGTTTGTTCACTTGTGCTTTTGTTAATTAGCTAGGACTACTTATTTGGAAGTGAGAAAAGCATTGTTATATATAGTTTTACATACATAATTGGCTTCATTTGTCATACGTGTGAGAGAAGCGAGGTCGAGCCACCACAATGCTGACAAATGCAGCGGTGAGTAAAACTGGCTTTTTTGTAGCAATGCTTGACAAACAAATGAGTGTATCTTAAAATGAAATGTATTTGGAGTTGCAATTTTGTATAGTGTCTCTCTATACAAAATATTATGGTAAATTCACATATGAGCATTTTTCTTGTTATATATAATGTTAAGTGTTTCAAAAATATAAGAAATCTTTTGGCAACTTGTAAGAAAAAAATTTAACCCGAGACACACAAAAAAAAGGGACTTGCTAATTTTGAGGCGACTGAAAGTTTGTGTAACTTTCAATCGACGTCCACCACCACTAGATTGAAATCAGATGGTCAACAAAAAGCAATTTTTTAAAATATATTAACGGATTTTCTCTCTCTCTACCTTACTACACTATCCTACAAAAATAAATAATAATATAAATCTTAGGGCCTCTTTGGAAGAGCTGTGGCTGTGCCGGCTTCGGCTGTGGCTGTGGCTTCTTTAAAAAAACTGCTGTGCTGGCTGTGTCTGCGGCTATGCCTAAAACGTGTCACATCCCAAATTTAACAATCAATTAATGAAATCACTCCCGCAAAATTTCTTAGATTTTTATGATCGAATTTAGAATTTTTGAAAATAAAAGTTCAAACTTAGCTAGTAGAAGAATATAGGAAAATGGTCATTTTTAATAGGAGATTAAAAATGGAACTTGTCAACATGGTTGCTAAAATCTGAGGTTTGAATTTGTGAATTTTCTCGAATTTATTTGAGCGAATTTGAGCTTGTTTTGGATTTTCTATTGATTTATCAATTTCCGGAAATGTTTAAACATTTTCCCTCCCTCCCGGCCACTGGGCCGATTTCTCTCGGCCCGCTCCTCCTTCCCCCGCTCTGCTGGGCCGCGTGCCCTGTTGACGGTCCTTACGACCCATTTTCACCGTCAACTTTGTGCACCTTTTTGAACCTAACACCATCACCAAGGGTAGACGTAGGGCTTATTTCTAACAAATTCCACTAGTCTTGGTGAAATTATGAGTGCAGGTGCAATTCATATAAAAACAAGGGAAAACAAGCACCAAACGTGGACTTTTGCAATCGACAGATTTTCCCGGATTAAAGAACTTAGTCCAAAAGCCCAAAACCACAGAATCAGGCTTCAAGACCAACCAATGCACGTGGATTGGGCACATACACAGCCAGGGGAAGGAGCCAGAGAAGGCCCAGGACCAGTGGGGCCCAGGCCAGGTCGGCCGACCCCCTCTGGCCAGGTCGGCCGACCTGCCAGGGAGGCCCCCCTGGCCCTCCTTTCTATGGCGGTTCAAAACCGACCTCTGGAGGTCGGTTCCCCTTGCATTAAATGTCACCGACCTCGGGAACCGCCTCAAAGTTGCCGACCTTCCAAGGCTATAAATAAAGGGGCACCCCCCTCTCTCAACACACACCACAAGACACAAGACTCTCCTCATTTCCAATCCACAGGCCGAGAGCCTCTTGTATTTTAGTAGAATAGGAGAGAAGGCAAGGAAGAGATAGGAGTTCTCCTCCCCTTTTTAGTGGAGGTTTAGTTCTTTATCTTTTACCTTGGCGTGTAAACACTTTTAGTGGTTATACGTGGTGATTATTTATCTAGTGAGCTTTATTACTTATCTAGGCGTAATTCTTGTTATACTTGTTTACGGGATCATCGCTCCGCAAGGAGTGCTCTAGTTCTCTGAATCGGTATCAGGCCGGGGCTAGAGTAGTGATCGATAGCATAGACGTGGTGTCTAGGCTGGAAGTCGTCTTTGTCCGCTGTGTGCTCCACGGTTTGTAGAGGTAGGTGGCAGGAAGTGACAGCCCTGTCCATCCAAAGGAACCCTCCACGTTCGGGTACATAGTAGAGCTTTAAGCCGGAGTGGCTTGGCAGACCAGGCCTAAGCCGGCGCTCAAAGTAAACGAGTAGAGCCTGAGTTCGTCTATCCTTAGGGATTGTTGACGGTCCTTACGACTCATTTTTACCATCAACTTTTTGCACCTTTGTGAACCTAACACCATCACCAAGTGTAGACATAGGGTTTATTTCTAACAAATTCCACTAGTCTTGGTGAATTATGAAGTACAGGTGCAATCCATACAAAAATAGGGGAAAACATGCACTAAACGTGGACTTTGCAATCGACGGATTTTCCCCGGACTGAAGAACTTAGTCCAAAAGCCCAAAACCACAGAATCAGGCTTCAAGATCAAGCAATGCACGTGGTTTAGGAAAGTACACAGGCCAAGGAAGCAGCCAGAGGAGGACCAGGCCCAGTGGGGCCCAGGCCAGGTCGGCCGACCCCCTCTGGCCAGGTCGGCCGACCTGCCAGGGAGGCCCCACTGGCCCATCTTTTTATGGCGGTTTATCACCGACTTCTGGAGGTCGGTTCCCCCTGCATTAAATGTCACCGACCTCGGGAACCGCCTCAAAGTTGCCGACCTTCCAAGGCTATAAATAAAGGGGCACCCCTCCCTCTCAACACACACCACAAGACGCAAGACTCTCCAATAGAGCTCCACTCCAATCCTTAGGCTGAGAGCCTTCTGTACACTAGTAGAATAGGAGAGAGGGCAAGGGAGAGAAAGGAATACTCCTTCCACTTTGGTGGAGGTTTAGCTCTATTTCTTTACCTTGGCGTGTAAACACTCTTTGTGATTTATACGTGGTGATTATTTATCTAGCGAGCATTATTACTTTTCTAGGCGTAATTCCTGTTATACTTGTTTACGGGATCATCGCTCCGCAAGGGGTGCTCTAGCCTTCTAAATTCAGCTTTGGGCCGAGGTTAGAGTAGTAATCAACGGCATAGACGTGGTGTCTAGGCTAGAGGTTACCTTTGTTTGCTGTGTGCTCCACGGTTTGTAGAGGTAGGCGGCAGGAAGTGACAGCCCTGTCCGTCCAAAGGAACCCTCCACGTTCGGGTACATAGTAGAGCTACAGGTCGGAGTGGCTTGGCAGACCAGGCCTAAGCCGGCGCCCGAAGTAGACAAGTAGAGCTTGAGTTCGTCTATCCTCTAGGGTAACTAGATTTAATCACCCTCTCGATCCTAGTTTGCTAGTTGTCTTGGTTGTCCTTGGGTAGAACTTGCCCTGCGGTAGAATAACTCCGTTCCTTGGGGAAAACAAATACGATACCTTGGAATACTCCCGGGTGAAGTGCTACAACGGTATTCCGTGTGCTTGCGGATTTATCTGTGACGTAAGAAATACCAACAGGGATATCTAGATAGTAGTCACCCTCTCAATCCTAATCTGCTAGTTGTCTTGGTTGTCCTTGGGTAAAACTAACCTTGCTGCAGAATAACTCCGTTCCTTGGGGAAAACAAATACGATACGTTGGAATACTCCCGGGTGAAGTGCTACAACGGTATTCCGTGCGCTTGCGGATTTGTCTGTGACGTAAGAAATACCAACAAGCATTTCTGGCGCCGTTGCCGGGGAACGGTTGATATCTCTGTTGCGGATCAGGTTTGCCCTCGTAATCTATCTCACTTACCGTTCTGTTTTTTTTTATTTTCCTTAAAAACTCACAAAAACATTCCATGGAGTCACAACCCACCATCCAATCATTCTCTACTCCACGGGGCGAGCTCTTAGAGCCACCATCATCATCACAACCTATTTCTTCATCTGGCTATGAGTTTTCCCCTGATTACATTTCGATGATAAGAGGTCTATCCTTTTCGGGTTTTAAACATGAAAATCCTTATGAACACTTGCGAGAGTTTGAGTATTTGTGTTCATGTCGATCGATCCATGGCATGACACAAGAAACATTGAAATGGAAGTTGTTTCCCTTCTCTCTCAATGAGAAGGCGAAGCAATGGTACATGTACACCGCTAAGAGAGTAAACGGTGATTGGAAAGAATTGCGAGACAAATTTTGTCTAGCGTTCTTCCCCGTATCTCGTATTACTTCTCTACGAGCGGAAATAATTAACTTTCGTCAAGAAGAAGAGGAAACCTTAAGTGCATCTTGGATCAGGTTCTGTTCATTAACAGATTCCGGACCAGAATTGTTGCTCCCCGAACCGGTTTTATTGCAACATTTTTATTCGGGATTGAGCAGCGATACCGCACTTTATCTTGACACGGCCGCTGGTGGATCTTTTTCTCATAAGACCATAGCGGAAGCACACGAACTTTTGGATCGAATTGTGGAAAACACGCCTTTTTCCGCTGATTTACTAGTTGAGCCGGAGTCAAAAGATGAGGAACTCGTTGTGCAAGAAACACAACAATTGGTGCCTACATTGGTAGAGCCGACACCCGAGTTCTCATCTAACATAAGAACAATGATAGAGGAAGATGAACCTCTTGAGTTCCCTTTTGAGTTCGAGGAAGAAATTTTCAAAAATTTTGGAAACACCTTGAACTACTCTTGTCAAAAGAAACCACAGATCTCTGCATCAACCCCCGAACCTTTGGAAAAAGATTTTCTCTTGAAAGCCATTCGGGAGTTGACATCGATCATGAGCGATGAATGGTTGAAGGAAAATGAGCTTTCCTCTGATATAATTCAACTTGTCCTCCCCACCTCAACCATTCAAAGTTTAATTCGGGGATCTAAAGTAGACGTTCTCTACAGTCCTCTAGTGGGAGCCAACATTATGTCCGAATCCTTTGCTTTAACCATGTTCGGTAACGAAGCATGGGAACCCACTAGCAAACTCCTTAGAACCTCTCCGGGGCATATCTTTGAGGGTTTGGGAATCGTTAGAGGCGTTCGCATCAAGCACGATGAAGCGGAGGTATCCTTAGACTTCCATGTCTTCGGAATCTCGGATCTCGATGTCTTGGTAGGCTATCCCATAGAAAAACTTTTCTTGGGGACGTCACCTTTTGGAACCCTCGACTTCACCCTCGGCGATGAACCTTTATCTATTCCTATCACTCAAGCACGAAATTCTTTCGCCGAGAGCTACCTGAGGAAGAAGAATGCATAGAGAAGGTTATGGCGATGTTTCTTCATGAAACTACCGAATCATCTTTGGATGAAGATGCTCTTGATTTTGTTCTAGAAGAAGATGATTCGGAGGAAACCTTGGAGTTACCCGAAACCTTTGCACCGCCACCACCTCCAATAGAACTCAAACCACTTCCATCAGGCTTACGCTACGCTTTTCTTCACGGAAACCCCGAAACCCCTGTCATCATAAGTGACAAACTTTCGGAGGAAGAAACCGCTAAACTCTTAGCCGTGCTAGAAAAGCATCGCTCCGTTCTTGGCTACTCGCTAGGAGATCTCAAGGGAATCAGTCCTGCTCTTTGCACCCATCGCATTCCCATAGATCCTGAAAGTACACCATCTAGGGAACCTCAAAGGAGGTTAAATAATGCGATGAGGGAGGTCGTTAAGAAAGAGGTCTTAAAACTCTTGCATGCTGGCATTATCTATCCTGTTCCACACAGCGAGTGGGTGAGTCCAGTGCAGGTTGTGCCCAAGAAAGGAGGAATGACGGTCGTCCATAACGACAAGGATGAGTTAATCCCTCAACGAACCGTCACGGGGTGGAGGATGTGCATTGATTACCGAAAACTTAACAAGGCCACAAAGAAAGATCATTTTCCGCTGCCCTTCATCGATGAGATATTGGAACAGCTGGCAAATCATTCTTTCTTTTGTTTCCTTGATGGGTATTCGGGGTATCATCAAATCCCCATCCATCCCGACGATCAAAGTAAGACCACTTTTACATGCCCTTACGGAACTTATGCTTATCGACGAATGTCTTTCGGGCTTTGTAATGCTCCTGCTTCTTTTCAACGCTGCATGATATCTATCTTTTCTGACATGATCGAAGAAATTATGGAAGTATTCATGGATGATTTCTCTGTTTATGGGAAAACCTTCGATCATTGTTTAGAAAATTTAGACAAAGTCTTGCAACGTTGCCAAGAAAAGGATTTAGTGCTCAATTGGGAAAAGTGCCACTTCATGGTTAGAGAAGGCATAGTCCTTGGGCACTTAATTTCTGAAAGAGGGATAGAGGTGGACAAAGCTAAATTAGAAGTAATAGAAAAGCTTCCGCCTCCTGTTAATATTAAGGGTGTTCGCAGTTTTCTTGGACATGCGGGGTTCTATCGTCGTTTCATTAAAGATTTCTCTCAAATTGCTAGACCCCTTACAAATCTGCTTGCAAAAGATGCACCCTTTGTATTCTCTGATGATTGCATGATTGCTTTTACTACTCTCAAAAATGCACTCATCTCAGCTCCAATTATCCAACCCCCTGATTGGACGCTACCTTTTGAAATTATGTGTGATGCTAGTGACTATGCTGTGGGGGCTGTTCTTGGTCAAACCAGAGATAAAAAGCATCATGCAATCTCTTATGCAAGCAAAACTCTGACAGGAACTCAATTAAATTACACTACCACTGAAAAAGAGCTTCTTGCTGTTGTGTTTGCCTTCGACAAGTTTAGATCTTACTTGGCCGGAGCAAAAGTTATTGTTTATACTGATCATGCTGCTTTAAAATTCTTGCTCTCTAAGAAAGATGTTAAACCTCGTTTGATAAGATGGATTCTTCTGCTCCAAGAGTTTGATTTAGAAATTCGTGATAAGAAGGGAGTAGAAAATTATGTAGCGGATCATTTGTCGCGCATGCAGTTCACTAACCCGCAGGAACTACCCATCAATGACTTCTTGCGCGACGACATGCTGCTCCAAGTAAGGGACGCACACCCATGGTACGCCAACATCGTGAACTTCATGGTGACGGGGTACGTACCACCTGGAGAAAACAAGAAACGACTCATCTACGAGAGTCGCCGTCACTTATGGAATGATCCCTATCTGTACCGTGTCTGCGCCGATGGACTGCTCAGACGATGTGTGCCAACTCCCGAGAGCACACAAATCATCGCAAAATGCCATGCAGCTCCATACGGGGGACACTATGGAGTGTTTCATACTCAGGCTAAAATATGGCAAAGCGGTTTCTTTTGGCCAACAATGTACGAAGACACAAAGGAATTCGTCAGACGATGCCCACAATGCCAAAGATTTGGAGGCATCACAGCAAGGGATGCTATGCCCCTCAACTTCAATCTACAAGTCGAAATCTTCGACGTATGGGGCATCGACTTCATGGGGCCATTCCCCAAATCCCAAGGCTGTGAGTACATCTTGGTGGCAGTTGACTACGTATCAAAGTGGGTAGAAGCAATGCCTTGCAGAGCCGCTGACTCCAAGCATGCTCGCCGGATGTTCCACGAGATTATCTTCCCAAGATTTGGAACACCGAGGCTAGTGATAAGCGACGGAGGGTCTCATTTCATTGATAAGACCTTTCGTAGCTTCCTTAAAGAGCTTGCAGCACGACACAATATTGCCACTCCATACCATCCCCAAACAAGTGGGCAGGCCGAGACATCAAACAAACAAATCAAACGGATCCTGCAAAAGACCGTACTAGAGATGGGGAGATCATGGAAAAGCAAGCTACCCGATGCACTATGGGCATACCGAACAGCATACAAGACGCCCATAGGCATGTCACCATACCAACTCGTATATGGAAAAACATGTCATTTACCCATCGAGTTGGAGCACCGAGCATATTGGGCCATCCGAACATGGAAAATGGACCTAAGGGGTGCCGGATGGAAGAGAAAGATGGAGATAGCTGAGTTAGAAGAATGGAGAGACAAAGCATATCATAACTCAGCTATATACAAAGAGAGGACTAAACGGTGGCACGATCAAAGGATAAGAAGAAAAGAGTTCAAAGTTGGAGACAAAGTCTTGCTATTCAACTCACGGGTGAAGCTCTTCGGGCACGGGAAATTAAGAAGCAAATGGGACGGGCCATGCACTGTTATTGACACTTCGCCACACGGAGCAATCACACTTCAAGACGACGAAGGTAAGATATTCAAGGTAAATGGCCAGCGTCTGAAAATTTATTTTGAGCCCGATGCAAATAAGGAGTTTGATGTCATGCACTTAATTGATTTAAAATCTTTAGCATGATGTCCTCTGGTTTGTTTTATCGCCCGTAGTAGCACTTTCCTTATAATAAAAATAGCAAGAAATCAACCAGAAAAAGAAGGGAACCAGAAGGGCCCACAGCAGGTCGGCTGACCCCCCTTCTTCAGGTCGGGCGACCTCTGTTGGATCCCCAACGGTCCCATTTTTCTTTCACTTTTTGCTCCAACGTTCACATTCCCAAATCCTACTGATTTAGCTCCTGATCTGTTTCGGGAAAAATCAAATTAATTCTTTCCATAGTTTTTCTCTATAAATAGAGGTGATTTCCGTTCATTTTCCCTTGCGCATCTCGTCCACCACCTCTATTTCGCCCAAAAACCTTTTCCCATCACCATGGACAGCAGCATCCCAAGCCTTGACATCCCAGCCTCCACTAGTGAGCTTTGTCGCGAGCTTGGTCTCGAAAACATCCTTGATCCCGTCACCCCGATCCATGAGCAAGCCATGTTCGTCAAAGAAGCACCTCTCGCCCTCACACCACCTCCACCAGCAGCAAAAGACCCCTTCAAGACCCCTCCTACTAGTGCACCTCCACGTTACGGCAAAGGAAAAACCATTCCCAAGAAGCCAAGTCACGATGAGGCCGAAGGCTCTCTCCGTCCAGGGGAGAGGTATGTCGGCACCCTCGCTACAAAGAGCGGGAATGTAGTGCACCACCAATATGAAGGGCGCAACATGACTAGCCCCGTCAAGAAGGCGGGCACTCGGTTCAAGATCACTTGCATTCGTGGTGGTGGAAAGCAAATCCACCCACCACTCACCTCGGCGGAGAAGAGAGGCGCCCTCGAGTCCACCGGCACCACTCCTCCTAAAAGAGTGAGGAGGCGCCTCTCCCCCTCTCCCATCAAGAGGGCAGGAGGGATGTATGAAAGTGAGGAGGAAAGGACCCCGAAAAAGACTCCTTATCAACGTCTCCTCGCTAAGCACAACGATCTCCGCTACGCTCACGAACGCTTAAGCGACAAAGTAGCGGAAATGAAAGACGAGCTTGCTGAAATGCGGGACAAGCATGATGATCATCGCCGCAGCACCAACTCGAAGATCAAGCGTCTTTACAAGGACGCGGGGAAGGAGGAAAAATTCTACAATTAAAACCTCCTCGCGATTATCATTTCCCTCGGCGTATTTTAGTTTAATTCCATTTGCTTTCATCATTTTAATTTCCTCAAATTTGTAATGCGCCGTCATATTTACTGAATTCAATCAAATTAGTGCTCCCCGGGCTTCCATACCGGTAGAGCAATTTGTGTTTCCAAATATTCTTGTCTATTTTTAAGGAAACAGGAAAAAAGGCAAGTGTGGGGGGGGGGGGGGGGGAACATCGCGAAAACAGAAACAAACACGCGCAAATCACTCAGAACCATCACGGGAAGGACAACACCAACAAAATGAGCGAAAATTGGGCACCAGTGGAGGCCACACCAGGTCGGCCGACCCCCCTGGACCAGGTCGGCCGACCCCTGGTGGGTCCCACTGGGCCTCAACTTCCTCGTGACACTCAAGTTTGTTTCCCACACTCCCTTTTCGCCTACCTTATCTGTCAAGTTTATTCTGAGACGCAAAAATAAAACTTGACCAATTAAAACTTGGGAAGATTTCTTTTTAGCACATCTTTATAAACCCAATACTCTCCCTTTTGCTCTCAAACATAATCTTGCACACTTGTTATTACTCGCTTCATCACCACCTGCTTGTGAACAAACTATCCATAGGACCCATGTCTTTCTAGATAATTGGCGAGTGTGATATGGTTCGATGAAATGATCTTATGCTTAATCTATGAAGTCCTTGGGAGTTTTATTTCAACAAGTCAAAATACCATGGCTCGCTGCTCCTCTCTTGATACATAAATTCCTACCAAGGCCATATGCTGATCACAACTATCAAACTTACACACATATGCTACTTGTTTTTGCAATGAACTTTTCCAAAATTTTGTGACCCTAGTGAGAAACTTGTCATGCTCCCTTGATCAAGATCACGTACACGATCCACCAAAAAATGCTAAACTCCTACACCGGGAAGTTAGCACATCCACCCATCCAAATAAAGACACTCCTCACATTTATCCCATTTTACCTCTCTCTCAAACAAGCAAAAGAGGGACATGGCTATGCAAAAGAAAAAGAAGGCTCACAAAAAGATGAGCAAAACAAAGAAAAAGAAAAATGCTCACACATAGAGCATGAAAAGAGAAGAAAAGAAAGAAAAATGATAGCCATGTCTCGAAAATACAAAACAAAGAGAGGTAAAATCCAATAAAGGAGTCGTCACATACAAACGTCTACACATCCGTCCACACATGCACTTCTTGATCAAGGTTGTATGACTTGAATTCTCCGTGGATCCTTTCTTTTGGTTCAGCTATATTTGTGATACAAGTATGCCTCTTCTATCCCTACCTTGAGCTCCACATACAAGCCTTAGAAGTAGGACAAAAGAGGCAACACGATGCCTTGGTGAGAAAAATACACTTTTGAGCGATCCGAGAGAATCAATAGAGGAGCAAGAGCTATGTTGTTTTATTTCTCAAAACTCTTTTAAAAACCCAAGGTACTTAGTAGGAAAAAGCAAGGTGACTTGAGTCATGAACCGTTCCACTTTTCAATCATCCAAGAATACATGTTAGCCACCATCATGTTCACAGGTGAAAAGGTGTGGCTTGTAATAGCTTGTGTGCAGGTTTCACTCAGCTAAGGGAAGAGTTCCTCTCAGTTTCCACTCATAGCTTTACTCGAGGACGAGCAAAGAGCTAAGTGTGGGGGATCTTGTTGACGGTCCTTACGACCCATTTTCACCGTCAACTTTGTGCACCTTTTTGAACCTAACACCATCACCAAGGGTAGACGTAGGGCTTATTTCTAACAAATTCCACTAGTCTTGGTGAAATTATGAGTGCAGGTGCAATTCATATAAAAACAAGGGAAAACAAGCACCAAACGTGGACTTTTGCAATCGACAGATTTTCCCGGATTAAAGAACTTAGTCCAAAAGCCCAAAACCACATAATCAGGCTTCAAGACCAACCAATGCACGTGGATTGGGCACATACACAGCCAGGGGAAGGAGCCAGAGAAGGCCCAGGACCAGTGGGGCCCAGGCCAGGTCGGCCGACCCCCTCTGGCCAGGTCGGCCGACCTGCCAGGGAGGCCCCCCTGGCCCTCCTTTCTATGGCGGTTCAAAACCGACCTCTGGAGGTCGGTTCCCCCTGCATTAAATGTCACCGACCTCGGGAACCGCCTCAAAGTTGCCGACCTTCCAAGGCTATAAATAAAGGGGCACCCCCCTCTCTCAACACACACCACAAGACACAAGACTCTCCTCATTTCCAATCCACAGGCCGAGAGCCTCTTGTATTTTAGTAGAATAGGAGAGAAGGCAAGGAAGAGATAGGAGTTCTCCTCCCCTTTTTAGTGGAGGTTTAGTTCTTTATCTTTTACCTTGGCGTGTAAACACTTTTAGTGATTATACGTGGTGATTATTTATCTAGTGAGCTTTATTACTTATCTAGGCGTAATTCTTGTTATACTTGTTTACGGGATCATCGCTCCGCAAGGAGTGCTCTAGTTCTCTGAATCGGTATCAGGCCGGGGCTAGAGTAGTGATCGATAGCATAGACGTGGTGTCTAGGCTGGAAGTCGCCTTTGTCCGCTGTGTGCTCCACGGTTTGTAGAGGTAGGTGGCAGGAAGTGACAGCCCTGTCCATCCAAAGGAACCCTCCACGTTCGGGTACATAGTAGAGCTTTAAGCCGGAGTGGCTTGGCAGACCAGGCCTAAGCCGGCGCTCAAAGTAAACGAGTAGAGCCTGAGTTCGTCTATCCTTAGGGATATCTAGATAGTAGTCACCCTCTCAATCCTAATCTGCTAGTTGTCTTGGTTGTCCTTGGGTAAAACTAACCTTGCTGCAGAATAACTCCATTCCTTGGGGAAAACAAATACGATACCTTGGAATACTCCCGGGTGAAGTGCTACAACGGTATTCCGTGCGCTTGCGGATTTGTCTGTGACGTAAGAAATACCAACATGCCCCGCTCCCCCTTTCCTCTCCCCGGCCCGGTCCGGCCCAGCCAGCCGCGCCCTCCTCCCTCCTCCTCCCGTGGACGCGCCGCGCCGCAGAACCTCGCCGTCCCGTGTCGCCGTCGCACGCCACGTGCCTCTAGGCCGCCGCGCCGATCTTATCCCCTCCCAACGGGCCCCACACCGCGCAAACCGAGCACATGCGCGTGCAAACCCCGCGCCCATGCCCCGCTCACTTTCAAATTCACGCGGACGCGTGTCCGCACCGCCGCCGCCGCGTTCCCGCCATTCCGGCCACCCGCGCGCTATATAAACCCCTCCTGGAGCTCCGCCATGACCTAGGTCACTCCCTCGACGAGTCCCCGGTGAGCCTCCGTCTCCACCCACGTCCAATTCCCAGTTTCGCCCCTTCTTCCCCATCTCCGACTACCATGAAATCCAACGCCGGCGAGCCCCCTCTCCATCCCTCACCTAGTCACACGTGCAGCCCTTAGCCTCTTGTACCTCCTCGATGCATCTCGCGAGCGAGCCCCGGCCCGTGGTTGCACGGACACCGAGCGCCGCCCCGCGCCGCCGCACTTTCTCGTCGCCGGCCACCTTTCCGGCGAGACCCGGCGACAACACCTAGCCGAACGCACCCGCCACTTTGACATTCACCTCCCACACCAACAGAAACACGAGGAGACGCGCCGTAGCGTGTTTTCGCCATCGCGCCGCCGCCACTCCATCTCCGGCGAGCCCGCCACTGCCGCTCCGCCACTCCCCGCACGAGCACGTCACGCCCCAGAGCTCCGCCGCGAAGCTAGCTACCAGCACGGCAACTCCTTGCCCTCCCCCGTGCCTCCTAGACGCCGGCGGCGAGCTCTCCGGCGAGCCCTCGCCGCGCGCCCCGCCACGACCAATCCGGGTGCGACACGTCGCCCGTGGAGCCCACAGCCACGTCAGCTGCGCTACGCACACACTCACACACTAAGCCCGTCTCACTGACACCCCGGCCCCACTGGTCAGCCACTGTGCACGCGCAGAAATGCTAGAGTCCCACAGCGCAGTGTACACAAAATCTTATTTCGAGCCTTTCCCTCTAACAGAAAAATCCCCAAAAATACCCAAAAATAGGATTTGACTTGTAGAAGCCATTTCCACTCTTAGTTACCCCAGAAACACTCCTGAACATCTTTTATGTACACATCCGCCTTAGTTACCCCCCTAATCTTCCGGAAGCCATATCTTCACCGTTCTACCTCTGATTCTGATGATTCTTGTTCCGTTCATCTCTGTTCATCCCCCCTAAACCCAACCATGTCCTCTGATCTCTCTCTTCTATTTCATTTAATTCTTATTTGGTTTATTTGCTTTATTTTGGTTTACACGTAGTATTTATTTAGCATCGTTACGTGTAGACGACGAGGAGCACGAGGACAACCCCGAGAACGAGGGATACGAGGAGGATTCAGACCCGAACCTTGAAGGCAAGCTCTACTTTCCTTGATCATGATTGATCCTATTGTTTTGCAATGCACCTATTGGCCTATTCCTTATTATTATGCATTACTTGTTATTTTACTACTTGTGTAGTTATTATCCCACTTGCTCAGTATTATATATGCAATAGGTATAAGTAATGATCCTTGAACTACCCTTGATTACCTGTCACCTTGTTAGCCCTAGGATGGTTCCATCATTTCTATGGTGGCACATGATTCCCTTGCTACTAGATCTGCTTAGGACCCCGCAATGTTTCTACATTGCTACACCTTTCATATCACATATATGATTTACAAATGTGTTAAATGAGTTTGGTGGTGTGTGTGATAAATATATGGGTCGGGAGTAGCAACAAACTAGGGTGATGATGATGATGGTGATGGTGGTGATGATCATGGGATGGGTCGGATCGCGAGCAAGGCCACTAGTGAATTGGTGATGGTGTGATAGACCCCTAGTGTGGGATATGGTGCTTGCTCGGCCACATAAGGACCGGTTCTTGCGACTGTAAACATAATGATTCTCGTACAACCACGGAACCTAACTGGGCAGGACCTACCCTACCTTCTTGGTACTCTTGCAAGCAAGA
This sequence comes from Eragrostis curvula, assembly GCA_007726485.1. Lineage (NCBI taxonomy): Eukaryota > Viridiplantae > Streptophyta > Magnoliopsida > Poales > Poaceae > Eragrostis > Eragrostis curvula. The sequence continues at coordinate 54,673,870 of CM017439.1, forward strand.
TCCACCTGGAGGCTGGTAGTGGCAAGCGGAAGATAGGGCCTCGGGGAGTTAATGCCCTATGAGTCGGTGCAGGGAGTTACAGCCAATCATATGGCCGCTCATGTGACAGACTTATTGTAAGTGTCTGGTCCCTGGTGCTTCTGCGGTGGGCTTGTGAGACTATTCGGAGAAGATGGACTAGGCGTTACGTACCCCCTTGCAATGGGTGCGTAGCTCAATGAAAAAGATGTACAACATCTGCAGAATGTAAAATTCATCCGGATGGATGTTCTCACGGCATATGACACATTATTGTTATGAGTTCGTATTGATTAGCCACCTCTATGTTCCCTTGACGTGAGAGTGGGTTGTTGTGACACCCTCACTTTTGGAGCCAAAAAGAAAAAGAAAAGAAAAATTAAAAAGCGAATAAAAATCACTCCAAATTTAAATTTTGTCCAATCTCTTTCCTTCCAATGATTTTTCAAAAATAAAATTCACTAAAATAAATCAAACCTAGTTGAATTTGAAATTTTGAAATATTAAAACAAGTGCTCAAGTGTTTACATTCATTTAAATCTACTAAAAATTTGATCCATTTTGAATTTACAACAAATTAAATAAATTTGACTCAAGTTTGTCAAACACACTTTGAATTTAAAAAGTTTTTATTTTGAAATCTTGCAAAAACTTCATCATGTGCATTTTTGGATTTTATTGGCTTTATTTTGAATATTTGATTGGTTTTTGTTTTTGTTTGAATTTGAAATCCTTTCAAATTCAAATTTCAGGAAAATGAAAAGCCTTTTCTTCTCCTAAATCGTCTTCGGGCCGAAACCCCCCCTTCGGGCCCAGCCCGCTCTTCTTTTCTTTTCTTTTTCCCAGCCGCGCATGGGCCGCTCTCTTCCCTCCGGCCCAACTTTTCCAGCCCAGCTCGCGAGCCCATCTTCCTCTTCTCTCCCACTAACAGGCGGGACCCGCCTGTCAGTGTCGTCTTCCTCCTCTGGCAGCCCGGCGGAAATCCCGCCGCCGCCCATACCGCCGTGTGAAGCACGTGCTCCATCCCCGCCCCGTCGCATCCGAGTCGCTGTAGCCATCCTCGAGCTCACGTCATTGGCATGGCCGCCCTCACCTCCCTCGCCGTCGTGTCCCATCGGAGTAGGCAAAATATCTCGCTGGAGCGAGATATTTTCCGGCGCCCTTCTGTAGCGGCCACGCCTCTCGCCGCTATAAAACTCGCCCGAGACCTCCCCAGCTTCTTCTCCTCTTTCTCCTTCCTCTCTCCTCCGCGCACCCGAGCCCTTTCTCCTCTCTCCCTCTCTCTCTCTCTCTCCGGCAAAAGCTAGGGTTCCGGCCGCCGCTTTGCGACGAACTCCGGCCACCTGCGCCTAGCCCGCGCCCAGGGTGAGCCTCTCCGCCCTCCTCTCTCCCTCCTACGCCCCTCTTTCTTCTTCCACCCCTGTCGCACATGCCGCGCACCTAGCTCCGCCTTGGCCGCCGCCGTCCCTCTCGTCGCCAGCCGCCTCATGTCCTTCTCTTACTCGACCAAGAGCACAGTGAGCACCACCGTTCTCTCCTCTCCCTTTTGCGCCGCTTCTTTTCCTCTCTCCCCGCGTGCACGAGCACTTTCCCCCTCGCACACCGCCGCGACACCCAAGTCCGGCGAGCTCGCAGCGCCATGTCGAGCCTCCCCGACGTCCACACGTAGCACCACCCGCTCCAACGTCGCACGCAAAACCCGCCCGGCAACTCCCCGCCGCCAGCCGAGCACCACGGGCGACGCCGACGAGCTCTTCGGCCACCAGCCGCCGCGCGCCTCCCTCTGGTCCACCATGGACCGGTGGACCACGGCTCCTCACCGGTCCAGAGAGCCCATGGACTGAGTCCATGGGTTTTCCAATACAAAGATAAATCCGTAAATCCCAGGAAATTCCCAGCCCTGGACATTTTGCAGATAAGCCCTCAGGCTTTTCTGTATCTATGTTTTGGTCCTCATCTTTTTACACCTAGGCCCCCAACCTTTTGCATAATTACATATTGGTCCCTAGAACTTTCTGACCTTACAAATAAGTCCTTAAAAAACTTTCTGTAATTACAATTAAATCCTTTGTAATTACAAATAATTCCCCAAATCTTTAAATGTCCATATCTTTTCAACCATAACTCCGTTTTGAGCGATTCTTGCGTTCACGGATTCGTGGAAACGCGTAGTACCTCATGGTACTACTATTGGAACCCCACATCATACCTAGACACCATCAATGCCCTAGAATCTTCCCTCGCCTATTATATCCCTTTTATCGACAATCGTGCGATGTCAAACTCGCATGTCACGATTGTTGATCACCTAAGACCTAATCAATTCTGTGGTGCTAGTCGTCTAGTACCTTCCACATGACAACCCACATACCGCTCCTTTCCTATATCGCATATTCATCTATTTACCCGCTAATGATAAATGCGGTATCGCTTCTAAACGCCGTAACATTCTATATTCTGAGTTCGACTCCGAACCTAGCCTTGATTAATCCTTGCTCAATCAAGCTTAAACCTAACCCTGTCACCAACGCCTATTCCAATGCTTTCACCAATTCCTTACCAAGCCTTAATCGTTTTATCCCCATCTTTTATTAGTGATCTTTTAATTGATTTTATTGGAGTTAACGCTCGTTCTTATCTTAATTGCTAGCTATTCTTAATCCTTCGATTCCCGTGTTTTATCTGCAGCCGTGTTTTATCACGTGCACAAATCACCGTCATGTGCTTAGCTCATGACAAATAATTAGTAGTTTAGTCTTAGTAATTAATCAATCCAATAAGTAATCAATAGTCAATCACCATTAGGTAATCCCTTAATCCATAGGTATGTAATTAAAGTGACACACCTTGCACTTGTACACTTGTTGCAATAACCTTTGTATAGGTTACGACCTATACAAAGCTGTACTGACGCAAGTGTACAAAATACACGTACACCCGTTGTACTTACCTTCACCTGCACTCATGCTCTTCTCAACGCGTTTAGCATCTCCCATTTACACCAAAAGCCCTAGTGTTCGATGCATTGTCCTAACAAGCCTTTCTAAGATAATAAAATCTTGCTAAAGTAAAACTGGATGCATCATACATGCTTTGTGTCTTTTATCCTTTAATGGTGTTCTATCGGTTCATCTTGGAGTTTATTTGAATCTTATTTGGTTCTTTTCGATCTTTAGTTTCTTTCGCGGTAGTTTATTTATACGTAGTGTTTTTATGCGCTAGCTTACGCGAGATTCGAGGAAGAGCCAAAGCATTCCAAGCCTCAAGAAAGATCCAGAAGAATCCAAGTCGAAAGACACAAGCTTTGAGGAAGAATTTGAAGACATCGACCTTGACAGGAGAATCTAAAGACTAGGAACTCGAAGATTAGGAAATAGTTCATCAGGCAAGCTCTACTTCTCCTTGATCATGATTGAACCTACTGTTTTCGCATTGCACCTATAGAGCCTATTCTTGTAATATGCATTGCTTGTTATTTTACTACTTGTGTAGTTATGATCCTATTTGCTTACTGGTATTGATGCCACTTATATAGGCATTAAAAACCAGAATCCTTGATTACCCTTGTTTACCCATCACCTTGATAACCCTAGGACAGTACCATCATTACTATGATGGCACGATTACCTTGCTACTAGAATGCTTAGGACCCCTCGCAATGTTTCTACATTGCCACACCTCTCACATACTTGTTTTTACAAAATGTGTTAAATGAGTTTGGTGGTGTGTGTGATACTTGGGGTTGGGAGTAGTACAACTGTGTTAGGTAATGATGATGGGATGGGTTGGACTGCGGGTAAGGCCACTAGTGAAAGGTGGTTTGTGAGATAGCCTACCAGTGTGGGATATGGTGCTTGCCCGACCACATAAGGACCGGTTTTCTCGACCGTAACCTAACGATTATCCCGTACAACCACGGAACCTGAATGGGAAGGACTTATCCTACCTTCTTGGGTACACTTGCAACACCACCGGAGACTGTTGTAGCAACAGAAGCTCAGGAAAAGACCCGGAAAACGTACCCGTGGTCCGGTCGCGGAACCCAGTGTCGGTACATGGGAAAGCCGCCTGTCTTTGTTTGTACTCGGATCCTGCAACTCGTTGCGGGAGCACGAATGCACCTGTTAAAGGTGTGTTGTGCCGTAGTGTGACAATTCATTGTCACAGGCCCCTGAGTGTGATTCCGTGGTGGTTTTGCAAAGTGCTCAGAGAAGAAGGACTAAGCGTTATGTCACTCTCCGTACAAGAGTGCATAGCCCGTGGGGAAAGCTGTACACCCTCTGCAGAGGATAAAAAATTCATCTGGATGGACGTTGTCACGGCATATGACACGTTATGGTTCTACGCTCCTTGAGATTAGCCACCTCTTCTATTCCTTGGCGTGTGAGTGAGTTGTAGTCAACTCGTGTTTTGGAAGTGTTGGCATGGATGCCGGGTCGGTATGGCCGCTGAGGTCAGAAGGCCCCACTAAAACTTGGGAACTGGCAGGAACGATTCATACTCCCCAGGGCCAACCAACTAAAATGCTGACAAATAACTCTCTGTTTTATCTCTAAAATCCTTGGCTTGCTTTAGAGAACCCTGCATAAAACTGCTTTCTGCAAACGAACCCTACAGCCTTCTCCTTGCTAAGACCAAATATGCATGTTCATATACCCTTGAGTAGTGTAGGGCTTGCGGAGTACCTTATGTACTCACGCTCTTTCATTTGTTGTTTTTAGTCAGAGAAGACTTTGTAAGATGATGACGACGATTAGGTTTTCGGTTCTGCTTCTCAAGTCTGCCTGTGGTGTTGGACCTTGGCTTTCTGCTGTCTGCTTCACCGTTAGTTGGTCGGAGGGACTTGGATATTTCTGAATCCTTGTCGTACCGCCACTAAGGGTGATTAATCAGGTATTATACTTATGTACCTATTCGAAGTATGCTTTTGGTTAGTATATCTGTGTTCTTGTGCGTATTAGCTACTGATCCACGGACTGATACATGATGCACAACATACCCTAGAGATGGGGTATGACAGAGTGGTATCAGAGCAATAATTGACCGTAGAACGAAAACCTAGGATTTGTTACGATCAAAAAAGAGTATTTTCAAAACTATTTTTGAAAACCTTCCATAATATCTCCTTACCCTCTTTTAAAAATCTCTTGTTCCTCCCCCGACTCGGATGCTGAAGTTTCAACTCGCCACGTCTACAACAGAGGATTTCAACCAAATGGACAACCAAGACCATGTGACCATAGAGGTGGAAAACAGAATTTTTCATGTATACCATGAACCGGATTTAGTTCATAAACAAAGGAATAAAGGAATAAAGGCGTGGACATCTCGTAGCGGATTGCCCCGAATTCCCCGGACACAAGGAGTAGCAACAATAATGTTAAGGGTTGTCATCTCGGAAACCTACGTTGTACTCGAGATATGGTTCTGTATGTGGACAATAAAAAGTAACGATGCTTTGAGTGAGAATGGAATGCGAGTTCAGAAAAATCAACCTTGTGATGCAACAAGCATGGTTACAAGTGCTTGGTTAACGCTAAGCATCAAGTCAATGAAGCCCCCTTTTTAACACCAAGATGCGGAGAACAGTTTTCCTTTTATCCGACCAAGTCATATGACCCTCTCGATTCTTTTGGTCAAAATGGACTATTGGTCGAGTTCTGAGAACAATCAAGAATCGATAGTATATCCACCCTTAAGCCTTAAACCTTGTTCGTAGCACGCCTACAGATGAGCCCACAACAAATAAATCGCGTTTTTGTGTGATTTGATGTTTCGTTGATCTTTGGCTCTTTGTTTTCTATGATTGTGTGCTCTTAATGAAAACATAAACACCATAATAACAATAAGAGCAGTTTAATAGCTAGAATCGCAGCTTAACAACAGCTTCTCCATATTTCTAGGAACAAAAATAGAAAGATGAGGGTGTCGTAGAGAAAAGAAACCGGTGAAGTGTTGACGGTCGTTACGGCACGATTTTGACCGTCAAATACCTGCACAAATGGAATCAAAGTAAACACCAAACATAGTGTTAGGGCTTAAAACTAACAAATTCCACAAGTCTTGGTGAGATTTTGAGTGCAGGTGCATTTCATATCAAAAGGAGGGAATTCACATCAAGAAGGCCACAACACATCACTTCGAGAAAATCAGCACAGGCAGCCCAACAAGATATGGATCAAAAGTCACACAAAACCCAACCAACTTGGGCCAATGCACGAAGATCATGGAACAAGACATCAAGGAGGACCCCTCGGCCAAAGCCCAAGGCCAAATGGGCCAAGGGGGGGTCGGCCGACCTGCTACAGTGAGGTCGGCCGACCTGCTACAGTGGCCAATCTGGCCCATCTTTCTCTGGCTGGTCGCCACCGCCTTCCTGATGTCGGTTCTGCCTGCATTTAATGCGTTGAGGCGGTGCATTGAGGCGGTGGAGGCCCCCAAACCGACCTACTCAAGCCTATAAATAGAGGGGTACCCCCTCCCCTCCAAGACACACAAGAAGGAGAGCCTCATTCCACTCCCAAGGGCCTAGAGCCCCTTGTATACTAGTAGAGTAGGGAGAGAGTAGGGTAGAGGAGAAGGGTAGTCCTCCCTTTGTGAGGACTTAGCCCCAATCTTGTATCTTTGAGAATACTTCTTTATAATAGTCATTGTTCGTCGTTCGTTCATCGTTCGTTCGTCGTTCGTTCATCGTTCGTCGTTCGTTCATCGTTCGTTCGTCGTTCATCGTTCGTTCATCTTCATCATAAGTAAGTATTCTTGATCTCCTATTGGATTGTGTACTTAGTATTTAGATTAAGTTCTTTCTTTACTTGTTTACGGGATCATCGCTCCGCAAGGAGTGCTCTAGTCTTCCAAATTGGTACCAGGCCGGGGCTAGAGTAGTGATCGATAGCATAGACGTGGTGTCTAGGCTGGAAGTCGCCTTTGTCCGCTGTGTGCTCCACGGTTTGTAGAGGTAGGTGGCAGGAAGTGACAGCCCTGTCCATCCAAAGGAACCCTCCACGTTCGGGTACATAGTAGAGCTATAAGCCGGAGTGGCTTGGCAGACCAAAGCCTAAGCCGGCGCTCGAAGTAAGCAATTAGAGACAGGATTTATCTTTTGCTAAGAAACTCATCCATAGGAATCCTCTCTACCCAAATCTACCGCTCTTCTTCGTGTCCTTGGACTAATTAGACTAGAAGATAATCACACACCGTTCCTTTGGGAAAATATAAATAACGATACCCTTGAATACTCACGGGTGAAGTGCTACAACGGTATTCCGTGCGCTTGCGGATTTGTCTGTGACGTAAGAAATACCAACAAGCATTTCTGGCGCCGTTGCCGGGGAACGGTTTTCGTTTTTGTCTTCGAACCTAGTTGGTCCTCGTATTGTATCCTTTTATTTATCATTTCTTCTTTTATTGCTTTTCCTTTATCGATCATCAGATTTCACCATCTATCCTATCATCATCATTTCCCACTTACTTGAAAAATACCAAAAACATATATCATGGAGCCACAACCTACAATCCAATCATTCTCTGCTCCACGGGGTGATCTCTTAGAGCCACCATCATCATCACACCCAATTTCTTCATCTGGCTATGAGTTTTGCCCCGATTATATTTCAATGATAAGAGGTCTATCCTTTTCGGGTTTTAAACATGAAAATCCTTATGAACACTTGCGAGAGTTTGAGCATTTGTGTTCATGCCGATTGATCCATGGCATGACACAAGAAACATTGAAGTGGAAATTGTTTCCCTTCTCCCTCAATGGGAAGGCGAAACAATGGTACACTTATACCGCTAAGAGAGTGAACGGTGATTGGAAGGAATTGCGAGACAAATTTTGTCTAGCGTTCTTTCCCGTATCTCGTATCACTTCTCTACGAGCGGAAATAATTAAATTTCGACAAGAAGAAGAAGAGACCTTAAGTGCATCTTGGATCCGGTTCTGTTCATTAACAGACTCCGGACCAGAATTGTTGCTCCCCGAACCGGTTTTATTGCAACATTTTTATTCGGGATTGAGCAACAATACCGCACTTTATCTTGACACGGCCGCTGGTGGATCTTTTTCTCATAAGACCATAGCGGAAGCGCATGAACTTTTGGATCGAATTGTGGAAAACACACCTTTTTCCGCTGACTTACCAGATGAGCTGGAGTCAAAAGATGAGGAACTCGTTGTGCCAAAAACAAAAAAAATAGTGCCTACAATGGTAGACCCAACACCCGAGTCCTCATCTGACACAAGAACAATGATAGAGGAAGATGAACCTCTTGAGTTCCCTTTTGAGTTCGAGAAAGGAATTTTTGAAAATTTTGGAAACACCTCGAACAACATTTGGGAAAAGATGCCTCCTACTCCTCCCGATCCTCACAAGGAACCATTCCTCAAGGAGGACATGAAGGAACGTCTTGGGAAAACAACTTTCACCACCACCACTCAAAATCCTTTGGTGAAACCTCATCTCGATCATGAACCACTCGAGCAAATCAAGTTCATATCTCCAATCCCGCCGCTCGAGCATACTTGGGATGAGGATGCGAAGTTTTCCACCCATGAAGAGGATGAGTTGAATGAAACTCTTCATGTCTATGAACCCAAACAATCCTCTTCACCATTCGAACCTTTTCCCTCTGGCCCTTCATGCACCGTTCTTGATGTTGATCAAGAACTTCTTGAAAACAAACCTTGGGCCATGGAATTTCACGAGGCATCGACTCTAGAATCCAAAGAGGAATCTTTGAGTGAGCATGATAGCTTTTTCCTTGAACAACCACATGATACATGCTCACATCATGAGTCTCTAGAGCCAACTCCCGTTAGTGCCAAAACCACTTTTGCTACCTACAACCACTTTGTTCCCTTGTTTTGCTACTTGTTCTTTAAAATGGTTGTAGATGCTTTTGTTTATCATAAATATTGCAAATATCGTGGTTGTATGTTGGTACTAACCATGCAGATCATTCTCCGAGACGAGATAATTCATGATCAAACTCAACGTGACGGGGGAGAGTCTTGCTCGTCTGACTTAAAATGACGCTGCCCTTGTCGATAGGATAATCGACAATTATCTTTTATTTGCTTCCTTGGATTTCCACTTGCATTCTTTTGCATCTTTGATTTTACCAACAAATTGCATTTTTTTAATTCCCAATTGCATACATGTTTACTTCTCCAACTCATTCTTGCATGTTTGATTATTTATTTGCATTCTTGCATGTTTGAATCCTTCCAACTCATGTTTGGGATTTTTCAAACCACTTTGCATTTGCACATTCAAATAAAAAAAAATCTCCTTTGTGAGAATAAGTTTGATAAAATGAATTTGAGACAACCTTTTGTTGGAAAATGCTTTGAACAAAATTTTGAAGGAATTTTGGCACAGCTTCCCTTGACTTTTCAGCATATAGCCATTGTGGGACTGTTGACCAAGTTGAACGTCATTTGTTTATATTTGGATGCAAGGGTGCTCGAACATTTCAATGACATTTCATTTTCACTTAAGCACCCTTACAACAAAATTCTTGTTCTTGCATTTCTCCAAGTTTTCATTATATTTTGTCTCAAGTTCAAGAAAAAGATTTTCTTCCTTCTTTTGGTTTTTCCATTTGCATTTGGAGTCTTCCAAAATAAACTTCTTCTATGTTGGAATCTTTTCCAACTCTTCTTTATTTTTCTTTGAAATCATTCTAAAAAAAAAAATAATTGAGACGATTGTTTTTCAAAAAAAAAAAAGAAGGGTAATAATTTGAGAGCTTCTCAAACTCTCAAAGTGACAATTTTGTTTTATCTCAAACTTAAGAAAAAGATTTTCCCTTTTCTTCTTTTTGATTTTATTTTGCTTTCTTTAGTTGCAAAAAAAAAAAGAGCTTTGCGAGGGCAACCGACAAATGGTCCACATTGCTTAAACTAACGTAACCCATTCTCGAGTTTGCTCTTGTGTTCTTGCTCTTGTGTGCAGCCATGAAAAGAGCCGACAAGCGGCTCATCAATGTGTTGAAGAAGGCGACAAGCTCAAACCCAAGTCACTCTCGATGTGGCACATATCCATACCCCTCCATTGAGCTCATGCCTAACTTGAGAAAGTTGGCATGAAGAGCTTCAAAAGGATCACATGGAGAGGTAGACCACAATGAAAATGACACATCGAGACTCCTCTTCGACACCAATCCCATCTTGGTGTGCGAGAAGGAGAAGCAAGCCTACAACACTCATGAAACCGTGTCTATGCTCACCCATGAGCACATGACCCGGAATTGCTGCACAAGGAAGGTATGAATGCCAACTTTGCCCATGATTAGAAGCCATAGGGTGGGATGATTTTGCTTGTGTGGTAAGATCCCTCCTACTTGCCATACAGTTTTATGCACCCTGCTAGTAGTAGACAATGGTTTTACTTTGGTTCTTCCAGAATAAGTATTACCTGCTTTCATGGAACAATCTTAGTCTACTACTAGGCTCTCATAAGCATTGCTTGCAAGACTTATTTCTACAACTCCTGATCTTCACAAGCATGCTCTTTGGCAAAATATCACATCCTACCTTGTGCCTGATGCATGAATGGCTTGCTATGACTTGTGTTCCTCAAGGCAATCTTAGACCTATCTATGAGGATGAGCATTGTATCCTTATGCCATGGTTTACAATATCAAAATCTCTCCTATGCAATGCCTGATGGAGAAATGGTTAGAACTTTTCAAGTGGTTAGAACATGTTGAGTGCACCTCATTCATTGCTCACACCGCTTTAAGAAGTTGTATCGTAACTTGTATCTTTTTGCTTTCTCCTTGCATGATAAAATAAAAAGTTAAAAATAATTTAAAATTGAATAAAGAAATTAAATAATGAAAAGTACACGAATAAACTAGGCGCTTTTATTTCCCTTTCAAACATATCATGCGCCTTGAGTTATTGTGCTGAATTCAATAAATTTAGGCTCCCCGGTCTTTAACCCCGGTAGAGTCCTTTTTGCTTCCACATTCTTTTGTTTGTTTTGAATAAATAAGCCAGGTACAAGAACAAGTGTGGGGGAGATCTCTCGAGTTCTTCATCACGCACACATTCGAGATCTCCCCACCAACACGATGCACAAGCTCGCACTGATCGACACATACAATGGTGGAGCCATCGGGCACAAGAAAACAAAGTTCGGTCGAACCTTTGGTTCAATCAAATATCCCATGATCCCTCTTGGTCTCCACTTCATCCAAGGCGATGGTTTGCGCATCCTATCCTACTACTCTATCTCCCTAGTTCATGAGTTAAAATGTTCTTTTGGGTCAATCACTAAAATTTAACTCAATGATAAAACAAATCTTGTGTTATCCTCTCAACAAACATACTTCTATCTGGTTGGCCTGCATACTCTTTATTCCTCGCATCATACACCTGTTGCTTGTGAACACCAATCTCATAGGAACCCATGCTTATCTAAGTTGTTGGCGAATGAGATATGGTTGGATGAAATAAATCATGCTTCTTCTGCATAGAGTGCTTGGGAATTTATCTTGCAAAATTTTAAATCCATAGCTTTGCACTCCTCAATGATCTTATATTCCCACCAGAGCCAAATAAGAATCACTTTGAAAACCTCTACAAATGCTACTTGTTATTGCTTTGAGCTTTGTCAAATTGTGCGACCCTTGTGAGATGCTTGTCATACTTTCTTGATCAAGATTTCGTGCACATACACCATTATCATAAAACATGCTAACCTTCTACACTGGAAGTTAGCAACACCATTTCCATCCATCCACCCACCAAATAAATACTCCATCTCTTGTTGTTGATGTCTCTCTCCAAACATTCTTGCAAAAAGAGACATGGCTATCGAAAGAAAAAAAAAAAGAAAAAGAATGCTCATTTGCATGAGCATGAATAAAGAAAGACATGCTCAAACATGTTGAGCACGATTGAAAAAAAAAAAGAGAAAGAAAAAAAAAAGAAGAGAAGAGAAAAGAAAAGAAGTGATAGCCATGTTCTCAAAAATAAAAGTCAATCAAGAGAGAAACATCATCGCATCAAGGAGTATCCATCTCACTCCACCCCATTCCATTCACCATACACATATCCACACACATGCACATTCTTGATCAGATTGTATGACTTGTTTTCTCTTTGGATCCACCCTTTGACTTAGCAATATAAGTGATGCAAGTGTGCTCCTTTTCATCCCTACCAAGCTCCACATAAAGCCTTATATAGAAGTAGGATGAAAGGAGGCAAACACATTGCCTTGGTGAGGAATCAAACACATTGAGCGACCTGAGAGTTATCATTTGAGGAGTACAAGCTATGCTTTTACTTTGAAAATCTTTCAAAAAAAATCCAAGTTACTCAGCAAAAGGGTATTGATGACTTGAATCAAGACCGTTCCATTCCTCAACCGCCCAAGATAGCATGTTAGCCGCTTCAAAGTTCACAGGTGCAGTTATGGCTTGGAATAACTTGTATGCTAGCATCATACCATAGGAAGTCATGCTTTATCTTAATCTTCCACCTTCACTCGAGGACGAGCAAAGGCTCAAGTGTGGGGGTCTTGTTGACGGTCGTTACGGCACAATTTTGACCGTCAAATACCTGCACAAATGGAATCAAAGTAAACACCAAACATAGTGTTAGGGCTTAAAACTAACAAATTCCACAAGTCTTGGTGAGATTTTGAGTGCAGGTGCATTTCATATCAAAAGGAGGGAATTCACATCAAGAAGACCACAACACATCACTCCGAGAAAATCAGCACAGGCAGCCCAACAAGATATGGATCAAAAGTCACACAAAACCCAACCAACTTGGGCCAATGCACGAAGATCATTGAACAAGACATCAAGGAGGACCCCTCGGCCAAAGCCCAAGGCCAAATGGGCCAAGGGGGGGTCGGCCGACCTGCTACAGTGAGGTCGGCCGACCTGCTACAGTGGCCAATCTGGCCCATCTTTCTCTGGCTGGTCGCCACCGCCTTCCTGATGTCGGTTCTGCCTGCATTTAATGCGTTGAGGCGGTGCATTGAGGCGGTGGAGGCCCCCAAACCGACCTACTCAAGCCTATAAATAGAGGGGTACCCCCTCCCCTCCAAGACACACAAGAAGGAGAGCCTCATTCCACTCCCAAGGGCCTAGAGCCCCTTGTATACTAGTAGAGTAGGGAGAGAGTAGGGTAGAGGAGAAGGGTAGTCCTCCCTTTGTGAGGACTTAGCCCCAATCTTGTATCTTTGAGAATACTTCTTTATAATAGTCATTGTTCGTCGTTCGTTCATCGTTCGTTCGTCGTTCGTTCATCGTTCGTCGTTCGTTCATCGTTCGTTCGTCGTTCATCGTTCGTTCATCTTCATCATAAGTAAGTATTCTTGATCTCCTATTGGATTGTGTACTTAGTATTTAGATTAAGTTCTTTCTTTACTTGTTTAGAGGATCATCGCTCCGCAAGGAGTGCTCTAGTCTTCCAAATTGGTACCAGGCCGGGGCTAGAGTAGTGATCGATAGCATAGACGTGGTGTCTAGGCTGGAAGTCGCCTTTGTCCGCTGTGTGCTCCACGGTTTGTAGAGGTAGGTGGCAGGAAGTGACAGCCCTGTCCATCCAAAGGAACCCTCCACGTTCGGGTACATAGTAGAGCTATAAGCCGGAGTGACTTGGCAGACCAAAGCCTAAGCCGGCGCTCGAAGTAAGCAATTAGAGACAGGATTTATCTTTTGCTAAGAAACTCATCCATAGGAATCCTCTCTACCCAAATCTACCGCTCTTCTTCGTGTCCTTGGACTAATTAGACTAGAAGATAATCACACACCGTTCCTTTGGGAAAATATAAATAACGATACCCTTGAATACTCACGGGTGAAGTGCTACAAAGGTATTCCGTGCGCTTGCGGATTTGTCTGTGACGTAAGAAATACCAACATGAAGCTAACATTTTGTGGCTTCATGCTTCACCTTATTTTTGGATACGGCTTTCTCCTTTTTTTAAGGAGAAGCACTTAAAGAAGCATCTTCTTTGGTTGAAAAACATGTGAAGCCACTGAAAAAGCCATTGGAGAAGCCATTGGAGAAGCATCTTCTTTTTTTGAGGAGAAGCACCTGAGAAAGCACCCTCTTTGATTGGAAAATATGTGAAGCCGCTAAAGAAGCCATTGGAGAAGCCCTACCAAAGGGGGCCTTAGTACAAGTCATGGCGATTGAACGTTTCTAAAACTTTCAGTCGATTGAAGAGGATGAAAGATGCAAAAAAAAAAAATAGCAGCCAATGAACCACCAAGAAACCATTTGGAAACTTGTAACAGAAGTGCATGGAAGAAACTACAATATAAGTTCATGATTTTAGACACTTTTTTTTTTACCTAGTTTAAATAAAGCATTGACAACTATGGTAGTTGTCTTCATCATAGAAATCATACATAGCCATTTGGAAACCTTTTGGAAAGTTGTAAATAAAAGCAGGAAATTAACTACACAAAAGGTTTTATTTCCTGCCAGGCGGGAAGAAAGCAGGAAAATAACCACAGCCATAAATGGTCCAGTAGGAAATTTGAGCTAACCTTGGCAGGAAATAAAGCACTACCAAAATCTTTTGGGAACTTGTCACAAAATTAGCATGATATGGACTGCTATAATATTTTTCTTTGGGAACGTATCGCAAAATTAACTGGAGTTAATGACTGCATATATGCATGACAGGCTATTCGTGATCAACTTATTCCTTTCTGGTAATTGTGATTTCTAACTTTCATTTCCATCGATCAGAAATTAACTTTCATTTCGATTTCACCTCTACATCTGCCTATATATAACCCATATGAATAGATGAATCACACATTGCATTCTTCCGCCAGAAGAAGAAGACCACAAACTCTCTCTCCCAAGATCTAACAGCTGTGCCTTCCTACATGGAGAAATACACCAAGCATCCCGTTGCAATAGTGCTGTTTTCCCTGCTGCTGCTTGGATGCTTTGCAAAACAAGCCCGATGTAAGTGAAACCCGTCAAATATTTACTGCTGTATATTTCATTGCAATTTTTTTTACAGTACTTGCACTGTTCCTCCCGAGTGTGATTTACTGGATCGATCAATTATCCAATATATTGTGTTTCTTAATTAATTTTGCATGTTTGACAAACAGGCCGAGCCATGGATGATCTAGGCTACAACAAAGCTTTCAGTGCTGCTGATCCAGATTGCTGGCGTAACCGTATAGGTTGCAATCCTATTTTCAGGTGGCAGTGCTGGTGTTGTGCTCTTGACGAGAAATGTTTTCGTCACGAGGGTGACTGCAAGCAAAACTCCAAATGCAACAAATGAGAATGAGTTAAATTAGTTGAACAATGTAATAATAAGTAACGTGAAGAGATGAGCAATGATAAAAAGAAATAAAAAGGATGCACTATGCTGGAAACATGTTGATCGTGCTCACCTGGCGAACGAAGGGCCATTTTTGGTTGCCACTGTTCCTTAATATATGCCTGTTACACATCAACCGTAATCGACACCCTTGATCCAATGCATCATGCTGATCGATCAGATGTCATTGCGCCACCGATCCGTTTGGAAATATCCAGTCCATTGCTTGGACCCAATTTCCTCCCTGATCTTCCTCTTATTTCCAGATGGGATCTCCTCCACCAGACCACCACCCTCCCCTCCCCTGCATTCGAAGGGCCAGACGCAGACGCTCGACGTTATGGGATGGACCTGCTCGCCTAGTTCGGCCATCGCCATGGCAGACTCTGTAATCCGCGCACATTCACCAAACGTCCTCGCGTGGCTCGTCTTCCAGCTCGCTAGATAGATAGCAATAAGCAGACAAGAAACCCAGGCCTCGCGCGTGAGGATGACCACACGCACATTCACCACGATGCAATGGCAGGTGCAGCACGCCAGAACATGTTCGCTACATATGCGCCACGCTCCGCGGCCGACAGCGAGGACGTTGAGGCGCTCGTCGGCAGCTGACGCGATCGCCCTATGCTTCTACGTTGGTCTTGTGCCGTGGTCTGTACAAGGGGCGGAGGAAGTGTGGATTCTGGCTGTCGGACGTACTCGGGGGGATACTGGAGTCACGGGAATGAATGGCATCATGAGCAATGAAGGGTGATTAATCAGGAATTATACTTATGTACCTATTCGAAGTATGATTTTGGTTAGCATATCTGTGTTCTTGTGCGTATCAGCTACTGATCCAGGGACTGATACATGATGCACAACATACCCTAGAGATGGGGTATGACAGAGTGGTATTAGAGCAATACTTGACCGTAGAACGAAAACCTAGGATTTGTTACGATCGAAAAAGAGTATTTTCAAAACTATTTTTGAAAACCTTCCATAATATCTCCTTACCCTCTTTTAAAAATCTCTTGTTCCTCCCCCGACTCGGATGCTGAAGTTTCAACTTGCCACGTCTACAACAGAGGATTTCAACCAAATGGACAACCAAGACCATGTGACCATAGAGGTGGAAAACAGAATTTTTCATGTATACCATGAACCGGATTTAGTTCCTAAACAAAGGAATAAAGGCAATGCTGCTAAGGGCACTAGATCACAGAGGACATGTTTCTATTGCCGCAATCCCGGACATAAGATTGCCTACTGCCCCTACTACGAACCTGTCGATGGAGCCAAATCCACAGAGACTAGTATGAAGAATGAAGTGCCTCATGCCCTAGTACCATTTATAGAAGTCCAATCTGAAGTACCAGAAAAGCATCAAGAGCAAGAGGCTCGAAATGATATGGATAGTACGTACCCGAAGTCACCTTCTGGTGTCACAAGTATCCTTGAAAGGATGAATGCTCTGGAAGAGTTAATGAAGAAGGTCAGTAAAGAAGTCACCAACCTTACAAAAGCCCTCCAGCTCACGAACACTAGAGACAAACACAATCAGAAAAGGAAGAACAATAGTCAAGCATGTGGACAAGCCACATTTGGAAAGCTCAAGAAGCTCAGGAACATAGCAAAAGCTCATTCCTTTCACCAGCTGTACAACGTGCATGAAAGCTCAAGTGGTGCAACTCTGCCACCCAAGGTCAACCCAAGGATAGCACGAACAAGTCAGACATGTTTTGCTTGCCATAAGCGTGGACATCTCGTAGCGGATTGCCCCAAATTCCCCGGACACAAGGAGTAGCAACAATAATGTTAAGGGTTGTCATCTCGGAAACCTACGTTGTACTCGAGATATGGTTCTGTATGTGGACAATAAAAAGTAACGATGCTTTGAGTGAGAATGGAATGCGAGTTCAGAAAAATCAACCTTGTGATGCAACAAGCATGGTTACAAGTGCTTGGTTAACGCTAAGCATCAAGTCAATGAAGCCCCTTTTTAACACAAAGATGCGGAGAACAGTTTTCCTTTTATCCGACCAAGTCATATGACCCTCTCGATTCTTTTGGTCAAAATGGACTATTGGTCGAGTTCTGAGAACAATCAAGAATCGATAGTATATCCACCCTTAAGCCTTAAACCTTGTTCGTAGCACGCCTACACATGAGCCCACAACAAATAAATCGCGTTGTTTGTGTGATTTGATGTTTCGTTGATCTTTGGCTCTTTGTTTTCTATGATTGTGTGCTCTTAATGAAAACATAAACACCATAATAACAATAAGAGCAGTTTAATAGCTAGAATCGCAGCTTAACAACAGTTTCTCCATATTTCTAGGAACAAAAATAGAAAGATGAGGGTGTCGTAGAGAAAAGAAACCGGTGAAGCTAACATTTTGTGGCTTCATACTTCACCTTATTTTTGGATACGGCTTTCTCCTTTTTTTAAGGAGAAGCACTTAAAGAAGCATCCTCTTTGGTTGAAAAACATGTGAAGCCACTGAAAAAGTCATTAGAGAAGCCCTACCAAAGGGGCCTTATTTTTGGATACGGCTTCCTTCTTTTTTTAAGGAGAAGCACCTGAGAAAGCACTCCCTTTGATTGGAAAATATGTGAAGCCGCTAAAGAAGCCATTGGAGAAGCCTTACCAAAGGGGGCCTTAGTACAAGTCATGGCGATTCAGTCGATTGAAGAGGATGAAAGATGCAAAAAAAAAAAAAAAATAGCAGCCAATGAACCACCAAGAAACCATTTGGAAACTTGTAACAGAAGTGCATGGAAGAAACTACAATATACGTTCATGATTTTAGACACTTTTTTTTTTACCTAGTTTAAATAAAGCATTGACAACTATGGTAGTTGTCTTCATCATAGAAATCATACATAGCCATTTGGAAACCTTTTGGAAAGTTGTAAATAAAAGCAGGAAATTAACTACACAAAAGGTTTTATTTCCTGCCAGGCGGGAAGAAAGCAGGAAAATAACCACAACCATAAATGGTCCAGTAGGAAATTTGAGCTAACCTTGACAGGAAATAAAGCACTACGTACCAAAATCTTTTGGGAACTTGTCACAAAATTAGCATGATATGGACTGCTATAATATTTTTCTTTGGGAACGTATCGCAAAATTAACTGGAGTTAATGACTGCATATATGCATGACAGGCTATTCGTGATCAACTTATTCCTTTCTGGTAATTGTGATTTCTAACTTTCATTTCCATCGATCAGAAATTAACTTTCATTTCGATTTCACCTCTACATCTGCCTATATATAACCCATATGAATAGATGAATCACACATTGCATTCTTCCGCCAGAAGAAGAAGACCACAAACTCTCTCTCCCAAGATCTAACAGCTGTGCCTTCCTACATGGAGAAATACACCAAGCATCCCGTTGCAATAGTGCTGTTTTCCCTGCTGCTGCTTGGATGCTTTGCAAAACAAGCCCGATGTAAGTGAAACCCGTCAAATATTTACTGCTGTATATTTCATTGCAATATTTTTTACAGTACTTGCACTGTTCCTCCCGATTGTGATTTACTGGATCGACCAATTATCCAATATATTGTGTTTCTTAATTAATTTTGCATGCTTGACAAACAGGCCGAGCCATGGATGATCTAGGCGACAACAAAGCTTTCAGTACTAGTGCTGCTGATCCAGATTGCTGGCGTAACCGTATAGGTTGCAATCCTATTTTCAGGTGGCAGTGCTGGTGTTGTGAACTTGATGAGAAATGTTTTCGTCACGAGGGTGACTGCAAGCAAAACTCCAAATGCAACAAATGAGAATAGTTGAACAGTGTAATAATAAGTAACGTGAAGAGACGAGCAATGATAAAATGAAATAAAAAGGATGCACTATGCTGGAAACATGTTGATCGTGCTCACCTGGCCAACGAAGGGCCATTTTTGGTTGCCACTGTTCCTTAATCTATGCCTGTTACACATCAATCCCATATCAACCGTAATCGACACCCTTGATCCAATGCATCATGCTGATCGATCAGATGTCATTGCGCCACCGATCCGTTTGGAAATATCCAGTCCATTGCTTGGACCCAATTTCCTCCCTGATCTTCCTCTTATTTCCAGATGGGATCTCCTCCACCAGACCACCACCCTCCCCTCCCCTGCATTCGAAGGGCCAGACGCAGACGCTCGACGTTATGGGATGGACCTGCTCGCCTAGTTCGGCCATCGCCATGGCAGACTCTGTAATCAGCGTGCATTCACCAACCGTCCTCGCGTGGCTCGTCTTCCAGCTCGCTAGATAGATAGCAATAAGCAGACAAGAAACCCAGGCCTCGCGCGTGAGGATGACCACGTCCACACGCACGTTCACCACGATGCAATGGCAGGTGCACCACGCCAGAACATGTTCGCTACATATGCGCCACACGCTCCGCGGCCGACAGCGAGGACGTTGAGGCGCTCGTCAGCAGCTGACACGATCGCCCTATGCTTCTACGTTGGTCTTGTGCCGTGGTCTGTACAAGGGGCGGAGGAAGTGTGGATCCTGGCTGTCGTACGTACTCGGGTGGATACTGGAGTCACGGGAATGAATGGCATGACGAGTAACGAACTATAGTGATGGGTCATGGAAAGAAATTGCAATTTAAGCCACACCAGAAAAGGGTTCAACATCCAAGGTACCTTGAACAGTAATATAGCAAGAAGAACATCAAAATTTCGTAAGTACGAGTCAAGTGGTGATATTACGTGCCAAACCAACAAAATATGAGGAGTTCATTGCCTTATCTTAATTATACAGCGGTATTACATGACAAACCAACAAAATAACGCAAATTCATCAAAGGGCAGAGATGAAAGATAGCATCAATCAATCGAGGGGGGGGGGATTATGGCAGGACTTGTTCAGACTAGTAGTGGTATTCATTCGCCTTCTTGAAGATCCCGGCCTGGGCAGAAGCAGCACCGTCAGAGGTCACGGCCACAATGATGCAATCCTTCACCTGCTGAGTGCTGAAAGGAAACTTCTTGTTCACAATGGAGTTGAGGTACGCTGCTGCTCCCTCACGCAGGAGGGCACCAACACCGTCAGTTCTGGTGTTGGACAGTGCGTCATGAAGATTCTCAAACTTCTTGCCGACGATCAAACTGCAGGCAGCACCGAATGTCTTGCCGATGTTGCCAAGGGACCCAACGACGGCCACGATCATGTCCGGGTGTTTCTTCCAGTAGCTGCAAATTAATCAGGCCGAACGATACGATGTCAAAGCTGTTACTTTGTGATATTTCATATTTTCGATGGATACGCATATGGACTCTTACTCGCAGGATCCAGTGAATCCGTGCTTTGGAATGTCGGGGACTCCAATGGAAGGTGTGCTTGGGGTGCTTGGCGTCGAATCGTAAGATGGTGTCGGCGTGGCGCCATAAGTTGGTGTTGGCGTGGCGCCATAAGTCGGTGTCGGCGTGCCACCCGAGCCGTACGTCGGAGTTGTCGACCCACCATCTGGTAATTGGTAAGACACATAGTTCATTTTCATCAGCTGTTATTTCAGAGGATGCATGTATGACGTTGACACTTTCTTTGCTTTTTCTGATTATTCAGACACCATTTCATAATTGCATTATTAGCTAGATGCCTTGATGTAATGTGCAGAGTAATCAAAACATTTTACACTAATGCAGTCTAATACTACATCACACAATATCAAACGGTGCACAATTACTACCTAGATGGCTGATCAAATAAACATAGTACTAGTACTACAAAAAGGGAATGGGGTGAGAGAAAGTACAGTGGGGAGCAGAAGAGTAGGTCTTCTGTTCAGACAACTCTCCCAGGCTCCTGCATGAGCTCAGAGCGACGAGCCCCACCAGGACAGCACTGACAAGAAGAACCTTGCTGCTCATCTTGCTCTCAGTGTCTGCAGGTCAGAAGACTTGAATGTGCAGCTGCTGAACTGGCTGAGAAACTTGAGATGCTCGAGTTGTGAAATGAATTCCCTTGGAGCACATATATATACACACATGCGAGGGGTGCTCCTCTACTGATGCTGTTGCACGCAAAGATCAGTGTAAGTTTATCCCATTGTTAGTGGTTGCCATCATTTAATGATTTCGGTCTGTCCAGCTTGTCGCGGCCATGATCTTCCTACTCTCAACTAGCTCAATGACGAGCTTGCACTGTAAGTAATTTAACACATAGTATTTCTCTACATTTATCATGCAAATTAAAAAGCTTCTCTGATATTTGGACAGGATTCCTTCCACGGAGAACTGAGTTCTCCCCTGAATTCCTTCAGAGTTAATAGGAATCGGCGCCTGCCACCTACTCACGACACAGTGTACTTGTCTACACTTCGAGCTGGACCCGATTATCAGGCCACCAAACTGAAATATCGCATATGTCATACTTATTAATGAGACATGGGTTTGTATGCTTCTCAGGTCCAGATCGAGGGACTCAATCCCAGTTTCTTCTGATGTTTTGGAGTGGCTGAAGTAATTTTGTGGTCCAACTGCAATTCACTGGGTTTAGCTTGCTGATTTTGTCACAAGTCTAGAAACCACACACAGAAATACGTAGTAGTATCTGGTAAAGGTCCCCCGCGCCTGTTTTGCCCTGCATGTTTTACTCCACTGCATTCAAAAATTATCTCACTCTCTATCAGAATAGTGCTGCACCGTCTGCGCTTCTGTTCATTCCGATTGCATCTGTCCATCTTTTAGTGCGTACTCCTGTAGTCGTCCCTGTGATATTCCGTGAAAAGTGCAGTGCACTGCCGCTGCAATAATTGAACGATATGACACCACTTAGGTTACCATATCTTTCCTAGTGTCCCCTGTGATGTTCACTACAAGCCGATCTGTAATGAACAATTTTTCTTTGTTTGTACCACCTTCAACCAATGACCTGAGATATATCGACGTGTATATGAATTAGGAGTACCATTGGTCTGCGACGTTGGGGATTACCTACGTTGATCCCCCATGCGAACTTCAGAAATGACTGGAAAAGGCAGCCAATTTGCAATGCTTTGAACAGAAATTCTGGGTCACTGATACTGTACTTTTCAGAGAGCACTATATAAAACCTAATTGATTATAATTAAGTTCACCGTGAGCACCCGGAGGCTTGGCAGTCAACGGAGGAGGTACTAGCACGAGAAGGGACCGAGGCCTGGTTAGCTGTACTTGCGCGAGAGATGATTGGCCCTGACCCCTGAGAATTGAAGATGCCATGTGATCGCTCATGCACCTGCCGCTGCTGGACAGAGTTTGGAGGGACGGGCAGCCCAGAGCTTGCCATTTCCGAGTGTAAAGTTCCCCGTTGACGCAAGGTCTTGCCTCTTGCGTGGGGTCCTATGGAAGCAAATTCATAAACGCCTCTCCCTTGCATTCATTTCGAAAGCAAATGTTTTCTATACATTGTTCGTGATTACTATACTTGCTTACTCTCGAACTCGAACCTGTTTGTGTGGATCC
Source organism: Eragrostis curvula (assembly GCA_007726485.1). Classification (NCBI taxonomy): domain Eukaryota; kingdom Viridiplantae; phylum Streptophyta; class Magnoliopsida; order Poales; family Poaceae; genus Eragrostis; species Eragrostis curvula. Next base: position 54,696,663 of record CM017439.1, read on the forward strand.
GCATGCAGCTTTTCCTAGCTGGGATTCTGGCTGTCGATATGGTCAAGTTTGTCGGTAGAACGAAGATCTTGTAGTCTTGTTATTATGAGCCCATTTTGCTAGATGTGGCATAAAGGAGGCATGTGTTGGAAGAGTACCAGTATACAGCAGTACAAAAAGCAGTATTAGGATTCAGTGCCAAAAAAAATATTAATCGTATGCTTTTTTATTACATGCAAAATATTAATGTTGTAATGGGAAAAAGGAGGCCCATTACAACATTGCTACTGTATATTGCTACCAGGCCTCCGTCCCTTCTCGTTCTTGCTAGGTAGCCTACCGAATAGTCGTGTAACTCTAGCACCTTCCTTTCTCCTTTGTATCTTCACCTGTGTATTCTCGACGTCCGTAACTAAGTATACAATGAAACAGCCAGTGAGAAGTCAAGGAGTGTGTCTGTACATTAACGTGTGCTTGCACTCGGGCACTCGCATTTCCCGCCGGGTAAACCGACACCCAGCCGTGTCGCGACTCGAGTTCACTTCACATCTGAGCTCTGCATTGTATATTAGCCCAACCGAGCCATTAATATCAACGCTGAAGTTACGATGAAGCGATCCATACCTAGCTATTACACCTACTTGCGTATCCCATATACCCTGACGAAGATAATCTAGAATAAGAGGCTGTTTATATAATGACGATAAAGTATATGACTGCAAAGTCCCCTAAATTCCAACGTACGTAAATTCTTTTTTCTTATACGAACCAAGCTATATGAAGATATATACAATGTTATACTAGCCCTTTAACCTTGCTAGATACTAGCGAGAATATACTCGTACAGGAGTTTTGGTCTTAATATTGTGTTTTTCTGCGGCATTTGTACGATCATGTGTTTTCCAATTGAAAAAATTCTAATGTATAAATAGTTCCAAAATCTTAAGTGCAGTACTACTAGCTAGTAGTAGCCTAGGTTGGCATTATCACTGAGCGCGCCTCGGTTGGCATTAGCACTTTAGCGCGGAGTTGCACCCTTGCACGCGTGCCATTCGACGGGGCACGCGCATACCTCAGATCGGATCACAAGTACACACTAGCCTAGCAGCTGCGTGCTACTCTGGTAGCCTGCTTTAGTAAGTTTTGAACTTTGAAGCAAGCATCTCGCAGATCGATCGCGCGC